>JAZDUH010000135.1:9652500-10852500 GCA_036419115.1 Scarus forsteni
TATGTATGTGTATATATTGTTTTAATTGTGGTTTTTTGTCGACTTGGTCTTAAATTTGATTTCAAACGGCATTAAAAAGTCTTAAAAAGTCTTGAATTTAACTTGCCTTGAGCTGTAGGAACCCTGTTACCAAACTATCTCCCCAAGCAAAAATCTCAGCATTTTTAAGCCAACTGTCCTTACTAAGAAGGGAAGCACAGCTATCAGTGTAGGAAACTTTCAGCATGTACTTCCTCCTCATTGTCAGTCACTTGCTATAACTTTATGATTCATCTTCTCTCCACCTGCTGAGCTTACATGGTTACATGAAATATTACATTCTTCCTGTTTTTTTTAAAATACTTTTTATACTTTATGCAGTTTATTTTTTTTTTTTTTTTGAGAATGTTGTAGTTGTGTGCCCACAGTGCTCACTATTTATTCAGATCTAAATGCTCTTTAATTATGATATAATGGAGCATTATTGACGGACCACACTCCGCAACCCCGCATCTCCCCCCCGCTGCCCGAAGGCAACGAACCTAGAGGAAACACTGCCTCACAACATTACCTAAATTAAAAGTGTCAAGTAAAAACGGATACATTCAAAGTCAAATGCAGGTTATATTCAAATAAACTATCCTAAGTTACTGAAAATACTTGATAGCATGGCTTAATGTTGGATGTGAGAGTAGCCTACACTGTCTAGTGGAGCTCTGGCAGGGTTACGTATGAGAAATATTTACGTCCCGATAGCACATAACTCCAAGTGGGAGCAGTCAGCGGAACCTGCTGTCTTCCACCACTGAGAAAGGCTGGCCATGTAGACTAGAATTCAATTATTTCTTGGGTTATTTGTTGAGCCGTCTGACTGTTATTCTCAGATGGGTGAGTGTTGCCTCGTGTGGACTGCGTTAACTGTTGTCAGACTGTTGCTGCTTCGTCTGTCCTCTTTTCACTCTCTGCTGTGTCCTAGAATCCTTGAATGCTTTGTGAACAACACACTACATGATCCAGAAAGTCTCCGCTAATTTCCCTGTAGGGAATTTATTCACTCACTGGAATGCATGTTTACTGTTTGGTACACCTCATGGAGTGCAATTTTTGTTGAATGGGGTCTTTAGTTTTGTGTTTGTAGCTTCATGTCTGGGTCACTGCTTAAAAGCTCTGCTAACTTTTGGGGAGTCCTATCTCACACATGACAATTCTGTGAGAAGTTATGATTATCAACACCTGCTTTTAGTTGTGAATACATTGATGAATCGATTAATAATTTGAAACAAATAGAAGCAGTTAGGACTGTCGGAGGTGGGCTAATTGCTGTGGAAATGCATTATTTCATGAGTGTTTAATATGTTTAGCCATTTTAAGTTAGGTATCATGCCTTTTTTAAACATTTCCAGTGCACTTGTTTTGTTTACAGATCTCTTATAAGAACATTTCCAGATAGAAAGTCATCATCTCTATACTTTCTTAATGTCTCATTAAAAAAAAAAAGTACTATACATTACGCAAGTGTATTCAAGGTATACAACTGAAAATAACACAAAGAAAGTAAATAAAGTAAATTGAATACAAAGATGATTAGAGTTCAGGGATTGTCTGTATCACTGGTTCCCATCTGTCGATTAACATACCTGTTTTGAGCTGTAACCTTGCAGTGACTTTTCCATGATTAGACAGCTTTAACTCTGTATACATTATCAGGTACTATACCCAGTATAGCAAGGGAGAATTTAAAGGAATTACGATGCCCAAAATTTTTTTTACATTATTTTTTTATATCAAGAAATTAACAAGCACTGGACAGTCCCAAAATACTGTGTAGTCCCAAATTAATCCACAGCCCCTCCAGCACAGCTCAGATGTATTACTATATTTGGAAGGGATAGAGGGAGTATTAAAGTAACACATCTTTACCTTCTAGTCAAACTCTCTCCACTTTGGGCTGTTTATTAGTCTTTGTCCTGCTTTATTCATCTGCTATTTTTATATTTGCCTCTATTTCCCACTTTTCTTTAATCTGTAATTGTCGCCTTTAGATCCATGTTGTAATGCATTACTCTACACAGTCTTGAAATTACTCCTTTTTGTCCCTTGTTCATTCCAAATGACAGAAGCACTTATTCACACACGACACACAGATGTGCAGAGACCCTGATGTCCTGACCTTGGTTCAGCCTTAACCATTTGGGAATCTGTTGTTCACGTCTCTGGGTATCAACTGTTTACGACTAATGTTCCTAAGATGTCTCTAACTCTTTGTTTGCTGTGTTTCTCACACCCACATTCCCATGAGAACTCTCAAGCACTCATACACACCACTCACATGCACTCACATTGGACACACACACTCTATAAACCCACAGACTTTACCTCACTCCACATACACACACATGCAGTCCATGAACACACACAGGTCTTTAAAATAAGGTGACTATGCTGAGTGTCAGACTGTCTTCTCAGCTGACGGACCGCCCATTGCTGATCATTCTGATTGTCTCTAGTCTTGCGAGATTTTTTTTTCCATCGTAATCAAAACTCATAAAGGCAGTATTTGTTCAACATCTCTAATTTCACCTTTTTGGGGAACATAAACAAGTTTTTCCACATCATAGTTTACTTTGGTGTCCTCGTGATATCTCTTGTATCCATGTAGGCTTAGAGCCCCCAAATGACTAATTTTTACATTTATGTATATTTTTTAAGTAGCTTTAAATGGATCATTTTCTGCTTTTAGCATACTTAATTTGGCTGTATTACTTGCATTGAGTTTAAATAAATTGTAGTTATTTTTTCCTTAAATTCAAGTGTTAATGGTTGACTCATTGGAGATGCTCTACAGTTTGACTTGGTCCCCAAAGATGGCCCCCACCCTGAGCTTGATTATTTCAGTTTTTTGTCCCTAGGCCTATCACGATAACCGATTTTGCTGGACGATAATTGTCCAAAAAGTTATTGCCACTAAACATTATTATTGTCAATATTATTTTGACTATTTTGATTTTTCATTAATGAAATTATAATATGTATAATAAAGTGAGTACACTATATCAAAAGCAGTAAACTTTAATTTCTTATGAGAATTTGACTGTAATTGGAAGGTCAAGATCTTTTAAATAAAATAAACTAAACAACAATATAACACATTTAACAAAAAAAAAATCTATGAAAATGAAGTGGACTCTCTTTTAGGAAAAATTGCTTGTAAATGTAAATAATTATAGTAGTCAAAAACAATAAAAAATAGACCCTGTCTCTGTAAAGAAAAACGAAACTCCAATAAAAACACACACAAAAATTAAAACATAAAAAAAAAGGAGTTTTTAAAGTTCCGGAATTGTTTGTGACATGTACTTTCTCCCAGCCAATCCGTGATGTCTGTCAAACATTGGTAACATTGCTGGCTTTTCAACCGTATTGAAGTGATGCATTTCTTTTGCAATGTAGTGAACTACACTCTCTGTGAACGTGCACCATTTTGATCTTTTTAATTTTTATTTACTTTGCCGACTAAACGCTTCAGTGAGCGCAGAATGTCGGGACGAAGGCTCCACTGCACCTCCCCTGCCTCGCCGCCACTACTTTCAAATTAATACGATAAATCGGCTCGTCGGTGTTCATGGGCTCACACCTTGTTCATACAGTTTAAAACCAAAAAATTCCCACACTTGGGCTGTGGCAGCCGGCTTAGCTTTTGTGCCATCATTCATATTAGTGTTTGTTTCCTCGTTACTCCTTGGGACACTCACTTCAGCTCACTTCGTGTGTATGTGCGAGCGGCCCCGCCTCCCCAGCAATAATTGAATGACTGACAAATGCTCACTCCGCTATAAATCTGCTAAATCTGCTATAGAACCGATGCACCCCAGTGTTAAGAAAGATGGACAGAGTGAGCCATCTTCTCATTTAACCTCTTTGGTAGAGAGAGGAGGAAAACAAACATGCATGCTCATGTCAGTTTATCAACGCTGGCAAACTTACCGAGGATGTTTTTATTTATCGTTCGGTTAATTGATTTATTGATGATCAGGCCTGTTTGTCCCCTTTTCTGTGGTCTCATCCTCCATCAACACCATGCCACTATGTCTTCTCATAGCTGTCAGGTAAGGTGACTGTTGGAATAGTAGATCAGAAAACAACCAGCCCGTCACATTCTTCTCAAACTGATACAACGCGTCACTTCCATCAATGTGAAAGACGTCAGAGGGGAGAATAAAGACAAGGAGACTTCTCGTACTTAACTGGGGAATTCAAGGCTCTGGTGGGTATCAATAAAACGTTAGTAGGAATAGCTGCACTTTAAGCATTGGCACATCCCTCTAATCTCTGATGTTTCTTTCACCGACTGGTTTTTAACTCCCACGCTTCCCTCATTGCAGAGTAGGTGTTAAGAGATGAAGTCTGCGTATGCGTGTATCACCTGGGGCACCTCTTACCGTTTTTATGTCAAGATCAAAATAGACGTTGGAATTGTTTCTTTTTTTTAATATGGTAAATGAGTGAAAATGAAGTATAATGAGGTAAAGAAAGGCCAATAGATTCAGTTTCCCTTAAGTGAATTTATATAGAGTGTAACAGGCCTATGACTAATCAGTCTATTTCTAATTAGTGTTAACCGACAGCCTTATTGAGTATAAATACCCATACTGCACCAGGCTAACCTCACATGCCCTCTCTTAAGACTTCAATCAGACTTCAAAGTGATTATGATTTTGTCGTGGATATGAAGTTAATCCAGTGGAACTCCTTTCAGACGGCTTTTTCAGACCAGCCTTGCAGATAATCCAATTGTAGACAGCTTGTAAACATAGACTCAGTCCGCTCTGACCTTTCTGTCTTTACCTTTTGTCCTCATCTTTGTTTGCTACACCTGCCCTTTTTCTAAACATCTGTAGCTCCTATTTTCTGTATTGCTTCCATTTTTGAACCTCTTCCCCTTTTCCTTTTTCCATGTCCCACCATGCACACCCTCATGCTTTGAGTCTCCTCTCCCTCTACCTTTGTGGCTCTTTTCTCCTGTTAGGAGTGAAGGTGACACAACACACACATCCTTGACCTTATCTCTTTTCTGTACACTAGGAATTGTCATCAGACCTGGCACGGCGGGAGCAACAGCAGCTACGAATGCTTGAACAGTTGAGGGACATAGAGGTATTTTATTTTTTGTCATTTAATCCAACTCTAGTTTATCAAAATAATTGAATATCAAGATTTGTAACTACAACAGCAGCTTTATCAAGTGGCAATTTGATCTGAGTAAGGATGAGAATTGATAAGATTTTATTTTTACTCATGCCATTATCGATTTCTCTTATTGACCTGGTTGTAAAATGATTCCTTTAACAATTTTTGGGGATTTTCTGTGCGGGCAGAAGTTGCCCTACGAAAAATGTCGAATGTTTGATTCAGCATCTTACACAAACAAGAGTTGACCTCAATTCACCTTCACTACCCTCACTTACAGATGTGTTCATCTCCACTGTGTCAAATCAGGTTCAGAACAATCTGCAGATGTCACAAAGCAAACATATTTTCCTGATTTGCTGTTTTCTCCAAATAAATTATGACCCATAGGCTATCTTTGTTAAATTTATCCTTAATACTTGTCATGCAGTTCAGAAGATCACTCATATTTTTCATCATTCTCATAACTGTTTGCAAGAATTGCATTTTATTTTTATTTGGACTTGATGTCCAGTTGGGTCATCTTTGTTACATGAGACTTGGCCAAAGTAGGAGCCAATGTAAACACATTAAAATTTGAGCAGCACAGCAATTCTCAATGTTTTAAAATGGGATTTCAGATGGCCAGTGACCTTTGATTGTGATGTATGTGCCAGCATGTGTTTTTATCCGTGGGCTTGCCTCAGGAAAGAGGTCTGTGGAAAAAAAGCCCAAAAAACTGCTGTTGCAAAATTAAATGCTGCAGTTTCACTCGACAAAATTACATTGCAGGCTACAGCAGAAAAAAACACACTTAATGCGAACTGTTTTTACACAAAGATGTGTCAAAATGCAGACTTAATGAGTGAGATTATGGATAAATTAAGGGTTTCTTGAAGTCTCACCTAATCTAACTTTTCCTCCATAAAATAGTATATTTAAAGTTAAAATGCACTGTGACTCTCAATGTGGATATTGGCCCGTTTCCAACATCATGTTACTAAGGCTACGTTTACATGGAAACTCCTGACTTAAAGACGCAAAGATTTGTCCTTTGCATTTTAGAATTCTTCTGCGTTTAGACGACGACGCTCGGAGACGAGTTAATCCACTGTAGTGTGCATGCCGGTTCAGTAGATGGCGGTGTAGGTCTACAGAGAGGCAGCGCTGCCACAGTACATGAATGAAGAAGAAAAACTTTCACAAAGAACAATGGTGAATAGACGCACAGAGACGCAGGAGTTTATTTTCTGGACAACAAATCAGTTCTGACAACAAATCTGTCTGGATAGTTTTGTCTGGATAATAAACCGAGCACGAGAAGAGGCTCACACGTTACTCGGTGGACGGCAGAAGCTGTTGTTTTTCCTGGTATGCGCGCACAGCCCTCATCTGAAAGAGTACTGCGCATGCGGTGACGGGAGAAGGAAAGGTTAACTTTTTACTGTACATTTGAAAGTATTGTAAATGTTTTTATCGTCATTATAACTCAAGTCCTTCATAGCATATCCCCTGCTCCCTGTCTCTTGCAGTATTTACTTGCCGTATACACCTCCATCTATTAATTTTAGTGCTTTGCAAAGTCAGCAGGCAGAGCAGCTCCTCTCCTTTGTCCTCAGTGTGGGATATCATGACGGAGAAATGTAAAACAATGCTCAAGGATTGTGGGAAATCTAGGGTTTTATAGTATTTTCGCAAGAAGCTACTACACAGCAGGGTGCTTAACTATGAAAGCTCTGAGGTCTGTGGACATTCCATGCCGAGTCCGCTCCGCTCACAGCCCGCCTGAGTATGTTTGGGCTTTTACTCTGCTTGGGTCTCACAAAGGTCTTTTTAACTCTAACATTTGGTTTTCAAAAGGTTGCAGCAACCCTGATGGGTCAAGTCTTTTCAAAGAATTAACTGTTACTCAAGGATTAAAGGGCAAATCATGAAATTATGAGTTTCACAAGCTCAAGGCAAATTCCCATAGACGCAGTAAAGGTTTCATTTATTCATTCTTGTTTTTTTTCTTATGTTGCAAATAGGACAAGGATCAGTATGTGGGGGGAACAGAGGCATGCAGAGATAAAATCTAACCAATCAGTTTAGACATAATTAACTCCTAGACAGAGACTCCCTTACAACTCTGTTAGAATGATAATCCCAAGGTAAGATCTGCAAGACATATGAAGATACTGGAGAGTGATAATAAAGGACAATCAGTACATTAAAAAAACATGACAAACCCTGACACAGTTGGAGATACGACGCGGTATCAAGCACAGAGCACTGAATGTGAGACACTTGGACTGAAAACCTTTGAATACACTGATCACAGAGACTATGATGTTGAAAACGATATTGACCCTGAAAACAACTTTTTCATAAACACACAGAACCAATGCCATTATTATACAGAGGAACAGTTTAGCAATACGGTTAAAAAGGATGGGGTAGTCTCAATCATACGTTGTACATTTCAATAGTAGAAGCTTAAACTCAAACCTGACAAAAATCAAACATTGTTTAAAACAGCTAAAGAACAAATTTACAGTAATAGCAACCTCTGAAACTTGGCTAAGCGATGAACAAGAAGCATTGGTTGAAATAGGTGGGTATGAGATGTACTATATGAATAGAAAACAGAAAAGGGGGGGAGGAGTTGCTGTTTACATTGACAAAACATAAAGTAAAGTTATTATAGACATGTCTGAAGCAATAAACAACGTGATGGAATGTGTCACGGTAGAAATAGAAACAGTGAAATCAAAAAATATACTGATAAGCTGTGTATATAGAGCATCAGGGTCATGTGTTGAAGCGTTTAAAGAGAAACTATCAAGTATATATGGGAAAATAAATAAAAATAAACTGTTTTTTGCATGTGGTGATTTCAATATTGATTTGTTAAACCCACAAGAAAACAATAATATTAAGGAATTCATTAACTCAATGTACAGCATGAGCCTCTATCCACTAATAACACGTCCAACCAGGATAACCACTCACAGTGCAACACTAATAGACAACATTTTCACTAATGCAATCGATGTGAACATAATTAGTGGGATTGTAATAAATGACACAAGTGATCATTTGCCAGTGTTTGCAACTATCCAGACCTCCCCAGGGGCAAACAAAGAAAATGAAGAACACAAGATGATACGACTTAAAACTGAAGACTTTATTGAATCTTTCAAACACGACCTGATGAAACAAGACTGGAACAATGTCTATGTTGGCGATGTAGATGAAGCCTATGACACGTTCCTGTCAATTACGAAAGCTCTCTATGATAAAAATTGTCCTCTGGCAAAGAAACTGGTGAAACACAAACTTGGAAAAGAAAACATGGTTAACCAAAGGTATATTAAATGCATGTAAGAAAAAAACCAACTTTATAAAGTTTTTCTCAAGAAAAGAACAACTGAAGCTGAAACAAAATACAAGACTTATAGGGATAAACTAACAGCAATTATGAGAACCAGCAAAAAGGAGTACTACAGCAACTTACTAGAGGACAATAAAAACAATATTAAAAATGCATGGAAAGTACTGAATGACATCATCAAAAAAAAAGGAAAAACATAGAGGGGTACCCAAATTACTTCATAACCACAGATAATATTACTAGTAGTGACATAACTGAAATTGTAAACGGGTTTAATGACTTCTTTGTTGGTGTTGGTCCTGGTCTAGCTGGAGAGATTGCAAACACTGGCAATATAAATGAAGTGGAAAGTAAAACCCTGAATGTAATGGCATCTATGTTCTTAAAAGAAACCAATGAAAAAGAAATTCTTGACATTGTCAATAAGCTCAAGAACAAGAAGTCAACAGACTGTAATGATTTTGATATGTCATTAGTCAAAAGAATCATTGAGTGTGTGGTGCAACCACTCACATATATTTGTAATCAGTCTTTAAAAACTGGTGTATTTCCAAAGAACATGAAAGCTGCTAAAGTCATACCAATATTCAAATCTGGAAATAGACATATACTCTCAAGTTACAGACCTGTCTCCCTATTGTCACAATTCTCTAGAATACTGGAAAAACTATTCTATACAAGGCTGGAAGACTTCATCACTAAACATAATGTACTGAATGAACAACAATATGGTTTTAGAACTAAAAGAACAACATCACTAGCTCTTATGGACTTTACAGAAAGCATAACATCAGCAATAGAAAAAAAACAATATGCGTTGGGTATATTTTTAGATCTGAAAAAAGCTTTTGACACAATGGATCATGACCTCTTATTAATAAAACTACAGAATTATGGCACTTTCCTGGATATCCAGCTACTTAAATGACAGAAACCAATATGTGCAAATCAATAACAACAATCACAATTGAAGAAATTAAAGTGTGGGGTGCCTCAGGACTCAGTGCTAGGACCCTTTGTTGTTCATTATTTACATTAACAACATTTGTGAGTTTTCAAAAACCTTTCAAATGATCTTATTTGCAGATGACACTAACTTGCTTTGCTGTGGGGACAATTTGGAACAACTTATGGATACAGTGGCAGATGAACTTAAGAAATTGAAGAGTTGGTTTGACTCAAATAAACTTACATTAAACCTAAACAAAACCAAGTTCATAATATTTGGAAATCAGACTCATAACACACAGAAGAGACTCTCGATAGATAACACTGAAATAGAGAGAGTATATGAAATAAAATTCCTTGGGGTCATAATTGACAGCAAATTATCCTGGAAGTCACATATACAATATATTACAGCCACAATAGCTGAGTCAATTGCAATCTTGCACAAAGTCAAACATCGAATAAACCAGTCCTCACTTTACACCTCATACTGTTCCTTCATTCTCCCGTACATCACCTACTGCGTGGAAGTGTGGGGAAACACATATAAAACAAACACAGAAACAGTATTCAAACTCCTAAAGAGAGCAATAAGAATAATAAATAACAGCACCAACAGAGAACCATCAAACCCCCTCTTCATCAAACTGAAAGCACTAAGATTCATGGACATGGTCAACCTCAAAACACTTCTAATAATGCACAAAGCAAATCAGAATCAGTTACCACTGGGCATCCAAAAGTTGTTTCAAAAAAAAGAAAATAAACACAATCTCAGAGGATTATGCTTTCTCAAAAAACAGACAGTTCGTACAACCACCAAAACACACTGTGTATCAGTCAAAGGAGTCAATTTGTGGAACAAATGTAGTGAAAAAATGAAAACATGTAGATCACTTAAACAGTTCAAACAGATTTATATAAATCTTACTCTAAGTAGATACAAGAGTGAGATGGAAGCAAACTTAAACCAACAAAAAAAAAATGTGTTGTTTGTGTTGTGTTCTTTTTTGTTTGCTTTATTGTGATATACTTTATTTTCTTCTGTTTTGTTTTTCTGCACAAGCTCGGGCAGATTAGACTGTAAATATGTAAAGACAAAGGGGTAGGACTAAAAAAGTCTTCTGACTTCATCCTACACCCTTTCGGGCAAGGTATAAAGATTTATGTTTTGTCTTTCACTTGTTCGAATAAACGAATAAATGAAAATGAAATGAAAGATCCACCACGTGGTTGACAACCCATATATTCAGATCTTAAACAATGAAACTGTGCCTTCTTCATCACTTCATTACCTACTTTTCTTTTTAGAACCGCAGACAGACAGAGAGGAGAGAGACAGAGGCATTACTCCTGGAGAGCACGAAAAGCAGAGACGACTTGAAGACCAGAGCTCAAGACGCTGTGTGCCGGTGGAGGGCAAAGTGCAAGAGGCTGCAGAGAGAGCTGGATGAGGAGAGGGCCCAGGCTGAGTTTCGTACTGACAAGGTTTCACAGGTCGGTAAATGCAGATGCCTTAATTACACATCTTTGACACCACAGCCCAGTGGCAGCATCATGTCTCAGCATTTTTGTTGGTACATTAGCTTTCTGTCTACATAAGGCTGCATGAGTTATAAACAAAGACACTATGTTTAGTTATAAATTTCAGCTCATTGAATGTTCAGTTAATGCTGCAGGTCACATACTCTCATGGTCACTTACGCCTTGCTACTACAAGATAGGACCAACAATTGACCCTGATAAGGTGAACAATTTTTTGTATGAAAGCATCAAACAGTTGTTGCAGATCCGTCAGCTGCACATCTATGATGCAAGTCAGCTGTTCTACCACATCGCAAAGGTGCTCTATTAAGTTGAGGTCTGGTAGCTCTTGGCTTGAGGCCACTTGAGAACTGTGAACGCATTAACATGTCCAAAAATGCTATTTGTGATGGTTTCAGATTGGTGACATGGCACTGTTAGAGGATGGGTGTATTGTGGTCATGGTCGGCAACAATACTCAGGTAGGCTGTGGTGTTTGAACTACGCTCAATCAGTACCAAATGTGCCCAGAAAATCTCCCCCATATCATTACACCACCACCACAACCAGCTAGGGCCACTGATAAAAGGCAAGATGGATCCTTGTACTCCTTTTGTTTATCTAATTCTGACCCTACCATCAGATCATGCAACATTATTCAAATGTTCTGATGTCAAATTTCTGGGAATCTGTGTAAGTGTATAGCCCCTGTTTTCTGTAGCAGTGATCTTCCACTGTAGCCCATTTGCCTCAAGATTTGATGTGGTATATGTTTAAAAGTGGTCTTGATTGTTGCTAGTTATTGCTAGTTATGCCTTTCTATCACTGCAAACCACTCAAACCATTCCAATCTCTTACATCAATAAGGCATTTTTGCCCAGAGAGCTGCTGCTCACTGGATATTTTCTTTTTCAGACCATTCTCTCTAAACCCTAGAGATGATAAAAAAAACCCCATAAAAATCCCAGTGGATCAGAGGTTTCTGAACCACTCAGACCAGCCCGTCTGACATCAACAACGATATTGAGATTCAAAGCCACTTTACTTCCCTTTTTGTGATTCAGGAGCTTGTCTTAATCATGTTCACGTGCCTATATGCATTAAGTTGTTGCCGTGGCGGCCTAGTATCCGTGAAGCAATGGGTATCTGAAAAGAACCCTAGAGAACACTTTCCCAAACTTTGTTCAGGGTCTTGAACAGACAGAAAACATGCTAACTGCTGAAATAATGCTGAAACAATTACACCTGGAGTGCTGGGCTACAGTTCCACAAGAATGGTATGGACAAAATCTGTATTATTTTGCTATTGAAAGAATAAGGATATTTGAGAGAATCATGCTTTCAATTCTCAGCAACAAAAAAGCTTCGAGACCCATTGGCCCTCCACTGACATTGTTATTTTTTCACATCAACAAACACAGCATGAACTGGATATTAACAGAACTGCTGTTCTTGTTTTTCTACAGTAAAGTGAAACTTGCACTGCTCCTCCAACAGTAGACCAATCAAACTGCACACTTTCTTGTTTCTGTTGCCAGTGGATATTATTTTGACTCATCCTTGATCAAAGTGAAAGTTCTCAAAGAGTCTATCAAAAGTAAAACAGACATTCTAGAAAAAAACGTGGGGCTTATTGAGAAGTGATCACCTGGTGCAGTTTGATACCTGCAGCTCACAAATGAGTCAGCTCTGCTCATTGGTTCAAAGCAAGCCTGTCTCTAGCAATCGGTGTGTTGTGCTGCTGGCCGAGCTTTTGTCTGGCCGGCTGGCATCAGTGTTAACAACAGCTGACTCTTCTGGTTGAGTTTTCTTTGCAGTGGACTTTGGATCATGCTCTGCTGCTTTGACGCTGACGGTATGTTCTAAAAAGTAATCGATAAGGTCTGAACTGAAATGTATTTCTCAGTTCCAACAGTAGGATGATTTGTAGGCATGCCTAAAGCTGCAAGAAAACAAAACTTCTCTCTGCCAAACTCTCCCTGTAGTTCAGCAGCTCTGACATCAATGAGTGGATGGTGGAAACAAACAAGGATTCCACTTCTTTGTACAGCTGCAATCTAAATATTTGAAAGTATCATGAACAAACATAGCCACAATACACTACTCCAGTGGTTTCCAAACTTTTCTCAGCCTGTTCCCCTTCAGACACTTGACCTTCAGCCATATGCCCCCTGTTCTCACGCACTTAAAGCAGCTAGAAGAAGAATTTCTGTAATCTGCTGCCATCCCCACCTCCCACATTTAAAATGCAAAACATACAAATAAAATCTCTTAAAGTGAATTATTTCTTACTAAATACATTTATTTACCAGCAATGTCAGTGGGCAACACCAGTTCACTTTTGAATAGGAAATGTACATCTCTGAAACATATTCAGTGATGAACATGAAGCTGTTACAAACTCACCACAGCTCTAATGCTGCGTTCACACCGCAAGCGACCCAGCTACCAAAATCGCGTCGCCCACTGACGTAGTGTCATGCGCCCATAAATACCTCATTTTGGTCACCGTTGCCGTCGGCTGTCGCTCGGTGACGTCACGTCCGCTCGAGTTTCACTGCAATCATATCATATATCATATAATAGGATGTATAAGCGGACATTATTCCAGCTGTATACTTTTCATTCACTTATCAAACACAAAACACTGCAGCTGATGCCCTGCAGCAGCATTATCTGTGAGTTTACCACGGTCCGTCTAGGCGGAACTAATGTCCTCACTGACTAATGTTTCCTGACTAATGTACACAGACATGGATTGTTCCTCTGTAGTCCGGGTGAATAACTGTATGTCACGGGCACCGTCACACGCACACACACCGCTGATTGGCTGATGCTGCACAGCCACACACGAGATCGCCTGAATAGATCAACTTTTTTTAACTTTGACATCGCGCGACGAGTGAAGTGAACGTCGTGTACGCGGCTGTCGCATCGCGGGTGGGTTAGCCCCGCCCCATCGCAGCTGTACATTGACTTTGAATGGAGAGTGATTGCCGAGGTAGTACAAGTAGCGTCCAGTGTGAATGCACCTTTATGAGAAGCCTGTCTGACTGAACTTATGTTACTATAAGAATCTTAAATAATTCAGGACAGATTTCCTTCTCCACGATGCCTCACCAGTCCAGCCTCCAGCCTCTCTGCCAACACTTCACGCCTTTATCAAATCTCACAATACAAGCGCTTGCCAGTTTGAACTTGCCCTACTACTAAAACAACTGTTTGAAACCTGACAGGTATTCGTGTACCCCCTACATTGCTTTGTATGCCCCTGGGGGTCAAGTACCCCAGTTTGGAAGTCACTGCTCTACTCAAACATAATATTTGTAATATTTACCTCCACCAGGAGATTATGTTATTGCTGGTGTTTGTTTATTTATTTGTTTGTTTGTTAGCAACATAACACAAAAAGTTATGGACGGATTTCAATGAAATTTTCAGGAAATGTCGGATTGGGACAAGGAACAAATGATTAGATTTTGGGAGTGATCCGGATCACCGTCTAGATCCGCCATGACAAAAACTGTGATTATCATAAATAGCTACTGAACTAAAGGAGATATCATTATGAATTCCATTGATAATGGCGTGTTTTAGTGATCAAGGAATCTAAATATTTTGATGAAATAAAGGTAGGACTAATATTTATGGTGAAAATCACAATATGGGTGAGGCCTGAGGTGCTGGAGGAGGTCTGCGCTCTCCGAGTGCTTTAATAGTTGAGGCTGCTGTTGGTGTTCCTGAGTAATAGACATCTCGTCCTTGTTATTATGGTATAATAGACCCTCAAGATAAACACAAAACAATATAATATATCAAAACAATATATATGGATAATTTTTAAAAGCAGATTCATGATGTATAATGATTTTTATATCTGTGAAGAAACAAAAAAAATATTGTCTCAACACTAGAATTTTCAACTTTGATATGATTCTAGTAGGGCTGGGCAATATGGCTGAAAAATCGATGTGCAATTTTGATACATTTTTCGTTCACAAGAAAAACCACCAAGTGACACAACAATACAAGAATCAAATTTTGTTTTATCTTATAAAAATGTATTCTGGATCTAAAATTTCCCTCTGATGGTTACATTTCATGCTGTTACTTGTTCATAAAATGTTGATAGTGTGGTTTGAACATAGACAAGTTCGATCCCCAGGTCAGGCAGGGCCTTTCTGTGTAAGGTTTGCATGTTCTTCACGTGCATACATGGGTTCTCTCCGGGCACTCCAGCTTCCTTCCACAGAAAGGAATAAGTGGTATTGAAAAAGAATGGTTCTAGTTAAAGGCTAATATCACTGAGTGCTCAAATTATATATACTTTGTAATACCATGTATATGAAAATAATAACAGTGACTGGTTGTAACAGAAAGTACATACTCACAATGGTTTTCAGGGGTATTTTGACCAAAAGAGAGAGACTTCTGGCTGAGTTGCAGTAATGTATTGGCAGAATTTGAAAAGTGGTTTAAACTGCTGAGGAGCGAGTCATTTCCTCACCACTAACAACTTTCAAGAGTTTCCAGTATACTTGTGCGATTTAGACATTGTATCAAAGTTCCCCTGCCACTTTTGGTAATTAAGGGGCTGTGTCCACAGGCAGTGCATGATGCTCTGGCAGTACTTGTCTTCAGTTCAAAAAAGATGTAGACTGGCATTCTCAGCACTCAGCACCCTGGGAGGAAAATGAAAAATGAAAAATTAACATTTTAATTCTCAATTAGGATCAGCCATGAGCCCAAATCCCAGAAGGCCTTCCCCTTTCTCCCCCTTATAGGGGAGCCTGAGTACAGGAGTTTGTTTCTTGATCCACACAGTAGTTGTGATGGTTCGAGGTAGGGGTGGGCGATATGGCAAAAATATCATATCACGATTTTTTTTTAAAATAAAGTCACGATCACGATTGTTTCACGATTCTTTTTTATGTAGATTTTTCTAGACTAATTTGCATGTTTGGCCATTTTTTCCCTATGTTTAACATATAAAACATGTAAAACCCTAGAAGAAAAAAAATGACAATTTAAGCCAAAGAAACTTTCTGAACGGGTTTTAATTTAAATAGTGCAGTTTTTATAAAAATGTGCAATAAATGTAAACATAAAAGGTAATGAACAACAATATCAACATTATCTCTGAAAGTGCAACAATTTAAAACAAATGTTATCTAACTGCAATGTCTATAATCTAAGTGAATAATACAGCTGCTTTAGAACAGATTTTTGTTCAGACATCTTCAAGCTTTTATCTCCTTTTCTCTTTCCGCCATGGCTTCACGCTACGTAACCAAACAGGAGATACTATCATCAATGCGCGTAATGTGCTATGATTGGTTAGTCAGGTGCGCGTCAAAGTCTCTGCGCCCACACAGATGATCTGGCGATCTTTCTGCCTTATGAGATCATCCCCATGTTATAATCCTTAACGATTTTATATCATCATATCGCATACCCCTAGTTCGAGGGTCACTATTGTCATCTTAAAAACTAAAAATGCATTTATTGCAGCAACAAACACAGTATGCGCTGACTATTAACAAGTGTCTGTTGGTTGTTTTGTCTTTTTTCTTCTTCTTCTTGGTAGACTTGCTTATCAACGTCCTGCATTTTGCCACCATCTGTATTTGAACATTCACACAAGCAAGTGTTCTCGGCATAAGTCAGTGTCACTGACATGAACGCAGGCCAGTAGGGGAGGGAGGGAGGGGGTAGCACTCATGCCTCGATACAGTACAAAATGATTTAGTCTACCATGAACATGACCTTTTTGTGACATGAAAATCATGATGGCTTTTGTCTTTATCACATCAGAAGTCTTTTAGAATGTGTTTTGATGGAACTTTACGTCACTGTAACCAAATATGAAGGAAAGCAGAACATTTTGAATGTATGTTACAGCAATTATTCTCAGTCACATCATAAAACGCCCACCATTTTTTCAGGCTTGAAAGTCACTTCCCTGTCATTTCCATCCATTTGAACTGCGTGAGTCACCTCCAAACTCGCAGTCAGCAGCCTCCCTCTTCACACACCGAGGCAGACCCACTCCCACCTGGCATACTCAACGTGACGGGAATTAATTACAAAATCATTTCTGCCCCCTTAATGAATTAGGGGAGAGAATCAAGTGCTCAATTAAATGATTAGGTTCTGAGCTACAGCAAAGTCTTTGCAAATTCCAGTCAAAGCCAGAGTATTAGAAGCAATCTGCCTTGAACAGACCTGACCATTGTCCCTTATCAGGCAGCTGAGTGCCAGCATTTTGCTATCAGTGCAAGAGCTGGTTCTGCATATGTTTCCCTCCCTCCTTCTCTCTGTCACTCTTTCTCTTCCTCTCATCATTATTGTTACAGCTCCTTTTTTACACAATCTTCTACCTCCTCTTCATTTGTCATTCTTCATTTCCCTTTCCATTTCTCTCCCTCTGCGCCCTCTCTCCTTCCAGGCAGCGAGAGAAAGAGAGAGCTCCCAGGCCCAGCTCAAGGCGCTGAGCCAGCAGAGTGAGGCGGCCCGCAGGGAGCTCGCTGAAATCCTAGGCCGTTTGGCCCAGCGCGAAGAAGAGCTCCACCGCAAGGACGTGGAGCTGTCCGAGACCCGCCAGCGCCAGTTGTCACTGGAGCAGGAAATGCAGGAGGTAGGGGGTCAAATATCCAGAAATAGAAAAAATGTCTTTGAGATCACCAGGGATGGAGAAAATATCTTTCCAATGCCTTTTTTTATTGAAGGTCAAGAATGAGAGGCACAGACTGCCAAGTACATCTTGCTTTTGTCTCTCACCCTCCTAAAAAAACACTAATCCTGGTCATGAATCATCAGAGCATAAAAGAAAACAGATACAAACAAACAGATACAGCTGGTCACCAAAGATATTTTATTTTTATACTCAGATATTTCATTTTTAAAATTAGGACAGTGCATACTTATCAACAAATCAGTGCTCAGCAGCTATGTAAATATGATGGAATAAGCTTGAAAAAATTCTGCCATCCGTTTCTTAAGGCAGGTGGAAACTGAGAACATAATTATCTAACAGCTGCATACAGATACACAGGACAGTGCACTAATAACACACCTTTTCGGATACAGTGGATGCATTCTGTACGTTAAACTATGAGACCCACAAACATGCATGTTGAAATGTGAAATGAGACAAAGACCTGCATTAATGGGTATCAGTTGAACAGGGGCATTTTGAATGAGCCAATGTTTAAGTTTCTTTTTAAAAGTCCGATAGTTGTCACTGTCTCCTGTATGTGCCCTTAGTTAATTCCAAGAATGACTCTTAACACACACCACCTTTTAGCTAAACTCTGGTATACAACCTGGCATGTTATAATCACCTCAAGTTTGAGCTCTGGCTTTACCCCTGTTATTATACTTTTCCTGAATAAAATCATTTAGCATTTTAAAAATCAGGCACACATCTGTAAATGTTTGGTACCTGAAAAATTAAGGACTTAACCGCATCAATGATAATGGAAAGGTTTCCTCTTAAAAAAAAGTCAGGATGTCCTTACTATATCAAAAACAGAAGCGAACAGGCTTGGATGATGCAGCTCTATCCCTGTAAATAGATAATTAAGTGTTGTTTCATGGATTAAATAAAAAGCTGTTATATTAAGCAATATAAATCCAAGCAAAATAAATGAAATTAAGTGCTATTTAGAGACATCTGTGGTGGATTTCTCGAAAATAACCAAGTGGCAACAAATTTACCTTTGGCTACCCAGCCATTGTAACAGATTTCTTGATTGAACAAGTGCAGTTAAGTGAAATAATGTATGTGTCCAACGAAAAACTGCACCCTTAAAAAATGTAGTATATCGACAACATGTTCTTTGAAAATGTTCTCTTTTTAGGCAATTATCTGCTGGTACTGATTTGGAGTGAGTATTTCTAGCAACCTCACGACATGGCATGTGTCCCGGTACATGCAAATTGTGAACACTGACTACACTTTTAACAGAATTCCAGATGAGCTTTGTTTTTTAAGGAAGAAGAAGAACAACAAGGAACAGTTCTAATTGATTCTACAACTTAAGAAACTTAAAGGTGTAGTCAGCGATGTGGGAGAAAACGAGTGGAGGGTTTTTTTTTTTTTTTTTTTTTTTGACTGTCATTATTGAAAACATCACAACAACAGTACATTCTGGCAGATCAGACAATAAGATGAATGCCTGACGGCTGTTACTGTTATGTGAAGCACCACAAAGATAATGTTGCTTATTTTTTTTTTTTTTTTTTTTTTGCTACTGCACATATTGTAACTCTGTGTTACGCTAACAAGACGCCACGCAACCAACGACCCCCTCCCTCCTCTGTCTGATCTGCATTTTTTTTTTTTTTTTTTTTTTTACCTGCTGAAATTCAGAGTCAAGACTGTGTAATGAAACTGGATTTTTTTTCAACATGCTGTCAGTGGTGACATCTTGTTGATGGAGAGGAGAAATACGGGGATTTTGACAAATACTGCATTAGATTAGAAGATTAGAAGATCCCTGACTACACCTTTAAATTCACGTCCTCAAAGATGGTAGACCGAAGTTCAAATTTGGAACATGTGCTTCATCATGTAGCTTGACTTCTGCTTTGAGCTGTGCCATTGTTAACATTACCCAAAGTGTATTGACAACAACTGTCTTAAACACAAAAGCTTTATGATTATGTACAATCTTCAGCGATGCATGTATCCCCAAGGAGTACATGTCAATAATTTGTCTGGTGCCGATAAACCCCCTTATCCCCTCCTCTCTTAAAAAAAGGAGTTGAATGCTTCAGCACTCAGAAGGTTAAACTTGAAGCCTGAATGCAACACCTTTATCTGTGTTTACACCTCTACATGTAAGTGAAGTCATAACAAGGCTACAGTACCAGAGTGCTAGTTGGTAGTCCAATGACTGGTCAGGTGCTGCCACTTTCTTTCTTCTTTGTAAACAACAAACCAGAGTAACTGAAACAGAGTGTGACTTGTTGTGTCTATAGAGGTGGTCTTGAATACTGAGCAACAGTTTGTTATTTTGAAATTTTTAGAAAGAAGTAGAGAACACATCAGTGTCATGTCCATTTTTTTAAAATGTTTTTTAATTATTGTTTAATTTATGTATTATTTTGTTTATTTTATATTGAAAGAACATTTTTTCTTGTTTATTGTGAGATGTAGGGCTGAAAGATATATAAAGTTATCGTATCTATATCTAGATATGAACATTCAAGATATTAACAGCGAAAAAGCAATGAGATAGATTTCCCCCGCGCTTGACCTGCAGGTACAGCTCTGAAAGTCAAAATAAAATTCATTTTTACGATTGCCTTTGAATGCACCACTTGACGCACATGCCCAGTAGTGATAATCTGGATAAGCCGTGATGTCACCGTAAGAGTTAGTAAACAGTATCATTGCTGTTTGGCAACGGAGCTCGAAAGGTTGGGAGCATTTTACCAAAACAAAAGAATGTTCTTCCATGGCAGTACGACGGTGGTGCATAAGCATCTGAAAAGGAGGCGCGTCGTTGATTCAGTTTCTGAAGAAGAGGTACAGTCTGCAACAGCTGCTAACATTAGTGTCAACAGTATGGTGAGCAGGAAGTCCCCGATTTCCAGGAACAGTCCCTGTTTTTTGACTTGTCCCCGGTTAAAGCTGTTCCCGAAAATGTGCCCAATTTCAGTGTTTTGCTATTGTGCATCAACTAGAACAAAGGTTATTGCTACAGCCGTGTAGGAAGCAGAAACCTTGAGGGCAGGCTGAGCGCAGACTAAGACAAGAGTTATTGATTGTGTTGCCAATGTTCAATCATTTAAAGTGACTTTGGGCTTGCTCTTCTATCTGTGTGAATCCTACATGATTATCACCCAGCTGCCCAATACATAGCAAGACATGAGTGTGGTTGGTAGCTTGTCCCTCCCTCACCCCTGTTTCCTGGTTATCACACCCGCAGGAATCAACCCAGCATGTCCCCAAACACACTCACGCATGTGGCGCATGAACAACTACTCAGTTGCCATAGTTGCCAGGTCTGGTCTGGTCATTGTAAGCGATTTGGGCAACCGACTGCATGCTGGTGCAGTATGCTGCAGTTCATGCATAATGTGACGAGTCGACTAATCGCAAAAATAGTCAATTGTGGCAGCCCTAGTAGTCATATCGTATTGTATCAATATCGAGATATCTGGTATGAGATGCAGATAAAGTATAGATAAATGTTGTGCAAATCACCTCCAAAACAGAGCTCTGGTCATCATCTAACACTAGTTTTTGTTGGAGGTGAGGGAGGCCTCAGCTGCCCTGGAGGAGGAAGTCCGACGCCAAGCTCTCGTCCAGGCCAAACTGAAAGGAGAGAACCAGAGGCTGCAAGAACAGGTCGACACACAAGCCCAGCGTTGTCAGAAAGAACAGGATGCACATGCAGAGCTCCAGGCTGCCCTGAAGCAGATGACCTCAGCCCATGCACAGCTGGCACAGCGACTGGCAGAGGGAGAGAGCGCTAAGAAGGAGCTCCAGAGGAATGCTACAGAGCT
Source organism: Scarus forsteni (assembly GCA_036419115.1). Classification (NCBI taxonomy): domain Eukaryota; kingdom Metazoa; phylum Chordata; class Actinopteri; order Labriformes; family Labridae; genus Scarus; species Scarus forsteni. Next base: position 9,674,009 of record JAZDUH010000135.1, read on the forward strand.
ACAGGCCAAGGTGACTTCGGCTCAGGAGGAGCGGGTGGCCCTGGCACAGCAGCTGCAGTTGGAGAGAGAAGTCCATCAGAAAGAACTGGACAACGTGAGGAAGACAATGGAGGAGAGCAGGACGAAGAAGGACAGAGAGGTGCAGGACTTGTTAAAGCTCTGTCATCAAGAGCGGGATGAAATGCAGACTCACCTCAAGGAGATAAAGGTAAGTCTTTGTATTTTTAAAATAAACACACTTTTTATGTTTCTTTTTGATGTGGTGTTGATTCCAGCCTATGACCCATTTCCCATGGTACTCTTTCACCCCCTTCAGTCTGTATCCACTGTCTCCTCTATCAATTAAGCGAAAGAAATCTCAAAAGGGCTCAAAGAAGCTCGCCTGGCCAAAATCTGTAACTAGTAGCTTTGGGGTTATGCTGTTTTCTCACTGCTGGTCCAAGAGAATCAATTATCAGGAAGAGAAACACATACTCACATGCTCTGTTTGGCTGAATGAACCAGTAATGTTTTATTAGCATGAAGGCTTGAATTTAAGAATGGATTAAACCAACGCTATGTAATTGTCCTAGGTCATTGTAGTGATATATCACCTTACAACATGGCACCTCTGTCATGGTCTGAGGGGGTCTGTATCACCTTTACTGGCACTATGTAACTTAAGTGTGGATGGTAGGAACACTTCCACACTAAAGAACTACAAATTTTTACTGCTTTGACTGCTTAACGGAACATGTCACTTTTCCCTCAAGGTGAAAGCTAAACGTTGGGTAAAGGAGAATATAAAGCAGTTTTTGAACTTTTGAAACAGATTTAAAGGGCAACTCCGGTTTTTTGACACCTGGACCTTATTTATAGGTGTGTGCATGCTCGCATATACTCACTCAGACAAACATTGCGCAGCTCGGAATCCTTCAGAAGTTATTTAGATCCAACCGATTTAGCCGCACTCAGCGGGGGCCACGGCAAGGGAGCTTCAGCGCGGGACATAATCTCTGCAAAATCGCTCATTTCGGCTATATTTTTTCATCCATCGCCAGTGTTATCATAAAGTCAGCTCGTCTACCGTCTTCAGGTGGGTCAGCTGACCTGGTAAACAAACTTTCGATGACGTCATAGCCGCGCGACACAAAGGTACAGCTGATTTCATCCACGCTGTTTCACACTCGGCTGCAAACATGGTCCGGCAGTGCGTATTCCCACTTTGTCCGAATAAAATGACAAGTTCTTCAAAGTTTAGCTTTCACAAGCTTCCTTTGGACTATCCGGGATTACTAAAAGTGTGGCTCGTTACACTGAAAATAGGTTCAGATAACGGAGCTGTGCAGCCAAGCTATTGCTATAAAGTAAATAAATCCAAATTAGGTAAGCTATTTATTAAATAAATAAAATAATAATGCAAACGAATTCATGGAAAATAAACCCTTCATGAATCTACTTACTCAACTGAAAGTTGCCCGTTGGGCCCTGCTGGTTTTGGCTGCGTCTTCCAGTTTATCTTTGGGACATGAAAAAACGTCTCTACCACAGCCCGGTTTGTCATTGCAGAAAAATCCTCCAGAGTAGTCAGACATATATTCCTGGATAGATCCATACCCGTGTCAGCCGGTCTCAAGTCCCACTTGGAGCAGTAAACACACTCCTCTTCTGTTGCCATAGGCGAACACCGTCCACAAGCGCACCACCAGTTCGCATCGAGTCATGGACGTGCTCCTGTTTGTTGTTCTCGAGCCAGCTGTTCGTCTCTCTCCCTCCACATTCTTCTTTCATGGAGCTCCTCGTCCGTGTACTCAGGCTCAAACCGGAAAGGACAACCGTCAAACTCGAAGTCGTAGTCTGACTCTTCGACATCAATATTCTGCCATGTTGCTCAGCAATGCCGGCAAAAAGTAAATCAGCTGTACCTTTGTGTCGCGCGGCTATGACATCATCGAAAGTTTGTTTACCAGGTCAGCTGACCCACCTGAAGACGGTAGACGAGCTGACTTTATGATAACACTGGCGATGGATGAAAAAATATAGCCGAAATGAGCGATTTTGCAGAGATTATGTCCCGCGCTGAAGCTCCCTTGCCGTGGCCCCCGCTGAGTGCGGCTAAATCGGTTGGATCTAAATAACTTCTGAAGGATTCCGAGCTGCGCAATGTTTGTCTGAGTGAGAATATGAGCATGCACAAACCTATAAATAAGGTCCAGGTGTCAAAAAACCGGAGTTGCCCTTTAAGGAACAGAATGTAGTTTAAACTAAATATGCATCTATTTTCCTAATGAAAATGCAGAACTCTGTCTCACACTCCTGCATAGTGGATGGCGGTAATTCTCATCTGATGTTGGATACTACCCGCCTTTAAACAAGAAGAAGAAGAAAGCGGTAGCATTATCACGGTGGAAGCAACGAAAAACTAGAAGAAAAGAAATGCTTTATCGGAGGAGACGAAAAACAGAAAAGCTGGAGAATAACAAACTTAAATACCTGGACTGGGATAAACTTTGACCCAGCGTTCACTCGCTGGCATGAGCTGAAAGACAAGGAGGGATGTCCAACTGATGCTGATTTTGCCCTGTTGTTGGTGGACTTGTAAATGCACGATTTATTGGAAAACAAACATGATCAGAGTTCTCCTCCCTCTGTATGTCAACAAATGCACGTTGGTTGGTAATTTCTAAACTAATAAATACTCAGCATTAAAAATATTAGCTAATAGTGCACTGAAATCATCAATTGGGGACAGAAATATTGATTTTTTTGGCGTACTTGGCCCTGACAGTTGACTTGATGGTCCTGACATGCATGACAGGTCAATTATACAGCCACACATCCACTCAAGCTGACACTGCAAACACACCCACACACTCAAGTCAAGCATTTTGGACATTTTGTGTCTTAAAGAGAAGAAGTATAGCTCTACCTCTGCTGCCATGTTCACTCAACCTCTCTCTGTCTCTCTCCCTCTCTCTCATCTGTCCCCAGCCCTTGACACAAGGAAGGGGTGTTTTTGTCAACACATATATATATTAACTCATATTTTGGTCAAGGTGGGATATGTGTGACAGAACTTCAGAGCAAGTGTGTTGTTAGAGAGACTGAGCTGCAGCTAGACCAACCAGGGAACCAAGTAATAGGCCTGTTGATATTTAGCAGCTCCTGTGCAGGATAAAGACTTAAAGCATCCACAGATACTGTTTACTGAGGAGGCACAGAGGAAAAGAAAGACAGGCGAATGATTTAAAATATTTTAGAAAGGCAGAGTTATGTATTTTTTTATTATTTACCCAGAGAAAATAAAGTTTATGATAAAAGCAGTAACCATGATAATATGGTTAAATCTATTAATGACTAATATTAAAGGGACTGTTTTACAGTCAAAAAAGTCTCACTTTTAGATATGGCTGATCGAAATACACACTTTAAGACGAGTTTTGTAGCATCAAAATAGGTTATCTATAAATGCTATTCATTAGCTTCATGGTCGGGTCGGACAGGGCTGGACTGGCCTGGATACTCAACTTCGGGAACAAGACAATTAAAACTAGAGCAAATTTATATTATTTGGACACGTCTTAGAGCACCGGGCTGTAAGTAGTGATAAAGATTCGGCTACAAAACTACGATACTAAGTTTTCCAAAAATTGTTTGTTGTCACACATCAAAACCTACCGTTACGTAACTAGAAAGAGATATATTACCTCGTCGCTTTGCGTTCTGTAAGTTGTTGAAAAAAGAAATTGTAAAGCAATGCAGACCATCGGACCTTCTGAGGAAGGTCCGCGCTGCATTTATTAGCATCACAACAAACGTGTGCTTTGACTTGGGTCACGTCTTTTGGTGCATTCCAGTTGTAGTCAGTAGGGATTTCCGAGTTCTGAGTAGGAAACTGCAACTGGAACATCCCCCAAAGTCGGAATTTGATACTGGGAACTCGGTGAAACCTCGCCACCCCCGAGTTGACAATTGAAGATGGATGCCCCCAGTGTGAACAGTTATTTAGCTCCTGTAATAATCAATAGGAGGGTTTCAGTCACGTGACTATTATGACGTATGAAGAGGGCGTGGTTTTAGATGGAGGGCAGGAAGTAAACATGGAGTCTATGAAGAAGACCGGCGAAAGTTCGTATTGTGCTGATCTAGATCCAGTTTCATGAAATAGATATAAGCAGTTAATCAGCAGATACGGTGGGTGTGATGAAGATGAGTGAGTTTTCAGCAGAGACAAAAGATTTACCGGCAATTGAGGCTATCGACATCGGAAACTATCTGGTTCTTCAAACGTCGTACCACACCAAACAGCAGATGAAAGCCTACCAAAGTATGGAGGCATACAACTTTTTCATCAGCGGGTGGGTACACAACCTTGGTACCAAACTACTACAGGATTGTTATTGTTTGGTCTTCGCAAGGGTGAGTCTTTCTTCTTTTTTATGTGTTAAGGTGCTAGCAGCTAGCAGTCGCGGCTATGATGTACACAAACCATGGAAACAAACATGCAATAAATCTGAACGGTGACGTTAGCCCAACAGTCAAAGAACACAAGGACGTTAATTTGTGATATACTTAAAGCACCCGTAAACAACACAAAACATTGGCATCTTGATTGCTTATCACCGCAAGTTCTAACGTTACTTTACCTCCTGCCCTCCATCTGAATTGCACGCTGTCGCTATGCGACAATGTGACGTCACGTGAAACCCGGCTATTTATTTGCTCTTCTGACTGGGGTGTGTCTAGGGTTGGGCATCGTTTGAATTTGAACGATTCTGGTTCCGATTCCGATTCCGATTCCGAGTTTCGATTCCGGTTCCTAACGATTCTCGATTCCGATTCTTTTAAGAGGCAGGGTCGAAAAAGTTTTGATGTTTTAAATGAGCTAGCTAACCAGAGGTCTTTCTGGATAAAATAGTCTGTACTTCTCCATGAATTTTAATGCTATGAACTAACCACTTTCTATGAACTATACTATGAGTTTCTGATAGGGCTGTTTATATATATATCTGAACTGAAAAAAAATATAAATTTTCTTTTCACAGGAGTTCACTTTTCACAAGAGAGCTTTATTTTTGAAAAACTCATGATGGGTGAATTGTCCATGGTTGCGCTAACCTAAATACTTCTGGTGGATTCTTCTTCGTTGGTGTTCGGCGGTTTCTCCTTCCGGTCGGCGGACTAGGAATTGAAACTAGGAATTGAAATTAAAACATTTGGACGATTCCGGGAGAATTGGAAAGTTACTCCCGGTTCCAATCGATACTCGATGCTCGATGCCCAATCCTAGGTGTGTCGCTCTAGATCAGCTGTATACATAGTATTGTTACACTTATATTTACAAAAATGCTGCCATAGTGATAATCACATTCTTCATGTAATATTTGTGAACAACAACACAGCACGTGCTAACAACAGCTAACAGTAGCCTGGTAGATCGGCATGTTTTTTTCTGACTTCAACCGGAACGCCGAGAAGTCGGAGATGATGTCACTCCCAGTTCCGAGGTTACTGGAACTAGGGATGGGTACCGAATTCAGTACTTTAAGAGGTACCGACCGAATTCTGTAGGTACTACCGAGTACCAATTCACATAAAATCAGACGGTGTCATGTTTAGGTACCTAGACACATCCTTGTGACTGTAAGGGAGTGGAAGAAGCAGGCATACTATTGGGTAGAGTAGGTGAATTTCCATAATGGACTTGAACCCAGCACAGCAATAGCGTAATGACGTCAGCAGCCGCGGGCTCAGTCAACAAAGCAAGCATGGCTGAGAGAAATTGCTCTAAAGTTTGGCTCTACTTTATTAAATGTGATGGAGATTATGCTCGCTGCAATATTTGTGATGCCAAGTGCAAGGCCAGCGACGGAAATACTTCAAATCTGAGGAAGCACCTGGTCACACACAAAATTTTCCTTAAAGCTGAAGAGTGCACGATTTTTGATAGCCTCAGATCTACGACTACAAAGGATTCATTTGGCACTGTTAGCACGCCTGTGCCCAATGGCAACTAGTCGTCTGCAGCCAGAAACACAGGAAAAGAAATGGCTTTAACATTTAGTGATGGCAGCAAATACGACAAGGAGGATACCTGGCCCAGGTAAATAAACCTTCTGTTTAAGATGGTATTAGCTTGGCATTTTAATGTGCGTTAGTTATCATTATCAGGTCGGTTTCTCGTACTTTTTAACGTTAATGTAAATGCTTTTTTTTTTTAACAGTTCTGTTGGACCCATTGTTAAACTGCCCTAAAGTTCAAGTGATGGCTGCAGTTAATTTATTAAGTTGTGGTTCATTGTAGTTGCTGGTTTTCATGTTTGAGAAATTTTTGGAACAACTACAATGTTACAATACAAACAGTTGAATGTTATTTTGATAAATATCTGTTAAATTTTATAAATTGAGAAATAAATTTACATTGAAAAAATTTGAGATCTTAATATTAAACAAATTAATATTTATTACCCCATAAACACACAGAAAAGTACTGAAAATTGGTACCATTGAGTACCGATACCGATTCCCAGGTACCGGGCATTGGTATGGTATCGGTTCAAATGTGAAAGGTATCCATTCCTGACTGGAACGCAACATTACAACAGTCACCGCACATGCTCATGGGTAGCAGTCTTAATGTCGCTGGTATTAGATTCTCCTCATAGCACCTTTAAAAACAGTAAAAACAAAGGTTAAAAGTGTCTATGTTTTTAATGGGAATTTCATTCACAATTTAAATGTCTTCATTATGTTAAATGAAGACACTTAAAGGTGCATCCAGCGATCTTCTAATCTTCTAATCTGATGCAGTATTTGCGAAATTCACCTTAATTCTAATCTCCATCCACAAGATGTCACCACTGACAGCATGTTGAAAAAAAAATTTGGTCTCAATATACAGCCTTGACTCAGAATTTCAGCAGGTAAATACTGTGGCTCGGTCTGAGTTACCAAAACAAAGTAAACCCCCCCACGTCCAGGGGGTGATCATACTCATGCGCAGATCAGACAGAAGGGGGAGGGGGAGTCGTAGTTTGCGTAGCGTGCGCAGTTAGCGTAAGGGAGAGATACAATAGTTGCGGTAGCAATGGCTGAAAACAGCCCAAAAGAAAGAGGTCAGAGGAGTGAAAAGTGGAAAAGCAGGGCTATGACCAAAAGAGCAAAGACCCGGGTCAACATTGGTGTTGCTTTCCGACGGTGGAGGGAACTCCGCGAATTGAAAGACCTGAAAACGGACGCGGATGTCGCAGTCCGTCTGCTGGATAGGTAAGCTAAGCAGCATCAGCTTCGTGGTGCTTCACATAACAGTAGCAGCCGTCAGGCATTCATCTTATTGTCTAATCTGCAAAAATGTACTGTTGTTGTGATGTTTTCAATAACGGCAGTCGAGTTGTCTGACCAGTCGGGGTTTCCTTAGCTACGTCAGCTACGCAGTTTCTACAGCCGTTTCCATGACGATGCACATCAATCAGCTTTCGGGAGGCGGGTCTAAATTCGAATATAAACAAACCCTCCACTCGTTTTCTCCCACATCGCTGACTGCACCTTTAATATGTTTTTATCAAATTTTACTTAAACACAAAAAAGCCAGTCTGTCACGATTCAGAAGACCCCAAAGGAAAATTAAACAGTCAAAACAGGTATCAGGCAAAAAAGCCCAATGGCAACTAGTCGTCTGCAGCCAGAAACACAGGAAAAGAAATGGCTTTAACATTTAGTGATGGCAGCAAATACGACAAGGAGGATACCTGGTCCAGGTAAATAAGCCTTCTGTTTAAGATGGTATTAGCTTTGCATTTTAATGTGCGTTAGTTATCATTATCAGGTCGGTTTCTCGTACTTTTTAACGTTAATGTAAATGCTTTTTTTTTTTTTAACAGTTCTGTTGGACCCATTGTTAAACTGCCCTAAAGTTCAAGTGATGGCTGCAGTTAATTTATTAAGTTGTGGTTCATTTTAGTTACTGGTTTTCATGTTTGAGAATTTTTTGGAACAACTACAATGTTACAATACAAACAGTTGAATGTTATTTTGATAAATATCTGTTAAATTTTATAAATTGAGAAATAAATTTACATTGAAAAAATTTGAGATCTTAATATTAAACAAATTAATATTTATTACCCCATAAACACACAGAAAAGTACTGAAAATTGGTACCATTGAGTACCGATACCGATTCCCAGGTACCGGGCATTGGTATGGTATCGGTTCAAATGTGAAAGGTACCCATTCCTAACTGGAACGCAACATTACAACAGTCACCGCACATGCTCATGGGTAGCAGTCTTAATGTCGCTGGTATTAGATTCTCCTCATAGCACCTTTAAAAACAGTAAAAACAAAGGTTAAAAGTGTCTATGTTTTTAATGGGAATTTCATTCACAATTTAAATGTCTTCATTATGTTAAATGAAGACACTTAATATGTTTTTATCAAATTTTACTTAAACACAAAAAAGCCAGTCTGTCACGATTCAGAAGACCCCAAAGGAAAATTAAACAGTCAAAACAGGTATCAGGCAAAAACAGGTTTTAATAGAAGAATCCAAGAGAAGTACATTTCGTTCCAAAATCCAAAAACAGAGAATCAGTCCAAACAGCAAAGGTACAAAGTCCAACAGGCAAAAAAAATCAAGCACAGTAGAAACAGGCAGAGGTCAGAATCCAAAAAGGGTAAAACTCACTGAAGGCTGGAAGCGAAGCAGGCAGGAGCACAAACTACGATCTGGACACTGGCTGGCTTAAATACTGTGAGTGATTACAAACAGGATTCAGGTGTGATTGTCCAAGAGGAGGGGGAGGGGAGTGAGCAGGTAAGGAGCTGGAGGGTGGGGCTAGGAGCAGCAGGCAGCTTCAGCAGTGTCCTTGACACAATCAAAGACTATCTAGTTGGAACAGATAGTATTTTTTTACAACTAGATTTTTGTTCCAAAAATCTAGTTGTAAAGTTTTGGAGATATTGCAATGAAATATTTATTAACAGTAAAACATTTTTGTTGGCTAAAAATTTGCAGATCAGGGCATGAGAAGAATAAGAATCAGCCAATGGAGAAATGATTGATGCTCTTCCAAGATGCACAGCCTGGTTTAATTGGCTGTTATGGGTACGAACAAAAAAAACTACAAACTGAAATGTATGCCTTAAAATGTGTTGCTAAACATTATAAACACAAAGAATACTACCATGCTGGAAGGTAAAAGAAAGCATTTTACAAACAGCATTTGATGTCCTTTTTTGTATTTAGCTGTAACACATTGAGACACTGTTTTGATGCTCTTCTTATGTTTGACTTCATCACAAAGATCCAACATCAGTATATCTTTTAAATATGTAGAAAGGGTCTTAAATATTTTAAGTTATCTTCACAAACCAAACTCCATTTTTTTCTGCAGCCCTTCATTTAGTATAAGCATAATCAAATTAATTAAATATGAATGAAAATGATTTGTTATTTTTGATTGCGTAAAGTGGAGAAGAGGGTATTAACTAAATTTAACCTGGTAATATTATTTAAAAACTCAATTTTTTCCAACAAATTACAACATGTCTAATGTTAGGGATCTACAATATTATCAGAACAATATATGTATAATAACCGTTAAAGGAACACATCAGTTTAGTTACCAAAAGACTTTATGATCTAGACACAAATTATTGGTATCAAAATTGGTAATAGCAATTTTTAGTTTTAAAATTTGGATATTGGCAAAAATGAAATATTGTGCATCCCTATTTAATACAAATACTTAACAAAAAACAGAAGAAATGTATTTTAGATTGATGTAAAATTGATATGATCAGTAATCAGTGAGTTTTATGCTTTTCTTTAACTTAAAAAACGTAACTGAATGTTAAAAATATATTTTCTAAAAATGATACAAATTGGAATTTGGAAATGACAGTTAATTTGTTTTTTTGTTTATTTATTATCATCCTTTTTGCCATACCCTAGAGCACAGCTAGTTAGTGATTTTGCAGATAAAGTGAACACACAACAAATTCACCAGTTGCCAGGAATGACCAGTAACCAAAAGCTTGCAGTGTTCCCTGGACACCAGTGCAGCTCAGGGACAGTGTCGTCCTGTTGGAAACACTGCTGTGCACTCTGAACACAGGAGAGCAGTTTCTTTAGGAAAAAGCCAGAACAGAGGTTTCCTCTACTCTCTATGCAAAGCTATGCTAAATGGGTGCTGCCTTTAGCTACATATTCATCACCCAGACATGAGGGGTATAAATTATTTAGTGGAACACTGTAAGAAAGCAAATTTAACCCAAAGTGTCAAACTGTTCCTCTAAACGTACCTACAGGCTCTTTGTATAAATCAGATCCAAGTCCTGGATTATGTTTCAGATATGAGGAATTTGTGAAATCTTTTGAGATGTGAAGGTCATTATCCAACCAAAGAGATTCTGGTTCTTCTTTGGATCACAGAGCGCCATACTCTAATTGTCATTTCCACTATTATTGGCACAGACTTCAGATTCAGCGCAGGGGTAACGTGCCTCAGCCACTAAACATCTGGCACATTTCCGACTCAGCGAGACACAGACAAAACTCTCATTTAGACTCATTTTCTTCATCGGCCGCGGCTGTGTCCTCTGAGCGAGGGTGAATCGAGGATAGCCGAGCTCTTAATGGTGTGCGGTGCCCCGTGGATCTTCGCGGCCGATCCCAAGCTCAAAGCGTGAATATTTAAAAACCCCAGATATCAGACCTCAGAAGTCTCATCAAGGAGTGCTGGAGATAGGGGACTCCACTTGACTTATACTCCAAGCACCCCCCTCCCCCACCCTTCCCCTCCCTTCAGTATCTCCGATGATGAGCCCTCATGGGTACATTGTTTCTTAAGGGGCATGGTCCTCCCTGATACGCTCGAGTTTAGCCCATTAGCCGTGCTGAATGGCATTAATATCTGACATAGCTCATTGTAATGGTGTCATTTTGGTGTGCGGTGAGGACAAGGGCGCCTGCCTGAATGTTTTTAAGTAGTAGCCTACGGATACTGCAGATGTCCCTTAGAAGCCCACCCAATATTCACATAGCATAGCCGGAAGCCTGCATTACTGTTTTGATACAGTCAACTGTCAGAAAAAAGCTTAAAATATTCTGATTCCATGTCCTTGTCCTCTCACTCGTGATTTCTCCTCCACTCTATCTCCCCTCTCTTCTGCTTAATCCCTCTCTTTCTGCCTCCCTCCAGTTCTAATTTTGTATTCTCCATCTGTTTTTCCCCTCTTCTCACTTGCAGCACTTCCACTTTTCTTTTTTATCCTTGCATGTGTCACTCCTTTTACTCCTACTTGTCAGTCATTGTTGTTTTTTCCTTTTTACTGTATTTTGAGTCATGTGAGATGATGTGTAGTTTTTAGGCCTGATGTACCTTGGCGAGGCTCAGCTGGACTGAGGTATGGATTAAAGGCACGATTTAAGAGTCCTGTCAGAGGGATTTAACCAGTCTCTTGACCTTTTAATGTGCTCTATTTGCACAAAATGTCATCTTAGACTTTACGTACCTGCAAGACATGACTTAAGATCTTCAGAATTTATGTGGTCTTCTTACAAATTCTGCTTGATACTTGGAAAAAGCGAGGGCGAGTGCTGCACTGGGTCATGAGCTGTTAGAACTATGATGTGAAAAGTCAGGTTATTAATGGAGGAAAAATCTCAAACAAAAAGTTCAGAGTTTCTGAGGTAGACAGTCTTTACTGAATTTTGAGGTATCCTGAAGTTTTTCAAATCCTTTATCTAACAGGATTGTGTCCACAAATTTTAACTTGATTAGGTTTATATTTATTTTGATTACCTGTCTCTATGCAAAAACAGTTTCTATCTGTTCCAACCCTGAATCTGACTGGAGTAATGGATTAACTTGCAGCTATAATAGCTGGTGGTGGCAGGGGCATTCAGTGAATAATCCTTTAATGCTTCAATTCAAGGCACATCTGATCATTTTGATCAAATGTTGCTATTAAAAAGTTTCATGGGTGCTCCTCTGGGCTACATGTGTTGTAGACATGGTACCCAAATGCACAAGCAGCTGTGGGACACTAGTCAACAAGGTGGACAACTGAATTTTATAGAACAGCCCAATATTGTTAGTGGCATTGGGTTGTCTAAGTTTTTAAGCATGTGCATATCAAATATTTGCTAACGATCAACATTAAATGTTTATTTCTTATTACTTCTATTAATCATAATAAATACATAAATTATTGCTGTTCAACAGCACACGTCACTATTCTCTCAAGGTGAAAGCTAAACATAGGGTAAAGGAGAATATAAAGCAGTTTTTTGAAACAGATTTAATGAACAGAATGTAGTTTAAAGTAAATACGCAGTTATTTTCCTAATGAAAATGCAGAACTCTGTCTCACACTCCTGCATAGTGGATGGCGGTAATTATCCTCTGATGTCCGAAAAGAAAAAAGGTCCATAAAAGTCCACAAAAAGCGTGGTTATTTTCCTTCATACTGCTGATCGCTGTAATCTAGTGTCCTGGCGAATGCGTCCATAGTGGTGAAAGCGAGGTCATTTAGTACATTTTTTAGAGCCTAAACAGTGCTATATCGTACTTCCGCAGTGCGTCTCGCTCCTGCACTCGTAAGCGCGGCAGACCAATCCAGGCGGCTGGCGTAGTGCAGAGAGCGCTGGCGTGGACTTGACTGGGCTGTCAAAATTGCTCAACATTTGAAAAAAGAAAAGAAAAGCGGTAGCATTATCATGGCGGAAACAACGAAAAACTAGAAGAAAAGAAATGCTTTATCGGAGGAGACGAAAAACAGAAAGCTGGAGAGTTACAAGCTAAGTACCTGGACGGGGATAAACTTTGACCCGGCATTCACTCGCTGGCATGAGCTGAAAGACAAGGAGGGATGTCCGACTGATTCTGATTTTGCCCTGTTGTTGTTGGACTTGTAATTACACGATTTATTGGAAAACAAACATGATCAAACTGTACCTTATAAGTCTACATGGTTTGTCTCTTGGGAGTCCTGTCGGTTCACTTCTCCTCCCTCTGTATGTCAACAAATGCACATTGGTTGGTAATTTCTAAACTAATAAATACTCAGCCTTAAAAATATTAGCTAATAGTGCGCTGATATCGTCAGTTGGGGCCAGAAATATTGATTTTTTGGTGTACTTGGCCCTGACAGGTGACTGGATGGTCCTAACATGCATGACAGGTCAATTATACAGCCACACATCCACTCAAGCTGCAAATCTATCTATCTTCAGTGATTTATTTTGTTTCTTGGGACTCTCTTCATCTTTAAAAGTAGTTGTGGCTGCACCAACATCAGATGATAAACTCTAATACATGGTAAACTTTTGAAAGTAAGGAATGCACAGTATTATCAGTTTGAGATCGGTATCGGCTGATATCAGTCTAAAAAGTAAAGTATTGTTATCTGCCGACATCGAAATTTTTCACAGGTATTTACGACCAATATATCGGATATTTTGGCTAATTACACAAATTTACAATATTGATGCACCTTCTCATCAATGCATGGGTGCATCTAAAACACAAGGGTTTAATTTTTGCAAGACTAAGAAGCTGTTTTCTTGTTTTACATATGTCCCTTGCAAAAATATACAATCACCGAAACTAACAAGTCAATTTTTATTGTGTACAGAGCTTGAGGCTTGACCAGAAATATTGGTATCGGTATGGGGGATATGAATTAGAAAATCTGATACCAGCAAAAATCCACTATGGTAAATCCCTTGAAATAGGCAAAAATGAGGGCTTAAAGTGAAGCTGGATATATTCTTGCAGTTTGTTTTCGTGTCCATGTCTACGTCCATTGCTGCTGGGAGCCTTTTTGTTTATTTACTCGCCTGTATGTGGTGCGTTGCAGGAGAAAACCACTTGAGGGCACAAACATACTTTAGGCTTCATGTAAGTCCCTGTTGTGTTCAAAGTAAACTGCAAACATGGCGATAGTTTGAGGTTAAAATTAACAGATATACACAAATAATCAATATTATCATCAAAATGTGTTTTCAGCTGACGGCCAACGGTCAGAGAGCTCGATATCAGTATCATCTGCACCTAGTTTTTACAATATTTTCTTCCCTGAATCATTGTAGCTGTCTCAGTGTATGGGTGTTATGGGTGACCATGTTGACTGATCAGTTGAGGCAGACTGCAGTGATAGATGTCGTAGTCAAAGCACTGTTGAAAATGAGGATGTACTCTCCAAGTGTTTTATTAATCAATGTGTCAAAAAGAACCAATCAGTTTGTATGCAGGAAAATAAAGCTAAAACAAAGCTAACACAAACATGTCCACAAACAAAGCCAACCATGGGGTCAGCTCAAAGTCACCCATTGAAGTGGTTACTAGTTGAAGTAATGCACTGACCTCATCTCCTTGTTTTGCCAACTTCTAAAGGAGAATCCCAACGTCATTAGCCAGATAATCATACATGTTTGCATGTGCAGTCTCACACATCATTTAGATGCAGATGATTGTGGAAACTTTCTTTTGTAGTTGTTTTTGCTGCCCAGAGCAATCCATCCATCACCTCTCTTCTGCCTCTACATTGGTCCTGTCCGCTAGGTGTGTCTGCGTAGTGTTAAATCTGGGCTGTGTGCAAACCCAACGAGCTGAATCAACATAGAAGACAGTAGACATAGACTTCATGTATCTGAGACTGTGTAGTTTACTACAAGTATATCCCCGGCTTTACACAATCAGAAGCCAGAAGTTTCCTTGTAGAGTTTATGAAGAAACATGCTGTCACAGTTTCCCTCCTGGGTGTGTGTGTAAGTGTTTAAAAGTCACTGTCACAGGATAACAAATGGGTTTATTGACAACATGAGTTGACATTTAAATTGTTGCACAGAAAACAATAGCATTTATCTGGAGTTCATTTTTAACTCCCTTATGTCGTCTTACAGGCAAAGTCCCATGCTGTGCCGTACAAATGTGATCAAGCAAGTCAGTCAGTTTTTGTGGGAGGCGAGGGTTACATTTGTGAAGAAGGCTCTAGTGTTTTTAAGTACTTAGCCGAAGAACAACAAACTGCTTTAGGGCTTTTTTTTCTAAATCAATCACCAGTTCTCATAATCTGAAATGATTGTCCGTGTACTATTTCTGAAACAAATCCACTCTCTACCAGGCAGATGCAGCGTCAGACAAGGAGCTGTGTAGGGCACTGCGCATCAACTTGGACAGGATGAAGGATGAGTGTGATAAGCTGGCAGCTCAGCTGAGCACAAAAGAAGAGGCGCATGCACTCCTCCAGAGGAAGAACCAGCTACTCAAACAGGAACTGGATGACAAAGTAAGCCTGGCTTTCTCTGCCTTGTTTTTTCAGTGACTAATGCTGAATGACGTAATGCCTCCAGTATGGGCAGAGTGTCTGCTGTCATATTATAAGTTAAAGATATCTCTCCTCAGAAAAAAAAAGTTTTCGAGTAATAGTGCCAAGTTTTTAATTAACAGATAAATGTTGTTCAAGGACGATGAAAGGAAAGAAACTGTGCTGTCAGCAGCTGTTATAGTTGAAGAGGCATATACTGAGGCATGTTCCTGCCTGTATGGGGACATTGAAATCTTACCTTGAAGACCTGATAACCTGTACACGCTGTAAGAGGTAGTACATTATAAATTAGTCCTTTACAGAAGTCAGATTACTTCTTTGTTGTGATGAATGTCTACCATGTTAGTTCTGCAGTTCAAGCAAAGCAGTATGCTGTCACAGTTTCGTCAAAGTAATCAGTGGCTGCTCCGTCCATAAGGAACAATAGCGATGGTTCATTTCTCGGCCAAACTGTTTTTACATCCTAAACCATCTGCTACAATTGTAGTACATCCTAGTTTAATAAAAATGTAGTATATGGTAGGGCTGGGCAGTATGGGCAGAAAATCTCATCTCAATATTTTTTGACTAACAGCAATATTTGAAACAAGCCCTGTCCCAATACCCACACGTTTGCCCTTGTGCAGCCTGGAGGGTGTCCTATCTCTCAAATGTTCCTACCAGAGGGCGCCCTCCTGCAGCAAACACGCATCAGACCACACTTCCCTGAAAGCTTTGATCCAGAATCCCTTGTTGTGTGGCAACACAGAATAGTCATAACCCTGGACATCTGGCAGGCATATAAAGGCAAAAAAGGGATGTGAGAGCAGAGAATGTAAGTGGATAGTTTAGCAAGAAGAAATTTATGTCAAGATATACAGATATACACGAAGTTATGGTCTGAAATGACGCCACGAACTTTTGAAATATGAAGATAAATATGACAACTTTCACTTTCTTTTGCTGTTATTCCCACATAGGAACAGATCAGATGTTGTTGAGCTTAATAAAGATCAGGGAAGAGATGAAGAAATGTTCACGATTTATGACTATAACAAGAGCAGACAGGTCTATAATTAGACTAATCAATTAATCTAATGGTTGAAGGTGTTTCTGTCAGTAAAAGCACATGGCTGATCCTGCCACAGTGTGAAAAGAAACTGAATTTTTTCTGATGTTGAACTTTTGTGGTTTCTGAGCAATTCAAGCAGCAGCACTGTTTACAGAGCAGTTAGCATGCCCTTCATTTGGCTTCATTTGTTTTTCTTTTTTCTTCTTGAAGATCGTCTCTTAACTGCAAACTGGGATGAATCAATGAGTGATATTTGCAATAATCTGTCATTTCGGCTCTAAACAGTTTTGTCCTTTGTGATTTGAGCACACCTCCGTGCACTCCCAGAAAAGTGCACTTCCAGGAAGACTTTAGGGCACAAGGACAAGGGTTGGGACCAAGCCACCTATCCCAATAATCCCTAAATAGATATTTTTAGAATAATAATAAAACTCACAGCAAGGATCATTTTGATGCAGAGGGCTTTAAAGGCTTTTAGGCCACCACTCACCATTTTACATCCACATCATGCTGAACTTGATAATAGTGAAAAGATTTAGCATGCTCATAATTTTATATCACTTGTGTTGACCTTCTCAGAGAAAAAAAACATCTTGCATGGTTGTCTGAGATCTTGAATATTAAAGACACCATGTTTCATTTTACCATCCAGCCTCATTCCAGCAGAACAACAAATACATAAATACAAATTGTACTGTCAAAACATAGATCTTGGTTGAAAATAAATTGTTTTTTTGTTTTCTTTAAACTCAACTCATATGTCCCAGGCCTTTATACGTGGTATGCAAATTTGCATTATTCCCAAAATAACCCAGATACGAAAAATCTGCAGGATGCACCAGACCAGTCTGTGTATATACTGATTTCTACAAGGCAAAGCATCACCAGACCAGAAGTCAAAAGCTGATGTCCACACGTTTATTTGAAGTGCGTAAAACAAATCACATCTTGATATATTTCCCTTTTTTAAATGTCACATTGGCTTTAGTCATTTCAATGCCAAGTGTTGAAGTGAAAGTCATGAAAATCCAATTCAACATGTAAGGTCAGCTAAATCGATAGTATCATAATAAAGTGATACTGTGATGATGAACATAGTGCAAAAAAAATTACACAACAATGTCTTACAGTGTCTGACAAAATGAGGAACATTTGCATTTATCTGATAACATAAAATGCAGATTTAATGGATTTACTCAGCAATTTCAAGTCATATTAATAAAATTTAATGACCACTGAGATGAAACAATGTACCTTTTTGTTTTAAATTAAATAAAAATGTTAGTTTGGATTTTTTAAATGGGTGTGCTTGAGGCCTGTGACACCAGTAAATACTGTTGCCAATAAAGGAACTTGAGCTTTGCCCCAGGGGGGAGATGAGGATGGTAGCTGGTACATAGCAGTACATGGTGCCACTAAAAGCCTCATAATGAACCCACTTATAGGTTAAAACTGCTAAAAAAAAGCTATGTTGCCTTGACAATACGCTACAGTAAGTGTCTTTACAGCCTTAAGCTTTAACTTTTCTTTGACAAAGCCCGTGTGTTTGGAGCTATTTTGTGATGTATCAAGAGGCTATGTATTCTTCTGCCTAATAGCTAATAGCTAATTTTGGCTTGTTGTTTTTAATATGGACATCAGGACTCACTCCTCTACAGCGACAAAGCGTTGTGTTTGCAGTAGCCATTGTACCTATCAGAACAATGATAAGTCAAAGGCTTCCTGAAATTAAAGAGCTCTGGTGATGTGTGTTACTAAGTTCCCCTTGTGACCATAATGGGTAACTGAGTTTGCAGATATGGGTTCACATCATATATCTGCACCACCAGGTAAGAGTTTTCAGAGCTGCTCTCCATCCCTCTTTCTACCTGTGACTCAGTCTGCAAAAATCCTTTCTCTGTTTACTCCGGTTCCTAAAAACATCCTCTCAGCCCACAGCTAACAGCATATCATCATTACTGCAGTCTGAATTGCTCATTTTCATTTTCTCAGTAGTGTTTGCTTGACTTTTTATGACCTGACCTCCTGATGGCAGAGGTACACATAACCGTCATGTCCAAATGTACTGAAGTTCTAAGCGCAGGGCCCTTGCTGAAGAAAAGTTGAATGCTGTAAAAAATCTTACTGTATCATATTGTCAAGCCTACATAGTATTTTTGGGTAGTTTTAGCCTGTAATTGTGTTAATTACTACACTCCCTGTGGTACTTCTATGTACCTTCTATCGTCCATGTCTCCTTCCAAAAATTCCAGACTAACCCGAGAATTCAACAATAATCAACTGTGAGAGCAAATTAATGTTAAAACACATTTTATATCGATATTTGCTTCAGTGTTTTGATCATTTTATTACATGTCAGAAGTACAGTGAATGGTGATATTTTTTCCCACTGCTGTTCTTAATGTCAACTCCTGATAAGAGAAATTGCTAAATTTAAAGCTAATGTTTGACTTTAATGGAACTGCATGAGGTTTAACTGACTTTGTCACCTACACTGCTTTATCCATCGGGTAACAATCAACAGAAACAACAGACAACAACACACATGACATTGGGCTACAAGAACATTTTTCTCTGTTCTGCATTTCCTTCAATAGCTAAGACATCTCATGGTTATAAGCATGGCTCCTAAGGTTAAGTGGAGCTAATTCAGCACTATTTTTAGTGCGTCCTTATCAATACACCCTCCGGTGTATACAGCAGCAGATGAAGTATTGAACCTCTCATTTCTCTGACAGGGGCCTGATAAGTTGTTAAGAGCTCTTTGGGGGATCCATGTATTGATTGTAAATTGGGTGAGGGGGGAAAAGGGAGCTCTTATTAATGTAACATGTGGTTTATTATCCCAGGGACAGTATAATGATCCACAGCCCCACAACACTGATCAGATATTACTCATGCCTTGGACATATTGATTGTTTGTCCTGGTAGGGGACCCTGAACTTATTGACCAGCGGAGCCAGAGAGGGGGAAACTAAACTAGGTTTGTTTTGGGAGAGGAACTTTCTTGACTCTCTGCTGCCCAAGGTCTTTCTGTGAATGTCTAAATGAGTAAACATTACCAAATATATTGGAATTGATTTGATAAAGGCTCTCTCAAAGAGAATATCCTGCAATAACTCCATAGATAAAGCTCGATCTACTGGCTGCTATACTGTACGCTAGGGCTGAACGATTTGAGAAAATAATCTAATTGCGATTTTTTTCCCCTAGTATTGCGATTTACTCTGCAATTGTTTTAATGTTCCTCATCTTATGTATTCTTAAACAAACATAAGCAGTAGATCTTTTTATAGTAAAACCAATATGACATTAAATCAATCTAAGGATAAAAAATTTGAGAAAAAGGGGAGAAGTGAAGAACAGAAGCAAAATGGACATGAAATTGTGAAAACTGGGTAAAAATGGTATAAAAGCGGAAAAAGGTTAATAAATAGGTGCAAAATAGGTATGAAATTGCAAAAAAAATGGGGAAAAATTGGCAAAAAATCCAAAAGTGGCTTAGGAAAATTGATTATGGCAGCAAAATTGGGAATTTAATTTGAAATTAAATTCAAAAACCATGTAAAAATTCCAAAAATGGTTCTGACAGTGACCAAAATAGATGAATGGGCGCAAAATAGGCATAAAGATATAACAAAAGGGTTAAAAAAAGGTAAAAATGGTCCAAAAGTGGGAAAAAAAGTGTATGAATAGAGATAAAAAATAGGCATGAATTTGCAAAAAACTACGTCACAAAGCCAAAATGTTTAACACATTTTGGGCTAAAAATATTGAACCTTCAGCGATTTAAAAATTGCAGCAAGCCATATTGCAATTTAATCTAATTTGCAATTAATTGTTCAGCCCTACTGTACGCCCATGTAAGGTGCCAGACACTTAAAGTACTGTGGTGGGTCCAGAAAAAGGACTAAGGGGCCGTTTACATGGAAACTCCTGACTTAAAGATGCAAAGAAAGATTCTTCCTTTGAGTTTTCAAATTCTTCTGCGTTCAGATGACAACGCTGGAGACGAGTTAATCCCCTGTAAATCCGCTGTTGTGTGCATGCCGGTTCAGTAGATGGCGGTGTAGGTCTGCAGAGAGGCAGCGCTGCTACAACACGCGATAGTCTGAATAGTTTTGTCCGGAAAATAAACCGAGCACGGGAAGAGGCTCACACGTTACTCGGCAGACGCCCGAAGCCGCTGTTGTTCCTGATATGCGTGCCCAACCTTCATGTGAATGAGCACTGCGCATGTGGTGACATCAGCGTTTCACCCTAAAAAGCTCTGA
Source organism: Scarus forsteni (assembly GCA_036419115.1). Lineage (NCBI taxonomy): Eukaryota > Metazoa > Chordata > Actinopteri > Labriformes > Labridae > Scarus > Scarus forsteni. The sequence goes on from JAZDUH010000135.1 coordinate 9,694,649, forward strand.
TACGGGTTTACACGGAGCTGCATGGAGAGCGGAATCAAACCTTTCCACTCTGGAGTACGTTTTCAAAAGTTTCCGTTTTCAGTAAAAACGCAACGTGTTCTCATCTAAACACAAGGCCAAAACTCAGTGAAAACTTATCGGATTTGAGCGTTTTCGGTGCCATGTAAACGGCCCCTAAGGGTGACTTTTATGATGGTGTTGATAGAGGAAATTTCATATTCATTATTGTATGGATTTATGTTTTCTAACTATATTTGAGGTCTCAGTTATATTTTCAGCTTATGCCCCAATGCATATTCTGCTAAGTCTTGAGACAGAGTGAATTTTAATGCAAAGTTTAAAGTCAATTCTTTACTGTTTTTGGGTCATCATGTTCCAGAGCAAAAGATAAACATGGTGCACAGTGACATTGACCTCTAAAATGCAATTACAATGGCCATGGGATAAATTTTAGACATTATATGTCAACCTATAATAGTCGTACCACATATTGATAATCACAGTGTTGCTGTATTATCACAGAACTGTTACTTTACACCATGTCTGTCATATTGTATTGAGTAGTTAGTTAAATTCCCTTAAAGTGTTTTTGAGGTGCTGAGTTCACAAAAATAATCTGAACAGACCTCAGATGGGCAAACTGCCAGACAACCTGAATACACAATTCTTCTCACCCTTGTGATCCCTGCTTCATTGGCATGTAAAATACAGTCTGAACTAATTGCATCTTAAATCCTCCACAGGTAAGGTCATGTGAGCGGAGACGTGCCTCCGACTCTGAGCTGGTGAAGCTGGAGGAGAAGGTTTCATGTTTGGAGGCAGAGCGAGAGGTGGTCCTTACCTCGCTGGGTGAGGAGCTAGATACAGCTTGTCGCAGCCTGGCCAGGAATGGTGAAGACAAACTGCAGGTATTTATTATTGTACTCTATGGTTTCTATGAGGTTTTTGGGTTTCTATTTATTTTTTTGTGTTTGTGTGAAGGCTTTGGGGTAAAAAGCAAAGGCCATGTACCAGAAAGTCCCCAAAGTACTACTTAAAAACACAGACAGAGAACTGTTGATCCATCCACTGGAGAGTGGGGCTATTACTTTTCAGAAAAATCAAGCTGTTGTTTTTCCCGCATGCATGTTAATAACATGGGGGTGGAGGGTGGGCCTGTGCTCTAGATATTGATACAGCAAGATATTGTCATGCAGTCCTTGGGGAAACATGTATCGAAACAGATTCCACATAATCGATACGGCCTAAATGTTTTGTCAGTTGTTGTCAATACACCTTGGGTAATGTTAACAATGGCACAATTCATAGTAGAAGCCAACCTACATGACGAAGCACACGTTCCAAATTTGAACTTACGTCTGACATCTTTGAGAAAATGAATTTAAGTTTCTTAACTTGTAGAATCATTTAAAACTCATCTTGTTTTCTTTTTCTCTTGTAATAATACACAAAACTTGTCGGGAGCTTTGTTAGAAGTGTAGTCAATGTTCACAGTTTACATGTATCAGATTACATATCGTATTGTGACCTCAGTGTAGAGATACATATCGTATTGTAAGTTTGCTGTAAATAATCAACCCTAGTGGTGGGTGGGACTTGCATGCACTGTGCTGAGCACTAGATTGCAGTGGATGAAAGGATGAAAAATAGCCCACAGATATGTTGTTGTGGGGAAGTATCTTTGCACACAATTGGTACACAGTGCAGCCCAAAGTGCTTCCACACAGCCCACCTTGCATTTTTAGGTGTTGATATCTCAGCTAAGAATGGCTTTGACAGTCCTCAATTTCCTTAAGGATCTTTTTCTGTTGTTTCCGGCAGACCAGATGTAGCTGTTGTTGAGGTCAGTCGAGCACTGGCTGAATTGGTGGCACTGGGAGTGCCCTCTGGATCAGGTGGCTCGCTGCTCCCAGCATCCCGATGTGCTGTTCAGCTGTTTATTTTATATTCAAATGTTTAGTACAGCTTGAGTATGGATTTGAACCCTCATGCTTGAATGGATATTTAATTATCAAGTACAAGGTGATAGCCATTCTAGAGAGAGGCAACAAAAGCAGCCCACTGAAGTGGTCCATCTTAGGTGCAGTATTTCTACTTTGACCACCATTTTTGCTCTTACAGTTCATCAACTACGAGGAGAAAAACAACAGAAACCAGAAAGCATTTTGGTTTGTAGTTAGTTCTCTGTTGCTTATACCCATTTGAGCATGTTGGTGTCAGAGTAACCATGACATGCATGTTTAATTTGTTTAACGTTAATTTGAGCACACTGCATCTAAGGCTTATTTTAAAAATATCCATAGACATTTCCACAGCCTTTTAAGGCATAATTTACTTAGCAGGTAGTCATTCCAGGCAGTGAAATTAATCATTTCATATTGTCAGATGTGGAAATTCAGTAGAAATGTCCTGTAAAATCTGAAAAGACTCTTTAGCCTTCTTTGCCACCGTCGTTCACTTATGTGCATGCATTATTAACAGGGTCTGGCCTATTAGTGATGTATCAACTATTACAACCTTGGGAAGCTGCAGAATTTACCAGATTCCATCCGTCACCAGGCAGATCCATGCTGCAAAGTCTTAAACTGACATGATCGTTCTCAGTCAGATAACAGCCTCTCAGCTGTCGAGATGAATTAACACATGGTATACATAGAAAGCTCCCTCCTTTACTTCCTCCCTTCCTTGCTTGAAGCTGCTTTTCTTCACTGCCCCAGGCTAATGAACCACTCCAGCTCTTATCTGCTTATATGGATTCCACAATCTGGCCCAACAGTGCTGCTGCCAGAAACAAGAGCAAATGCCTCACCTCATCTGTAATCTGTCAACTTAAAAAGAAGTCAGACTGGCTAGTGATTGGCTTAATGAAGGGAATCATTTACAGTTAGGGTATATTAAGCTTTAGTTACATCCTGCCTTCCCCCATGTCTTTACAAGCAATAATTCAAGATGGCAATACACTGCTGCTTAGGATTTTCAGGATAACAAGTGAGGAAGCTACTACTTCAGCAAGATAAACTTTGTACACTGTGTCTTCACGCAAAGCTCTTTCGTCATCACATCTGAGGACATTCACATTAATTCCACGAGAGCATAACATCTATGCCCATTCATACTGTAATACAGCTTGATGTGTGTGACACAATCACACAAAGGCAGAGACACTCACTCGCAGCTCTCCTGTCGCCTGCCGGGTCTGCATGCCTCTCTCTCTCCAAGATCATGCCTCTGTTTCTACCTCTGGAGACGGAACAATGGGGGGATCACTCATTCCCCCATCCTGTCTCCATGACGCTTATAGCAGTGTTCATTTTGTTGACTAATTATTTTCATCATAGTTTTTAACAACCTTTTTCCTTGACGAAAACTAGACTAACTAATAAAAACAAGTGGAACACACGACTTTGGTTGAGTGGAAAGGTTGGATAAGTTAAGAGGGACATCGAAACACAATTCCCTCAGCTTCATGGCGGTGGAATAAGTTTGGATGAGACAAGAGATGCTGTGCCAGGTAGCATAAATAAAGGTGATTGTATTTCACAACAAAAGTGCGGGTAAAGTTCAATTGATAAATTAAACTTTGGAAGCATTCAATAAAGGGTTTTTAGATGTTTCATTTTATCAGAGCGTAAAAACACGACTTCAGAAATTCAAAGAAACTCTCTGTTTAATAGTCGACTAAATCCACAGTAGATTTCTTTGACTAAAATGTGAAATTTAATCAACTTAAACAGGACTAAAATGTAGACAATTCAGATGATTAATTATGACTGAAACTAATGATATTTTGAGCAAAGGACTATAAAACTAAATTGAAAGGTACTAAATAAATATAACTAAGTAAATATAACACCTTGAAACAGCTTGGTGAGGACGAAGTTTTCTAAAGCACTGACTGCTGTTTAGTCTCAGGACCGTATTGGAAGATCCAAGTTCCATTGCTTTCAGTCAATACTCCAAAAAATTGGGTTTCTTTCAGTTTGTTTCACAGTTTCTTCTCAAATTCCTTTGCATTTTTTCTTTTGATCAGGAGCCAGATATTATGGGATTACTTAAGCCCCAGTCACACATTCCCGTTTCTCATGGCGATTGTGCACGATTGTCATAATCCTGATAAAGCGTGCTTTGGTCGTGGTGCATGCGCTACTTGGTCTGGATCACCGTTGTATAGTCGTGGATGAACGGCGGGAAACATGGAAGCTCCACGACAGTTTTGAACTGTTCAAAACTGTCGTGGAGAATCGGCGCTCTCAGTGGAGCGGGATGGAAGCCTAATGCAGTCCTAATGCGAGCGGTATTAGCGGGGCATGTACGGAGCTCAGTCAGGCTGAACGTGGCCCAATCGTGGCTCAATCCTGCAAGCTTTATGAGGACGACTGACAAGGATGTATCCGTATGAGCCCCGTCTGTGTCCCGTTCAAGACGGCGCAAGCGGCGGGGCTCAGTCGGGGCTTACGTCACGCGAACTGAGCTCGAGCGGAGCTGACGTCCTGCCAGCGGGATGGAATCCTCCTCATATCGCTGCATTAACCTAACTGGAGCGGGACAAACGCCCCCTGTAGCGCTGAAGCAGCACCACTGACGGTGTATTTACGGGGTGTGTCCAGGGGTGAGACAGTCATTTCATCCCGTATCATAACGATCACACCAGCCTCCTCAATCGTGTACAGTCGCAGTGAGAAACAGGAATGTGTGACTTAGGCATTAGGAAGCCATTTTTCAGTTCAAATTTTCATGCAATTTTGCAGAACTTCTCTCTGAATAGGGACCATATTTGCGAGCATTGTTATGCTGAGTCTTTGATCGTTTCAAACATTTTTTTTTTTTTGCATGTTTCCAAACGCTTTGGATGTGCATGGGTGCACGGGACATTCATCATCTTGGACATCCTCTCTGCCTTTAAATAAATATTTTTGCCTTTCAAACACATGTTCTTGTGACATGCTGTGTCTCCCATACACCTCAGTTAACGTACCAAAAGATCATCTGGCTTTGTTAAGTTCCACTAAAAATGTCACTTTCATGTGTTGCTCAACTAATTGCTAATTATTAATTAGTTGCTAATCATTTTCCAACACCTTGGCAAAAATCAGTTGCTTGCAGTGAACTAAAGACTTGTGCATGGGTACACCTCACTATATGACTGTGAGCCGCTTGAGCATATCCTCACATATGCACTCTCATTATTTAATAGCCACACCTCATATTCATAATTACTGTCTTACTCTGCTCTTCTGTACCTGAGTTTGAAGGTTTTTAATCCATGCCTGCCTTTGTTTCTCCTTAAGTTTTTTAAACCATTTGCTTTCACAGGTCTCTATTTTTTACTTTTTATTTGATAGTTTTGAAAGTATATAGTATGTCAATATAAGTGACAATGGCATTACAAATTATATACATTATACTTCCTGCAAAATAGATGCGTAAAGGTGCACACACTAGCGAAATGAACAGAGACTTTTGTACAAGTTGTACACAAGGTCAAATCCACAACTTAGGTTTTTCTACAAAGATAACTAAACAAAACAGAAGGGGTGGAAGAGAAGGAATCGATTCACATATGAATCAGGATGTTTTGTTTGACGATTTTTAAATTGATTTTTTTGTTCAAAAATCATTTTTTTTTACAAATTTAAATGCTCCATTTTAGTCAGTGTTAATAAGCAACTTTTAAATGCAATCCAGGCTTGTGAAGATAGAGTATAAACAGCAGGTTAAAATATGTTGCTGAATAAATAATGTGTATTTTTCCTGATATAGTCTGTAGGCATCATCATTGTTCATCTTTTTCGCTGGTGTTAGAAAAGCTAACTAACGATTGCAAAAATCAGCAATGCTGTAGAATCGTGATTTAAATCGAATCGGGACAAAAGTGAATCTTCCCAGCCATCCAGAAGACACACTAGAAAAAGAAAACAAAAGCAAAATTGAACAGAAATTTAAAAAAACAAAAAAAAAAACAAGTAAACATAAAACTGTACTGGCAATATGAATCTTCTGCACATGATATTCTGCACATATCGCATATCTTTTTTCTGGAGGTTTTTTTTTTTTTTATATATATATATGTAGTTATTGATTAATTCATTTATTTTCCTTCCAATCCATGTTTTTCAAATATGGTGGTTTCACGACTTCATTAGTTCAATAATCTTTTTCAAATGCAGCTCAAAAGTGTCACTGAGGTTTCTTATCATGTGGAATTTTTTCCATGTACACAGGTCTCTATTTCAGGACTTAATTTTCACTCTCTCAAATGTAACCAGTTAGCTTAACTTCTCTGCACATATCACTTCCTGTCCCCATCTGTACTTCTCTGCGATTAGATGGGAGCAACCCATTATCATATCAATACTTATTCCAACCCTAGACTTGAATTTTTTTAATGTTCAAGTGTGTTTTTTATTATCTATCAGACCTTGTCGGGAACCTTTGGGTGGGTCACCTCCTTGTCCGTTCCTGTCTGCTTCTGCTGGTGACCTGCCTCCTCAGATCTCTTCTCTGGGCTCAGATGAGTGAGCACCCTGCTACTGAAATGTTTCTTTGACTGTGGCCAGAGACATTTGTCATTGTTTTTATTCCCTCTCCTTGTCAAACGTCATATTTATCTTTATAAAAACATCTTTATATGTCCTTTCCAGATGCTGGTTGTCTAAACATCTCCACCTTCTGCCTCTCTCCAGACATCTGCGTCTTTGCCATATTCTTTGGCAGGGGGTGAAACAAACAAACTGTAACCAAAGACACACAGTCACAGATTTACGTTCTGTCTGAGGCGCACAAACCATGCAGTCGTGCATTTAAATGAGCACTGGCAGACGCTTGGATTCCACAGCAGTGCGGCTGAGAGAACAGTGGCGTTTCTTCCTCTTCAACCCCACAGACAGCACTTTGAACTCCCAGCCTACTTGTTCAGTTTTTCAACAGTTTCACCTCCTTTTTGTCTGCTGCTGCGCGGAGCTGCTTTGATGGCTCTGGAAAAAGTAAAGAGACGGAGCGGCACAGAGGCATGTTTTCATCCTCCCACATAGTCACACACTCTGCCGTGCGATTGTAAACTCCCCGAGATGGGGACCTCTGCACAGCGGCACGCCACCACCATTCTTTGAGCTGTCGCAGCAACAACTTGGGAAATTCACTCTGCTTGGATCTGGTGTTGAGTGACGGCTTGAAAAAGTTCCCTGACACCTGTGCAGTGACAGTGTTGTTTGCCAAGACTCGGGACTGAATAGGTCCAAAAAAATCCTGCTGTGTGCTTTCCATGTCTGTTGATCATGCGTAAACACCGTACCACAAGGGTGCACTTGAAGAAACACTTGCACTTTTTTGTTGACTTTGTTCGCAGATGTGTGCAAGTTTGTGTGCGCGCATTCATGTCTGTTGTGTTTGCTGTTTTTCATATGTAAAGGTGTACAGCAGGATGGGAGATGTGAGTTTTCTTAGACTATTTATGTGTGAAAAGGATGCTTCACTTTTAGAGAATTTTTACAAAACTCTCAGTGAAGGTTGATCATGGGACAAAGATGTAGGGGTGCACAATATTATCAACATCAGTATCAACAGATAATAGCTTAAAATTATATCATTTGTATTGACACTTTTTGCTTCCTGTGTACTTGCTGCACATACCAGTAGGGTAAATGGCAGCACAGTAACGATGCTACACAACATAATTTATAAGTGTGGGTTTATAAGTCGAATGCACACCTGCCTTGTTGGATTTATTTGCTTTTTTTAATCTTATCTCTAATACTTTGAATGTTTTCTAAGAGCTGCATGTTTTTATCTAAACTACAGCTTACTTAGGCTAATGCACTTGAGAGTTAAGCAAAAACAAACAACAAACTATTGAGACAAAACTGTAAAAAATGATGGAAGAGCAGACATTGTTTTGTTCCCATTGCCTTCTATCTGAAAGCCTCTTTCAGCCCGTGAAAAGGCTTTGATCTGTGGTTTTATTTTGATCCGAAGCAAAATATTCATAATAATCCAACTTTTTTCCCTTAATTGCTTGAGCTGGATAAGACAATTGATTGAAATACAGTCAAGTTTATGATTATTGCCTCTCACAAATAGAGTGCTTTGCCACATTTGTATTTTATTTCTGTAACAGAAACATTACCTGAAAGGACGACTGAACACAAAGAAACAAAATGCCCCCCCCATAAAAAAGTAAATAAATAAATCAAAAAATCCTTTTGTGCACATTACAAACTGCTTGGAGCAAAATGTGCGCCCGAAAATGAAGAAACGCAGCCAAGTTGGTCAGAGCTGGAGGAACGAGTCCACAGATGGGTGCTTGAACAACTTACTGCTGGTAGAGGCTTGTGAACGGTACTGTTACATCTCCACGCCTTTGTAGTTACAAAGGAGATAAAATAAGTAACTGCAGGTAGGTCTTCTCGCTGTTACTGCTTCATACAATGCAACTACCTCTAGATAAATGCGACTTATAGTCCAGCACAACTTATATATGTTTTTTTTCTCTTCATGATGCATTTTTCTACTGATGCGACTTATGCTCTGGAGTGACTCATAGTTCAGGAAATGTGGTACTTTTTATTTTTTCCCATCATCATTATGGACCGTATTTTGATGTACTTTGTGTATTTTTGTGTTTTTGCAATAATATTTGTACATATGGATCAATTTTTAATATAGTAAATGATTGTGTCAAAAGCAATGAAAGCATGTTGTGCATGTATTACATTAGTAAGTAATAATGTTTCACAACCCTTATCTCAGTATTAAAACTAGCAGAATAATGAGTTTTGCCATACACGAGCAGCCGTGTCAGCGGCATTTCTAATCATAAAACAGTGAACTTCAAAATAAGTTCATTCATTTGGGGTCTGTATTGTCAGAAATCTTCAGTGTAATCAGGACAAAATGGCTGAATGCCTGCTGCTAACTAGATGCTGGAGGCTGAACTAAATCACAAAACAAAAGTCCTGAATTTTTATAAGTGATTATTTTGGAAACGTGGCTAACACAATATTTTTTGCAACACAACAGTACTGGGAGTTTTTTTCTTTTAGGTGTGCGTTGAAATAATGAGACAAGTGACAGTAAACGGAGTAATCTTGAGGGTTGCATGATATTGTATTTCTGCTGATATCCATCATTCAGGCTTTTCAGAACTCACTGTCGTTGATGCTTTGGTCTGTAGCACCCAGTCACTCTGCGACCGAATATTGTGAAAGATGTGAAACACATTAAAAAACAAATTGTTTTAAATAAATACAGTTACTTTGTAGATGTGGACATAAAATGATTGTTGATTGATTAAAGATTTATGGAGCATTTAGGTGGTAAACTCCCAAACTATTGTTTCAAGTTTTATGAATATTATTACCTCCGCCAAGGAGGTTATGTTTTCGGGAGAGTTTGTCCGTCTGTCCGTGAACAAAATAACTCAAAAGTTATGGATGGATTTGGATGAAATTTTGAGGAAATGTTCAGCATGGGAAAAGGAAGAACTGATTCGATTTTGGTGTTGATCCGGATCAGCGTCTGGCCGCCATGGCGAAAAATGTGATTTCTGTGAATAACTGCTGAACTAAAATAGATATCATTATGAATCCAGTTGCTAATGGTATGTTTTCATTGTCAATGAATCTAAATATTTAGATGAAATAAAGGTAGGACTAATATTTATGGTGAAAATCACAGTATGGGTGAGGACTGTGGCGCTGGCGGAGGTCTGTGCTCTCCGAGTGCTTTTCTAGTCTTTGCATATTTTTGTCATATCAAGAGATTGCATCGTAAATCCAAAATGGCCGATGAAGGGTGAATGACACCCTTCAGGAACAAGTGTTAAATCCTTCTATTATTAAATAATCAGACAGGTAAAAAAAAATATATCCTCTAATTTAATAATATAAAAGGAACAATTTTATGCAGATTTTAAAAACACATATCTTGTATGTTTTTCTGTGACCAAAAAACTTCAGTTGAGGTTATGCTCTAAAGGATATATTTTCTGTATTATACCTGTACTGTAACTCCTTCAAAATATAACATTGAAAAAGAAAACATTTATAAAACAAAAGGATGTTCTTTTGTGTTTTAATCATTCATGCATGGAAGTGTTAAGAAATATCTTAGGCCAACATATGTAGCTGAATGTAAACAATGATTCCCACAGGTCACAAAAAAAGAAAATATGTTTTTTATGAGTTACAAGCAAAAGATAAGAATTAGAAAAAAATGCTCATTTTTCAAGCTCTTTGTTTGTGTATACACTTCTTTAAGATTATCCCTGAGAGCACCTCAGAGGTTTCCTGTGGGCTACCAGATACTCGTGGAGACAACGTTGACCACCCCTGCTTTAGATAGTCTTAAAGCGCATCTTCTGTCTGCAGAGCTGGCACTGCTAAAACCTAATTCAGATAAAGAAAAATATCAATACAGAACTGAAAAATAGGGCAATACAGTGGTACATCACTGTCTTCTTACACCCCTACTTTCCGGGTAACCCGTGTAGTGCTGCTGTAGTTTAGATTCAACCTATGAACTGACAGAGACCTGATTGGCTGCCTTTTGTGACTTGAGTCAAATTTAAGGTACCTGCATGCACTTGTTCATCTCCTCATGTAAACCAAGCAGATAATGAAGCATGAAACTCCCGATGACCTTTATTGTGCTTTTGTCAAATGCAGCAAACGTACCGGTATGTAAAAGTTTCAGGGTTTGTTGAAGGTGTCTTTCCGGCAGAGTGTCATCTAGTTATGTGCCTGTTCGTCTGAGGATCTGAGTAACCTTTTCTCTGAAGAGTGTATATTGTGTGTCTAAGTGTGTGACTGTGTGTCAGCAGTCATTAGGCGTTGGCAGACAGTTTGTATTGCCGATACTGACAAGCTTGTCTGGGAAAGATGGTACATGGTCCCTAAGCTCATTTTTATGGTTCACACATAGATTCTCAGTGTGTTGGTCTGTGTGCATGCATCAGTGTGAGTGCTGTCACAGGCAGTTTAACAAACATACACGCCAATTTAAGTTGGCAGAGGCACTTCTTCACAAAAGTTAAGGGTTTGACAGGAGGCTGTTTTTCTCATTTTCATTCTGTTGTTTGTCCATCCATATTTTGTTCACTTCTTCCGTTTGGTACATGTTTTATCTGCTGCTTTTTCTTGCCTTATATTTCTTTTGCATGTTCAGACAAAGACCAGCACACTCTTAGAGACTAGACAAGAAGATTGCTCAGATTTGCTCTCTTCAGCGTACACTTGTTTAAAGAATTAACCGGAGAACTGAGTTTTATTATGCATGCCAACAAAGGCAGTAAAGCTCCCATCTACATTAATCTCTTTTCTGTTTCTAACAGGCGATCTCCCAGAAACCAGGATTAGTGAAAGACCCCCACCGCTGGCTAGCAGAGACAAAGGTATGATTATAAATGCAGTCATGCTGTCTTCTTCATGAGGGATTTGTCTTTATAATTCGTTCTGTAAGTGAGAAAACTTAAGATAGGTATGTCTCACTGTTAGCAGGAACATTGTGTTCATTCACTTGCATACAGTGTATAGAAGAAGAAAAATAACTGTGACTAAAAAGTAATAACATGATTATTTTTTTGGCATCTATTAGCCTAGCAGTTAAATTTGAGCTGAGGCGGTCCTTGAAGTAGATGGCACATGATTGAATTTGACCTGCAATCCATTTCCTGATTGTCACTCCAAAAACTTGATTTTTTTACTCCAGCATCAAATCCACACCAGACTCCACTGTGCCCTGTGCCATTCTAGATAGGGATGGGTACCTTTCACATTTGAACCGATACCATACTGATGCCCGGCACCTGGGAATCGTATCGGCACTCAACGGTACCAATTTTCGGTACTTTTGCGTGTGTTTATGGGGTAATAGATATTAATTTGTTTAATATTAAGATCTCAAATTTTTTCAATGTAAATTTATTTCTCAATATATAAAATTTGACGGATATATATCAAAACAACATTCAACTTTTTGTATTTTAACACTGTAGTTGTCCCAAAAACTTCTTCAACATGAACAACATGCTGTGTTTAAATCTGGTATGGAAATTCACCTTCTCTACCCAGTAGTATGCCTGCTTCTTCCACTCCCTCACAGTCACAAGGATGCATTTAGGAATCTAAACATGGCACCTTTTGATTTTACGTGAATCGGTACTAGGTAGTACCTACAGAATTCGGTCGGTACCTCTTAAAGTACCTAATTCGGTACCCATCCCTAATTCTAGATGTTTGTCAATTTACTGTTCTGCACTGATGTGCTCTGCATTACACCATTAAAATGTTAGTCAGCGTGCATCTTGTGCCATGGTCTTTTTTTGTGTATTTTTGGGCATTTTGTGCCTTTATTGATAGGACAGAGACAGTGGATAGGCATGTAGAAAGGGGTGGAGAGTAGAGGAAGACACTCTGCAAACTGGTCACAGGCGGGATTCGAACCTGGACCGGCAGAAGCAAGTACATGGGGTGCCTGGTTGCTAACCATTCCGCCAAACCAGCATCCCTAGCCATGGTCTTTAAACGTCTATGTTTGCTTGTTCACTAAGAACAGGGTGGCAGAACCAGTTTACAATGTAATTCATAATCAACAACAGCTGATTAAGTGGAATAATGGCAGGAAATAAAGAGGGGATTCTTGAAGAGTTGAAAGTAGTGGTTGCTGAGTCAGCTGAGAAGCAGGGCGATGATTTTTTGGCGTTCATTCGTCTACTGAATTTGATCTGAATGAAGAAATACACTTCTTTAATTTTATGTTGTGGTTTCTCTTTCGCAGCTATTCTATTATATTATTTTATGAAAGAAAAAAAGCTGGTTTGGAGAGCTGCAGTGAGAGCTACACATACCTCCGGGTTTAAACATGGCATAGCTGTGACGCTCTTCTCAAAATCAGGCTTTATTCCTGAACACATGTCTTGTTCCATGTACCGTCCAATCTGTGTAGCCTGGCGTATGCTGTATGAATGAAAGCTTACACTATGGGACAGATCTGTTATGGACACACAACCATCAAGCATTATCGAGATGTTCAGTGCACAATCTGATGGTCAGAAACAACCTGGGTACTTGAACCATATGAGAGCAATTGCTACATAACATTAAAAAAGATCATGGAGCTTGATTTGTCGTATAAGCAGTATCTTTATTAAGTCTCAAATAATCACATACAAAAGTGGAATTTTCACCCACAAACACTGCATCACAAGCAAATAAACTTGGCTAATCCATAAAAAATCACCCTGCTAGATTAAGTTCAAGTTTTTTTCTGCTCGTTCATGTAATTTTTGATGCAATAGGAGAGCATGTTGGCTGTGAATCCAATGACAGGAGAACAGATAAAAAGGTAAATGGTCATCTTCAGGTAGTTCTTACTGTAGGGGGGAGAATGCAGTCACACAACCAAACATAGTACATGTCAGATATTGTGAGTAGGGCTGTGATCTTCTGATGTGCTCAGAGTTTGGGTCAAAATCAGGTTGGAATCGCTCGGTATCTGTATGCCTAGTTTAAGGGATGGGAAGTGATTTTGATTTCGTACCAAAAAGTCCAACACTCTGAATTAGTATTTGAGTTTAAAATTAGTTTCTATTGTCTGTTCTGTTTGTTTCACCTTTTACGCTTCATGCTTTTGTAAGGTGACCTTGAGTGTCCTTATATAAAATTATTGTGTTGTTGCTGTTGTTGTTCTTCTTCTCCTTCTTCTTTTTGTTTTTAATGGCAGTATTGCATCTGATAGCTGTTAGCCTGGTGCCATTAATTGGCAAAGTTACTTTAAATGTTGGCATTAGACTACCAGCGTCAGATGTGAACTTCATCTGTATGTTAAAATCAAAAGAGTTTGCTGAAAAAATACTTTGAAAGAGTAATTTCCCTCAAAAGTTGAGCTGTCTGTCAAATTAAGGCATAAAAGCCCCCAAAGCTTGATCAGCCCTTTTTCTTTTTACTCATTGCAGAGGGGTGACTAGTGTAAAAAATTGATTTAACCAAACAGCGGTAAAAATGTTATGAAATGAGCTGGTGCATAGATGATCTAAATAGTATTTTCAATAACTAAATTGTCTTAGTAGGCAAATTGAGAAATTTCTTATCTTTACATGTCTTTTGACTTAAAGGATAAGTTCGGTTTCTACAGCTTTCACATTGTTGATAGAATGAAGAAGAACAATATACTCACCCAGAAGGCTTTCCTGATCCACACAGTGCTTCAGGAGATATTTAGATCCAAAACGAGCGGCGGACATCCGTATAATGGTAGCACATAGGGCATGTATAGCACTGCTCCTAAAACTGCATTATTGTCCAAAAACTCATTAGTTTCGCCAATATTTCATCATGATCCGCTTGCGCTACTCCTCCAAGACAGTCCGGTGCTGCTCCAGACATGTTTTGTGCTGACCTCTGAACTGAAGACTGCTCTCTGGCCAGCTGTTCTTCTCTTTGCCTCCACGTCCTCCTTTCGATGAGCTCCTCATCTGTAAACTCTGGCTTGAAACTGTAAGGACACCAATCATATTCAAAGTTCTCGTCCACAACATCTTCATCCAATAGATATTCGTCCATTTTGCACAAAACTGGAAGAAGAAAGTTGTTGAGTAGCCGGCGGTCGCCGCTGAAACAATGAGCTGTAGTGCGCATGCGTGGCAGCCGTAAAGAAAGTCTTCAGTTCAGAGGTTAGCACAGTCACAAAAACATGGGTGAAGCGACACCTGACTGTCGTGGAGGAGTAACCTGAGGGCGGTCTATGCCCTACGGGCTACCATTATATCGATGTCCGCTGCTCGATTTTGGATCTAAAAATCTCCTGAAGCACTGTTTGGATCAGGAAAGCCTTCTGGGTGAGTATATTGTTCTTCTTCATTCTATCAACAATGTGAAAGCTGCAGAAACCGAACTTATCCTTTAATAATTTGCAACCATTATGTTTTCTGTTTATATAACTCTGAAAACGTCAGACTGCCATGCCCTCAGTGTAAAAGTGTACATCCAGAACTAGACAAAAAAGAGCTTAAGTTATGCTGGTGAGTTGAACAGTGCCTGAAATTGGTCCTAGCTTTCAGCTCTGAGTTGTTACAGCTAGGCGGACATGCTGCTGGTACACTCAGCTCCTGTGTTGTTGCCTCAGTTAACCCAACAACAACCGCAGAGGACCTCTTTAAGAACAGGGACTACTGTAGAGCTGATGTGTGGTGAGACCCAGCTGTGTATACAACAAAACTGTAGTGAAGGAATTTCTGCAAAAATTTTCATAGTAACCAACCATGAAAGCAAGGGCAATTTGATAATTGATTACATCATTCTACATGTTTTCATTTATCCAGGGAAGCCATCTCTGTTTCTGTAATTGATGAAATCATGAGGTGCATTTTTCTGCTCTCGACTTTATTTTCTCTTTCATAACAACATTTGTTTCTTGGCATTTATCCAAGAGAAATCAGCACCATATTAGAATCGCAGTAACATTCTGTATAAAAGAAACATGTGATTATGGCAGCATAAATGATCCATGGCACTGTGTTACTAAGTGTTTGCACAATTCATATTATTTATCTCTATGATATATTTATCCTGTCATAACTGCTTTCAGAAGCACCAATCATTTACTGAAAGAAAACACCAGAGAACCAGAGTGATAATTAGCTCCCTTGTTAGCATTTGTATGTTGTTAAATTTGTGATGTGATTTAGAAGCTTAAAGAGCACATTTACAACTCCCATTTAGCCAGTCATTTTACATGGCTGTAACAACTGAGTAAAACCATGTGTGCATCATTACGTCACCTGTTTAATTGGCAATACACAGTTTAAACTGGGACATTGTATTTTTTTCTGTACTTAAGCGTAAATCCACTCACAAGGTCAAATTTACAAAGTCGGGTTAATCACAGGTAATAATGAGACTATTTCTTGATAACAGGTTCATGGGAAATGTCTTTAACGTGCTTCTACAACGTCACTAGAGAGAAAACGGATAACAAGAGTTAAGATGTGCATTAACAAAGCAATATCTTTGCTTGAGAACAAAGTCAACAAAGGCCCAATTATCTGGTGGTCCTAAAGATTATATTACCTTATTAGAAAAGCACTCCCAGAGTGCAGACCTCTCCACCAAGCAGCTCGGTTGCGGCAGTGACTTTTCAGCTCCAGTTGGCCAGCGGATCGTCCACTCATGTCTGTCCTGCGTTGCATTTACATCGGAACTGGGAAGAAGGTGTGAATGATTATCAGCATTCTAGCTAAAAGAGAAAAAAAATGTGCTGATCTACCAGGCTATTGTTAGCTGTTGTGTTAGCAGAACTCCTCTGCTGGCATTACAAGGGAAGCTGGGAAATGTAATGACATAAGCTTGAAAAATGTTGATGTCTGTTTGCAAATAAACTACAATTCCCATAACTACGTAAATGAGTGGGATTTCTAAAACTTCAATGTTTTTTGTGATGCCAATCTGGCTCAGTGATGCACCAAAATCTAATGGCTTCTTTCTTGGACCAAACCACACCTCTGGAAAAATTTTCATGTAAATCTATCCAGCAGTTTTTGCATAATCTTACTAGCAGACAAACCGATGAACAAACAAACAAACCCTGGTTGAAACATAAGCTCCTTCACGAAGGTAATTATCCTGTGGTGTGAGATGTGTTCAGAGCTAACTTGTCCTCTTGGAAGATGATCTTGGAGGCCTGGCCTTACTTCAGCCCCATAAAATGTGTGCTTGAAAAGTCTGTTGAAAAAATTCTCCTACTGATGTCATAAGGGGATGTGCTGCCTCCCTAGATGGGAACCAATCATTGAACCAGGTATTAGCTCAGCCCAGGGCTAGCTTTAGTAGATGAAAATGTCGAGGCATGTCTGTACAGCACCTTCAAACAAGACACAGCATTAGAAAGCCAAAACCACATCCATATCCTGAGAGGGGCAATGTTAGATACAGCTCACGAAGGTTTACACTAAAACAGCCTGTTATGAGCAGGGCTGAAACAGAGGGATTTATAAGCATGTCAACATCCAAAGTAATAAGACTTAAATGGAGGCTCTTGTACCTGAACCATTACATGTTATATTGGCTTACTTTCCCAAAATTCAAGGTAAAAGTTTTAATTTTCTAGTTTTAAAAGAATCCAGAAACATGCAAAACCAGTATCAAAAATATTCTGTATTTGTTCTGATTCCTTTCCCCCCATCCAGACAAAGCTACGCTGGCTGTGCGAGGAGGTGCGGGAGTGCAACACAAGAGAGCAGCGCCTGAAAAAGCAGCATCAACAGGCCAGGGATCAGATAAAGGCCCTGAGGCAGAGCCGGGAGTCAGAGCAGACAGAGCTCCAGCTGCGTCTGGACCAACAGGAGAAGCTGCTGCACTCCCTCAGCACTGAAAAAAGAGGTACAGAAACACTGTTTGGTTCAGAAAAAAGCACATTCTTTTCTTTACCCACGCTGAGGAAACAAGTGGGAAGGTAGTGCAGGATTTGTGAGTGAAGGATGTGTGTGGTATTTTCCGCTCACGCAATTGTTCTGTCATCATCAGAGGGGGCCATTTAGTCACATTCCCACACTGCCACAACACAGAACCATGTAAGACTAATCAAGCTTTTTGTTCTTCACAAGGCAGCATATATACAATAACAAAGCAAAATAGAAGAAATCCCACTGTTGAATGAACATGTTGAAACAGCATGAGCAGTAACCACATTAAGCTGTTTCCTCTTTTATTGTTCAACTAATGCGTATCTCCAAAATTTGATTCACCCAAATCTCTCGCTCTCAGTCCTCCAACATGTAATCACATTGGTCCTCACTCGCCTACTTAAAAACCCTCTGACATCGTTTTTTTGAGGATCCTGACATTCACCAAGGTTTTGAATCAGACGTTGGTCTTTGCCCTAGAATTTTAAAGAGCAATCCCACACACGACAACAAGAGCCAATTTTTATGCAACATGGTCCTTCTTGTAATGTAGCACTTTTTTTTTTTAAATAGAAACATTTTCCATAAATAATCAATTTCAAATGTAGTCTGATTTTATTTTAAGTACCTTGTGTTTGATTTTGGATGATTTTCAGACCTATGAAGTTCGTTCTGGACCACTTCTTTTATGGTTCAATTATTGAAAGGTGTGAAAGCTCACATGCACTCTGATGTGGTCCAAAGAACCAAACTGCAATCCTTAATTGACCTTCCACTGTGATGTGGTACCAATGTTTTGTCCTTTGCACTGATTGGCAAGGGGTAGCAAGCCCAGAGCAGAGCACAGACAGTAGAAAGAATGTAGAACTGATCATAACATGGCACTGTAAAGCCCCGTTTCCACCAGATGGTCCGGTATGGATCGGCACGGTTTGGCTCAGGCCGGATTGGTAAAGCCTGATTCTGTTTGAGTTTCCACAGCCGACAAACTTGGTAGGCAGCGTAGAAGCCGGATGCCAATAGCATGATGTCATAGCAGCGCGACACCGTGTACCCGGCTATAAAATACAACAAAGAAGAAAACGCGACACATAAACAAAGAGCAATGATGGAAGACATCCAGCAATTCTTCTTTTTTGTGATCAGCATGAGGCTTTTTTATGAAGCGCAATCAAGCTTTGTTTCAGAGAAGGCTGTGTGCTGCGAGAGTAGGGCTGAACAATTTTAGGAAAAGATTGAATTGCGATTTTTCTGGCAGATATTGCAATTCACGATTTTTTTGCAAATCAAACTTCAGTGCAAAATTCACTTTGTTTACAGTACAGACAACAGTAAGGAAAGAAATGATGAAAAACACTTAACACATTATTCACCTTCAATAGTGATGATAAATAATGTTTTCATTAATTTCTACTCCTAAACAGAGGCTTTGTGTTGTTGACCTGCTTACCAGCACTTTTAACATATAGATTGTCTACAAATTTGTAAAACGGCATGTGTATAATACTTGACACAACAGATCCTGAGTCAGTCAGGAGCGCTGCAAAAAATTGCAGCTTTGGCGATCACAAAATTGCATTGTCTAAAATTGCGATTTCGATCTGAAAACGATAAATCTTTCAGCCTTACGTGAGAGTTATCTTCACGAAGACAAGTGGCACCCCAACAGAAGGGTCCCAAAAAGTAGGACGGTACGGTTCAGTCATAAGGGGTCCTGTCCTGGTTTTAGGCTATGGAAACGCCACAGAAAGCGAGCCGTACCAAGACTAACCGAACTGAACCCTCTGGTGGAAACGGGGCTTTTTCAGCCACAGAGTAAACTCGTCAACCAATCAGAATAGACTTGGCCCACACTGGAAAGGGGACTGCAAAGTAACACAAGCTCCAAAAGGAACTGAAAGAGAGTAGAGGTGGATAACAGGACTCAGTGAAACCTGGAATGTTTCTTAAACTAAAAAAAAAAATTTTTTAACATACTCCACTAGTCATAGACATCAAAAATATTCGCCCAAGCTTAGGTAAAATAAGACCACTCCAAGTCATTTCATACTTAAACCACTGTTTTTTTTAATCATTAGGAGCTGTATGCACCTCTCTACCAGCCAAGCAGAAAAAAACAACACACATACTTGCATAGTTGGAGAAGAAAAATGAGGAGAGAAAGGGAAATGACCTTTGTTGTAAGTTATCAAAAATGTGTAAAAATGAACTGAAACAAAGCTCGCCATGTTAAGCTGGCTGTGACTCATGCTGCAGGACACACCTACAGCTGAGAAATATACAAACACCAGCTCATCTGTGCCCCAGCTTTAAGCTTAAAGCACAGGGACAAGGTGCTGCTGACAGCAGGAAAGCACTCATCCAAGACTAGGGATGGGAATCGAAAACCAATTCCAGTGGAGAATCGTTAACAGCTCCATCAAAGAATCGATATCATTAATCTCTTTGCTTATCAATTCCCTTATCAATTCCATTCAATTGACAGGGTTCAGGAGTGTCAGAATTGTGGCTTAATTTAATTACACCTACTGCACAACCTTAAGTGAGTGGAAACACCAGCAACTTGCAGAAGCAGTTATCTATACTGTGATGTATGTTTGGCATTGTTGACACTGAAAATGAGACCATTTGCCCACATGAAAAAATTTGCTGGAATCGATAAGGGAATCGTTAAAGAATTGGATCGATTAGCAGAATCGTTAACAGCATTGGTATTGATAAAATCTTATCAATTCCCATCCCTATCCAAGACCTACAACAGAAGCACTCACCTCTCAAACCGTATATTATTTTTTGGAGTTTTGAGGTGGTGTTCATGCTGATCCAATCTCCCCTTAACATGATCACCAAAGGCTCTTACAGCTAAAATGTGAGAGACAAAAGTTTACCCTCTAACATGGTTATCAAGTGATCACCCTCAGTGGTGTCAAATTGGAAGTCTCAAGTGTCAGCTCCTGCGTCTCTAAACATCAGTCCTCCTCTCACTGCCCATCATGTCCAAGTTTAAAAAGAGATAAAGAAGTTTCATGAGAGATGGTTAAAAGAGGAAAGGCAAGTAAGGGGCAAAGTGAAGGGCCTGTTTGGAGTTCACTCCACATTCAGAGAAATAGGGCGATATTAGAGAGTAATTTGGAAAAGAACTTGTTTCACGATCCCTGTAAGTCTTGTTTTATAAAGGGTCTTACTAATGAGCTGTAACTGCCAGAGAAAGAACATCTTGTTTTTAACCTCTCATGTGAACAGAACGGGTAAATGGGCCTAATTTGTGTTCCATTAGCAGAGAGATAAGAGAGTGTAAAGAAACACCAAGACAACAGAAGGAGAAAAGGGAGACATGGCAAAGAAAATGTTAGAATCACACTGAAAGAAAATTATGTCGCTGTCATGTTGCATTGTTTTACTTTAGCACTTCCATTTTCGACCCAAACTGCCCCAGACAAGCCATTATTAAACCAGTTTCTTTTGTGTCTAATATGCATTGTGTGTGCTTCTCTCTATACAAAGTTTTATTTTAAAATCCAGACAAATTACCATGTTTTCTTCCCTACTATCTTAATGGTAAAAGCAAAGTGCATGAGTCTTGTATTGGGAATAGGGAAATAGGCATCATTTAAAATGTTTTCAGATTAATTTCTCGGAAGATAATCTAGCAACTTAAGCCTATTTCTGATACGTTGTTTCTCTCTGATGCAAGAGCAAATGAACCATACCCTCAACTTTGCATCATTTCTAATAGTAAGATATGTGAGTATCTGTAAAAGCTAGTCTGAAAGTGAAATCATCCATTGGATTCAGCCAAATCCCAATTACCAGTGACACACACACACAGAGCTGAAGCGAGCATCAGGAGGAGCAACAAGGAAACAAACTCAAATATGAATGATGGCACGAAGGCTATAGTTCCTAAGCCGGCTGCCACAGCCCAAGTGTGGGAATATTTTGGTTTTAAACAGAATGAACAAGGTGTGAGTCCGTGAACACCGACGAGCCAATATGTCGCATTTGTTTGAAAGTAGTGGGGATGAAGAAAGGGAGGTGCAGGGCAACAATTGTCCCGAACAGTCAGCACTTACTGAGACGTTCGGTCAGCAGAGTAAATATAAATAAAGCAGCACCAAAATGGTGCACGCACGCAGTGTCGTTCACTATGCTGCAAAAGTAATGCAACTCATTGATACGGTTAAAAAGCCAACATATTGGAAAATGTTACAAACAATAGACAGACAGTACAAATTGACTGAGACTGTACATGCCACAAACAATTCCTGAACTATATAAACTTCATTTTATATTGTTTTTATTTTTGTGTGTTTTTATTGGAGTTTTGTTTTGTTTTGTTTTTTCTTTACAGTGACAGGGTCTTTTTTTTAATTGTTTTTGATTAGTTTAATCATTTTTATTTACATGCAATTTTTCCTAAAAGAGAGTCCATTTCATTTTCATTGTGTCTTTTTTAATTTTTTTTTAAATTCTATTTAAAAGCTCTTGACCTTTCAAAAATTTGTTATCGTGACAGGCCTAATCGGCTCACTTCCAATCAGCTTTAGTGAGAACATCACACCCTGGTCAACAATCCACTCCTGTCGGCAGTTTGAAAGGGTTTAATCGGCATTTCAACCCGGGTCGACTGTCCGTGCAAGCGACACTGGTTATAATCGGCTCGCCTCCGATCATCTTTAGTGAGAACATCACATCCTGGTCAACCCGCTAATTTAAGTCATGACATCGGCGTAACACGCCCATCCCCTCCGTCTGTAACTTACGTGACTCTTTGCCATCTCAGCAACAAATTTCATCTACCTTCATGTCATCAGCGCTCAAATGCTGTTCAGTCTGCGCCGAGTTTGTGCATTTTTTATGAGGAACAAAAGTACGAAGTACAGAAAAAACAGCTGACCATACAAAGTACAGAAAACAGCTGACCAGCATGTCAACCATGTCCATGCTTTCTATGGTTTACATTGTTTACATGGACAGGTGCCAATGATTTCATCAACGTCTTGACATCAGCTTGACGCACCAGAGAACAAAAAAGCCACGCAGCCTGTCTGCTGGCAGTGGAAAAGGAGTAACTTGCTGATTGTTGGCGAGTTTACCCGCATTGAAATAACCACTGCAGACTGGGAACATTCCACCAGAGCTGCAGTTTTGGAGATGCTCTGACCCAGGCCCAGATTCTTAGGCTACATTGACACGGCGCTCTGTGACTTTAAAACGCAAAGATTTTTCCTTTGCGTTTATTGAACCCACTGACAGGTTCCATGATGAAAAAATAGCTTCATCTGTCAGTGATCATAATGACATGCCTGATCAGCATACAGACCCCGACTGAATTCAAACCAATATTTCTACATTGAAATAAAATTAAAAACAAAACGATCCTTGATTTGATGAGAGCTCCTGTCAGTCCATTTCTTGACTAGTAGACACTTAAGTAATTTTTTAAAGCATTCATCAATATGCTTTACTTTGTTCAACGTTACATTTTGCCTAAATATATGGACACTATAATGAAAGAAATACAAATGCATACTAATGGTGGAACTTGCTATATTTTAAAGTATCCCACTGGTATCCAGCCAATTTGAGATGGCATGGTGTGTCCTTTTCCTCATTTTTTTGAACATCTCAAGCCAGCACAGCCTTTAAAGCTGCTCAACCAGCATCATTAAAGTCTGTGAAATTCAGCACTTATGGGCTGGTGTCATGGTCTCTTGCTGGCATCTTTTGCGCTGTTTTTTTACTGATTAATGCAAATGTTATGGCTTGCAAACATTCACTGCATGACCTTGCCTCAGTGCCTGACCTTTTTCCTAAAATGCAAAGTTTTCTCTGCAACAAAGTCCCATCAGCCATGTCACAGTCTTGTTAGTCTTCTGCAGGCAAAAACATTGCTGTGATATCCCTGTAAATAGACATTAGAAAAAACAACGAAACAACCATTTGAAGGTCTGGTTAGTTAACAGAAATGTGTGCAAATTATGATGTTATGCACAGCATTTTAAAAAGTGTTTTGTTTTACTTTTTCTAGCTTTTATTGGATAGTTCAGATGGGCAGTGGATAGGCATGTGAAAAGGGGTGAGAGAGACGGGGGGGATCTGAGGCTCAAAGCAGCAGAAATGGAAAGATTTATCCTTTGGGTTTTCAAAGACAGTCCGTGTCCACATGAAGACGCAAAAATGACTGAAAACTCTGTAGCGTGCATGCCAGGCCAGTAAATAGCGTTGTAGGTTTGTTGAGAAACAACGGTGTTACAACACGCGTACAGGGAAGAAAACTTTTCACAAACAACTTTGGCAAGTGGAAGCACAAAAAGAGGTAACTTGTCTGGGCAACAAACTTGTCTGAATAGTTTTGTCTGGATAACAAACGGAGCACATCAAACAGCACAGATGTTGCTTAGTAGATGGTCGAAGCTGCTGCTGTTCCTGGTATGAATGTGCAGCTTTCATGTGAGGGAGTACTGCACACGTGGTGATGTCACTGTTTCACCTTGAAATGCTGAATCCCATCTACATGGAGCCGGATACCGATACCTTTTTGAAACTCCCCACTCCAGACCCTGGTTTCAAAAGTTTGCGAATTCAGGCACTCAAGGCACCATTCTTATGTAGACGGGTGGCAAAAACGCAATGAAAAGTCTCTGTACTCGCGAGGATACATTTCCGTGTAAACAGGGCCTGAATGAAAAACAGTCTGTTTGCGTTCACATGTTTGGCTCACTTTTTTGGAAGTGAGAGTGTGGTTTAAGATAGTCTTCACGCCTTCAGCAGTTAGTTTCAAAGGATATTTCCTTTGGATCGTTTCATGTTAACAATGCTGCATTTTAAAGGTCAGATCACACAATAATGCAAGCTGGTCTTAAGTCAGAACATTGCAGCCTGCCCTGCTATGCTTTGGGAGGAAGCTAGCAAGCAAATCTACTCATGAAACAAGCCACTGTTTAATAAAGATGGTCAAATGTATTATGAACAATTATGCACAGGAGCATATTCATCTATATTTGACAAAAAACAAGAGAAACTGCCAGTGATGTCTAAATGAGTTTTGGGAATCAGTCGATGTTGTCAATCCTGTGATGATTTGCTGTAAAGAGATCCACAACGTTATGAAGTAGTACTATTTTATCAGCCCGGTAGCCATAATGCAATTGTTATTTACCAGTACTACTACAGCTGTGTGATGACTTTGTACTGGTTCTGGGTTTTTTCATTCCATATGAACAGCTCCTGGGGTCGATTGAGAGTGAGCCAAGACCACCGCTTTCAGGCAAGCTCAGTGTGGTTGTTTGACCCAAAGTAGGGATTTACTGCTGTACACATATATTGTCAAAAGAACCATGCCAAACACAGAACAACCCAAACAATCTAGGTATGAATAGTACCTATGTCATCCTTTTAGCCTTTTCAGGGTGAAGCTTTTATTTTTAAACTAAACACTATTCAATATTTAGCTCTGAACTCAACAGTTAGCAATGGGAACTGGAAGAATTTTAAATCATGATTATCATTTTATTGTTTTCCTTTCAAATGAACAATGAAATTAATTTAACACTTTCCTTTTTCCTAATTCTCACTAATTTATTAAAGTTTGCACAAAGTGTGCTCTTCTTTGTATAATGTCAAAGAGAGTGAAATTGGGTAGGCACTGTGGCATTTGCAAACAAAACTCCAATGTTAAATCAATTTGTTCCTCTAAATTACCACATCATTAAGCAAACAATTAGAGATTACAATTAAAACTGTTTGGTCCTGTGAGCACAAGCAGGGTTACTTTTCTACACCCAATTTGTCCTTCTTCCATCAAACAGTCTGATACATGAGAAACATTCAAATGAAAAGAAAAGAGTTTATTTATTTATATCATATTGTGCTGATTTCTTAAATTGATTTTTTTTTTTTCCGTTTGGATAATGTGTTTCATCGGCATTATAATGTCATAGTTGTACAGAAAAACACTTGAGACTCACCTGATCCTTTGACTAAAACCTTGCTGACAAGAAATCATTTAGTTCTGCCAACAGTTGTCCTTCACTTTCTTTATGTTTGGTTGTCGTTTCACCATGGATCGGTCTTTAATAAATGTTTAGTATTTCCAACACAGACAATAACTAGACCAAGGTTTATTTACAGCCTAACAAGTATATTTGTCAGCCAGCCTTTTTTCTATATACCAGAGTATATTTGCCAATGCACACAAAAAAGAGAAAGAAATGCCTGAGGAAACAAGGTCTGTTGGTATTTTTCCTCCAATAATTAAACTGATTAAGATGCAATGTCAGATACTGAGCCAAGAACTTCTTGTTCTTACACTGAAAAAGATTCAGTGCACCTGCTTGATGCACATGCTGTACTACCACTCAGTTTAGCGTAATGACTGAGTAACTCATCATCATCATCATCATCATCATCAAAACATGGAAGGATTGCAGCACTGGATCATTTATCTTTGAGTCTTCTTAGATGTACTGCTTAAATGCTCCTTAAAGATCAGTTTGCTAATAAGTTCCAAATTAGTTTCGACCTTCCAGCATTTAAGGTGTTGCTCCAGCTGAGATATTTCCAACTAAGGTTTAAGTTGAAACATAAATCTCTCACATACCCCTTTATAGGTGGAAAGTCCTCCTTGAAATATGGTTGTCATGGTGTTTCGCTATTAAAGGTGAGAACTTGAAGGATGAGGATGAGCAGTAGCTTTTTTAACCTACTTTGGTATTTGTAGTGCGTTTCCTATGATGGATTACTTTCTTAAAAAATGTATGATGACTTTCTTACTCACACTTTATTTTCTGCCAGTGTGGGTAATTTCAGCTGTGCATCTATAATCCATCCATCCATTATCCAAACCGTTTATTCCTTTCAGGGTAGGAGGGGGCTGGAGTGTTTCCAGCTTCCATTGGTACTCCCTGAGCACGTCGCCAGAAGAGCACAGGGCCACATACAGACAGACAACCATTTACATGAGCACTCACAACTGCAGGCATTTTAGAGTCACCAATTAACTTAATGAGCATGTTTTTGCTCTGTGGGAGGAAACCAGAGTGCCAGAGGGAAACCCATGCAGGCACAACGACGGCACGCAGACCCCACACAGAAAGGTTCAAGTAACACAGAGTCAGACCCATATCCTTCTTGCTGTGAGGCATGAGTATTAACCTGTTGCACCACTGTGCCGCCCTGTACATTAATCCAACACTCATGAATCATCTTGTCATTGCAGACTTTCACTGCTTCATTTTACTATTGATATTTTACTCTGGCTTTAGATTACAGCTGTAGAAAGGGTTTAATTGTCATTTCAACCCACGTCGACTGTCCCTAGACACAAGTTTTTATCAGCTGGCCTCCGATCAGCTTCAACGGGAACATCACACCAGGGCCAACCTGCTACTTTATAATTGACATTGGTGGAACGTGCCCATGGCATAATATGGTGCCCATCCCCTCCGTCTGTCACCTACGTGACTCTTTGCGTCTCAGCAACAAATTTCAACCGCCTTTGTATCATCAGCGTTGAGTTTGTACATTTTTAAAGAGTGACAAAAGTACAAAGTACATAAAACCGTGCCCACGTCTTCCACATTCCTTTCCATTGTTTACATGCTTGTATTTCATTGTGCTGATGATGTCATCAACGTGATGACGTCATCTTGATGTGCCAGAGGAAATAAACAGCCATGCAGCTCATCTGCTGCCCATTAGACCCGGGTGTGGTGGCAGTGAGAAAGGAGTCACTTGCCGTTGAAAAAGCCCCCTTTGACCTGCTAATTTTTGTGTGAATGGGGTATTGGAGCCTCGTCAAACTTAGGAAGCACTGAGAGGGGACTTCAGACATACTGTAATTTGGTCTCACCCCTTAGAGATATCAGACTCCACTTGACGCGGTCTTGAGGATTGAGACTTGCGCCTAATTGTTTTGTTATGTACCTCTGGCTTACTATCAGTTCAACCTGCAATTACATGTCGTTCCCTAACATCATGCTTAACCCTCTGCTTCTGGTGCCTGTTTGAGTCTGCAGCACCTGCAGCAGCCAGACAGGCAGGCTTGAAGTTTTCAATACAGGTGCCACATGGAAGGGGTACACAGCCTTAGAACCCAACTTTTAACCTTAATGTTTTAATAGATAAGACATCCTTTGGCTCTTCTGAGCTTTGCTGCTTTTTCTCTCAGTGCAAATTGCTCAATATGCACAGCTTGAAATGAGCTGTGAAGGAATATAACAGTGAAGGAAATTACAAAGGGCTCAGATAAAGCAGGTGCTCTTGGAACCAGAGGGTTAAAAACCCTGTATATTAACTTTTATTGAAAAGCTGCTTTATAACTTGACTCACATTTCTCTTTGTTGATATCTTGGGCTCTTTTATCCAACTTAGGAACCATTTCACATCTGCATGAAACATACACATCTTTTACCAGACATACAGAAACACAGACAGCCAACCAGCTGTGTATGATGGAAGAAGAAAGATTAAATTAATATAAAGCACATCACAGCATGAAAAATGATTCAAAGGAAGCGAAAAGCTGCAGTGTTTTAGCCCTATATCCAAAAACAGCATGAGATGACTCAGGTGATGATGCAGGGAATTCAGCATTGGTTAATGGAGACCTGAAGGGCCTGTCTGCTCTTCTTGATGACTATTACTAAATAAAAGTCAATTGGAAATCATCCTCAGTCAGTAAATAGATGACTGTGCATGCAAAACCCGGTTAAGTCTGGCAAGTGTATGCATTTTGTACTTTGTCTGTCTCATTTTAGAAATTCATATGAAAAAAAATGTACAACAACTTGGCCTCAGTATTAATAAGAAAACTGTTAAGATGTGTTTTCTTTCAGAGCTTTTGGAGAGAAGTCGCAGGAAGGAAGAAGAAATGAGGAACCTTCAAGTAAGCATTGTCTTTATCAGTCTTTGTCAGTGAATCTGCAGTATTAAAGGTGTTTTTTTTGTACCCATACAACCCTATTTCAAAGATGTTACCAGAGGCTGGTGGTTCAGTTTCTATAAACACACACGGCAATCAAATTAATTGTGCATTTTGGCAAATATCAGGCTTTTTTTTTTTCTCTGACATTAATCTTCTGAGCTCTGTGATGCACTGCTACAAACAGCGGCACTCGGCCATCAACCTGACAAAGTCCTTGCAGCCTTGCTTGGACAAGTAGCTAATTACTGCAGACATGAGGCCATGGAGTTTAAAGGCCACCAGAGGCCTTGTTTCTGTCTTTCAGCACCGCAGCATTTACACTTGGCAGGCCACCAACTCACCTTGTCTGGATTGGACTGGCCCCCAGCGCTTTACCAGCCCTTTACTCGCCATTAAAAAGCTAAACACACACCCTCTCCACACACACACTGAAATGTCAGCTAATCATTTGTTCTTTCCCAGCCTGTGTTTGCACCTCTGTGAAAAAAGTGTGTGTTTTGGTCAGATACCAGCGTCCCATCTGCGACCACATGATGGCACATACTGGAGCTCATGTGCAATTAATCAGCCCTCCCAGACCCAGATGAGCTTTTAATTATGAATGATGAGCGCAGAGGGATGTAGGGAGGAAAGACAGTGAGGGATGTTTGTGCCCGGCAGTTTGGTGCCCCCATGAGATGTGAAAGGTTCTGTGGTGATTCTAACAGAAAGCTTTGGGTGTTCTTTTAGGGATGCATTATATTATTGGTTTGATATCCTGAAACATTAAGTATCGATATCGGCCAATACTGAATTTTTTGTAGATATTCACAGCCAATATATCGGCAACACATATTGGCCATATATCTGTTGGAATATCCAAAAATTACACAAATGTAAAATACTAATGCAACCTTTCAACACTGCACCAATGGTTATATTTATGCAAGGATTATAGTTGTTTTTCTTCCCTCCTTTCTGGTTCTTGTTTTACATCTATTCCTTGCAAAAATATACTAACACTTAAAGAAACCAGTCTATTTTTGTTAAGTACAGAGCTTGTGCCACAAATACCGGTATTGGTATCAGTGTCTGCAACAATGAAATTAAAAATATTGGCATATTGGATGTCAGCAAACATCCAATCATCCTTGGTGTCTTTTGTGATGATGGGATGGATCGAATAGTATTTCCTAAGTGTTATGGGTGCCTGTTTTATTACAAGATTTAAGGTAACAGTGCTCCAAACCTTATTAAGCTCATTCTCAAGTCAGAGGCTCATATGCTGCAGGGTTCATATGCCTTTAAGTGTGTTTACATGTGTCCTCTATGTGATAGAGTTCCTCTGTACATAAGACAACATAGTCCATGGATTTCAGATTCCTGCTCTCAGGTGTTGGCAGCTTCAGTTTCTATTTGAAACAGCTTATTTTCCAGCCTCCTGAAACTGATCTACCACTGCAGCATTAGAAGTGCAAGACCATTGTACATGTGTCAGGTTTAAAGGCCCAGTGCAGAGCATACGCTGTTGAAAGCAAGGCACTGACCTGCACTGAACAGAACAATTAAAACTGAGTAGTCCAGTCAGGCAGTCAAAACAAACTGGGCCCACTAAGGAAAGAGTGTCTCAAACAGAGTGAGAACTATTTTTTTTTTTAACATTTGTGATTGTGAAATTACTCCAGCAGTCTTTTAAATCAAATATACTGTATGAACCAGAGTTTTGGCAAAATATGACCACTCAAAGAAAATGTTGAAGAAAAATACTTAAATGCATTTTTAAATGTGTCCATAAGCAAGGAATTAATGATGTGAAGTTTGGCTCTTTTCAGAGAGCCAGCTCTTTTGGCTCAACTCCCAGAGAAGAGCCTGCTCTTTTGACTCCCAAACAGCTCTTGATTTGGGACCTTTTGTAGCTCTAAATGTTACCTTAAAGATGCTATGAGGAGTTTCTAAGTAATTACAAAAAAAGTCTCACCTTTAGATATATGCCTGATCGAAATACACACTTTAAGATGAGTTTTATAGGATCAAAATAGGTTATCTATAAATTCTGTACCTTAGCTTCACGGTCTGGTCGGGTCGGGCAGGACTGGACTGGACTAGATACTCACCTTCGGTAATAAGACAATTAAAACTAGAGCAGATTTATATTATTCAGACACGTCTTAGAGCACCAGGCTGTAAGTAGCGATATATAGCTGGCCACAAAACTACAATGCTAAGTTTTCCAAAAGTTGCTTATTGTCACACATCAAAAACTACCGCTACGTAACTAGAAACAGATACATTACCTCGTCGCTTTGCATTCTGTAAGTTGTTGAAAAAAGAATTTGTAAAGCAATGCAGAGTTCTGAGGACGGTCCGAGCTGCATTCATTAGCATCACAACAAACGCACGCTTTGGCTTGGGTCACGTCTTTTCAACAGTCACCGCGCGTGCCCATGGGTAGCAGCGTCTTTATGTCGCCGGAAATACAAACCCAAAACCAGTGAGGTTGGCATGTTGTGTAAATCGTAAATAAAAACAGAACACAGTGATTTGTAAATTCTTTTCAACTTATATTTAATTGAATACACTGCAAACACAAGATATTTAAAGTTCGAACTGAGAAACTTTATTTTCTCTTGCAAATAATCATCAACTTAGAATTTAATGGCAGCAACACAATGGAAAAAAGTTGGTACAGGGGCATTTTTACCACTGTGTTACATCGCCTTTCGTTTTAACAACACTCAGTAAATGTTTGGGAACTGAGGAGACCAATTTTTGAAGCTTTTTGGGTGGAATTGTTTCCCATTCTTGCTTGATGTACAGCTTAAGTTGTTCAACAGTTGGGGGTCTCCGTTGTTGTATTTTACGCTTCATAATGTGCCACACATTTTCAATGGGGGACAGGTCTGGACTACAGGCAGGCCAGTCTAGTACCTTCACTCTTTTACTACGAAGCCACGCTGTTGTAACACGGGCAGAATGTGGCTTGGCATTGTCTTGCTGAAATAAGCAGGGGCGTCCATGAAAAAGACGTTGCTTGGATGGCAACATATGTTGCTCCAAAACCTGTATTTATCTTTCAGGATTAATGGTGCCTTCACAGATGTGTAAGTTACCCATGCCTTGGGCACTAATACACCCCCATACCATCACAGATGCTGGCTTTTGAACTTTGTGCCTATAACAGTCCTGCTGGTTCTTTTCCTCTTTGGTCCGGAGGACACGACGACCACAGTTTCCAAAAACAATTTGAAATGTGGACTCGTCAGACCACAGAACACTTTTCCACTTTGCATCAGTCCATCTTAGATGAGCTCGGGCCCAGCAAAGCCGGCGGCGTTTCTGGGTGTTGTTGATAAATGGCTTTGGCTTTGCATAGTAGAGTTTTAACTTGCACTTACAGATGTAGATGAACTGTAGTTACTGACAGTGGTTTTCTGAAGTGTTCCTGAGCCCATGTGGCGATATCCTTACACAGTGATGCCGGTTTTTGATGCAGTACCGCCTGAGGCCATGGGTATTCAATGTTGGTTTTCGGCCTTGCCGCTTACGTGCAGTAACTTCTCCAGATTCTCTGAACCTTTTGATGATATTACGGACCGTAGATGATGAAATCCCTAAATTCCTTGCAATAGCTGGTTGAGAAATGTTGTTCTTAAACTGTTCAACAATTTGATCACGCATTTGTTCACAAAGTGGTGACCCTTGCCTCATCCTTGTTTGTGAATGACTGAGCATTTCAGGGAAGCTGCTTTTATACCCAATCATGGCACCCACCTGTTCCTATATAGCCTGTTCACCTGTGGGATGTTCCAAATAAGTGTTTGATGAGCATTCCTCAACTTTCTCAGTCTTTTTTGCCACTTGTGCCAGCTTTTTTGAAACATTTTGCAGGCATCAAATTCCAAATGAGCTATTATTTGCAAAAAATAACACAGTTCACCAGTTTGAACGTTAAGTATCTTGTCTTTGCTGTGTACTCAATTGAATTTAAGTTGAAAGGGATTTGCAAATCCTTGTATTCTGTTTTTATTTATGATTTACACAACGTGCCAACTTCACTGGTTTTGGGTTTTGTAGATTCTCCTCATAGCACCTGTAACTTTTTAAAAACTAATAGTTTGTTTGTAGGAAACCCTTTTTTGTTGAGTGTTTTTATGAGAGTGCTTATAATTGCCTAATTTTGTACTTTTGTTTTGTTACAAAACCAATCTTACTGCCAATATCTTTAAACTGCAGCCAGATGCTGCTTTCCTCTCGGGTCACTCATAGTTGTAATACACAACAACGTGACACAATCTCTTCACTGCCTCCTGCTGTCTCACTCTCTCCTATGTCCTCAAATGTGATTGTCCAAATGGCTGCTATAAGCAAAACAAAATTCTGCCGTGAGCAGAGTCGGGGCTGAGCACTGCGAGAGCTATGCAGCGTAAGGAGAATGAAATGGAAGCCGGCTCTTTTGATTCAGTACAAAGCATCAGCTCT
The DNA here is from genome assembly GCA_036419115.1 of Scarus forsteni. Classification (NCBI taxonomy): domain Eukaryota; kingdom Metazoa; phylum Chordata; class Actinopteri; order Labriformes; family Labridae; genus Scarus; species Scarus forsteni. The sequence goes on from JAZDUH010000135.1 coordinate 9,727,426, forward strand.
CAGAGCCGAATCATTTGATTATGACACATCACTACAAGGGATGAACTTGAGACATGGTGACCTTGATGTGATATGGTACCAAGAATGTCACAAATACACTGCAATTATTTATACACTGACAGGCTTTTGTTCAATGAAAAACAGGGAGAGTTAAATGACATAGGATTGCAAATTGGCTCTAATAAGGTTAGTTGTTGGGCCTTCATTGTGGAAATTACACAAAAATTTCCGCTATTTGTGAAAGACTGTGAAAAAAATATTTTAATATGTTTATTTTATAAATTGAAAGTACAGAATGTTGAAACAGTGAAATCAGATTATGTAAACACTTATGTAAAGCAGGGATAAATAAACACAAGAGCATTTAAAAAACAATACACCTTAAAGAGACCAGGGTATTTTGTGAAGCAATCCTGCATTGATGCTTTTAGTGCATGAGTGTTATTTTACATTTGATTGATTAAAAGTTATTCAATTATTTAGTTTATTCATGTATTTATTGATTTTTTTTTAAAGATGAGATTATTTTTGTGCAGCATTTTGTGCCTTTATTGGCAGGAGAGAGAAGCATTTGATGCAAACAAATAACACGAGATATAACTTCCCTTCCCAGCCTATCCCTGCCGTCACTGGGCAGGAGGCGGGGTACACCCTGTACCGGGCGCCAGTCGATCGCAGGCCCACATAGCAAGACAGACAACCATTCACACTCACACTTATACCTAAGGGCAATTGAGAGTTTCCAATTAACCTAATGAGCATGTTTCTGGTCTGAGGGAGGAAGCCAGAATGCCCGGAGGGAACTTACTGGGCACAGGAAGAACATGCGAACTTCACACAACCCTGTCGGACCGGAGAATCAAATCAGGAACCTTCTTGCTGTGAGGCATGTGCACTACCTGCTGCACCGTGCCTCACCTCCAAAAATCAAGCAAGTTCAACATTGAGACAAAACTGATGTTAGTGCAAAATTTGGGTAGCTTGAGGTATTAGGTTAAAAGAAAGACATAAGTCCCCTTCACAGTGTCTTTGTGCAGTAGCACTGCAGAAAGCTCCATCATTACACCTCAAAACATTCACATCAATAATGTAAATTCACAATATTTGTGTCAATTCATGGTGCGAAACAACTTGGATGCTCGTGTCATGGTGTGTGCTCCCCATGCACACAAAGGCAGAGACACTCACTCACTTTTCTCCTGCTGAGTCTGCATGGCCCCGTTCACCAGTGTTTAGCCTCTGCCGAGGAAAATTAGAGTGACTTCTTCTCTCTATTCAGTCTCCCTCTATACAGACGAGTTAATCCGCTGTAGTGTGCATGCCGGTTCAGTAGATGGCGGTGTATGTCTGCAGAGAGGCAGAGCTGCTACAACACACGAACGAAGAAGAAAAACTTTTCACAAACAACAATGGCGAATAGACGCACAGAGACGCAGGAGTTTCTTTTCTGGACAACAAATCAGTTCAGACAACAAATCTGTCTGGATAGTTTTGTCTGGATAACAAACCGAGCACGGCAAGAGGCTCACACGTTACTCGGCGGACGGCTCTGATACGGGTTTACACGGAGCTGATTCAAATCTTTCCACTCTGGAGCCCATTTTCAAAAGTTTCTGTTTTCGATTGAAACGCAACGTGTTCACATCTAAACGCAAGGCCAAAACGCAACGAAAAACGTATCGGGTTTGACCGTTTTAGGCGCAATGTAAAAGCAGCCTTAGTGATGTTCAGGGTGGAGGTAAATATCACAACTTGAAACACTAGGGGACTTTTTATTTTTTTTATGTATTTTTTGGGCATTTTGTGCCTTTATTGATAGGAGAGAGACAGTGGATAGGATTGTGAAAGGGGGAGAGAGAGCAGGGGAAGACACTCTGCAAACTGGTCACAAGTGGGATTCAAACCTGGACCGGCAGAAGTAAGTACATGGGGTGCTAACCACTCCGCCAAACCAGCACCCCAACACTAGGGGACTTTTGAGAAGTTGCCCGCCGACCTTAAACTTTAGTTTATGACCACCAATATCAAATCATAAGTCCTTGATTCAAATTTGACATTAGAGAAGAGCCGTAGAAAAATTCTGTCAGTCATTCTTGAGATGTTGTATTTACAAGAACGGGAAAAATTAACAAATGGACAACCCGAAATGTAAAATGGTCTGGCTATTGTTGGAATGCACATAAGAAAGTGTAGGGGGATGTGCCGAGGAACAAAAAATACCTTCCCTGCAAACCAGCAGCAATACATTACAGTCAGAGAGGGGGAGGCAGCTGATTTGGAGAAGGGAGAGCAGGTGTTTGTTTGAGTGGCAGATAAGAGGCACAACATCACTTATGCATCGTTAGAGAGGGAACATCAGTCAGGCGCTGGATGAGAAGTGAGCACAGTTCCTCTTTGTGGGTGTGTGTGTTTGTGTGTAGGTGTGTAAGTGTCAGTGTGTGATAAGAAGTCGGTAGTGTGATATAGACTCTCCCTGGCCTCTGCATTTCCCTCCCTTGTTACATATTTGTTTTCTATTCTGTCTCTGTCCTCATTCTCCCACACTCAGGGTTTTTCTCAGCTTATCTGAGAGCAGTTACCTGAACTTACCTGCTGTATCATTTCAGGTCTAAGCTTTTTGGTTACATTGGTATCACGGAGAGAAATCTGCGGTTAAAGCTATGGTCTACCATTTGGAAGTTTGGTACATCTTAATAACACAGTTTATAAGGCCGTTATGGTTCTATGGTCCGATCTACGAAATATAAAGACCAGAAAGAATGAAAAAAATCCTTTCAGTATGTCCGCTGCAAAGCGGCATGATAGTTGACCAATCCGAACCGCCGTTCCCCGCGGTTCGGATTGGTCCATGAGTCCATCCAATCCCCTGTCTCTCCTGCTCCGCACACCGTCGCGCCCATGGTCCCGCCTCCTCCCCACTACCTCCCTCATGTACCGGTGAGCAGCTAGCTGCACAGCTACTGAAGCGTCATGGAGCCGGAGAAGACCGGCACCGAAACCAGGAGGGCTTCTGCTACCCTCCACATGGAAGGGAAGGAAGCGTAAAAGTTTTGAGGAAAAGGCTGAAGTAAGGAAGAAATATATAATGTGTATATATATGCATATGTATATATGTATATACATATGTATATATGTATATACATATATATATATATATATATATATATATATATATATATATATATATATATATATATATATATATATATATATATATATATATATATTTATATATATATATATATATATATATATATATATATATATATATATATATATATATATACATATATATATATACATACCTACATACATATATACATATTAGGGATGTAACGGTTACTGGTAAAATGATAAAGCGCGGTAAAATTTCCCACGGTAATCATTACCGCGTCTTTTTAAAATTACCGTTTTACCGTGTTTAATCACCACCCTGTGTCAATAACGCATGCTGGTGCTGCTGTTTGCCTGGAAAAGCCTGAACTATGTATCTGACTTTGATTAAGCAGCCTAAACCGATACACGCATGTGCAGTTTGCATTGTTTGGCCTCTGAGTCTGAGAGCGAAAGTTCGAGCCACAGCAGAGTTTTCTCAAAACGGACTCTGAAGTCTGGTTGAATTTTGGATTTTTACGAGGATCCTGAGGAGAAACTGATAGAAGACAGTCTCCCTGTCTGAACACGAAGCTGCAGCAAAAGAAAATGATGTGCGAGATTTCAACGGCAGGAACTCTTCTAGTAAATGAACTGACAGAGCCGCAGGGAGAGAGAGAGAGAGAGCGAGGACTCAGTGAGCCATACCTGAGAGAATAACAGGTAGCTTATCAGTAATTCTATCCAGAAATGTATAAATCTTATAAATAACAGAATTAGTGTGATTCTGGACTGGATTCTTGTCTTTGATTTGCCGTGTATTCACCATATTTTGAAATAGATCGTCTTTTTTCGTCAAAGTTCGTGTTTTATGGATTTCATCGATCGTTATTTGGAAATATTTAGAGGAGAAAATACCGAGGAGATCTGCCGGGGAGAGGGGAGACCAGAGGAGAAGGGGGTGAAGGGGGTTAATTGCTTCAGGGAGTATAGTCATTAAAAAAAAAGTCCTGGACATGGTCTAATATAAGGAGCTGTAACATGGACACTAATGCGGCAGGCAAACAAAAATGTGTGAGTGTATACAAAATAGTTTAAGGTCATTTTTAGTCATCTCAAAACTTTGATCATGTTCATTTATAACTGTTTATAAAGAGAATCCTGTTTGAAGTTCAAATCAGTTGTTTTCTTGTTATCACACCGTTTATAACATAATAATGACAAATACTTTCCAGGATTGTTTATATTTATTTCTCATGAAAGAAGGATAAAAAATGTACTCAAAGGGTATTTCTTCACACATTATTGAAAAAAAGACAAAAAAGAACCGTCATGATAACAATATTAAAGGGGTTAAGTGATTAAACTGTGTGTAAAAGTACTTTTTGAACATTTTGAGCACACTGCAACAATACCGTGATAATAATGATAACCATGATAATTTTGGTCACAATAACCGTGATACAAAATTTTCATAATGTTACATCCCTAATACATTTATATATATTGTTGGGAGGCGACACGAGCTGGGGGGCAGGATCTTGGAACACAGAGGGAAGGGGTGAGTGAAGGGGGGCAGGCTGCGTTTTTCAAATCTGTCTCAACAGCCAAACTGGTTTTCAGATCGTAGACCCTAGCTTTAAGTATTATTGCATTAAGAAAAAGGTCTGAAATAAGAGTGTAAAATAATTTCAACATTAAAGGAATACTCAGATGATTTTGGACCCACGCCCTTTCCCTATCATTGACAAAGTGAGACAAGCTCAAAAATACCTTTTTGTGTCTCTGCGTCCAGTGGCTGGCTCCCAGCTGTTAGCTTCTTAGGTAGCTTAGCTCAATGGCTGGAGGTCAATAGGAGTCAGAGCCGGACTGACGAAAGTGGACAAAATACTCCTTACATTGGTCCAGGGGATGACGTATTAGCAGGTGAAGTAAATCCGAATGGTTATAAAACATTTTAAAAGACATGTTTTCTTTTCAATCCGTTAAAATAACGTTTTGATACACACAGAGCTGCGCATGCGCAGTGCTCCGCGGAAGGATATACCGGCGCACATTTTGTCAGGAGGAATAAAATAAAGTATAAATATATGTAGAAATATTGCAAAAATTGAAATTGGGTATACACAATGTACAATAGGCACAAAAAAGAACAAAAACACAACCAAACAATTTGTACAGAAGATGCTGTCAAGGAGATGTACAGATGAGCATAAAACCTTTTGATAATATTATGATATGATATTATAAATGATGAATTTTGATTCTTAGCTGCACTGTAGATCCTATGTTGGAGCATTTTTACAATTTTTTTTTAATTTTTCTAAGAAGGGCTACATGAAAAAACAAACAAAAAGCAAGTGGAAATGATGATTGGGTCACAAAAGCTGGGTTTCCATCAAGCAGTCCAGTTCAGCATAGCTCGGTACATAATTACAGGTGTATTTCTGTCAGATAAGGAGAAAAGGTGCCCAAACAGCCAATGAGTGCCATCTCACTCTTTGGGACCCCCTAAAGGATTACAGAGTTAAACAAACCGACCCTAAAGGGTGGAGCTAAAAGCACTGCTGTCTGTTGATTGGTCACACAAATCCTCCATTCCCATGCGACATCAGCGAAAATGAAAATGCCTCACCATGTTAAAATAAGCTGTGGGTTTATAGTGATTTGTTCACTGCTGTTGCTGTAAAGAATGTCCATACAGAAAAATGCTCCGTGGAGTATTGCAATGCTGGAAGTCCTCCATTGTTGCTCTTTGTTTACAATCTTACTCTACCCAGACTGCTTCACTGTAACATCATGCATTTATGTAGCTGTGGCTACCCTCTCTTCCTGGCTCACAACTCTGCCCTTCAGTGAAAGCACAGCTGGTGGTGGAAAAGTCAAACAAGATCAGGGTTTCCTGCTCCAAACCATACAGGACCGTACTGAACCAAACCAGACCACCCGGTGGAAGCGAGGCTACAGCTGTACAGAGCCTTAGCATATTGGTTTGTAAGGCTGATCCAGTGTAGGCCAAATACATTACATTCAGTGAATTGTAGTGTTGGCCAAAGCTCCACCTTTTTTTTTGCCACTTCTTGTGGGTGAATCATAAGCGGGCCGCAGACTGCTGTTGGCCCCCAGGCCACATTCTGGACACTCCTGGTCGTCAGATATTCGTCACTGTAGAGCTAACCTGCTGAGCTGATAAAGAACTATGGCATTAATTTGAAAATATCATTTCATGTAAAAATAAAGTACAGGTGAATCAGTGTGGATTAGAAGTATTTTTTTACTGCAATTGAACTGAATTTAAGCGTGAATTCAAAAAGTCAACCTAATTTTTGGATTTAAGGAAAATGTCAGAATGACTGAAAAAAAACCTTTTCAGTTGAAATCAATGTCAACTTGTTATAATTTTAACAACTACTTTTGTTACAACACTGCACATTAACTATAACAGTATTAACTTTTTTATGAAGAATTCTTTTGAGCTTTTATTTTAATCCCAGCATTATACTTTCATCTTGAAAACGATCTAATTTTGAGTTTTAATCAAAATACAATTTTTCTACATTTAATGTAAACTTTTGTTTTAGCTCAGTGTTTTCTGTTTTTATCCTTTATTTAACTTTTTTTTTTCTTTTTGTCATTGTATTCTGATGTACTGTGAAGCACGTTGAATCCCCATGTTGCTAAAATGTGCTACCTAAGCTTGCCTAACTCTGCCTTTGACTAGGGATGTGCGCGACTAGTCGTTTAATCGGTTAACCGCCTACTTATTTATTAATCGTTTAGTATTTTACTAGTCGGTTAAACGCTACATTAAGCATCATGCATCTTGTTCTTCACGCCTCTGCGCATAGCCGTCAAGTCTCCCGTTTTGGCCGGGAAACTACCGTATTTTATCCCTCTTTCCCGCCGTCCTCCCGTATTAATATTTTCCCGTAATTCTCCCGTATGAAAAAAAAACATTCCTCTGCCTCTGCTACTGACTGAACACTGTCACTTGTCTGGCGAGAAATGCCACCTGCAGTATCCTGCATGTTTGTTTTCCTCTTTTACTACCAAAGAGGCTGAATGACAAGATGGCTCACTACGTCTATCTTTCTTAACGCCGGGGTGCATCGGATCTATGGCGGATTTAGCGGATTTATAGCTGAGTGAGCATCTGTCAAACATGCGATCGTTGGGGTGAAGACGGGGCCGCTCGCGCGTCCACACGGAGAGAGCTGAAGTGATCGCCCTGAGGAGTTAGGCGGAAACAAACGCTAATATAAATGATGGCACAAAAGATACGGTTCTTAAGCCGGCCGCCCCAGTGTGAGAATGTGTTGGTTTTAAACAGGATGAACAAGGTGTGAGCTCATGAACACCTACGAGCTGATATGTCGCATTTGTTTGAAAGTAGTGGCGACGAAGATGTGCAGGTGCAGCGGAGCCTGTGTCCTGACAGTCAACACTTATTGAGGTGTTTGGTTGGCAAAGAACATATAGATAAAAGCCCAAAATGAAGCGCTCACAGACAGTGTCGTTCGCTACATTGCGAGAAGTGCAGCCCTTCAACACGGCTGAAAAGCCTGCAGTTACAAACGTTTGACAGATAGTACGAATTGACTGGGAGAAAGTAGGCCTACATGTCACAATTCCTGAACTGTATGAACTCCATTTTATTTAGTCCATAGTTTTTATTGTTGTGTGAGTTTTGTTTTTTCTTTACAGAGACAGGGTCTATTTTTTTTTGTTTTTGACTAGTATAATTATTTTTATTTACATGCAATTTTGCTAAAAGATAGGCCATTTCATTTTCATTGCTTTTTTTCTCTTTTTTGTTTGTTAAATTAACAATATTTTTTGTTAAATTTATTTTATTTAAAATATCCTGACCTTCCAATTACAGTTAAATATTCTTAAGAAATGAAAGTTTCTTGAATCGTGCACTAGTCTTAAGTGCCAGAGATTTCAGGGAAATTCTATTCTAGGCTACTATGTTGTACGTTTGGAATTGTCTTGCTGCTGCATCTAAGTTTCATACCAAAGCAGTATTCATAATAAATGTCATGCATTGCATTGGCAAACGTATCAGAATTGTATTTCTCTTTAAATTGTTCAACTTTATTCAATCAGTTGTTGTTACATCAATAGAATTTAAATTAACAGTTTGTCCCAAGTGTTTGGGCTAAAATAGTTCCTAAATACACATTTGCATGTTAAACTTTTAACTTAATATGTATATTAAATTGCAAGTTTTCTTGCTTATAGACTAGTCGACTAGTCGCAAATAAAATTTGAGACTAGTCGGCGGGGAAATTAGTCAAAATTCCCATCCCTACCTTTGACCAATGATATCAAATATTTAACTTTTTTTTTTTTTACCATTGTCATTACCTATTTTCAGACATGTTTTGTATTACTTTATTTCTGGGGTTTTGCTAATGTTTCCAGGGCTGGTAAATATTGATTAACTTTCTAAATTCTAATTGTTTTTTGCAAAAGATTTCAAATTACATTTTGAAATCTTTTTCCTTGGCTTACTCTGACTCTACTTGTTGGTTGACAACGTTTGAAAATATAAATGCAGAAAGTTTAAATTGTTTTCATAATTTCAATGGTAGCCCCTGTCACGTTTGGCACAAGCACATTTGAGGGGTTGTTTTTGTTTTTAAATGAAAATAACAGTTTTAAAATAGTTCCATGTCAGTTCACTGTAAAAATAGTACAACTGTTACTGTCAATGTGGACGAGACAGCCTGCGTCCAAGCAACACAATGAAAAAATACAGCATGCAATTGAATTACTGTTAAAGAGAAACACAGTTGATTTGGGAATATACTTCAATAACAATACTTGATTCTGGAATTTCTCTGTCCCTTTGAGGGGTTTTTTCTGTTGAGAACAAAAAAATTGATCATCATAAATTGAGTTTTGTGAAAAATGTCTGGGATTTTATTTTCAGGCCATATCATATCAGCCCTAGCTGTTTCCTGCCTGATGCGTCTTACTTTCTTTTATCTGAGCAGGGCAGGCCCACGCAGACAAAATGAGGACTTCATGTAAAAATTATCTTAAATTTAAGTTGTTTTTATTGATAAAACAACAACAAAGCAGGCCCAAAACAGCTTCTGTCACCAAATACCTTCTTACCACAAATCTTTTCAGCTTGTTTTGTTTAAGTTTTTAAAATATTTAGTTTCTGACCAGTTTGGAGCCGAAGGTGTAAAATAATGTTTCTGTCTGTGTCTTCACAGGATCGTTTTATGAATCTGGAGATGGTGAGTTTTGATTTCTCTCATTAAACTAATGAACAGACATACAAATACAGAGAGAGTGGTGTAGAAAGCCTGGAGGTCTAAAGTGCCCTCCAGTTGTTAAATAATTAGAAACCATGTTGACGCTCAGCATGATTTGATGCAGACGTGTAGGCAGGTTCACCTCAGGCTATGTTTGTTTAGCAACCCATAGGGACTAACACTGGGTTAGAAATGATTACTTCAGTCATGGCTCACAGCTCTGTTAATCATTATACGTCTTACTGATGGGGTTAATAGCCAAGCTGCACTGACAATACAATATTGACCTCTCCGTCTGAACAGTTAACACTCAGCTCTGAGGTGTCAGGCGTAAATTACTGAGCACTACTGAAAGGTTATATTGACCCAAGCCCTCTTTAACTCTCTTGAAATTCGTTGAATAAATGAAGCCGTCTGATGTCCGCTGCGCATCCATCACAATTATGCTTCATGCTTGGCCACATCAACCTTCAATTATCTGCTGTGTTAAAGAAGTGAAAACAGTCGACCACTTTCAAGTAAATAATTTTGTTTTCAGCAAAGCTGCCGAATGCATCGACTTGCACCTCGCCCATCCTGAGGTGGGGTGCTCAAACAGCCACTTTTACTTCTGTGTTTACTTGCCATTCTGTGGGTCAATCAGTGGGATGTCTCATAACAGCCGTTTGTTTTGATGCTTAAATACCATGAATGTGAAATCTGTTTAAACATACAGTGGAGAGATGAATAGACTTGAGTGCTGCTAAATTAGTCACTTAATAATAGGTGGTACCGGTTGCTTTACTCTGATGACGTTATAAAAAAATCACAGCATTATTGTGAAGCTGCCAAAACACACAAAAAGCCTGGACTGGCTCTAACTTCTCAACCAGCGTTGCCATGACTGTGACTCAAGCTGTCTTTGTTAAATAGCCAAGGTTGACTGTTGTGATATACAGTGTGACACTCCTCTGGATATGGATGTAAACAAGGCAGAGGCAGGCTAACACTACCCATCAAATTCCATTGTTTGAGCTAAGCTAATTAGCGGTGGGCAATATTTGCTCATCTCTTTCTAATGACTGCACACAGTCAAAACAATGGTGTCTATCTACTCAGGAGTGAGGCAAGACACCAAAAGATGAGATAAGATGACATACCCTTTAATGCTTGCCACTTTTAACAGCAAACCACAAGGAACACCCGATAACATGGTAACCTATGACACCCTAACACCCTAAAGGTGTCTGCAAAGAATCTGTGCATGATACGAAAAAATTGGGAATAGCTTTAAAAAGGAGAAATTGTTCTCCTTAAACTAGCTGGACTATATTTTGGGAATCTTAACAGGTTTTTGAATCACTCAATGTTGTTGAGTTCTGGATGATCTGCTGAAAAGACAGTAATATTAATCTGTTGTTATCAGGGATGCACAATGTTCAATTTTGCCGATATCGCTTGTTGTGATATTTCTAAAGTAGTTACTGCATACGCTGATATTAATACCAGTATTTTATGTGAAGAGCACAAAGCCTCTACATTACTAAGACTCACCTGTTCCTTTATTGGGTGGGTCTACCTGTGTTAGACATAGATGTGTAGCAAGAAGAACTACATTTAATTTATAAACAAATGATATATCTTTAAAAGTGGACAATCAGAGATGATAAGGTAAGCATTGCAGTGCATTTATATGACTTGTCAATATTACAGCCAAACTATGGGCTATATACAGAATATCCCACTTGTACGTCCAAAGTACCAAATGCTCTGTTAGGTAATTTTTGTCCAATACAGGTATTGTTCTGATAAAGTTGGTATCCATTGCTGATATTTTCATGTTGTGTTATGCCTGCGCACAGAAAGTGACTCAGTGTGGTCCAGAACATTACTATTCAGTATTACTTCAGTGTGGTCACTTGGAAGGCACAATGCAATTATTTCTCCACTTCTGCTGCTTATTCTACTGCAGAGGTCTACTTTTATTATTATATCCTTTATTTAACCAGATAAAAGCCTCATTGAGATTTAAAATCTCTTTTTCAAGAGGGACCTGGCATGGCAGCAGAAAGCCACAATACAGTGTGTATTGGAATACTCATAAATTGTGGACACTGATGACTTTTACAGAATTCCCAACAACCTTTGCAATTTTTTGCAACTAAAAAAAGAGAAAGAAAAATTTTATTTTATTCTGTATTTCAAGATATTTAAATGGTCAGATTTCAACTATCTTAAAAGTTCCCGTAATTTCTTGATTTTAACACACACACCATATTTGCATAATTTTGCCTGGAAAAACACTGCACTTAAATATAACACACAACCAATTTTTCCCATACCTTACTCTCAAACTCAAAAATGACCTTTATTCAAAGTCTTATATATATATATATATATATATATATATATATATATATATATATATATATATATATATATATATATATATATATATATATATATATATATGCATATGTTTTTTGTATGAAGTGACTCAGTTCTGTCCTTTACACAGCAGCAGAGAGTACTAGACTACTATATAGTCTGATGGGCTTGTTATAAATGTGATTTGCAGAAGAAACATCCAATAACCTGCTAAATGTATTGTTTTATTTTATTTTATTTTATTTTGGATCCCCATTAGTTACTGTTGCAGCAACAGCTTCTCTTCCTGAGGTCCACACATTAAAACACAATCTACAAAATACCTCTGAGACATTCAATATACTCTAAAAATAGAAACAGGAAATAAAAGACAGTTAAAACAACAACCATAGGACAGTCATAGTGATAGTCTCTCTCTCTCTCTCTCTCTCTCTCTCTCTCTTTAGCCTGATTTTTTTGAGCAGAGACCTATAACAAAAAATATTGGAATAAACAACATTTTCTTACCTCATATTTTCTTCTTCTAATAAACATTTGGCATTTAATGTATTTATACAGTACCATGCTTTTTCAGGAAACAGACAAGTAAGAAGCAGATGATGAGCTCATATGCAGATTTAAAACTAAACATTTCGAAGCCTCGTTTCTTGGGAATTTAGTTAATTACTACAGATTTTATGCTTTCAAACTTCAATTCCCTTGATGGAATCTGATTTCCTTCTTCCATATTATGTCTGTCTATCTTGTAGTTTCAGACCAACAAAGACAAACATGCCTCAATGACTAGAAATTATTCCTGTACCTAACACCCTTCTCCTGTAGGCTCAGTGTATCTTTCTCCTGCTGATGAGGATGACAGCTCTAATGAGCATACCTTCAAAACAGTTAAATGAAATGTCAAAACGCTCATACAACATTCTCATCATCCCTGCAGCACTGTTATCGTTTCACTGTTAATCCATAGCTTCAGTAATTAGTCTGCAATTCATCAACTTAACTTCCTGTGAAGCTTTAGCGCTGTCAGAAGGCAGCAGAGTGACATGCAGCATGCTGTTTTGAGGCCCCCCTGCAGAGCTTTCCTTTAGAAGAACACGCTACTTTTATAAGTTAGTGTTCATGAAGAAGTGTGTTTTTGAAGAGTGATCAACTTTTATATTTTCAAAGTGAAATGATAGATGATTTAAAAGCTAAATTGTTTAAATTCATGCTTGCTGTCTTGCAGTGCTCACCACCTCTTTGTTGGTACATTATTGAGTTTCCTTGTAGAATTCTCACACTTACGGAGCTTTTCCAATACAATGTATCTGCTTGTTTCGGTTTTACTTTGTTTGTCCGTCCCTCCGTACGTCTTCTCCCCCTTATCTGTGGTCGGGTCGCAGGGGCAACAGCCTAAGCAGGGAAGCCCAGACTTCCCTCTCCCCGGTCACCTCATCCAGCTCTTCCCGGGGGGATCCCGAGGCATTCCCAGGCCAGCTGAGAGACATAGTCTCTCCAGCGTGTCCTGGGTCTTCCACAGGGCCACCTACCGGTGGGACGTGCCCAGACTTGGCAACCTCAGCTCCAGAGATAGAAGAGCCCACCACAGAGTCCCCCAGGTCTGCTTCCACACTGGAACGCATGCTGGTGGAATTGAGAAGGTCTTCGAAGTATTCTTTCCACCGATCCACAACATCCCAAGTTGAGGTCAGCAGCGCACCATCCCCACCATAGACAGTGTTGACTGAGACTGAGACTCCGGATGGTGGTCCAGAATCTCTTCAAAGCCATACAGAAGGCGTTCACCATGGTCTCTCCGAACTCCTCCCATGCCCGGGTTTTTGCTTTAGCGACCACAGAAGCTGTATTGCGCTTGGCCATCCGGGACCCGTCAGTTGCTTCCGGAGTCCCACAGGCCAAAAAGGCCTGATAGGACTCCTTCTTCAGCTTGACGGCATCCCTCACCTCTGGTGTCCACCAGCGGGTTCAGGTGTTGCCACCACGACGGGCACCAACCATCTTAAGGCCACAGCTCCAATTAGCCGCCTCCACAATAGAGGCCTGGAACAAGGTCCACTCGGACTCAATGTCCCCTGCCTCCCCCGCCACATGGTCGAACTTGGGAGTTGAAACTCTTTCTGATGGGAGACTCTGCCAGATGTTCCCAGCAGACCCGCACAACAACCTTGGGTCTACCAGGTCTGACCGGCATCCTGCCCCACCATTGGAGCCAACTACCACCAGGTGGTGATCAGTTGACAACTCCGCCCCTCTCTTCACCTGAGTGTCCAAAACATGCGGCCGCAAGTCCGATGATACGACTACAAAGTCGATCATCGAACTGCGACCTAGGGTGTCCTGGTGCCAGGTGCACATCTGAACACCCTTATGCTTGAACATGGTGTTCATTATGGACAATCTGTGACGAGCACAGAAGTCCGATAACAGAGCACCACTCGGGTTCAGATCAGGGGGGCCATTCCTCCCAATCACACCCCTCCAAATCTCACTGTCATTGCAGATGTGAGGGTTGAAGTCCCCCAGTAGAACGAGGGAGCCCCCAGAAGGGGCACTCTCCAGTACCCCCTCCAGGGAATCCAGGAAGGGTGGAAACTATGAGCTGTTGTTTGGTGCATAAGCACAAACAACAGTCAGGTTCCATCCCCCCCACCCGAAGGCGGAGGGAGGCTACCCTCTCGTTCACCGGGGTAAACCCCAACGTACAGGCCCCAAGCCAGGGGGAGACAAGAACTGCCACCCCCGCCCGGCGCCTCTCACCATCCGCAACGCCAGAGTGGAAGAGAGTCCAATCCCTCTCAAGAGGACTGGTTTCAGAGCCCAAGCTATGCGTCGAGGTGAGTCCAACTATATCTAGTCAGAACCGCTCAACCTTGTGCACAAGCTCCGGCTCCTTCCCCGATAGAGAAGTGACGTTCCACGTCCCTAGAGCTAGACGCTGCAGCCGAGGATCGGACTGCCAGGGCCCCCGCCTTCGGCAGCTGCCCAGCTCACAATGCACCCGACTACTACGACCCCACACGGGTGGTGGGTCCATGTGAGGGGGGTCCCACGTCTCTCCTTCGGGCCGGGCCCCATGGGCGTAGGCCAGGCCACCAGGCGCTTGCCTGCGAGCCCCACCCCTAGGCCTGGCTCCGGGGAAGGGAAACCTGGATCCATTTCTGTTCCTCATCATAGTGGTCTTTGACCACTACTTTGTTTGTTTTGTTTTTTACTTAGGGACTGTACCTTGTTACCTGACACTGTTTTTTGGATCACCTCCAGCAGGGTTCCAAGCAAGCTTAGCCAAGACTTAGGGGGAATCCCAATTTTACCCCTTAGCCCTTCCTCTTACCCCTTTGTCTACCCCTTCCCCTTAGCCCTCTGTTTTGAGGGTCAAGGCAAAGGGGTGAAAACGTGCTCCTGAGACAAACGGGACGCCACTCAAATCCCACGATGTCATCATTCAGAGCCACTCACTGGCTGTGCCATAGGCAGGTGTGACAATAGCCATAGCTACAGCTGTGAAAGCTATTTGTTATAATGAGACATTTTAAAATACAACCAACAGTTCAAAACATGACCAATATTTACCTGATGTTTTAATAATTACTAATAATTATGCACTTCCTTCGGTTTCTGCTTTGCCTTCTGGTCGACCGTTTCGGTGTATTATGGGAAATTCTCATACCCCTTCCTCTCAAATGAGGTCCCGGTCTGTCTGCATTTTAAGGGCTGTGTAGCCCTTCGTCTTAGCCCTTAACTTTAGCCCTACGCAGAATTGGGACACCCCTTCATTAGATGTGAACGTGCAAAACTAAGGGGTAAGACAAGGACTAAGGGGTAGCATTGGGACGGACCCTTATTTTGACGAGGAGACACTGCTGAGCTCTGAATGATGAAATTATCACCACGAGTCTGGAAATTGATGCAGAAATGAAACACCCATTGTCACCTCTGGGCTGCTGTATGACTAATCAAACTGCTCTGCTTCAATAGCATGTTGCTTTGCTGCTCTTGACCATCTATGGAATTAAATGAATCTCCTCACTGTTACTGAAAACTACAATTGGGTTGGCAACTCAGTCACCTCTATTTCTTTTGTTTTTGTGAGGATGCCACAGTAGTTTCACACAACCATGCTATGGCGGTCCTGCCTACCTTAAAGGGCCACTGACATTGTAATGAACAGCACAGCAGGTAGTATCCATGCTGTGCAGAGTGGAGCTGGGATTAGCAGATACCACAAATGAAAAAGCACCAATACTGAATGTGTCAGAGGCAGAAATGTGTGCCCTTCTATACAATACAAACAACATAGAAGTGCATTTTATTATGTAGTTAACCAAGTTGTTGTAAGGCTGGGCAATACATGTAATCTATTTGTTTGTTTTTAAGGGTCAAAGTCACTTTAAGTCGCTTTCCCTCTGATGGGACAGCTTCACACTCTTTGAAACTTCAAAATTGTTCAATAGTCTGAACACAGAAAAATAAACTGTCAAACATTCAGCTAAAGTTTACGTGTCTAATACAAATGTTTTCTCAATACGTTTTTCCAACATTGTGTATACCATCTTTTTCTAGATAATGCATCTAATGTGCGTCTTCAAAGTTTCAGTCCATTCTGTCATTTTGAAACACATTAATAAAACATAACAGAACTTAAAGTATCAACTTTGCCCCTTTTGTTTTTTTGAGTTTTCCATTCTCCATTATAGCACAGATATAAAGGCATCAGTGTCTGCATCAGAGCAGCTAAAAGCCCACAGACAGATGATCCAGCTGTGAGCCGTCAGCACTAATCATCCCTTAAGCCGACCCTCAACTGAGGAAGTTGTCTCATTTCACTAAATGTTCATGTCTTTAGCTCTTCCTAACTCTCCTCTCTTCCTTTCATCTCTTCCTGGGTCTTAAGGAAAAAAGTCTTCAAAAACAAAGAGACACAAGAGGGAAAGGGTGACATAATTAAGGAGAAGAGATTCAGTCCTGCTGTTTATTTTTGGATAATTCATTATTTTCTTTATGATTCCTTCATCATAGTCACTTCTTTTTATAAAATATGGAACAATCAGTTATGATTTAGGGGATCTTAACTTGACTTGCTGATGAGGTTTAAAAGGAAAACCACTGAGGTAAAACCACATGCTGTATGTGAGTCTCTGTGTCCTGCCAGTCGTTCTTTGGCTCTTTACTTTTTACTTTGAATTGAAAGAACCACTCTCAGATTATTCTGGATGAATTTTCTATCAGCCTCACACAGTTTATGGTAATGATTTCCTAGTTAAAGCTCTGCAGTTTGTCTCGTCTGTGCCGGTTTGGAGTTTAAGCTTGAGCTGATGATAAGTGGCTAAAATGAGTGACAGGAAGAAACGAGAAGATAATGATGCTGTAAATGATGTAAAATTAATGATCCTGCCTGTGATTGTGGTTTACAGAACACAAGCGTTGCCCTGGACCACCTGGAGTCAATTCCAGAGAAACCATGTCTGATGGATAATTTCAAAGATTTAGAGGTGAGTTCAGTGGCCCTTTGTAAGGCCCTGTCTTATTGGGCTGCTTCTCCTGAGACAAAGCTTTTGTTACAGTGGTTGAGTAACAACAATAAAGTCAAAATTCACCGCAATGCACTGAAAAGATTTATCTTAAGTGGAAGCTTATCTTTGGCAGCTATTACCTTTAGAGTTAGCCCTCTGATTTCCCAGTCAGTAGATCCATTAGAGGCCAACAAATGGCCAGTTTAGGTCAACAGAAATGTGTGACTTAATAGGGAGGATAAACCTTTAAAGTTCTAGTGGCGTATCCTGAATAGCACAAAACCATAAAGAAGATGACCATAGAGCTGCTAGATAAACTGTATATGTGCTAAAATAAAGTTTAATTTGACAAATCATGTCCTGGTTTAGCTATTAAGAAGTGATGTCATGAAATAGTAATGGGCACTTCATGTTAGTTTTTGAGCCACTTTCACTACCATATGTTGTAATGGCATACCAGCCAAGCAGACTTCAGTTCCCTTTCGGATATTCTACAGGGAGGTGGCACAGCGGATTTGCAAGGCGATTGCTTGTTTGTTGCTCTTTGTCAACCCGAGTCTTTTTGTATGGAGTTTGTTTGTTTGTGCCTGTATTGGTTTAATCCAGGAACTCCAGAGAGGGAAAGAGAAAACAGCTGGTTTACTGCAATAAGCTGCAGAAAATTCAAGACACTCCCACATCATGAGTGGCAGACTGGTGGGAATTAAGAATTTAGACTCTGATATTCGTACAATATGTCACAGTTTTTTTGCAGCGCAATAACATATCAGTTAATTGTAGTGCAATATCAAGATTGTATAAGTCAATGATTCATAGAAACTCTTGTCACTTGTTTGGTACTTGTTGCACAAAACAACTACCTAATTAACAAAAATCGTGATATACTTTATATCATCATATGTAGTATCCTTACTTGCTGTATCAGAATGTAACAGGATATCTTGTGTTGCCAACCTTGTATTGCATCACCCATCTAATTGTTAGATTCTTGCCAAAACAGACACCAAATATTGAGTATAGGATTTATATTCCTAAAAAGCAACTGTCTGAGTCTTCTGAACTCAAATTGGTACACAAACCTTTCTTTTCAATCCTGTCAAAAAATGCACTTTTGCATTAGAAATCTTTCCCCGGTTATATTGATATTCAGTGTACCTGTAGTTGAACTTGTCATTGCTCCAACCATGTATCATCATAGCAAACAAAAATATCAATATTTATGAAATTGATATTCGAGACTTTAAATCATTCAGATGGTGGGAAAGACAATTGAGTATTTCATCATGTTTTGACAGTAGCTTTTCTTTTGTGCCTTCAGGAGTCTCGACGACAGAGAGACATCGTTGAGCAGCAGCACACTAAATACAAAGAGATCGTCTGGAACCTGCAGCACCAGCTGGATGAGTCCAAAAGAAGAATCCTGGAGTACAGAGTACGACACACAAAAACAGACAGATGCAATTCTAGAGGAATGAGCTTTATAATGGCAAACAAGAGCCTGCACTCCCAAACACCAACCCACATCTTTTCTATTTCAGTCACTAATTGCTCTGCTTTGTTCAAACAGCTGCCGTTTGGATCAGGATAGCCTGACTTTGAGAGCCATTTATGAGTCTAGCTCGCCTACACTACTGCCAATGTGTGCACTGCTCCTAATTTGCAACTTGTATGAATAAATGAATAATTTCACGTAATGGTAATGCATCATGGACGGACAGAGTGGATTAAGTGCAAGCAGTGACACTCAAACAAAACCTGATTTTTACCACTCACAGCTAATTGCTACAGTCTCCTTCTGTGCCGTAGAGCAGCCGAGGGAGCCATCCAGACATCATTGTTGACAGCTGATTGCCATCTGCAGTTTTCAGACTCCCCTAAACAGCAATACAGTCACTTTTTAAATGGTTTTAATCTGCCAGATTACCCCTTTGGTTTGCCAAATGACTCCCACATTGAGCGATAAGTGGTGATTGCATTAGTTTAATAGCTGCAGCCCACCCGGGGTTCTTTAAGAGAAAGACTGGATCTGATGTCTTTAACGGATTTCCATCTTGATCAGAGTTAGCAAACACAAAACAGCAACAAGCAGCTTTTGCACTGAGTAGTGACTCCATTTTCAGAACAACACTTGGCAAAGCTCTATCCAGACATTGTTTGTCGTGTGATAACAGATCATAAGATATTTAGATCCAAAATCGAGCAGCGGACATCGATATAATGGTAGCATAGATCGCCGCTCCTACAAACTGCATTAATCTCCCACAAACTCCTCTTTTTCACCAATATTTCATCATGATTTGTTCCGAAAGGACGGCCATTGCAGCCTTTGTCTCTGCACACAGCGCTGTGTGACTGAACTAACCTCTGAACTGACGAGCTGTTTACATGCTCTTTGGCGCATGCAGTACTCTCTGGAGCGCTATGACGCTTCCTTATCTGTATATCTGTATACTGTGGCTCCAAATTGTAAGGACGCCCATCATATTCAAAGTCCTCCTCCACAACATCTTCATCCCATAGACATTCGGCCCATTTTGCACAAAACTGGAAGAAGAAAGTTGATTTGTAGCTGCCGATCTTCCCTGAAACAATGAGGACTGCGACATGCAAAGGGCATGTAAACAGCTCGTCAGTTCAGAGGTTAGTTCAGCCACACAGCGCTGTGTGGAGAGACACAGGCTGCAATGGCGGTCCTTTCGGAGCAAATCATGATGGAATATTGGTGAAAAACATGAGTTTTTGAACGATTAATGCAGTTTTTAGGAGCGGCGATCTATGCCCTACGGGCTACCATTATATCGGTGTCCGCTGCTCGATTTTGGATCTAAATATCTCCCGAAGCACCGTTTGCATCAGGAAAGCCTTCTGGGTGAGTATATTGTTGTTCTTCATTCTATAAACAATGTAAAAGCTGCAGGAACCGAAGTTATCCTTTAATGCCAATTAAAGATGTAACACGTCAAATTTTCAGGAAATTTGAAATGTATGTTATAAAATGTACTTATTTTACTTACTAGTTTTTGTTTGGCCCTTAAATCACCTCAGATATTTCCTGACTTTTTCAAAGACATCAATTTTATTCTTTTATTTGTAGCTGACTGTATTTTCATTGCCGTATTTCTTTATTGTTGCCATGAGAATGTGTAATAATATTTGAAAGACTGCTGCACAGGCAAGCAGGACCTGCTACCTCTGTCTCTGTATCTTATTGATATTTCGTGCTGCTTACCTTTGATGAAACACCATTATTCTTTTGCTGCTCTGCTCTGACATCCAAAATCAACCTCTGTGAATTCATTCCCCCATCCCTGTAAAAAGACCACTATACAGGTAATTTACCAGAGAAATAGAAATCCACTGATTTTTTTGACCATCTTCACTGTTTACTTCTCTTTAAATAACATCTAAGCAAGTTCTGCAGAGTGAAAAAGCCAGAGAAAACCAAGAAAATCCTCCCTTGCTTTGTCAAAGTCTCTCTGTCTTTGCTTCTGTGTCGATATGTCAACAGAGAGGAAAATACAGAGTGGAGGCAAGAGCATTGCACAGCTTCATGCAGCATTGCTTGCAGCTATTTAGTGCTATTAACCAGTTTATTTAACCAGCGGGTTTAGTCCAGTTAAGACAGGGTGTTCGAATGCTTTTACACCTAGGTTGTTCAGGAGAGTTTTTCTGCCCCAAGTAGACATTCCTCTGGAAACTTTTTTAAAGGACATATCTTACCTCTCTTCCAGTCATTGGGACACAAGTATCTTTTGTTTGTAGTGAATTTGCTTGGCTGTGTGGTGGAAAGAAACAAGAGGGTAATTTAATGTTCATCAGGTTCTTGGACTTTGGTCATAGAGTCTGTTGTACCTCTCTTGGTAAAGCTGAGGACACACTACAAGTATTTTTGCTAGATTTTACGCTCAATCTCCAGTTGGGCAAAGTCTACGCCAAGTGGGGACAGTTGGCATGGCTAGTTGGCACAAAAATCTGTGGAAGCAGTCTGATAGTTTGACTGATTATTGCCCAACTGCAAACTCGTGTTGCTACAAAGAAACAAAAAAGAGAGGGTAGGACACAGGAAATAGCTTCAGAAGATGACGGTGAGTGGCTGCAATATCAAATCAAACTGTTGCTCCTGCAAGATTTTGCTGTATTCTGTTGGTTTGTGATCCCTCATCAACGCAGTTATCACCCCTTTCAGACTGATCAAAAAAACAGTTTAAACCCAGTAACAATCGGCTCCTGTTGGCAGTTTGAAAGGGTTTAACCGGCATTTCAACCCGGGTCGACTGTCTGTGCAAGCAACACTGGTTATAATCGGCTCACCTCCGGTTAGCTTCAGTGAGAACATCACACCCAGGTCAACACGCTAATTTTACAGATGATGTCAGAGTAACGTCCCCACAGCACAATATCACGCCCGCCCCCTCTGTCTGTGGCTTACTTAACTCTTTGCCATCTCAGCAACAGATTCCTTCCACTTTTGAATCATCAGCGCCGCGTTTGTACTTTTTTAAAGAGGGGAAAAAGTACAGAGCAAAGAAAACCGCGTCCATGGCCTCTATGCTCCTTTCCATTGTTTACATGGTGGGCCTACGTCGCGCTGATGATGTCATCAACGTGATGACATCAGCTTGATGCGCCAGAGGAATAAACAAACCCTTACAGCTCATCTGCTGCCAATTAGAACCGGGTCTGCTGGCAGTGGGAAAAGAGTCACTTGCCAATTGTTAGTGGGTTAACCTGTGTTCTAAAAACCATGTTGACCCGCTAATTATAGTGTGAAGCGGTATAAGTGTGTGATTCCCAGTCTCTCAGTTTCACACAAAAGTCTGTTGAAACCAGTCTGTTAGTTTGAGCTCCAAGTCATTTCAAAACCTGTAAAGACTGTGAAAGCCATGTAGTGTGTCCACAGATTATGTTGAATATTGATCCGAGCTTCTGCAGTCGCATGTCTATGTGTCACTGGGCAAGACCTCTACTGACTCAGACTGATGGACACATGCTTTGCAACATCAACTGTTAATGTGTGAATAGGAGTCACCTCCAGTGGAAAAAATAAATACATTTAGTTGGCAGTTGAATATAAACTTGTCTTGTCTCTTTCAAGAGACAAGACAAGTTGTGTAAATATTAAAAACAGCAATAAAGACTAAATCAAGTCACACAGGGACTATTAACAAGTTACGGTATTATGTGTTGAGGTGGAGATGGTCAATGTGCGTGTGTGGGTGGGTGTGTGTGCAAGTGTGTGCAAGTATTAGTTTATTGAAAGTCTGTTATGTATGGTCCCATGGGAAGTGATCAATGATCATAGTTATTATAATGAGTCAATTAATTAAATAGTATAAATATTTAAAACAACAAGCAATTGGTGGCGCTGAAAACAAAGTCTATTTGTAATTTATGTTCGCAAAAAGTTAGTAAATGATAGTCAGATGGATTTGTGGTCCTTGCAACTGTTTGAGGAGTATTTTCAAGAGAAATGTGGTCGATTAGTAGGTTTTTCCAGTGGGTGAGGTGGACAGAGTTCCATAGTTTTCTTGGTGAGAGTTAGGGCTGTGAGGAGTAGACGACTGTGTGTTTTATCTAGTTGTATTAAAGATAAGTCTCCCAGCAGCCGAAGGGAGGGTGTTGGTGGGATGTGGCAAACCACACTTTCTAAATCTCTAAGATTAACAACTCCTTTTTAACATGCATGACAGCTGCACATTGATGTGAACAAAGCTGTAGGCCCTCAGTCCCATCAGTCACTGTGTCCTTCTGTCTGTCAGGAAGAGAAGCTGGACGCCACCTCCAGGAGCCTGAGACTGGCTGCTCTTTCTTCCTCCATCAAAGACAGCAGCACGTTCCTTAGCAGCTCCCTGAGATCTGATGCTCTGTGTGAGTATTTCTACACTGAAACTACAAAACCTGCTGTGTATTGGACTGTCTTCATGTTTCACTGCAAGATAAATTTGAACATGAATACTGGTATTGTATTTTTTGAGTTTGCTCATGGCTATGAGGGAAAAATGTAAATCCATATGTCTGTTAGTACAGTAATATCAATGCATAAATGTTCTGTTTGATAATGTTACTTCATCATAGGAGATTTTGTGCTATTGTACTGTTTAATTTTTCAAACACTGTCATCCAAAGCCTTGTGCATCAGTGCTTTTCTGAATCCTTATTCAAAAAAAAGGAAACATTGTCAGTGTGCTCCAACAAAAATCTTCAAGGCTAAACACACAGAAGACATGTTTTATTGTTTTCCCTTTTTAATTCATCATCATCGACAAGGATAATAACAGCTTTATCATCATTATGAACACTGTAATCAACATCAGCGCTACCTTCAGATTCATCCTTTTCATCTTTGCCAGTGAAGTCCTTTCCAAGACCAAAGTGTTGACAAGAAGAGCTGTGCGTTGTCAGCGTGGTCGGATCCTGAGATGCCAAGCTTGAGAAGTGGGGGGGATTTTGCGGTTCAGTATGTCAATGGCTGCTGACAGACCAAACCGTCGTAAAAACAGGGCTAAGAAGCTCAAGCCAAAAGCATTCAGTAGATTTAATGGCACAGTTGAGTCTTAATATGATTGTAGGTTAATAAGACCTTTTAAATTAGTGCATACATCTTTGTTCAAGAGAGGATATGAACCCATTTTGAGTTACAGTACCGTCTTCTTATTGACCGGTCATCAACAAGTTAAGAAGCAGCGAAGTGGTTGCATGTCAAATATACGGTACAACACATTTCATACAAGCTATGCCTTACTTTTCAGAAAAAAAAAAAACAGACAGGAACTTGTCTTTTGGTCTGTTGTGAGTGCAAGGAGACAACATGCTGCTTCTGCTAATTCTGCATGACAATTGTCGCTCCCTCTTGTGGTTTAAAATCAGGGTGAATGTTAATTTTCCAGGTCAAAGTCCCATGTGGAGCCTGCAGAGTCATACCTTTACTGGGCAGTGGGGAGACAGTGAATAGCGTGTAAAAATGAGGAAAGACACGTGGCAAAGGGATGGGCACAAGCTGGATTCATAAATGGGGCACACTGTCAAGCTACTAAGCTATCAGTAACCTGTACTGATTGTTTTTTAGGAGGGGAGGGGGTCAGGAAGAGAAACCAGTTACTGCAGAAAAGAACATCTGCACATCTATGACATAAATCTCCTTTTACCACATCCCAGAGATGCAGATTGGGTTAGGCTCTGTTGACTTTTTCATAGGCTAACAGCCAAAGGAAAGGAGTTACAAAAGACTCGTTTTTTTGACAGGAAAGATTTTAAGGATTGCAAGTAGTCTTAATGTTTACCTGGACTTGTCAGGTATTTGCTTTGTTTTATTTTTTTTTGTTTGTGCTCAAGGTGAGTTGCCATAATTTCTCAAGTATAACAAGCAGCCCATATTTTCATGATTTTTGTCTGGAAAAACACTGTACTCATATGTAAAACGCACCCAAATTTTGCCCAAACCTTACTCTCTCAGACAAATCAAATATTACCTTTATTCAAAGATTTGATCAATGATATTTCAGCAGTTTCACATCAAATACGTACATGATTTTCTCTCTCAAACAGGCTCAGAAACACCTTTAACTTCACACATTTGCAACTACTCGCTTTCTACCTGAGCATGCTCAGTGAGAGTGTTCCGACCAATCAGAGAGCAGCTATCAACATGCCAATCTTTTCAACCAATCACAGGGCAGCTTTTTGTATCAGATGTGTTGCAATCGCAGGTTTGGCGGGATGAAATATGGTTAGCGTTTTGCTTGAACTCGTGTTTAATACTCACCCAAAAATTAGATCTCACTTAAGAGCAAAAAAAATGTGTTTTATGTGAGGAATTTTTTGAAAAGTTTAATTTCTGTTCAGTGGGGATAAAACAACACTTAGGCCTGACATCTGTTCTTAGACAACTGTTGCCCCTTTTTATAAACCGGTGGTGTGGGTAAAGTTAACTGTGGGTGAAGTTTTGTCCTTATATGGTAGTTAATGAGGTATTTACTGTCTTAAACAGATACTAAGGTCTAGATTTATGTTTTATTGTCATGTGACTGTGTGTGGACTCATCAAAGGGTACTGAATTTAAGAGTGGTGAACTGTCTTGTCTGCAGAGGACACCTCCAGGTCTCCTCTCCATGCTGCATGTTTCTTAGATAAAGGAATCCTGATTCATAACACTGTCCCCTGTTCTCTTCTCATTCTTGTCTTTTTGGTTAATGTTCCATATTTAGGAAGGAATAAACTCACATTTATGAACTAGAAATTAGGGTAAGCAGGCTCTAAGAGGAGATGGTGAACCAAACAATGTCTGCAGGATCATCGCTGCTGTGTTCTTGCAGATCTTAGTCTTGACCCAACTCTGTCCTCACACGAGGAGGGCTGATGCTTCCATTGAAAATTATTGCCCTTTTTTAACCAAATAACACCACTTCTTGATGTAATTTTATTATTCAGCTAATGTCACCCATTTCATTTCACTTGGCCAGTGGCCTTCAGTCATGTGACTAGTGCAGAAGGTTGTTTGCTTTTAGATTTGTCAACTCTGTACCTTTAGTTCATTTGATCACTGTAAAATTCTTTATTGACATTACATTCTTTCTATTTCACCTCTTCTTCACCGTCTGATGTCAGCTGATTTCACCAGCTGATGCTCAGAGAATGAAAAAATCAGCTCAGTATAATGAACTCTGTGACTGTTTCAGCACGGCTGAATTCCACCGTAAAGCTCATAAAGCTGAAGTGATAATATACATAATACCACACAATGGTTTAGAATATGGCAGCTTTACAGCACAGTCGTTTCTTCTTGCAGTATTTCAACATGGCTCCCAGAGCTGAAAGTTTCCATCAGTGCTCTGGAAGTGCGTCGTCTGTATCACTGCCAGTGGTTCACAGCCAGAATCACTTGTAGCGCTTTCCTAAGCTGATTACTGATATTTGGCTCAGTGTGAGAGGAGAAATACTTTCTGAGGCTCTGTGTCTGTTGTACCTCCAAGAATTATTACAGCCAAAAGATATTGATGGCTATATAACACCAGTGTCAATATGTAATAAAGTTTTGGCTTAAACAGTTAGTGCTAGTTTACAAGATACAGTATATAATGAAATACACTTAAAGGGTGTCATCAACATCAGTAGTGTGCCAAAAAAAAAAATATTGGTTTTCTGATATGAGCCATTTTAGGTCTGTAAGATCAACAATTAGAGAAATAGTTGGGACATTTTTCTAAGACTAAGTTTTTTGTCCTTCTAAATCCTTGAACTTGTTTTTAAACTTAGCAGATTTATAGGTGAGATATAGTTCTCACAAGGCAAAGACACTTCACAGTGAAAAATAGGGGTGCTCATGAGAAAGAAACTGATTCAATGTTTTTATGAGCCAGTACACATAAAGTGGATCAGTAATAACCTTCTACATTCACCAACCACGTTATAAGGAACACCTTGCTTGTATCAATTTAAACATTTCGGTCTATCTTGGCATGTTAGCATCACACAGTTGCTGAAGATTGGTCATCTGCACATCATGATTTATATCTTTTCTGAAAGGTGCTTTGTTACCTCATTGTCATGTCCAATGATGGGTACATTGTGGTAATAAAGGAATGGACATGGTTGGCAACAACACTCCAGTGGGCTGCTGCATTTAAAGAATGTACAGTCTGTACTATGAGGCCAAATTCTGCCATCAAAACAGGAGACAGGTCTGGACTGCTGACAGGTTAGTGTAGTACCTGCAATCTCTTATTATAAAGTCATGCTGTGGTAACATGTGCCAAATGTGTCATGTCATTGTCTGGCTGAAATAGTCAGGGATGTCTCAGAAAAAAGATGTCACTTGGATTGCGGGTAGGTTAGTGTGAGGGATGGTTTAATGAAGACTGTAGGCTGTGGTGAACAGGAGGTGCTTGAGACGGTTTTTGAGAATGTCCAGAGATGGATTTCTGCAGGGAGAGTGTTCCAGAGGGTGGAGGCTGCAGCACTGAAGGTTCCCTCTCCATAGGCTCGGAGTTTGGTTTTAGGTGTGTAAAGTAGGCCCGTGTCTAAAGACTGAAGGTCACGGGATGGTGTGTATGGAAGTAGGAGATCAAAAAGGTATGGAGCCAGGGCATGGAGAGATTTATATGTGGGGAGGAGGAGTTTGTAGCTGATGTGGTGCTCTCTACGACAGAGCCTGTAGAGGTGGATGTGGGTCGGAGTAATGTGTTGCCAGAGTCTGCTGCGGGTGAGGACTCTAGCTGCCGAGTTCTGCACGTACTGAAGTCTGTCTAGTTTTGCTAGGTGCTCCAGGCAGGACTCCATTACAGTAGTCCAGACGTGAGGTTCTGAAGGCATGAATTAGTGTTTCAGCCACAGAATCAGGGAGTGATGGTCGGAGACTGGAGATGTCCCTGAGGCAGTAAAAAGCAGATTTGGTGACAGATTATATGTAGGACTGAAAGGACAGGGTGGAGTCCAGGATGACGCCCAAATTTCAGATCTTGGAGGACAGACAGATGGATGTCCTGTCCACGTCAAGCGTGAGATCTCCAATCTTCTGCAGCAGTGCTTTGTGGGACACAAACATGAACTGTTTTATTGCTAATGAGATTGAGTTGGTTAGAGGTCATCCAGGCTCTGATGTCATGGAGGCAGTTCACCAGGAAGTGGGTGGATGGTTTTGTGCTGAGGTAGAGTTGGGTGTCGTCTGCATAGGAGTGAAAAGCTGAGACCATGGCTGCAGTCGAAGTAGTTCGTGATAAGAGCTGTTTGAATGGTCTAAATGTCTAGGAAAGGTGGCTGAGTGCTTCCTTTAGAACCTCCTTAACTTTGGGATACACTAAACCATCCTTGAGATAATTCTGTCCTACAATTCTCCACGGCAATAGCACATAAACAGTGTGTTATCTGACTGCACCTGAATTCAACCGAATAATAATGAACAAGCATGCAGACTATGTCCAAAGCGCAACTTTTCTGTAGTCTGATTCTTTGAAGAGAGCAGGATATGAGACATTTCGTGATGATTATGTTTTAAACATGGTTCAATATTAATAATTTGCACGCTATTAGATTGTGGGCCTAACGATTTATGCCTTTCTTTCATTCAGTTGCCATTTCTTTTCCTGCACTGATTGGTGTTCATGTTGATAATGAGAGGACAGATTTATTGAAATCCTCACTTCCAATGTTGGTTATGCAGATGTGATTTTTACCAGGTTATGAATGTTCAAATTATCTGAAAGGAACAACATTGTCATGATACATAAGCACTACACAAGATGCACCTTTTGTAGTCCATCTCCGCCGTCACATGATGCCGTAGCGTAGTGAAAGTGTAGTCGGATTCTCTCTGCGCGGCAGTTTTCCTTTCCTAAGTCCTGAATTCTCCACTCTACTTTCCTTAACCTCATGACGGTTTCCATTGAGGTTAAGGGAAAGTGGTTAGGAAAGGGCAGAGGAAGCGACTATTAGACTGCACCCAATGTTTTTGAATAATCTGTCCAAGGGAAAGCAAGTAGATGTTAAAGAGAAGAGGTCCAAGAACAGAACCTTGAGGCACACTGTGCAGGCATGTTGTTGACTTATGGCTTTTATTTCCAATGGTAGAGTTTAAACATGTATTTGTATATGTAGCAATGAACTGTGTTAATTGACGATGTTTTTTTTGAAGTTTTTGTGAACCTAATGGTAATATCCTTTACAGTTTTCAATGCAGTAACACCTAAAAGAATTAAAAATCATGAGCATTAAATGACTGTTGTCCACCTTGCCACTTAAAATTCAGGGATTTCTCCAGATTCTCTGAATCTTGGGATGATGTAAACTGTAGATGATGAAATCTTTAAGTTCCTCACAGTTGTGTTTTTTTTTTTCAGAAACACAACTCTTAACTACCAGCTCAACTGTTTGGCAGAAGTAATCATCAAATTCAGGGATATTTAATGTTTCAAAAAATAGAACAAATCAGATCATTGTTATGATTCTTTCAAAATGTCATGGAACAGACAGAACTACAAACAAACACAACATCAGCAATGTTCTTGGTGTGAGATTTAAAGGTTTAAACAGTTAAGAATTGATAATTTGATGACATAAAATGCACAAATATTTGGTACAAACTCCATCAGGAAAGGCAAAAATGTTTGTAAATAAAGTAGCAATCAAAACAACTTAAAATAGATGATACTGTGTTTGAAAAAAAAAAACACAAAATGTTTTGATGAATAACAGAATTTGTATACATATTAATCAAATCAGTGATTAAGCTTTAAGATAATTATGGTAATAGTAATAACAGCTTTTAGCTTTTTGAACCTTTAAATCCCACACAAACAGAATATCAATTCTTTTGGTTTGTTTGCAGTTTTTTTTCTGTATCCCAAAAAACTGACAGAAACAATGACCTGTTCTTTTTTAATATGTCAAATATTCTGAATTTATTGACCTTTGCCAAACTGTTAAGCTGGGAGTTAAAGGGTTAAACTGTTGGACTATTTGCTTACACATTTTCTCACAAAGTGGTGAACCTCGCCCCATCCTTGCTCATGAACCACTGAATCCTGCCCAATCAGGACACTCACCTGTTTTGAGTTAACTTGTTCACCTGTGCAGTGGTTCAAACAGATGTTTTTCCAGCAGTCTTCAACTTCCCCAGCCTTTTGTTGCCCCTGTCCCAGCTTTTATGGAACGAGTTACAGGCTTCAAAATCAAAATTAGTGAGTTTTTGAAAAACAAAAAGTCAGTTAGGATTTAATTATCTCATCTTTGTAGTGTATTTAGTTAAATTCTGGTCGAAAATGATTTGCAAATCATTGTATTATGTTTTAATTAACATTTTCACAACATTCCAACTACATTGGAATTTGGGTCTGTCCTACCAGCACTCTGGTTAGCCAGTGTGTCCATTTCTCCTTTGGTCTTGCCAATTTCCTGCACTCTGCCTTTACCAACATCACAATTTTCTCAGTCCAGTCTGGGCATGTAACCAGGGAATAAGTGCTCCTTATATCAGGATGTGACTGTGTAACTGACAAACAGGGAATAATGACTGTTTTTCTCTTTCCCCTCTCTCCCTCTGACACAGCTCCTCCCAAACGTCTCTTCAGTTCAGACCTGGATGATTCTGCAGTCACAGGGGCCAAAACCCTCAAAGATTAACTCAACCTCAAGTGAACCTTTTATCTGGATCTCTACAAACACAAACACACGGTGCCCACAGATGACTCTACCTGCCTGCCTGCCTCCAGAAGAAAAAAGAACTTAGCTGAACTCAAAGGCCTTGCACTCCACACAAATCCTCCTCAGCTACCTCAGTCAGGAGGTCAAAGAAAGATTTTACTCTGAACATGTGCCGACACTGTGATAGAGGATATAAAGTGTTTAATTTTATTTATAAGAACATCAGTTGAATGTATTTGATGGATCTTAAAGGGCTTGAACCAAAGTAGCCTGTTACATTTCTTACTATTGTTTAAACTTTGTCTACTGTATATCCAGTCTGTTTTTTATTATCATGAAAATGTGTTTGTGCTAAGAACAACTCCACACTTAACAGAACACTGGTGCCTTTAGAACAAAATGCAATTTCATCATTTAAATGTGACACATCGGTTGTTTTTTCATGTTTTACAACCTCTTCAAATGTATTGACTGATTTTCCAAATGACTTTCTACTTTTGTTTTATGCAGTACATATTTGTAAAAAGAAATAACCACAAATGGAAGTCTATATTTTATGAAATGCAAAGGAAGTATATGCACTATGAATAAATCCCCATGCAATCTAAATGTCTGGGTTTATGAGCACTCTTGATGTCTCCCTCATTTCAGAGTGAAGTGTTGGTTTTTACAGCAGCAGCCAAGAGACTCCAGCTACTCCCACCGGTAAATCTTTTACTTCTCACTGAAATCCTGCATCAGGGAGAACAACCTAAACCCACAGGAGAGAAAAACTTCCTCCTTTTAATTTATCACACAGCTTCAAAGGTGTAAACACCGTACCTGCTGTGTAAACACTTCTAAAAGTTGGACATAATCTTCCTGGAGATTTACAGTGCGAGACTTTGGAGGCTGTGAGGATGTGCTGTACTGTAAGGTGATGTTCAGTTTAAACCTGAGAGATACTCCTCCAATTCAGTTAGGTCTGGGCGATATTACCTAATCTTAATATTATGATTAATTGAAGCTCTTACCTCGATAACAATTAATGAACAACTATTTTATGCTATGCTGGAACAAATTAGTGGTGATACCAAAGGTAATTGACACGGTCTTCCTGCAGTATTTACACTTAATTTCTTTCAGCTCAATGTCCTCTGCACAGAATCCAAAATGTGCTCAAACAATTCCTCTGATTGGTTGGAGCTTGTCTCCTGTATGTTGGTGGCGCATCCTTCGGTCCTGGCGAAAGTGAACATAGGGAAAATAATCAAAATAATCGTCACAAGTAAAATAACTTCAATTATAGGGTTTAACTGTTGATTTCGATTATTTTTCGATTAATTGCCCAGCCCTAATTTCAGTGCAAAGGAGAGACAAAATGGTTGAATAACAAATAATACTGAGGCAATTATGTTCACTGATTAATATCGGGAAAAAAAGTCAAAAATGCAAAAGGCTGTATTTCAGTTTAATAACATTTACCACCAGTTGGTGAGTAAATTAGATTTAAGCCTCAGCGGAACAGTAAAAATCATTTAATATACAGCCACATTCATTAGTACACTGGAGAATTTTCCATTTTCTCTTAGAAACATTTCCAAAGTCTCTAAATACTAAAATGAGGGAGTAATTTAGTTCTCATGAACCTCTTTCTATTCCAGCATCCCTCCAAATTGACTACAGAAACATGCCATAATCACCCAACAGCAAAATTCATCTGGATCCTAATCAAGTAAACTTTTAAGATCAAATTAACAAAGTGGCCACAATTCTCATGCATGTCAGACTAAAAACAATTGTATCCGGGAAGGAAAGGTCACATATTTAAAAGAAACTGGATTATTATTGGTGTTTCACAGTTTTTGTGTTGTAGGAATCATTACTGTGTTCCACACTTTAACACAGTAGAGGTTTTTGCGTGACAGGAAAAATGGCAATTAAAAAAAAAAAAATACACCAATTTCATACGAAGAATGAATATGGTATTCTGCATACTGTATTTCAAAGAAGTATTCTGTAGCATCACTGCTAAAAGGCTGTTACCATCAGGCCACCACATACAGGGCTGTAAGTGGAGGCCCACATGGAGGTGCTAAAAGCTGTAGTACTGTGAGTGTCCACTTGGGGCTGGCTGTGGAAAAAGACACCTTAATAATTCAATGCAGGGAAAGTGTTTTATGACCTTAATCTAAATCTTTTGAAAACAGCTTAAGTCTAAACATTCAACACATGTCAGTACTTTCACCACATTGAGGAGGTTAATTTTTTTTAACATGGTGCATGTTTTTTCTTAAAGACACTGTGAGGAGTTTCTAAATAATAACAAAACAGTCTCACTTTTAGATATATGCGTGATCGAAATACACACTTTAAGATGAGTTTTACAGCATCAAAATAGTTTATCTATAAATGCTATTCCTTAGCTTCGCGGTGGGGTCGGACAGGGATGGACTGGCCTGGATACTCAACTTCGGGAACAAGACAATTAAAACTAGAGCAAATTTATATTATTTTATTATTTATATTACACGTCTTAGAGCACCGGGCTGTAAGTAGCGATATATAGCCGGGCTACAACCACGATAATAAGTTTTCCAAAAGTTGCTTGTTGTCACACATCAAAAACTACCGCTACGTAACTAGAAAGAGATACATTACCTCGTCGCTTTGCGTCCTGTAAGTTGTTGAAAAAGAAAGTTGTAAAGCAATGCAGAGTTCTGAGGAAGGTCCGAGCTGCATTTATCACAACAAACACATGCTTTGGCTTCGGTAACATCTTTGGTGCGTTCCAGTTGTAGTCAGAAGTAGGAATTTCCGAGTTCCGAGTAGGAAACTGCAACTGGAACGTCCCCCAGGGTCTGAATTTCCTACTGGGAACTCCGTGAAACCTCGCCACCCACAACTTGACAATCGAAGATGGATGCCCCCAGTGTGAACAGTTATTTAGCTCCTATAATAATCTATTTATTTGCACTTCTGACTGGGGTGTGTCGCTCTAGATCAGCTGTATACATAGTATTGTTAGACTTATATTTACAAAAATGCTGCCATAGTGATAATCACATTCTTCATACAACAACGCAGGGCGTGCTAACAACAGCCAACAATAGCCTGGTAGATCGGCATGTTTTTTTCTGACTTCAACTGGAATGCCGATAAGTCAGAGATGATGTCACTCCCATTTCCGAGGTTACTGGAACGCAGCATTACAACAGTCGCCGCACGTGTTCATGGATAGCAGAGTCTTTATTTCGCCAGTAATAGATTCTTCTCATAGCACCTTTAACCTTGCAGAGCAGATGGACCTGCCTGAATCATTGTCTGAAATCCTGCAGGTCCATCCTAACAAGCTCCAACTCTTTATTTCTTCACTCGGCTAAAAGCTGAACAACCCAGTCAGGGGAAAGAGGCGAGAGCTGCTGACGTGATGACAGCGGAAGTGACTGCATGTTTGACAACAATGGCGGACTCTGAAGTGGTATCCATGGATGTGGCAATATCTTCAGTTTTATCAGAAGCTCTTCTTAGCGGAAACAATACTTTTGCTCTTCTCTTGACCGGGGATCACTGCTGGGAAACTGAGAGAGATGCGGAAATGCTGTGTGAATGATGTCGGTAGTATGGTAGCCTGGAGCCATGCTTACTCAAAGACACCTGACAATATGCTCTATTCAGAAGTTTATCGAGAAAACTTGGTGGGGTTTGTCGTTGACAAGGTTCAAGTCACATGTAAGTTGCAAATGATACATCTGTGTTGCATATTTTAATGTAAGAGGATAGTCTAAGGACTGAAACGTAGTTTAAGCTAACAACAGAGTCGAGCTGCTTTGTCATACTGTTGCTTTATGTGGATTGGTCTGTGATGAGTGTGAAGAGCAGAATGATTGTCAAATCATCAGCTGCTGTTGTTTTGGAATGTTCTGGCTCTGAAACCCTTTGCGAACGGCTCCTTCCCAAATGGACTACTGAAATATTTTCGTGACAGATATATGGAACAGTCCATCTGGCATGTCAAGTTAGCAAATGCAGTGTGGCAGCGTTCATTAGAGGGCATCAACAGCATTCCAAAGGCTGTCTATGCAACACTGCGGCATCAAGCGACAACGGAGGTGACACGGTAACTTTTTAAGACTTTTTTTTTCCATAATTCATTGTCAATAAATCAGTCATTCTTGTTATTGTATTGTGCCAGTTATCTCAAGACACTTAGCAATAGAGGCGGCTGAAGACTGACTCTTCAGTTTATGGATATACATATGTTCATAGAACATATATACTTATATAACGTAAACATATATACACATATAAAACAGGCCAGAAAAAACTCTGTTTAGCAGTAGAAAATCTTAAGCAGATCCAGTCTCATGTCTCATCTACCAAAGTTATGTTGGGTGTGTGGGCGAAGGAAGGGAGGTGTGCAGAGACAAGTGGCTTAAAGTAAGAACTGAAGCCAGTAACAGATAAATGGGCCAATCATAAACCTCTGATTCATCGTGTTTGTCTCCGCTGTATACAGATTTATTAAGGTTAGCCCCTTGAGATACAGCTCTCATTTTCAGGAGGATCTCTATATGATTGCAGTGGTAGTTTTTATAGAAGTATAATCAATAATAGTCATAAAAAGAGTAATTAAGGGGTGCTGGTTTGGTGGAGTGGTTAGCAACCAGGCACCCCATGTACTTGCTTCTGCCAGTCCAGGTTCGAATCCCACCTGTGACCAGTTTGCAGAGTGTCTTCCCCTATTCTCTCCCCTTTCACAAGCCTATCCACTGTCTCTCTCCTATCAATAAAGGCACAAAATGCCCAAAAAATACATTTAAAAAAAAAAAGAGAGAGAGTAATTGATCTAATATTTACATTAACATCTATAACGATTCATAGGTAGGGATGACTGATGTTGAATAATACAACAGCATCAACATGAGAATTTATGATTAATCCTCTTGAGATGTAGCATTTAATTTCCAAGAGGGCCCTCATGACTATATAGTGCTATGGATGTACAGGTATAATGACTACAACTATGGATTAGGAGACCATGCTAATATTTACATTAACAACTGTAATGATTATGAACCTGGGAGGACTTATGTTGATATAGCATCATTGTGATTTGTGGTTTTCCACATCAGTGAGTCAGCTTTCAAATCAATTGTTCATTATGACAGTAGAGATTTTTATAGCAAATTGTGTAGCAATGTTTGAGCAAAGAGGGTTTTGGGCAACAGAGGCAATATGCTTTCCATACAATCTCACTTCTTAAGAAACATCTCAGTTTTCTTCTCCACCCTCTTGCATACACACAAGCAGACTGAAGCCCTCTATGAGTCTGCCAGAGAACATCTAAATGCTGCTGCTACATTTTAAATAACTGACTGTCACTATGCAATTTATTCTGACAGACTGATGTGTGTTACTTTCCTCATGCATGTGCAAATGTAGATTATAAACTCTGTTTTAAGACACATTTGCATCTGAATAAAAGCACATGGAGCAGAAGAAAGTTATGTATTTATTCATTAACATCTCTCAGGCTGACAAAGTGGAGTAAAGCTGGACTAATGACAAATGCTGGATGGAAATGAGAGTGAGTCTGTTTAGAGCAGCAGCACTGATCTATGAGTCTGAATGTGTTTAAAGGCATTGTAACAAACAGACTCTTTACATAAGAGTAGATTAAGAAAAACAGAGACCTTTAGAGAGTCGTGTCTGTGAGTGTGTTTGGGGTTACATCTTTATTTAGTCTGAACCAGCCACAGCATTATGGGTGGGCCTTGAGGACATGGGTCCACCCACTTAGGTGGTTGGCCCACATTTATGCCAAAAAGAGAATGGAGTGGTGCGGTAATGACGGTATGTAATCAATGAGAGTGAAAAGCTATTTTAAAGCTATTATCCAGGTACTATGGTAGCTTTCTACAACATGGTGGTTCAACTTCAAAGGAACTACAATATTTCAAATGCAAAACAGCTCATTGAATAATCAAGCTGGCCGTCATGGCTGTGGCAATAGTGTCTGGCTAATTGATTATCGAAAAATAAAAACAATAAAAAACGCTTGCTGTCAGGTCTCCAGCCATTTTTGTAGTCCCTGTTAGCAGTTAGTTAGCAACTACTGTTTTGAATACATTTATTATTTATCATTAAATATTACAGTCTCAAGTGCATCTGTTCACCACAAACATTGTTTCAGGCACTCTGAAATGAGCATGGTAAATCCCATTCACCCTAATGCTGCGTTCACACCACAAGTGACCCAGCTACCTAAATCCCGTCGCCCACTGACGAAGCATCGCGCATCCATAAATACCTCATTTTGGTCCCCGGTGCCGTCGGTTGTCGCTCGGTGACATCACATCCGCTCGAGATTCACCGCGATCATATCAGATATCATATAATAGGATATATAAGCGGACATTATTCCAGCTGTATCCTTTTCATTCACTTATCAACCACAAAACACTGCAGCTGATGCCCTGCAGCAGCATTATCTGTGAGTTTCCCGCGGTCCGTCTAGGCAGAACTAATGTCCTCACTGACTAATGTTTCCCACACGGACATGGATTGTTACTCTGTAGTCCGGATGAATAACTGCCTGTCTAGGGTACCGTTACACGTGCACACACTGCCGATTGATCAACTTTTTTTAAACTTTGACATCGTGTGGCAAGCTATGTGGTAGTGTGGCTGTCACATCGGGGGAGGGTTAGCCCCGCCCCATCGCCGCTGTACATTGACTTTGCATGGAGAGTGATCGCCGAGGTAAGACACGGCACCTGCTTCCTCTCTTTTCTCTGTCCCTGCGTTGCATCTTCACAGGCTGCAGGTCCACCTCAACACATGCACATGTACGCACACACACAGAGCCCTCAGTATGCAAATGAGCCCAGACAGAGCCTGACTGTGGTGTCAGGTTTCAGCAAGGAGTGGTGACTCTGAAGAAGCAGTGAAGCTCTGACAAATTCATCTTAGTGACTGTCAGATATTTAATAATTAACAACAATAACAAGTAAAACAAAGTAATGTTTAACATAACATCCATATTTGTTCAGTCCCTTCTCCTGGTAAGGGGGGAGTTTTTCAGTCACACAGAGATTAATGTACACATCCACTGCCTGTAACAGTCTGATGACAAATGACCTGTCTGACAGACCCCGACTGAACATAAAGCTGTAAAGAAAAAAAGGCACAAAATAAAAATAAAGAAAAAAGTCAAGAAATATTCTGTCCTTTATGTCGTTTTTTATAAATTAGTTTGAGAATTGTTTTTTTAGTTACCTTAGTTTCAGTTTTGTAAATATTGACTATAGTGTGTGAACACATTTTAGGTTCAAATTTATTGGAGAATAAGACCATCCAGTTAAATGTTATGTTGTCTGTCATTAAAATCTGGATATTTATTTCATTTTTCAGTTCAGTATAGCATCTTAAACATTAGCTCTTTTTATTTTGAAATATTTAATTTAACGCGAGATGTTCGACTTTGAAATATTAAATTTCAGTTCAGTGAAGCACTTTAAGCACAAGCACTTTTATTTGGAAATGTTTTATTTGCTTAATGTTTTAGATTGAAATTGTAAATTTTATTCAGCGAAGCACTTTAAACACTATTTTTCTTTTAATATATAATTTTGCTTCAAATAAAGACACATTTTTTTTTTACATCTTTTACATTATATAAAAGTTATGAAGAGTGATAAAATGGTGACCTTATGGCATTAAAGGTGACACTATTAAAAATTTGGGTGCACCTTAAAAAAATGTAGGTCCAATGTTGCAACTAGGGATGGGATGAAATATCATTTGGCAATATATCGCGATACAGTACGTGACAAAATGCATCGAGTTTGAAAAAAATAGATTGCGAAATAAAGACGTCACGTCTGGTAACAAAGCATGTGACCAGAAGTGGTGACAACAAACATCAGCACCAACTACCTTGCCTCCAAAAAGCCTAATGATGGAGTCAAATGAGGTCAAAATTGAGGACGCTCCGCCTGGATACAAGTCATCTGTCTGGCAGTATTTTGGCTTTCTCATTAAAAAAGACAAAGACGGCAAAAACAAGCCTACCGCTTGTAAGCATACATTCTCTTTAACATCTCTAGGGTGTTATTGTTTGTGTTTGGCCTGTTAGGCCTTGTGTCTTCCTGTGTGCAACTCAAACAAAAACAAATAAGTTGTAATTACACAGTAATATTTTTTCTTTTTGACTTTTTTGATATTGTATCGTGACATATCATATCGTGACCAGGGCATATCGAGGTGCAGCGTATCGTGAGTTTAATTGTATCGTCCCATCCCTAGTTGCAACCAATGTAAAAAAGCTAGTCTGGAGCCCTGAGCAACATCACAGACTGCACGACTGAAACCAGCTGCATTATACCAACATAATGATGGTGAGAAAGAGAGGGATGACACTGAAGGCAGCAAACAGACACACTTTATTTAAAGTAAATTCTTCAGATTTTCTTTTCAAACCTCAAGATAGGTTATATGTACCTTCAACGATAAATGCTACCGGTCACTCAATAAGGCACTGACGTTCCTCTACTGTTTTTTTCCAACATTTCACTTTTTACAGTCTGGTGGTAGCTCCTCTACAACACATTCTATGGACAGGGATGTTGTTTTCAAAGCTGTACCCAACTTTATCTTTGTCATGTATATCTCAAGACACCAACTTTGGTCTTTTTACATCTGTTATTGCTGCACATGCAGTGTTACAGTGCTCTCATTGGTACAGGTCGTTGGTCGTTGGGCCTGCTAGACTTTCTGTCGTGGAGCCAAAAACTGGCCCAGAGTGGTATTTTGTTGTTGATCACGAAAGAACACTGCACATGATGAAAACAACTGATTTCCATGGGTTCTGATGGGACCTGAACCTTACGACTGTGGGGTTGTGTATACATGATGCAGTCAAATCTCAGCATTAAAGACTAGGAGATGATATCCTTTACTTTTCTGTACTGTCATATTCTAATTCATAATTGGTTCCTGGTTGCCATTCAACATCTTAGATTAAACCCTCTATGATATATATGTAAGGACATTGTACTGCTGTCAAGTCTCATTTTGACCAATCAAATCAAGCAAATTTATACGACCTAGACTTTTAACATCAGTGACAGAGCACTTTTCATTCAGACATGCTGACTCCATCTACAGAAGGTTTTCATGTCTGTGCTCTAGTACACACAAGTTTTCCCAAGTGTCCAAAGTAATCAGCAGTCATGTTTGAGGTAAAATCTCCTACTAGTCCAATTTGAAGGTAATTGTTTCCTCTAGTGCAGCAGACTGTCAGCACTGCCAGAGGAAGGACACATGGGCTGTGACGTGTGCTAGAGTAGTGCTAAAGCAAAGCAGCTTGGTAATTGAAAAGTAAGTCATTGTAAACACTCTGCTTATAGCATGTAATCATCCATGCCGTTTTGTGTCTTTTTCACCCAAAAATTTTAAATTATTCAGTCGGTAGCACAATCTGCAGCAACGTATTGCCCTAGCCTTCCATGCAGATTATTTCTGTACAGATTCAGACCTTATCTCTGTCATTGTGGCCAGTGTTCAGGCTAACGCCATGTGCTCGTAAGACCCAATTCTGAAATTCTAAACTTTCTCTTTATGTAACAGGATGTCCAAATAAGTGTCTCAGACAGAGAGCATACATACATTATTCATTTAAACATATTCTAATCATCAAGAATGAACACATCAACCTGATCCAAGGCGAATGTGGGTTTCTTTTAATTTTGTGTCAAAACTTTTCATATAATTTCAAAATAAATGTTCTCCTCAGAAACACCAACTAAACAAACTTTGTTTTGAGGACTCACCACATTATTGCAGAGTCAGTATTTCCTGACATATAGTGTTCCTGTTCAATATTTTCTCGGCACTTTGGCTTTCTGAATGTGCTCAGAACTTAAGAGGTGAAACGGGGATTGAGTGAAGGCTTAGCACAGCTTCACAGCTCATTTTCCTCTAAGCTTGGCTGAGCTTTACTTTCCTCAGGATGCTGTCTTATAAAACATAGTCTATTTTTTCCAGACTGGACCTATAATCTCCAGGACAATGTGTGAAACATTTTTTTCTTTGAGGTCAAACAAGTTTTGCCTGTTCTTCTTTATAATACTTCATTATTAAGGTGATTTTAAGGAGACATCATGCCTGTTATTTCAGAGCCTTTACCTTACATCATGACGGAAATTTAAAAAAAAAGTCCAAGCTCTTATAAGCTTTGATATTTATTCAGCTAAAAGACGATTAATCTGCCAATTACCTTTTTAATTCTGTTCAGAAGTTACAAGCTGCTGTACAAAAGACACCTGCAAACACTCTAAGCAGGATTTGTGTCGAACAGCTGGCAGAGCTCATAAAAAGCCAGAGAACTGGATTACAGAACGTTGTGTGTGAATTATTTTTCTTTGGAAAAATTATCTTGATACACTTTATGGCTACTTGATGCATATGTCTTGTCATTAAATGTGCTCTACATGATGTATTTTAATCCTTAGAAAAGTATCATGATTTTTCCGCTCACACCAATGCTCTCTGTCCAAGGGTAGTTCAAACATTTAACAAGCTCTGTTGAATGATCTCATTTCATTGGTAATCAGAAGTGCTCCTTATAACTGTTGTTACTTTCTCTGGCTCTAAAATCTGCCTGCTGTAGTAATCATCTCTGCAGTAATATTTTTGCCATTTACCAGTGACAGCGACATTACCCAGTGGTCGCTGTGCATATATTTATTTTTATTTTCAAATGTATTTAAGCTTTTCAACTGTTTCAAGAC
This sequence comes from Scarus forsteni, assembly GCA_036419115.1. Classification (NCBI taxonomy): domain Eukaryota; kingdom Metazoa; phylum Chordata; class Actinopteri; order Labriformes; family Labridae; genus Scarus; species Scarus forsteni. The sequence continues at coordinate 9,768,574 of JAZDUH010000135.1, forward strand.
ATCATGCATTCCATTTGCCTCAGAATATGGAGGCATCCATCCACCCATCCATTATCTAAACCGCTTATCGCTTTTTGGCTCAAAGAGGCTGGCACCTATCCCATCAGACATTGGACAAGAGGTAAGGTACACCCTGTACCGGTTGCTAGCCAATTGCAGGGTCACATAGAGAGACAACTATTCATGCTCACATCCATACCTAAGCGCAATGTGGAATCACCAATTGACCTATTGAGCATGTTTTTGATCTGTGAGAGAAACCGGAGTGCCTATGAAACTCACAGAAGAAAAATGACCAAACTCAATACAGAAAGACCCCATTAAAACCAGCAACCTTTTCACTGTGAGACATGTGCACTGCTAGCTGTGCCTGCTTGCTGCCTGATTTGGGGGCAGTACTGTGGTGATAACGTGCCAGTGTAGCTCACTACATTAGGGCTTGGGCTGGGGACCAGAGGGAGAGTGGTTAGAGTCTCATTTGAACCATGATTGGAAGTTTACTAGCTACTTCTTGTACTGTCGCAGATTACAGCAGTTGGTAACACAGCTGAAAGGGACAGGGTCCCTTGCTTCTTGAGCCTCTGGGCAAAGGGTTTGCACCCTATGAGATGTGTTAATATTGCACATAGACACAGTGAAGTAATGATAACACTACTGGCGTTGCAGAGGGTTTGAGTGCAGAGTCTATGCAGATACTGTATGTAAGGGTCTTCTCATTTTTTCAGATTAAAAAACTGTTGGATCTGGGTGCTGGTTTGGTGGAGTGGTTAGCAACCAGGCACTCCATGTACTTGCTTCTGCCGGTCCAGGTTCAAATCCCACCTGTGACCAGTTTGCAGAGTGTCTTCCCCTACTCTCTCACCCCCTTTCAAAAGCCTATCCACTGTCTCTCTCCTATCAATAAAGGCGCAAAATGCCCAAAAAATACATTAAAAAAAACAAACAAAAAAAAACTGTTGGATCTCAGTTACTCAAAAAGTGAATTAAGTTGATTATTGTAGTTTATCTACACACAGGTGGTTTGGGACATCCACTTTATTATATTTTGGTACACTTTTTATATAAGGGCTTATAAGTATGGGGGGAGATTTGTCTCAAAAATATACACACAAATATATCCATGATTTTCAAATGCTTTTTGCAGATCCACAGATATATCTATGATATATTTGTAGATATATATGTGGATCTGCAAAAGCATTTGAAAATCATGGATATATTTGTGTGTATATTTTGAGACAAATCTCTCCCCATATATAGTTTTTTTTTAATCTGCATTTTCTGTAACAAAGTACTCCAACATGTAAAGATGGTAGTTTGTGCCCAGGAAGACATTCTGAAATAACTTTTCAAAATAGTAAATTGCAGACAAAATATGTGCAACTATAAATTTAAAGTGTCATGCCTTCATATTTTTTCTGTAATTTCTATAATATAATTTTCTATAATTTTTCTATCTTAATCCTACCTCCATGGGAATTTCAGATTTTTGGGTCAGCTATTAAACAGTGTGTCCAGCTACGTACTCATTGTTTTGCTTGAGGGCATAACGGCAGGAGGTCTAATTTAAACACTGTCACAGAGGAGTAACTTCAGACCTTATGAAGTTGTAAAACCACCTGAGTCAGTTTAATTATGACCACCACATGTAGAACATATAGTCTTCCTGACAGACATGGTGATTGCTAAAGTTCAGGCTCATTGAATATTAGCCCACTAAAACGGCCATTAGTAAACACAGCAACCCCTTAGTGTTGCCTCTGCCGTTCACAGCCAATCAAACAGTGGCGGGGTGTTCGCCACCGCTGCTTACTGCTGTGATAGTGCTGGCGTAAGCCTCTGCAGCAGCCACAGAGGCTGATTCCCATTAGAACAAACCTATTTGGCTTGCATTACAAACCCATTCAATCAGGCAGCCATGCTCTGCCTTTTCGCTTAGGCCCGGAGGGTAAGAGTGTATCCAGCCGCCGTCGCTCAATAAGCGAATGGGTTATAGCAGCTGAGGCTCCGTATCAGCTTCATTTCTTGCATGTTTAGGAGGGAAAAAATCATGCTTTTTTGTGCTTTTGTTGCTCCACAATATAATTTATAACCCAGCTCAAGATGAAATGAAGTGTGGAACTGTTTGCTCATAGAATATGCAAGAGTCAAGGATGAGTAGACATTTCCATGTTTGATGGTGAGCAGGTGTGAGACACCAGCCGGCCAATCATCATGCCAGAAAGACCTCTCCTGGCACAGCGAGCGGGCAGTCCTTGTTCTTTATGCCACACTGGAGTGTCAGCGCTGTAAGGACCTGTGCTGTATCTTATGGAGTGGACCAGCAGAGCCACAGCAAACAGACTGTTAATGTTATAACCCAGAGGTGACCCAGCTCCACTGACATGGCTCTCGCTGGCAGATTCAGTGTCGTTAGTTTATCACTTTTCATTCACTGCATCTCATGAATGCTTGATCAGCCTGCAAAGAGAGAAAATGCAAAATCTTACATCCCGCTTTTAAATGAAGTTGGGCAGGCTCCGTGTGATCAGGGGCCGCTATAAAATCCTGAATAGTGTTACTGGTGCATGCGCCACAGTCAGTTTTTTGTCGTCTATCAGATTGACAAAAGGTTTGAACTGCATTTTTGTGGTAGTTTAAGTTTTTGTGGCTCATAAAGTTAGGAGAATGAAGTTGAAAAGTTACAAAAATAATCTTATAAATTTCCGAGAATAAAGCTGAAAGCTTATGAGAATAATCTCATGAAGTTTTGAAGATAAAGTCATAAAGTTACAAGAATAAAAACATTAAGACGTCCATTTGTCCAAGCTTTAGATCGATTAAAGCATAACGGAAGAAGACGCTCTCATTTCATCGTCTTTGCGTAGGTGGATGGCTGCTCTTCTGGTATAACCTTTCATAATAAAGTTTGTTCTCTGGCTTAGTTCAAGTAGATTTATTGATTTTACTCTTGTAACTTTATGACTGTGACTATGGGATTGTTCAATAAACTTTTCGACTGTATTCTTGTAATTTTATGAAATTATTCACATATCTTTTTGACTTTTTTTCTAGTCACTTTTCTCTTTACCTCACAACTTAATTCTTCTAACTCTATGACATTGTGTTACTTTTATACTTTATTCTTGTAATTTTATTAGATTGGTCGGTAACATTTTACTTTAGAGGTCCACAAATTTCATCGCACTTAGGTAATAATTAGACAAAGTTTTTTCTTATTTCTTTGAAATTACCCCTGAAATTTCCTGAGAATTTGGTGTAAATTAGCACATAACTTCTTTAAAATAATGTCCAAATTCATTGTCACAAGTCAGAATGGGTAGGTTACTGTTTTTTCCAGTTTCTTTGAAATTTACTCCAAATTGAAAGGTAAGAAGCTACGATTAGCAATAATTGATTTGAAATTAAATCACAACCCAGCCTTCAGCTGTATCATGTAAAACATTATAGGCCTAATCATAAATGTATAGCATTCATCTCTATTTTGCATGTGATCTCAATTATGCATATCAACAAACTCGGTACTGAAGAACTTGGTGAAATTAAATAACAAATAGCTAACTATCAACTGCTTATTGGGAAATTGAATTATTCACTTAACATTTCAAAAGTAATTATCACTGGAAACAATGAACCTAACTTCTGTATTCAAGAACTAAGCAGCTATTTATCACCTGCTCCTCTGGAAACAGCAGAAATGTTGGGATACTTCTAAAGCAATTTGTGGTGTGTTGTGATTTAATTTCAAATCAATTATTTGCTAATTGTCACCTTCTTACCTTCAATTTGGAGTAAATTTCAAAGAAACTGGAAAAAAACAGTTACCTACCAATTCTGACTTGTGACAATGAATTTGGACATTATTTTGAAGAAGTTATGTGATAATTTTCACCAAATTCTCATGAAATTTCGGGGGTAATTTCAAAGAAATAAGAAAAACTTTGTCTAATTATTACCTACGTGCAATGAAATTTGTGGACCTCTAAAGTAAAGTGTTACTGATTGTTCTCATAACTTTGTATTTTTTCAGCATGCTTTTTCTTGTTTTTCTTTTTATGTGGCCCTAATTCTCTGTTGTATGTTTCTCCTCAAAGGAGATAAACTGAAGCTTCAACATTGAGAGGCACAGACAGGAGGAGTAATTTCTTTTTTTTCTGTGACATATTATAACTCTGCAGACATACGAACCAGCTGGATCAAGGTAAAAATATTCAAGCCTGCTGTTCTCAAGATTTTTGATGAAGGATACTTCACTCTGAAAGCTCTGACTTAATAACATGCTCGACATAAAAACAGGCGTGCACTGCTGACATCACACAAGTGTATAGGGCCTTTTGCTAGTTGAGCAATCAGCACTCAGCCTGTGGTCAGGAAAAATTGTGAAGGGATTGAACAGCTAGAACAGATATTCAGATTGATAATAATCTCAATATAAAAGATGCCAAGGATGTGTCATTAACCAGGAAATTTTGGATCAGACAGACGTATTGAAAATGAAATTATAATGTTACAATAAATTAGAAGGGCTTTATAGAATTATCCAAGGCAAAGTTAGATATTTGATGTTTTTCTGATTCACTGTCAAACTTAAAATTGATCATTTTAACTTTTAACTTCAAAAAGTTACAAGAAACACTTTTTTCGTCAGTTTTGTCTTCTGCGTAATTTTCTTAATATTAAAGCCCCAGTCACACGTTCCCGTTTTTCATGGCGATTGTGCACGATTGTCATAATTCTGATAAAGCGTGCTTTGGTCGTGGTGCATGCGCTGCTTGGTCTGGATCAGCATTGTATAGTCGTGGATGAACGGCGGGTAACATGGACGGGTCCCGACAGTTTTGAACTGTTCAAAACTGTCGTGGAAACTGTCGCTCTCAGTACAGCAGGGTGGAAGCCTAATGCAGTCCTAATGCGAACGGTATTAGCGTGGCATGTACGGAGCTCAGTCGGGCTGATCGTGGCTCAATCCTGAAAGCTTTTTGAGGATGACTGACAAGGATGTATCCGTTTGTGCCCCGACTGAGTCCCGTTCAAGACGGCGCAAGCAACGGGGCTCAGTCAGGCCTACGTGACGTGAACTGAGCCCGAGCGGGGCTGACGTCGTGTCAGCGGGATGAAAATTAAAGGAGTCCTCGTCATATCGCTGTATTAACCTAACTGGAGTGGGACGAACGCCCCTGAAGCGCTGTAGAAGCGCTACTGACGGTGTATTTACGGGGTGTGTCCAGGGGGGAGACAGTCATTTCATCCCGCATCATAGCGATCACACCAGCCTCTTCAATCGTGTACAGTCGTGCACAATCGCTATGAGAAACGGGAATGTGTGACTTAGGCATAAAGTTAAAACAGAGTACAGGTTAGGAAAAAATGTGTCAACAACAAAAATATGCTTTAATTTAAACCAGCACTATGTAGCTTTTCAAACATAATATAATCCTTCGATATTCATTGTAATGGTCCACCACTTTACAATGAGTTCAATGAAACCTCTGTCGTGGTCTGTATCCCTTTAACTGGCACTATGTAACTTCGAGGTGGATGGTGGGAACCCTGCCACACTAAAAAACTACACGTTTGGACTGCTTTACGGCATACGTCACTTCCCCCGATTCCCGATTCGTTTTCAACACGGAAGTCTCGGCAAAAGCCAATCGTTAACGCGGAGCTGTAACCATCGCGGAGGCAACAACGTTAGGAAGAGAAAAGTTTTGTTGGAGGATACAAAACAAAGAAAGCGAAAGAAAAACAAGCTGAATGCTCGGACAGAAATAATAATCATCGGTTCGGCGTTCACTTGCTGGCGTGAAATAAAAGACGAGGAGGGATGTCCGACTACTATCAGGTATGTTGGGCGACTAATTTATGACGAAGTTCCTCAAAAAACTTGACAGGAAAAAAGTACAGCACAACAAATCCAGAATGTACCAGTATGTAGTTTGGTTTAGACCTATTTCAAGTGTGTGATATCACCAGCTCATCGTCTTTACTTTTATTCACTTTATCGCTTCAACAGGACGGGGGCGACTTCACAGTAATAAAACCAAGTTGAACTTAGCGATTTTTAACATCGTCATTTAGTCAAAAATAAATACATTACCTCGTCGCTATCCATCCTGCAAACAGCCGCTGAAGACAGAAGAATACTTTTAGCGAAGTCCTGGCTTCTGTGATTCGCCTACAAAACAAATGTACGCGACCGGCAGATCTGTATCCTTACGACAGTATGCGCATGCTAGAGCTCATGGGTAGTTGAGTTACCTATCTGGTCAAGTGGAGATCTTCCGTAGTGCTGCTTTAAAGTCGCACAATGTTTTTCGTTCTCCAATTTAGAGGTGAAACTGTATCTCGCATTTAAACCAATAGTGCTCTCCCCGTTTTTTCAAATGTGCGTTGCAACCACTGAACTCCACAGTGGTTATGTGCCTAGAAGCCATGTCAACATGTTATCCAATACTTCAAATTGTTTTTTGGGTAAAGAGGTTTATTATTTCAGGCAAACTGCATTGAATCATTAGTTTTAGCCTTTCAAATTTAGGGACAAGTACATCTCACTGAACTCCTTTTCCATGTCAGTCACGCTGGTTTTAAGCAAAAACGTGTTCAGCCTTAGCCAGTACAACTATCTGCTATGTAGTGCTTTATGTTATATACAGGAAAATGACCATGTTGAAAGTTAAGCAACACATCAATTTAGGGCTGTAATGAACCAAAGAAATTGTTGGTCGACCAAAACACAGCAATTGTCACCAAAAATCGACTAATGGGGGGGGGGGGGGGCTCAGCGGACCGCGGCTCAGTAAAACTTATATCAGCACCTGCTACTGTTTTAGCCCAGTTTTTCTGCTTTGTGTCCCTTTTTAAAATGCGCCAGAACATGACGCGCTGCAGCCACGGCGGGAGTGTGCCCAGCGCGCCCGGCGCACCTCCAAATGCCCTGCATCTTAAACCATTCATGGGACTCCTTAAGTGTTTCCATACAGAGTTCCATATTAGCCACGTTGTTCACTACAACAGACACTTTTTTTTCTGCTCGACCTTTGAGGCATCGGCAAGTTCATATAATCCGCAGCGATGTTTCTTCCCGTGTCCACCTCTCCTTTTTTACCTCTCTCAAGCAGAAGACTCTTTGCTTTCCAGTTTTCATCAATGAAATGGGCAGTCACTGTCATATAGGACTCCATTTGAAGAGACGTACACATCTGTTATCTTTATCTATTAACTCCGAAGCTTTCTCTTTTTTCCTCCCTCGTATTTTGCCGTGAGCACGTGCGTAATTGTCTGGCGCGCCGGCACTGAATATCCAGGTTTCAATGTTTGTCTTGGCCTTCCACGACACCAATGGGCCTCATACCCTCAGAAATAACTTGTCAATTCCTTCTGTGATGTCGTTTATGCATTTGGGTGTTTATATGAGGCATAAAATCCAGCACGGACTGGGTGAGGGATGCAGCCGCTGCAGCGCGGGCAGAGCGCATTCAGTTATAACACAAATACACGATTATTAGACTAGAATATTGAAATGTTCTTGAATAAAAATATTGAAATGAACGATAAATACATTGAAATGGTGTTCTAAGACATGATGGGGGTGCTCAGAAAATACCCCCATTTCACTTGATATGTTTCTTCTGATGAAATGAACTGAAGGGGATGACACATTTGGTCGACCAATCAGAATTCTGATCGACTGAGCACGCATCGACCAATTAGTCGACCAGTCGACTTGGACTTTACAGCCCTACATCAATTTGACTTTTTTTTGTGAAACTGAACAAAGTAGTGGCTGAATCTTTCTGTATATTAACTGACTTGTATTGGGAACACTGCACCTTTGTTTGACAATTGAAAGCAAAGAAGATGTCCATGATGATGAACGAACATCATCAATGAACATCAAAAACTTCTCTAAACATTTAACAACTTGAAAAGGATGTTCAAAATAGATGAAGAGTCAGTCAAAACTCAGTTTCCACCCATATCAGAGACTGTTATAAAGTTGTTAAAACAAAACTGAAAGCATGTCTGAAGTGAACCAATCATGTGATCACTAGCTTGTTCATCTTTTACAACAATTTTGAAGAGAATGTGGTGTAAATTGAATATGCTATGTGTTGTTTTATGTGACCTGGTGCTTGTTAACTGTGTACAGTTTGACTTGTTCACACACTGTTTTAATTGTTTATGTGTTTCAGACTTCCTGTCCAGCAATCACAGATGCAAGTTAGCTTGACCGCTAACTCTAGCTCAACAGTTTTGCTGAGCATGCTCCCTGCCAAATAAACCAATAAACTAAACTATGTTGTTTTTTTTTGTTCGGTTTAGTTTTAGTGAAATAGGTTCCATACGACTCACCTGTGAATCAGCTGAGATCCATGCTTGTTTGTGCATTCACACTCCCCCATACCACACATAATATTTGACTAAGCACACTTAAGTTTGTGTCAAACAGACCAAAAGGCTCAGGTGTGAATACACTCCAAAGATCCTCTCCTCCTGTGCACATTTACAAAAAGCTTTTTATGCTTTTATTTAATACGGCCCTGATTCTGAACAGGTTTGAGTGAAATTTGCAAAAACACATGAAAACCTGCTCACTGTGTGCTTTTTCCTCTGCTGTATTATCAGTGACCAACTGGAACAAGCACAAGTAAATCCTGTTTGGCTCAGACAGCTTTGAACAGCTGGGAGAGAAATATGCTTGCTGTAATAGGTAGACATAAAAGTGTGTTAGATAATAATACACAGAAATATTGTTTGTCTGTGAGGGAGTGACAGACAGTTTCCTCTATGACCTGAATTAAACTTTTATTCAGTATAACAATAACCTCAGCTTACTGCTCTACTTCCCTCTAAAACAACACATAATCATTTCAACACTGGATCACCTTTAAAACTTACCAAAAGAGAAAGATTGCTTGCAGTAACTGTACTTTAGGGCTGGTTCAGGCCTGGACCAGCTCATAGTTTGGCTGCAATACGCTCAGACCGCCTGGGGATTTGGCGCACTGGGCTTCACCCTATTTTTCTCCAACACACCTTCTCAGTCCTCTCTCTATATGTCTTTGCCATTTTTGTTTGCTCTTGTTTCCTTTTTGTTGTGATCAGCCTTGGATTGTTGGTGTGGATGGCCTGCTGCTGTGGCCATTCAAAGCTTCAATATAAAAAAAAAAAATCACAAATATTTGACCTTTCCTTTATTCCCATTACAACATCATTACAATGCCTGATATTAACTTCAGAGAGATCAACAAAATTAAAATCATAGTTGTTCCTGCAAACAGAACACATTAGTTTGACATTAACAAATAATCATGACTAGTACTACTAGCAGAATTAAAAATGTTCACAAGTACTACTACAGTAAATTAGCCTATACTGTATCCTATCCTATGTTAGGAAGTATAAAGCTTCCCTTTGTTTTTAATAAATGCTTGATAGCATGAAATTTTAAGTCATGTATCAATTTACATCACGTATCATTCAGTTTAGTCATGGAACAATTAATGTATCATGAATCACAATTTGAGTAATGGACTTATTCTATCCACACTTAGTTTGGTGTCCATGCATGCAGAAGAGATACACACAGTCTGACCTATTAGAAATAGAAAGCGCAAAATGAGATGTCTTGGACCTGACCATACTTGAAGTGACCAGAGTATGAATATGCCTAACTGTGCTGTATTAGATTTCTGCTGCCATATATGTTACATGCATGTCTATATAACTGAAAATAATGACCTGTTCTGCTTTGTCAGTATTCTGCTGATCCAGCCGTGATAAACTATCACAGGGTTCCTACAGCTCAAGGCAAGTTAAATTTAAGACTTTTTAAGACATTTTTTAATGAAGTTGGAAATCAAATTTAAAAACAAGTCGACAATGAACCACAATTGAAACAAACAAAACCAACAAACAAAAACACCACATGAATTACCTGGGTTAGAGGCAATTTTAACCCAATGTTTATTTTACATAAAACATCACTTTTTACCTTTTTTTTAACCCCATTTTTTCAAACTTAATGCCTATTTGCCCCATTCATCTTTTTTGGACACTGTCATAACCATTTTTGAAATTTTTACATGGTTTTTGAAATTTAATTTCAAATTTAATTCTCAATTTTGCTGCCATAATCAATTTTCCTAAGCCACTTTTGGATTTTTTTGCCAATTTTTCCTCATTTTTTTCTCTCTCCAGGCACCCTAGGTAGAACCAAGACATGCGTCTGCTTTAAAAGCTCCTGGTGCAACCACATCCCCGTTTTGTTAGTTCTGCTATTATGATTACGCGATGTTGCCACGAGAGTAAATCAGGAAATTATTTAGAAAAATAGATAAATGTTACTTAATATTTTTTTTACTTCAAACTAAAATAAATCTTACCAATGTGTTCAAATTTTTAAGACTTCTGAAATTTGGATTTAAGACTTTTTAATGCCAATTCAGGCCTTATTTTTAGAATTATGAATTCAATGCCTTTAAAGACTTTTCAAGGATCCGCGGGAACCCTGTATCAGATAAACCTCCAGTCTGGTGTTGAGTATTATTGTTTTCATTGAACATGTGATCACAGTGCTGCAACCAATCAGGGTGCTGGATTTAGTTATAATCCTTCCTTCTTCATTTTCATTAGGGCTACTAGTAGTACTAGTGAATCTTTTGGCCTCACTAGTGCTACTGGTAGACTAAAAACAGTCTATTAGTATTACTAGTATAATAGTTGAGTTTATTAGGAGTACTAGTAAACAAAATTAGCCATCTACCATTTTGCTTCACTCACTAGTTAAGCAAAATGGTATAATAATAATAATAATAATATCAAGGAACCCAAGGTCGCTTTCCACAGCAGAGGGGACAAACCTCTACTGTGTATAGTAGTAGTATAGTAGTATACATTTTGTGTTACTAGTTGGGATGGGTACCTTTCACATTTGAACTGATACCGTACCAATGCCCGGTACCTGGGAATCGGTATCGATAATCAACCGTACCAATTTTCGGTACTTTTGCATGTGTTTATGGGGTAATAAATATTAATTTGTCTAATATTAAGATTTCAAATTTTTTCAATGTAAATTTATTTCAGAATATATAAAATTGAACGGATATATATCAAAACAACATTCAACTGTTTGTATTGTAACATTGTAGTTGTTTAAAAAATTTCTTCAACATGAAAACCAGTAACTAAAATGAACCACAACTTAATAAATTAACTGCAGCCCTCACTTTAACTTTAGGGCAGTTTAACAATGGGTCAGACAGAGCTGTAAATAAAAAAAGCATTTACATTAACGTTACAAAGTACGAGGAACCAACCTGATAATGATAACTGATGCACGTTAAAATGCCAAGCTAATACCATCTTAAACACGAGGCTTATTTACCTGGACCAGGTATCCTCCTTGTCGTATTTGCTGCCATCACCAAATGTTAAAGCCATTTCTTTTCCTGTGTTTCTGGCTGCAGACGACTAGTCCCCATTGGACACAGGCGTGCTAACAGTGCCGAATGAGTCCTTTGTAGTCGTAGATCTGAGGCTATCAAAAATTGTGCACTCTTCAGCTTTAAGGAAAATTTTGTGCATCACCAGGTGCTTCCTCAGATTTGAAGTATTTCCACCACTGGCCTTACACTTGGCGTCACAAATATTGCAGCGAGCATAATCTCCATCACATTTGATACAGTGGAGCCATACTTTTGAGCAATTTCTCTCAGCCATGCTTGCTTTGTTGACTGAACCTGCGGCTGCTGACGTCATTACGCTATTGCTGTGCTGGGTTTAAGTCCGGTATGGAAATTCACCTATTCTACCCAATAGTATGCCTGCTTCTTCCACTCCCTCACAGTCACAAGGATGCGTTTAGGTACCTAAACTTGGCACCGTTTGATTTTACGTGAATCGGTACTCGGTAGTACCTACAGAATTCAGTCGGTACCTCTTAAAGTACTGAATGCGGTAACCATTCCTGGTTACTAGTACTACTAATAGCTTTGAGTTTTTACTAGTAACATTTTTGAGTCTACCTGCTCAACACATCACATTTCTGACTTTCTTGCCATTTCCTAATGTCTGAAAAGCAGCTACCTGGTCAGGTCAAGGTTGGGAGCAAATGCCGGGTCAGCACTCCCCTGACAATATGTCTGCACCACCACGAACATCAACCCCTCTTCAATCATAGGGGTTTAGATGCAGTGAAGTTTAAGGGTGCAAACCCTATGCCCTCAGGCCTCTGAGGCAGGGGACACCAACCCCTTCCAGATGTGTTACTCACTGCTGTAACTGGCAGCAGTGCCCAAGAAAGTCACTTTGCATCTCCTCAGTTATCAAACCAACTTCCAAGTATGTTTAGATCAGGACTTAAACCAGGCCAAACCCCTAAAGACTGAGCTGCGCTGCCTCCACACACATCTCTCCAAGTATGAAATTACTCATTGCTTTGTCCACAAAATTATCCAGCTAGTGCTTACAAATCATTGGCAGTTGGATTTAAAAGACTTGGCCTCTAAAACCCACCATCTTGGAAGTTTAGCTCAAACTGCTGATGTCAATAATAAATTCTTGCTTGGATCAGGTATTTACTTAGAGGAAGTTTTTAAATTTAGATAGTGCAACCTGATAAATTATATGTCATGATTTTTAAACAAGGAACAACAAAAAGGCTTCATACTTACAGGTATGAACAGACTCCTGTTGATTCAGCCAGATTCAAGCTTTGTCTCTTCCAAATGAACCAGATGGCAGTCTAAATGTTTTATTTAACAAAGCAACTCAATTAAAAACAGATTGTTATTTGCAATGAGTGGCTTGCTGGAGGCAAAAGCCCTCATGTGGAATTCAATAATGAATTTTGAGTCACCTCTAAAAGCAAAACCAAGATCTCTTCACATTTTTAAAGGAACAAAATGTTTTTTTTTTTTCCTTCAGTCTTGATAAAAAAGTGTCACAGTTATCTCTGTAATAATCTGTTTTTGATTTGTATCATTTAATATAACTAAACTCCCAGTCCCAGGTGCACTTTTTATGAATTCAAACCCCGGAACATCAGACGGGAGCAGCATGTCACCCTCAACAATTACCTGCCACCTTCACTTCTGATCACATCAGACTTTACAGCTGCTTTTGCCGCAGTCACCTTCACAGCAGCTCAAATGGTTTGAAGTTCACTCCTCCTCTTTTTTGCCTTCTCGATCCCAATCCACTCTTTACTCTCCATCTGGTTTGACTCGCTGAGGTGCTGGGGTCAGCCTGCGGGCTGCGCGGGGGCCTCTGGGAGCTGAGCTGCCGCTGAGATGCTCATTGCTTCATTGGGATTCTCGCTGGATTCAATCACGGTCAGGCTCGAATAGAAGGCCTGTCTCCCTTGGTAGTTGATTCATCACACACACACTCCTCACACAAACACACGTTGTTTTGTGCATCGCTGAATGACACATACACATGGAGACGGATATAAATGTAATACGAGGTTTCAGAAAGCAACCGAAATGTAGCTGTTGCCATGGCGAGAGGTAGTAAATCGAATATAAGCATATTTGTTGTCTTTGGGCTTCTGAACATCATTATCACTTTTTTCAGGCTTCTAATTATTAATATAATCTTGGCAGGTTTGTTCACTCTAGCTAAAGGAAAAGTATTTAAGTTTTGAAGAAAAAAGGTCAGGATCATGCTGGAGTCCCATGTTCATCTTTTGTCTATAAAGACAACAATAATAATGTTGGACTGAATTTTTTTCCCGCTGTGCCCAAATTCCCATTCTGGCTTAAACATAAGCTTATTAGGCCCTTAAGGTTACAGGGTAATGTTCATCTCTTGCTAGAAAATGTGATAAATCAGAGATACTATGATGGGGTGTTGAGGGGTCAAGGTACAGTTTTGTTGATCTTAAAGCTAACAGTTTTAGATTTCGAGGCCTCATGCATGTCTTAATAATAATACATTTTATTTAAAAGCGCCTTTCTTATCACCCAAGGACACTTTACAAAATACATAATAAAAACATAGTGCATTAAAATCTCAATTAAAATAAATGAAAACAACATACAAGAGTGACACAGTTAAATGAGGGTGGAAAATTAAAGAGAATATGCCGTTTGGAACAGATGGGTTTTGAGTTTTGATTTGAAGTGGGGTAGGGAGTCAATGTTTCTGAGGTCCGGGGGGAGAGAGTTCCAGAGTTTGGAAGCAGAGCGGCTGAAAGCTCTGCTACCCACGGTGCTGAGCCGGGCGGAGGGCACAGAGATGTCTTGCATATTTCCATAAAATCTCAAGACCAGGTTATGATTTCTTTACACATTGGACTAATGTTCATATTAGCTATGTTTGAAATCATCCACTCAGTCACTCACTCACTATTCCCTATGTGGTGCAAATGAAATAGTGGACTACATAGGGAATGACCAAAGAGATTTCGGACTCTACACTGAAATTTTCTGAACGTTATAGCGTCAGTAGATGAGCCGGAAATCCCTGTGATGTTTTTTTTTATTTTACGTTAATTGTTATGCATCTGTTGAATTCTATAATTTTTGTAACTGCATTTTTCCTGGACGTTTGTAAGGTGCTAGTAAATAATTTGTCAATAAAGAAATCTCTGTGATGTGGACGCGCCAAATTCACGTTAACAAACCAGACACTCAAGAGGATAAGTAGCAAATTCTGAAGCTGTTTTTAGCCACTAAAATATCTATAAGAGCTATGCTACAAATGTGTTAAAGATACTTTAACATTTTTCACAGTTATAAATGAAGCAGCTCCTAACAGCCTTCTTTCTCTTCTTCTTCTTCCATGGAAAAAACACGACCGCAATGCATTGTGGTATACAGGAGTACAATATAGGGTACATTGTATGTACACTCACATTTGCTGTGCATTGTGGGTATTTTATAGTGCATTATATAGTGAATGAAATTAACTGCTGAGAATTTGAACAACACTACGAAATGGCGAACACACTATATAGTGAACTATATCTGAGATAGGGAACGATTTTGAACACAGCTATTGACTCCATAATGATATGGTTCTGGTGCTTATGGGTCAAAGGTCTAAGTCATCAGGTCTTGGGTTCATTCATTGTCTGCAACTGTCATGTTTCAAGAAAACTTTGCACAGTTGTCTTCTCTGACTCAAAGATAACCTAATAAGACTTGTGATGTTGTAAAAATGTATCAGTGCTGATGTCTGTGGACTGAACTGATTAGGATGCATGCATGTACAAAATGTCACTTTAATTGACCACTGACAGCAAAGTAGCTTCTGTAAGTTGTGTGTGTGAGTGAGTGTGTTTGTTTGTTTGTTTTTGTTTTTAGCAACAGAGTTAAAGCAGGACTTATTCCTGAAATAAAAGCCAATTTTCACCTTGGGCTTGCTAACAAGTTTGATAACATGTATATAAAATGACAACTTGTTGTCGGTCTAAATGCTTAAATACTAAAGGTCACCATTTCAACGGGTTTTCCATTGGAGGTTAAAAAAATACAGTGACTTTGCTGTTGTTAATGTGATTTTTGAAATGTATAAACTTTTTTATACATTTAAAAAATGTTCTTAATCTTGAACAGTGGTTTGCAAGGAATTAAAAGCCACATGAAGCTCTTGTAGAGCTTTATTGGTGGAGAGAGCCTCTGTGTAGATGACCATGTCATCGGCATAAAATTGTGTTTTTGCTTCCAGATCATTTATGTTTAGCCCACACCTTTGAATGTGATGTACTGATGATGCTATAAGGTCCTTTCTGAAGTCCTCCCACAAGAGTCTTCCCCAACCAAAATATAAACCTGATATAATGTGGAGCTTATAGCTGGAGTGCATAGGGTGTTATTTCTATCCCCAGCACCATCACATAATAAATCACAAATGTCCACTCTTACTCAGGTATATTGGTTTTGGAAGTCATATGACTGAGACATGGGTATGATTAACCCTCACTTCAAGAACTTTTTAAGGAACTTTATTTACTTTTTTTGTTTGTTTAGTTTAATTTGATTTGGTAGATGACGATTTTTTTGGTTTGTTTGTTTTTGAAAAGAAGCCACAAAACCACGTTGGGGTCAAATGTTTGATTGAGCAAATATTTTATTATTTTAACTTTTAAATCAGGGAGTCTGTCTTTTGCACTGAGTGATGCAGCAATTGGCTTTATGTTCCTCCACTTGTGCTCATTAATTCTGTCAATCTGCTGTTTCACTTAATGGACTCAGGAAGACACTATGGCAACAAAAGAAAGTAATACCAAGCCAAATATGTGTGATTTTGACTGAAGTGTTGCTGATGTTCCTTTTACTGTGGTGGACAGGGCTGCCTTTATTAACAGTAGTATACAGAAAGCTTCTATTTTTACATTCAACCCAACACATTTTTGCAGCTGGTTGTTACATAAACTCACACAGTTACACAAAATAAGTACCCACAAACAACAGTTTACCTTTACATTAGTCTAAGCTCATGCTCCTAAATGGCACAACCCTCGAGGGGGGCCCTCTCAACCACTTCACAGACTTTTTCAAATATCTAATTGAACCCAACTTTAAAATATCCGTTAACAGCAATCTCAAGTATTTTTAATGATTTTTAAGAGGTTGAAATCTCTTCAGGTCCTCATGGCATCAGACTGTACAACCCCTCACATGGGGGGAGAGGGAGTAACAGGAAGACTGAGGACCGGAAGGAGCAGTAGCCATATTTTTGCATAGATTTATTAATATTTTTGTTTATCTCTAAGTCATTTATATATCTTTTTATCTGCTATATAATGCTGCTGCTGCAATCTTTATCTACCTATGGGGAGTCTTCCAAAGAGATTAATGAGGTTCTTTTATCTAAATATCAGTGTCATTGTTAACAGAGTTGAATCCAAAGAAGACAGTTTTCAGAATTAACCCTCTGATTTGTAAACAGGACAATGAAAGTCTCTTGGATTGTGATGCAAATATCTCAATACTAGGGGTGTAACGAAATTTTGTGCCTTGAAATTTCACAAAATAAAAAATGACAAAATAAAATTCAAAGACGCATGAAATAAAATCACGAAATAAAAAACGCGAACTGCGCACCACTGAGATTAATGAGTTTTTACCCTCCTCGCCTACCGTAGCAGAACACTCGCTTCAGTGTGGAGGAAGACAAGGTTGAGGAATTAGCTGACACTCCTTTGTCAAATAAATCGGTTGTGTGGAGCTATTTTGGCATCCCATGTGAAAGACCAGAGAACGGTGAGAAGATTGCCGACAAAACAACAACCGTGTGCAAAATATGCCGCTACAGTTCGCCGTATTCTGCGGCGAGTACAACGACCACCTACCAACTACTTTGAACTGGAGACAGGCAGTAACTGTATGTTTGTGTAAGTCTGCATAAAAAAACAATGTTTGATTTTTGCATCGACTGTTGAGTTGACAGAATTTGATCATACTTGAAGATCAGAGGTATATGCACTGTTATAGGCTAAATTTTATAGTTCACAGCTCAGACATTTATAGGTCTAAACTGCAGCTCTGAGGACTGCTATATTTTTTCCTTTTAATTCAAGAATTTTGTTCCTGATTGTTACAACAACAAAGCACTTTTTATTGAGATTTTATGTTTGTATTTGCACTGTCGTCTAAATAAGGGGAAAAACAGACAATTTTTATTTTTTCAAAGAGCATTTATTTTGTTCTGATGCAGCAATATTTTTTGTATGTCTGCATTAGGAAGAAAATAAAGAAAATAAGATTTTTCACAGCTTCCTACTGTTGGAGATTTTCTATCATCTTTATTTTGTATCGTGTGTATTTCGTATTGTTAGCCCTATTTCGTATCGTTTCGTGAGTTGACCATTTCGTTACACCCCTACTCAACACCCTTTTAAAACACTCCCAGCACACCTTTAACCAGAAGGAGTAAGAAAGTTAAAGTCACAGTTTCACTGCAACACAATGAAAAGACTTGGCTGGGCCTAGACCTTGTCCAACCAGAGTGCCTCAGGAATGATTGACATGTGTATGAGCTCACTGATAGGCTAGAGAGAGAGCTGACAAAAGGTCCATGGTCCATTTGAATCTGGAGAAGAGAAACCTTGACTCAAAGATCAGGGGATTAAAGGTCAAGGTCACCGTACCCCATGTTAATCCCTGGGTGTATGTTCTTCAGGTTTTGCTCAAATATCCACTCTGAGATCCTCATCGCTTCATTGGAATTCTCACTGGATTCAATCACACTGTCAGGCTCGGATAGGAGGCCTGTCTCCCTTGATACTTGATTCATCACACACACATACACACACAGGCACACACACACACACACAGTTTTGTGCATCACTCACTGACACACACTCCTCATGCCTGTTGATGCTCCTGACTGCAGAGCAACAGTGGAGCTTGTTTTGATGTGCAGCTCAGGCTCTCGTCTCTCACTCACACTCCTGGTTTTTACAGCTCGCTCTCCTCCAGGGAAACTTAAGCTACCTGCTTGAATTCTGTTCCACTTCAGTGATAATCCATTCAAAGTTATTGTAATATTCCTCTAATGTCAGGAAATTAAAAAGCACCCACAGGATCCACTAGAAATGCTAAGAATTTGAGTCGATGTTGGTGTCCGTGGAGGCTTTCCTTCAAAAAGTGCAGAGAATTGATGCAGAAGCACGGTTGCCATTTAAAGTGAAAACTAATGTGCAGCCTCTGAATCAGTTTTCACAAATTGAATACCTGATGGTGTTGATTATTAATGGTTTATGTTTACTTACTTGCTCATAAAAGATTAATATATCTTCAATGCCACTTATACCACCTCGCTGGGTCAGAGGTTCTACTTCCTCCCAGCATCCTGGACTGGACAATCACAGGGCTGACATGGAGACACAAACAATGCTCACACACAAACTCAAATCTAAGGGCAATTTGAAGGGTAGTCACACTCAGGCCATTGACCTGTGCTGCTCTGAAGCATGATTGCTTAAAGGATAAGTTCGGTTTCTACAGCTTTCACATTGTTTATAGAATGAAGTAGAACAATATACTCACCCAGAAGGCTTTCCAGATCCAAACAGTCCAGAACTGCTCCTAAAACTGCATTATTCATCCAAAAACTCATTAGTTTCACCAATATTTCATCATGGTCCGCTCACGCTACTCCTCCATTACAGTCTGTGTCACTCCAGACATGTTGTGTGACTGTACTGACCTCTGAACTGCAGAAGAAGAACGCTTGCCTCCGCGCATGCACAGTACGGCTCATTGATTCAGGGGAAGACAGCTGGCTACACAACGACTTTCTTCTTCCAGTTTTGTGCAAAATGGACAAATATCTATCGGATGAAAATGTTGTGGAGGAGAACTTTGAATATGATGGATGTCCTTACAGTTTCGAGCCAGAGTATATAGATGAGGAGCTCATGGAAAGGAGGACGCAGGGGCAGCTCTCCAGAGAGTACTGCGCATGCACGGAGGCAAGCGTTCTTCTTCTTCTTCAGTTCAGAGGTCAGTACAGTCACACAACATGTCTGGAGTGACACAGACTGTTGTGGAGGAGTAGCGTTAGTGGACCGTGATGAAATATTAGTGAAACTAATGAGTTTTTGGATGATTAATGCAGTTTTAGGAGTGGCGCTGTATGCGCTGTGTGCTACCATTATACAGATGTCCGCCGCTCGATTTTGGATCTAAATATTTCCCGAAGCACTTTTTGGATCAGGAAAGCCTTCTGGGTGAGTATATTGTTCTACTTCATTCTATAAACAATGTGAAAGCTGGAGAAACCAAACTTATCCTTTAAGCGTGACTATGCACATCAGAGAGTCACAGATAAACTTTTACCCTTTCTGCTGGGTTTCTACGAATCAACAACAATCCTCATCCACAAGCAGATTGACTGTGTGATAACTGAATTTTTAGTAATGCTCAACTCAAAACCAGAGTTGTAATATTTTTCAGAAAATAAGAATATAGAGCCAAAGAATATCAAGACACTTGAAATTGCCTCTTTGGAAATGGATCATTTTCATCATAAAATCAAACACACCCACGTCTTTCTCAAGCAAAAAGGCAAACAGATCATTAAAGAGGAACAAAAAAAACACCATCTTGAATAATTGAGCTTCTTAGGACTGCATTATTTGTATCTGAGTGTAAGTGTGTAAGTAAAGGCAATATGTTTTTTGCTCAGTTTTTTTTCACTATTTACGTTAGACATGGGCCAGTCACACAGGACTAAAAACACAAACGTTCACTGAAGCAAACGATCTGAGGTCCACTGGTGATGGGCTGTCCCTGCGAGGAGTAGTCTAGCTGTACTCATGCATTAGAAAGCAGGCTCTGTTGAAGCCCAAATCTCCAAGCTTGCTGGTGCCAAGGAAGTGAATTGTACTTACAGTAAGTTCAACACAAAGCCCTCATATTAGACAATCAATCCAGACTCCAGGGAAGAATCATGCTTTAGCACCACAGTGAATGGCACGGTGCGGTTGCTCCTCAGCTGTTGTTCACACCAAACATGAATTTAAAGGATAAGTTCGGTTTCTACAGCTTTCACATTGTTTATAGTGTGAAGGGTTTTTTGTTCCTCTTTAATGATCTGTTTGCCTTTTTACTTGAGAAAGATGTGGGTGTGTTTGATTTTATGATGAAAATGATATATTCAAAGTTCTTGTCCACAACATCTTCATCCGATAGATATTCGTCCATTTTGCACAAAACTGGAAGAAGAAAGTTGTTGAGTAGCTGGCGGTCACCCCTGAAACAATGAGCCGTACTGCGCATGTGCGGCAGCCGTAAAGAAAGTTTTCAGTTCAGAGGTCAGCACAGTCACAAAAACATGGGTGGAGCAACCCCGGACTGTCTTGGAGGAGTAGCGTGAGCGGACCATGATGAAATATTAGTGAAACTAATGAGTTTTTGGATGATTAATGCAGTTTTAGGAGCGACACTATACATGCCCCGTTTGCTTCCATTATACGGATGTCTGCCGCTTGATTTTGGATCTAAATATCTCCCGAAGCACTGTTTGGATCAGGAAAGCCTTCTGGGTGAGTACATTGTTCTACTTCATTCTATAAACAATGTGAAAGCTGTAGAAATCGCACTTATCCTTTAAGTTTGTGGTGCAATGAAAATATCTTTAAAGGGACATTTGCACTGATTGTTGCAAAACTGTCACATGAGCTAGTTTTTCCCCTTTGTCCAAGTTGAAATAAAACAGACTTAAGGGCAGAAATTTACCTCCATAAATATGAACAATTGGAAAATGCAGATGAAAATGAATCTAGCAAAGACTTGACAAACATTTTATTCATGTTTGGTGTGAACACATTGTTTAACTCACCAATTAAGGACACTTTCTGTTTAATGTTTTTAGTTGGCGGAATGGTGGCGCAGCAGGTAGTGCACCAGGTAGTGCACCTGCCTCACAGCAAAAAGGTCCCCGGTTCAATCCTCGGGTCGGCCAGGGCCTCTCTGTGTAAAGTTTGTGCATGTGTGGGTTCCCTCTGGGCACTCTGGCTTCCTCTCACAGACCAAAAACATGCTCATTAGGTTAACTGTTGACCCTAAATTGCCCTCAGGTGTGAGTGTGAATGGATGTCTGTCTCTCTATGTGGCCCTGCAACTGACTTGTGATCGGTTCAGGGTGTACCCCACCTCTCGCCCAGTGACAGCTGGGATTGACTCCAGACCCTTGTGACCCCAAAAGGGATAAGCGGTATAGAAAATGAATGAATTAATGATTTTGGTCTGTAAGAGGAATTCATAGTATGCAGAGAAAACTCGCGCATGCACAGGGAGAACATACAAACCCCAACATAGAAAGGCCCATCAGACCTTACTGAACTGTGTTTTTGGTCACACTTTCACTCTTAGGAAGCCAAATAACTTCAAAATAAAGGTGACATCGAAGCATGATCTAAGAAAGGGGACACTTGTTTCCATTTTTTTCTCTAAAATATGAATCATGGGGATTCATTTAATGAATGAGCTTGACAGTATGTATTCAGTTGTTCTACAGTAAGACACTGAATGGAAAGCTACACTTTAGTTCCTACAAACCACAGTGTTCATCATCACGAGCTGAGTATTTACTGTTAGTTAAATTATATTCTCACTCATTTATTTTTTGCTAATACTTTGTTTAAATAGTGTCACTGAACCACTGTCTTAAGGAATACGTTCTCTAAATTGGATGTACAAATAAACTAATTGTATTTAATAAATGTATGCTTTCAAGTCCTCATCTTTAGTTCATCCCTTCCTTTTTTTTTTTTTTTTTTTACAAACTACAACATCTTCCCCTTAAATTAATCAAAGGGGATGAAAACTTCCAGATATTTGATTTGCAATCTTTCTTGGAGGAAGTTTCAGTGGGTCTTGCGGTCAGGCCAGTCATGAAATGCTGATGTAATGTGTATGAATCTCATTACAGACCCTGCAGTGTGCAGACCCTGAGCTGCCAGCTGTGGTCCCTAGATGGCACTGTGTCCTCTGGGCGAGGATGCGGCCGAGCTGTTTATCATGCAGCCGTGACAGCCTGTAAAAGCTTTTGTCAGAGGAACTGAAGATTTAGAGCCCAGATTAGTGCATTCATATCTTGGCAGTTAATTAGGAGTGAGGAGCTAAGTGAAAGCTGCTGAGTGATGGAGTGGAAGAATAAGAGGAGGTGTGCTCCCTGCAGCGAGACACAAAAGTGAATTAAGTGCATATATACGCACCTGACTATTGTGCTAATGTATCAGTGTGTGCACCCACTGTAACGGATGAATATGAATGTTTAACCCCTATTGTGCAACTGCTTAGCTCCTCTCTCAGTGTGGGTGAACTTCATGTGTTTCCAGTGTAAACACACCACACAGAGGAACACACATTTCTTTTTAAGGTGTTTGAGCATGAGTGTGTCCTTCATAAAACTGGAGTTAAGGTCAGCAGTCTCATATTTTACCTGTCAGGACTGATCACCATCATCTTCACAGCTGCTTTGCTTCAGTCCACAGAGGATACAGCATCTTCTCTGAATGAACAAAAGCTGCACAGCTACAATCCATACACCGGAGCTGTGAAACACTCCAGCTCCCAGCTCATGCAGCCTTACTCACCACCATGGAAAGAATTTTGTTCTCAAAAACGCTCATGTGCAGCTGAGAAGATTTTCTTTTTACTTAAATGGAGGACAGTGCACAAGAATGAACACTGATATGTAAATGTGCCAGAATTAAGCTACATGCTAATTTCCATCTGTAGTCCCCAGCTGGTAGATGTAATGCATTTGTCCAGGTGTGTACAATCTTAAAATTTGATTATTTAAACTCTATATTTACTTTCTGCTATTTATTCTATCATCAGCTGAGGTTTGTTTCCCCTCTTTTAGAAAGCTGATTTATTTTACTTAACCTTTACCAGTTTACCAGTTTTGTTTATACTGTAATTAAGTTAAGGCTAAGAAAATTCACTGGAATCAGTCATCACCACTGTTACACAAATACACACAAAAGGTAAATTTGATTTTTGTTTTTTTTTTAAGTTGATGTCAAGTGATGGCTCAGGGACTAGTAGTCCTTTGAAGGGTTTATTCTTTCCCTCTTCCTTATTTGACTAGACAAAAATACTGTCTGTTATAACTCTTCAAAGAAGTTTCTTAATGTTATTTCAGTCAACTATTTCTCCTTTTTATTAATACCAGATGTAAGTTTATTTTATATCATAGGAAAGACTGATTAGTCACCCCTTACAATAAGGTACAACATGTAAAGATCGTGCATTTGTGTAAAAAGCAACACAGCTTAACACGTGAGTAGGGCCCCTAAAATATGCTAAAGTCCTCGTCATTTGGAAGCTGGTGTCAGCATTATATGGTGTCAGCCCTGGAGCCATTTCCAAACATAGAACCAAGCTCTGTGAGACTGGGGTCAAAGGCAGAAGGTGAAGTGGGCATCATGGGAAGTCAGCTCATCAAGAGGACTGGATCATCACTCTTACTTTGCTGAGGAGCTCTCGGCTTTCTTCCAGAAGAAGAGAAGATTTTAGCACTTTTTTTCTGGAGTGCTCCCCATAAATTTAGCTGTGCTGTTCATTCCACACATGCATGTTAGAAGTTGTATCTCATTGTGAAGGTGACCAATCATGACTTCCAACATTAAAAAATACAACACCAAATAGGAAGCATAATCAACCAAAATACCTCTTAAAGGGGACATATCATGCTTGTTTCTCCTTTTCACTACGCCAGACTAGGATGCCTGTAAAGCATTTCTGCCCTCAGTACAAGTCATTTAGTTCCATCATTGCCCCACAATAGCATTCTCAAAATCGTCATTTTAGGCCATTATGAAGCCCTTGTTGAAACGCCTGGTCTCAAGGATGACCTAAAGTTACCTCGCAATGTCACAGCCCTTTGTGCTCTGATTGGTTAGTTCTCTTGGGGGTAGAGCCAGCCTGTCCTTCTTCTTCTACTGTATTTTCCAGCAGGCTCAAAGCAGCGAGTGCGTATTGAGTCCCCCTACAGGCCAGAGCTGGTAATGAGTGAGAGTGAGCGAGGGACTTTTATACCCCTGCTGCTGGATGTGTTCCTCGGTGAGGGTTTGGGGCTAACGGACATCACAGAGGAGGAAGTGTTTTATCAGATTACTCCAATAAAAAGAAAGGTACCTCGTGTCGTCACAACGTTTGAAATCTCGCAGACATCTCGCAATGACCTATTTTCAGAGGCATCAAATCTCGTTCCAGGATATCAGAAAAAATGCAATATCTCATTTTTTGAAAATTAAGGGGGTGTGAGGTCTTGTTTTCAAATTTATTATGTTATATGTAAGTATTAAATCATGCATCAGCATGATATGTTTCCTTTAAAAACAATTTTTGTAGACTACATATCTTTTACAAGATGGAAGTTGGTCATCCCTGCCAAATAGATCTGTAGCTTCCCCTGCTTGTTCAAAGACAGCACTTGTAGCACATCACATTGCAGGACATTGTCTCCCGACAGGAGGGGTGGCACAAAGAAGGAAAGGGACTTGAATTTTGTACGGGTAAAAGCAGGGAATGTTTTACTTCAGTAAAAGTCAAGTGACCTTAAAAATTATAATATAAAATTTATGATAATAATAATTTAATAATTTATAGTTATAATATTTTTTCTCTCTGCTCAGGATTTTAATAAACACTAATGCTAACACATGACTTCCATTTCGGACTGTGAAAAAATATATGCTTGAACATGACTTTTTTTAATGTAATGAATTTGGCTTAATATAGTTTAACTCAAGTAAAAGTTAAGTATTACTGTACTAATGTACTCAATCAAAAGTAACAGTAAAAGCACATAAATTTGCCAAAAGTACTGATTTTTTTTAAATCTATGTTCTGTAAAAAAGCACTATCACAAGCATGAATCAACCAATTTTTCACTAAACTAGCATGGTACAGTATAAATGAATATTCGAACAAACAGTATAATGTAGCATAACCAGAGAGTAGCAATGCTAAAGTCATTAAATAAAATGTATTTTGTAAACTTTGGTGGCATAGATTTGCATAATCACAGTGTATTTGACTCATTAAAAGGAATACCACATGTTAACGTAGATTAACAATCCTATCAAATCACTCCGTCTTGTTTCTAAATTTCAAAATGTGACCATTTTATGGAGACTTCCTGTTGCAAAATCTTTTTTTGATAAAGTATCAATGATATTGGTTCAGTTTCAGACATCATTCCAGTACTGATTATTGAGGTGAAAAAGTTGATAAGTTCAGTTTTCCATTTTATTTATTTTATTTATTTTTTTAGGTAGATCCCAAAAGACAAGTAATCAAATCAGACACAGTTAACTCATGATCCCTTCTTTTACAAGACCCAGGCACTTTCTCTGTCTCGTTCTTTTGCATTTCAGTCAATGTAGATCCATCATCTACACCACATATTCCTTTTGGGGGTGGGAGAAGAAGCCAATCCCAGCTGAGAGACATGGTACACCTTGGACTGGTCACCAGCCGATCACAGAGCCACATGTAGAGAACAGACTGCTATCCATGCGCTGCAGGCAATACAGATTCATCAGTCAACCTCACAAGCATGTTTTTGTCTGTGAGGAGAAACTGGAGTGCCCAGGAGGAGCCCACACAGGCACTGGGAGATGATGCAACTTCTACACAGAAGGACCCTGGACCACACAAAGAGTTGGACCAACAATCTTCTTGCTGTAAGGCACGGGATGCTAACATCTATCATCCCAGTCCCCTGTAAATATAAACCAACAATATTTCTTCACAATCTTAAAAAATAGTCATTTTTTACCTTAAAATTTCAAAGCAAGTGAACGATGTTGTTGTACAATGTTCTCCAGGTGCATTGTTCATCCTCCTACATTAAGTCTTATGAAGATTAGCCTTTTGTCTCTGACCTTTTTAGTCCCAACACAAAGAAGAGAGTAAAAAAACATTTTATTGTCCTCATTTTTTTGTCCCATGAGGTTCAAATATCTAAAACCCTTTTTTGTTCTTTCTCCTTTATTTTAACATTCTAGACTAATGACACTTGAGAAATCAGCACCACTTTATACTCGATTTAACCATTTTCATGACATACATCAACCTCTTTAATTTGAATGCATCATTCTTGTCATTTTTTCTTAGCAGTTTGATGATGGAATAGCGATAAGAGCATCTCTGACATTTAAGAGCTTTATTGTTTCGATATTTTTGTCTATATTATGAAGCCATCAGCTGTTGTACAAAAACGCTTTGTTGAGCATATTGTTTACTTTTAAAGCCCTTTCAGTACTTGCTCTTGGGGTGCTTGTAACTGAGTGGGTTACATCCTTGTACTAACCGTATTCAGAGGCCCTCTTCTCAAGTGGCCGACTCATTTTTGATTCCCACCTGTGACCTATTTTTCTGCCTGTCTCCCCTGCTCTCTCACCTGCTTTGCGATTCTATTCACTGCCTCTCCTCCCTCAATAAAGGCAAAAAGCCTACAAAATACCTTCAAAAAGATATATGTACATTCATTGCCTGAAGTTGCAGAATTCTGTTGAGTGAGGTTTCAGAATGAATTTGAAATGTGGATAGAATATGTCACCTCAGATCTAAAAGTTTTGCTGGACCAAACTTTTGTGAAAGCATAATTTTTATATTTTATATTGCTGGGTGAAGGGAGACTTTAATGTTGCACACTCCTGAAAGATAGTGGCAATAAAATATATCCAAACACAGTGATAAAGAAAACTCAATATAGTCGACCAAGTGGTTAAGCTGAGAGTTATGTCATGATTACAATGCAAGATTAAACAACCATGGAAACATAAAACTGTTCTTTTACTTGACTAGACACAAGTACAATTATGTTTGGAGAAGGACAGGTGATACAGACCAAACAAAAACACTATGCCTCTGTTAGCCTTTCAAAGTGGTTTAATGAAAAATATATTAGCGTAATGTTAATTGCTAGCAGTTACCTACCAGTGTTTGTGGTGCACTTGCTTTCTCTCTCCAGCATTTCTCTTTTCTCAGTCTTTTGTTTGATTCCCTCAACAGCACTTCGTAAAAATGAAGGTGCTGCTTTCAAAACTTGAAAAACTTTGATTTACACATCTTGCAGTTCCAGCTAAAGGTGAAACTATGCTGGGTTTTCATCCGTAATTACTGCACTCACAGCACGACATCTCTGACATGGTGGAAGAAATCATAGGTGGGAGAACTAATTCAAACACCTTAAACACCAGGTCTTTTTTTTTAATGTATTTTTTGGGCATTTTGTGCCTTTATTGATAGGAGAAAGACAGTGGATAGGCTTGTGAAAGGGGGTGAGAGAGTAGGGGAAGACACTCTGCAAACTGGTCACAGGTGGGATTCGAACCTGGACCAGCAGAAGCAAGTACATGGGGTGCCTGGTTGCTAACCACTCCGCCAAACCAGCGCCCCGAAACACCAGGGGTCTGATTTATAAAGCTTGCGTACGCACAAAACGGGGCCTGAAACTGGCGTACGCCTTTTCCCACGCAAAGTTTGTGATCTATAAAAACAAACCTGACGGTAAAATGTGCACACCAGTAAGCAAACTCTGAACCAGGCGTACGTAGATTTTGGAGGCATGGGAAACTAGCGACACAGACGGTGAAGTGGTGAACTGAAGCCTCCAGATACATGTTGATGTCTCTCCAACATTTTATTTCACTAAATATCAAACTTTACTGACAGATCCACGTCATCATAACCATTCAAACTAACTGTTTTATTTGGGCTATAAATAACGCGTGTAATTGACCGTTTCCTGTAAGTCACTTTCATTATGAAAATATACAAAAAAAAAAAAAAAGTCCGCCACATACACATTTCTTCAGCGCTGTCTCGCCTTCATTATCCGGACGGACCTCACAGGACCGGACACTAATGCTTTCGTTGATGTAGAGTTAATAATTAGACTAACACAGAAACCTCAGAGCCACCAGTTTTCATTAATATCTGTAAATTTCGCGCATTTATTACCAAGTGCGGTTTTTAGTTGTAATAAAGTTGCCTGCGTCAAGACGCACAGAGCGCACAGAGACACGGCGGTGGCTTCACACAATTCTCCTCCTCCATCAGCTGCACATATTTATTTTGTAAATAATCTAAGTGTGGGGATTAAATCAGGGCATCTCTGACATGATCAGTCAGACTACATATCCTCATAAATAGAACAGATGGAGTTTCCCAGGGAAAAAAATGTGGCCAACAATTATCATCTTTTGTTTGTCGATCAAAACTTTGATTAGTAATAATACTGAGGTAGGGAGACTGCTGACTGACGCGCGCTCTCAGAAAGTATGTAAAGAAGTCAGTGTGGGTCCCGTTAACATGTAAACATTGCAGATATACTTGTGCGTAATGAAGAAGGTGGGTGTTTTGGCACAATGGATGCATGAAGCAGTGACGTGGTGTAATTCTCTGATTTTTGTAAAGTTTGTGATCCACAGCTGCAGCAAACTACCGACATATCAATTTTATCCATCACTTCATTCACAAAATGGGTCACAAAGTTTACTTGATCTCCTACACTGCCCTCTCTGTTGCACTTGCTGCATTAACAGCAGCAGCGACGGACAGCCACTCGCTGCCCTTTCTTTTGTTGGAGATTCCTGTGCTGTGAGACCTGAATAAAATACCTTTCCGGCCATCCACCTCATCAATGAGGACTTCAATCTCCGTCTCCGAGAAATTCCTTTTTGTGGTTTTCCTTTCGGTCGTCATTGTCACACGTAAAGTGTATGAGTGAAAGGCTTATTTATATACCCAAATAGTCATGAGGTGCTTTGCATTGACCATTTATGGAGGGTTTGCAGCTGCGCACTTCTCCAGGTGGATTCTGATTTATTGCGAACAGTTTTATAGATCTGAATTTTTTTGTGCGCACGCCATAAATGAGACCCCAGGTCTTTTGTTGTCATCCTCATGACCCCCTATGTACCAACTCTTGTTTTTGCAGCTCCCAGAACCACACAACATACTGGTAATAATCTTACATAAATCATGCAGTCTTAGCTTGGCATTAAAGGAAAAGTGGGAAAACAAACATAAAATCATTTGACATCACAATACCCAGAGTGCATTGCACCAGTTTGCTCACATGAGAATCTGATGATTAAATTCTATCAAAATGCAGCAGCCAATTTGCACAGCATACATTGAGAAACACTAAGGATCCTATTTAAATTTAAAATGTCTTTAAATGCAGCTTTCCCTTTAACACTGTGTATAACTACACAAGTGTCAGACATCACACTGCATTGCACAATGTCGAAAGCCTGCCGTCCACACTGCAACTGTTAGAAATGCTCTTGTTTATCCCTGTCAACAGTTTGTCAAGTGCTTTTACAGCATAAGAAGAAACAGACTTGAAGTGCCTTTAAGTTATTAGAGGTGAAGATTTTGAAACAGTAAAGCACCAGCTGCATGAACAGAGACTGAATGTCAGACTTAGTAGACAAGATGTTAAAAATGTAAAAAGCATGTCATCAGTTGTCAAATAAATGCTGAGTTCCAATTAATCGCCGGTTTCCAAATAAACGCCAAATGTAGCAGTACATTTTGACAAATAGACGCCCATTCCAAATAAACGCCCGGTGTAATTTATTCAGCGCAGCCTATGAGCTACGGTCGAAGTTACAGAACACACATGCGAACGCTGAGCTCACAGCTGACAGTGCACGCTTGAAAAGAAACATTATCAGATTGTACCTTAACAGTCCACATGGTTTATTTGTTTCTCTGGATGTCCTGTCAGCTCGCTTTTCCTCCCTCTGTATGTCAACAAAAGGCACGTTGGTGTACGGCGCTCTGTTTCACAACAGTGCAGTTACACTTAACAACCACAGAGGGCACTAGAGCGCAAAAAGCCGGAATCTTACACACTAGGGCTTCACAAATCCAAAGAAGAAGACGTTGCCGCTGCTGCTGCAGGTTATTTGCCCTTTACGTCAGGAGGCTGGACATGTCAGTTAGCTGCTTATCTCCATGGCCCCGGTGCAGCCAAAAAACAGGAGTAAGACCTTAATTTCACTACTTACGACTGGTAAGGTAGTTCCTCACCAGTCTTAAGAGTGCTTAGAGAGTGCTGAGTTTAAAGAAAACAAGAATATAATTACAGTTCTGTAATCTTGCTGTAAGGGTGATACTCATACTGGTGTAAATAAATAATTTGATTACATTTATATTTTTTCGTTTTTTGCTAAGCAAGATTTTTGTGGGAAAGGAATTAAACGCCTGTTCCAAATAGTCGCCTGGTCCCAAATAAACGCCTGGTCTGCTCAGTGATTGAAACAAATAAACGCCCCGGCCATTATTTGGTATTTTACAGTACATTAAATATATTTTTTTGCACCTCTAAGGATTGTAACTGCAAGTATGTGTTTCCCTGTCGTGGTTAATTGACCCATCAATACACAGCCAAACAAAGTCTCTCCCTGTGTGTGGAAAATGAAAGTAAATAGTTTGATTCACTTAAATAGATTTAATGGATTAATACATTCAATATATTAATACATTTTCTACTACCTCTGCTTTTTTATACATAAACCATCTCAGCTGAGAAAGTAAAGTCAAAGAAAACCAAGACAATCCCTTCAACACTTCATTTAGGCAATGAGGAAAAAAGTGTTGCTCAGTTGTGCACAGTCGAGCCACATTGCTTGCAGGTAGTTTGGATGCTGATGATTCCACTTAATTGGTCTGATTATATGGCTCTTTTCTTCATTCTCCATTTCCCCTGACCAAAAAATAGGCATGCCTCATGTTATCCTGATTTTCAATGTGGAAGACTTGAGACTTATCACTCACGGTCACAGTCTGAAAGCTCTGACTTGATAATGTGGATAAAAACAAACATGGAAAATATGACTGCATACAGTCTGAACCTGCACATAGACTCAATGACCTTGATATTTGTCTGTTAACTTTCGAAATCTTTATACTTCATCCTTCCATCTCTGTAGAAATGTGACCAAGGGTAGATGAAAGCCCTTCAAATGTTCAGATATTCAATTTACATATGCAGCCAAGTAAAATTTCCCTACTCTCCTGATAGGGTCCATGTAGGGTGACCAGATGTCAATTCACTAGATGTGGGATGAAGACTGTTTATGCGAGACAATGTGGGACACTGTCTGATACCAATGCATCGAGGTAGTTTAAAATAACTTAAAAAATATTAAACATTTCTATTCTGCCCATTAGCTTATAACATTACTATACTTCTGATTGAAGACAGAAGCATAACGATTGACTGGGAAGTCCCCTTTTGAGCAACATGTTTTTTGTGAGCCTTGCACTGTCTGTGCCGTTTTTTTTTTTAATTCCCTCTTCGTGTGAAACGGAGAATTGGCTCAAGCAAACTTCACACAAAACTTTATGTGACTCGCCTTGGACTGGTTTCACCCAGGGGTGGATGGTCTCCCAGTGTTTCTTGAAGCTGCATTTCCTCTTCTTAGTCTTGCAGGTCCTGTTTTCCTCCCTTTCCTCCATGTCTTGCGGACCTGATTTGTTCCTTGTTGGCTCACGCAACCTTGAGCTGTGTCCGCGTCCGAGTTTGATTGACATGATCAGATAGCCTGCTCCACCCCCTGGTGACAGCCCTCACTACTACCGGCGTGTTCCCACCGAAAGCGTTGCGAATTTTCCGCGCATCGATATTACATACAAAGTCAATGTAAAGACGCAAATTGACGCTGCATCGGGGCGAGCATAGAGCGGCGTAAAGCATTCAAGCGTTGAGCGGTGAGTGACGAGCGTTTCAAGCAAAAAAACGCCCGCCGCTCACCGCTCAACGCTTGACGCTCAAGTTGAAATAATTGAACTTTTCGAGCAAACAAGCGTCTTGATGCGCTGGGACAGCCTATCAGCGTGGAGATCGTCACTGACGCAGGGCATTCTGGGATTTGGAGTCTTGCTAATCTGACAAACTGCTAACCAAACTGCTAAACTGGAGACAGGTGGAAAGGCGCTCCGCAGCTGGAATGGAGCCCCTGTAGTTGGTATCCAGGCGGGAGATCCTGGCACCAACCCTGGCTAGCAGGTCTTCAAACTGAGCAACAGTCAGCCTGAAGTACCCCTAGAACCGGCCGTCGTCCAGACGCAGCTCCTGCAAGAGACGGTGGAACTCACTGAGCTCACACCACCTCTGTAGGGTAGCATGCATCCAGTACCGACGTCGGCGCCTAGCCACAGCTGACTTCTCCACAGCAGGTACAGAGCAGCGACGATGCCGTGGCGAGCGCTGAGCATTTTTTTGCATATTTGTACCAGCGTCTAAACTCGAGCGTCTAGTGCGGCCCAAATTCACTTGATGCGCGAATACGCTTGCTTTCAAGGCTTTCGGTGGGTACGCGCTGTACCACTACACACAGCCGTCTGATAGATGCCATAGTAATAAACATGCATTACAAAACTGGAGTCAGACTATCAGTAACAATGCGGGACACCGTCTCAATTTGCGGGCCGTGTGAAAAGTAATGAGAATGTGTGACTGTCCCACACAAAACGGGACATCTGGTCACCCTAGGTCCATGGCATGTCCATAAAAGAAGCTGCCCACTCTGACAGTCATAAACTGTAAAATCTTGGATATCTGTCGAAAGTGCTCTCTGTTAGTTAAGCAGCTTCTCTAATAACCAAGGAGAAGCTTGAGGCTATGAAATCATGTCAGGGAAATGCCAGCTCATGGACAGAACCTACAAATGTTTTTATGGGTGTAATTCAGTGGATTATCCAGTGGCTGGAAGTTGGCAGGCAGCTGGCTGGGAGGGGAAAATTGACTTTGACATGTGACCCCTGGCCTCCAACTCAATATCACTTTGTTCATGGGAAAGAGTAGACACTTGTGTTAAGTTGGAGGAAAATTCCATAAAGTATTCTTAACATATTGCATTCACAACATAACATTCAAAAGCAAAGGATGACTGTGGCCCCAAATTGCACTATGTTGCCACAGGACGTTAGGACACTGGCATATGATTCCATGTTATTGGTCTGGTTTTGTCACTGACACTGTCTTTTGTTGCATTCTGTTCAGCCACTGTGTAAGTGGAGAGGATGTTAAATGAGACCCAAATGTTAAACATTCTCAGCACAGGTGGCAGCAGCAAAATCAGATCTCATTTGTAATCATGGCCTGAGCAGATGTATCACACCAACAGAGCTGCTGTTTATTAGAAAGGAAAAAACATGCCACGTAAAGCGTTTGAGTGAAATTAACCAGTTCATTAGTTGAAGTAAAAATTCATGACAGGTCAACAGTCAGCCTTGTAAAAGCTTGGAGGGGATGCCGAGCTGCTCCCCTGTTGGCGCTCCACAGACCCTATACAGGGCACAGGCAGAGCTAATGCACACAGAAATCCATTTGGAAAAGCCATTAGCAAATGTAAATTGTTTTTTTCTGTCAATTAGAGTATGAATTATCCAGCCGACATCAGCCAGATTGATGTCATCTACTTCTACTCATTTGACTAAAAGGAAAAGTAGTTGCTACACATAAAATCCAATCAATAAACTTAGTCAGGGAACAAGTGTGTGAACAAATGGGTTGTGAATATAAAGTGAGTATGTTTGCTCTGCTGGCACCCCGCTGCTGTAAATCTGAAAGTGACGAATGCTTGAGAAAACAGCAATGCCTCATTGTTTTGTTGCTTCAGGCCACAAATATAGACTGATTTTCTCCCTTTATGTCTTATTGTGGGGCTGGAGCCTAAGGTTACATGGATATCACTCAAAGTTGAGTTAAGTCAGAGTGAATATACATGTATGTGCAAAATCTGACAGAATTCTCCACAAAAATTCTTGACATCTTAAATTCAAAAGCAAGAAATGTTAGTGAGGCCAAAGGACATTTGAGCATGTCCCTGTAATATTAAATGTTTTCCCTTCAGTCAAAGTTGCTATATGTGTAAAATTTTAAGGAAATCCTGGAAAGCTTTTCTTTAAAATGCATTAATAGGCAGGTGTTAAAAATGATGCCTGATAACCTTAAACATCAGTTGATTCCTTTAAAAAAATAGACTTTGGTTCAAAGTTTTAGGAATATTCCTTTGAGAGCTTATATCATGCCTCTTTTTCAGTTTTACATGCCCTTTAGTCTTTTTAATGTATTCCAGATTTGATATTGCACTTCTGTGAACAAGACTGTCAAGTCTGTGGCATCAGTACTTCTCTCTCTCCCCAGAGTTATGGCACCAGCAGCATCCCAGCCCTGAAGACTTATAAATGTGAAATTCTTCAATTGTTTTGCCCATATCTATACCATAGCAAGTCCACTGCAGAGCGTAAATGGCAGAATTGAATGCAGAGATGTTGACAACATGGCACCAAGCTGCCAGGAACTGACTGGTTATGGCAAAACAGGCAGGAGCTCCAACAGAGCAGCTTTGGTCCTTTTCCTCTCATGGTATCTGCTCAACCCAACTCCATTCCACACAGTTAAGTTTCCACCCTCTCTGTTTTCATCTGACGTATAGTTCTTCTTAAAGGTCTGCAGGATCAAATAATGTGGCTGTGTGATACTACAGCAGCATCTGAACAACAACAATAGAGGAAACAGCTAATGGAGCTACCAGTCCCTTTGTTTGATGGAGGGGAGATTTATTTTGTTCCATTGATGGCTGTGAGCAGCAAAACAATGTACTGTTTAAGGCATAGGAAAGTTTGGTAAGCCCCACGCCCATTAGCGAGTCAACAACAGATCATTTCTGTAATCCATGTCCAATCCCCAACTCATGCCAGACCATTCAGAGGTCAGCAGTGTCTTCACGTCACATTTAATCTTTATCAAGTTTGCTCAGAAACTCTACTTGAAAGACAATGGCCATCTTTTAGTCAAAATGAATATTTCTGCATCAAATCCCTTACAGTGTTATTGTAATATGGCACTCGCAAGCAAATGGTGAAAAGAAGACCTAGGGTAAATCCCAATTCTACCCCTTTGCCCTTCCCCTTCATCTAACCCCTTCCCCTTAGCCCTCTGTTTTGAGGGACAAGGGGAAGGGGTAGAACACACAGCTGAGAAACGAGATGCCACTTGATTCTCGTTACGTCATCACTCAGAGCCGCTCACTGACTGTGATGTAAGCAGATGCGACAATAACCATAGCAACAGCTGTGAAAGCTAGCTTGTTATAATGAGAAATTTTAAAATGCCACCAACAACTAAAACCATGATTAGTGTTTACTTGACAAATTAATAATTAGATATTATTAAGTGTTTTCTTTGGTCTCTGCCCTGCTTCGTGTCAGCGGGTTCAGTGTGGTATGGGAAATTGTCTTATCCCTTGGTTTCCTAGTGAGGTTACGGTGGTGAGGTCCTTCCTTTCAAGGGCTGTGAAGCTCTTGGTCTTAGCCCTTTTCCTTAGCCCTACGGAGAATTGGGACACCATTTAACTAGACATGAACGCACAAAACCAAGGGGTAAGACAAGGACTAAGGGGTACAATTGGGATGGACCCTTACTTTGGGTGTTGTTTAATCTTTGAACAGCAAAATGTTGTCTTTACCCATGATACATGTAGACATGTGGTCTGACTTTACTGAACCTCTGATAGACTTGCTGTTCGCAACCCTCAACCTGAACAGACACACAGTTCAACCCAAAACCACACCAGCTCTGAGGCATAATTAACTACCATTAAACTATATAAATTATGGGCAGTTTGAGTATAAATTTGGCTGAACTGTTGATCTTTTTTTGTGTTTTCTGTTACTTCCTGTGCTGAATTCTCCCATAATTACCTTTGTGGTGTTTGTTCTCTGTTCTTTGATGTCAGTGTTGTGCTTCTTGCTGAATTTGTCTTTTATTTTAATCTCTGGCTGTTGCGTTGTTGAAAAGGTAATTACTTTTTTTTTTTATCAAGATATCATAAACATATTTTCAGTCTGTATTTCTCAGTCACATCTTTGAATGGTGCAAACATAAGTCAGTTTGTTGCCATGATATCAGCTGCCTGTCTTAGCGTAGACTCTAACAATTAGAAGAAAATTCATATTCCAGTTCAGAGATGAAAATGAGATTAATTGTGTGAGACAGATGCTCCTCATTACAAGCAAATCAGCCCTGACAGAATGAGAGGAAAAAAGGAAAAAGGTAAAGGGGCGATAGCAGCTGAATTTATCTGAAGACTATAAATGACAATAAATGATGGATCTTGGAGTCCTGTTGCATCATACATACATTCTAAAAATGTAGTTGAATGTGAGTGCATGACTATTTAAAGTGTTTCTGTTTTTGTAAAAGAACTAGTAATTGAACCACTTTTTAAAATTTAGCTCTCTATATGCCCCAGAATTATCAGTCTGTCTGAGACGCTCTATTTGAGGTTCTGCTTCTCCTCCATTAGTTTACAGGTCTCTGTGCTAATTATCTTTACCAAGGTGGCTATGTTTTTGCTGGTGTATGTTTGTCTGTTTGTTAGTTTGTTAGCAAGATTACCCAAAACTACTGGGCAGATTTTGCTGAAATTTTCAGGTGATGTTGGTAATGGCCCAGCTTAAAAATGATTTGATTTTAAGGTGATCCAGATAACCCCTGTTAGAGAACAATTGTTTTTGCTCAATAACTGTCTAACTAAAAATGATATCGACATGATTCTAAGTGCTAGGTGTGGCTTTTTAGGGTCAAGCTGTCACATTATGATGGTAACTTTATCATGGAACTATTGCCTATAGATGTAACAGAAATACAGCAATGCATGTGTTAACAACAAAACAACTGTAGGTAACTACGCTGGTAAGTCTGTTTTTGTTTTTTGTTTTTTGGGAACTAACACTGTAAGGATACACAAGAGTGAAGTCCAGATGATGCAGACTTTTGTCCTGTTTTTAGGGGCAGAGTCTAAGCAGTGAGGGTGGAAAGTTTGCCCTTTAGAGATGGAGTACAGAGGGTCCATAGTAACATCAGCAGTCTCATTATGGAGTAGGGTGTACGGGGAACAGGGTCTGCAAAAGATAGTAGGGGAAATGTCAGATGAAGTGTTTTAAAGCAGTCAGTGGATCTGAATGGTGAGGAATAATCCTTCTATTTTTTTATTTATTATATTTTGTAAACTACTGTTTAGTGGGGTTGATTATGGACTAGGAAAGATAGCACCAGAATGTCAATATCTACAGCCTGCATGTACGGAGCCAGGGTCTGAAGCTGATTACTGTTTGGACTCTTAGGTAGGGTTGGTAAGATACAGCTGGAGTTTGAACCAGTACAGTTGGAGGGGAGAATAAGCATGAAGGGAGTGGCTCTTGGGGTGCCACAGTTCACTGGTCAGCCTACAGGTGTCGAGGGAGCTTATTGGACAAACTTTGACAAGAAGTCCCCACCTGATGACCCCAGTGATGTTCTGGTTGCTGGTGCTCATGAGTGCACAAGGATCAATAGTGTCAGTGTAGTCTCTACCTGCAGCTTGTATATACGGATCGTGGATCAACTGAAGGTGGCAATGCTGTGCGATGAAGGGCCATGTGATAGATTTTCTAACTCTTGCGTGGTGTATAGAAATATGAGTGTGGTGTAGGTGTCTCTACACTTTTTTCTTTTTTAATATACATTTTTGGGGTGGTTTTACAGTGTTTAATAAGATAGTGGAAAAATACAGCGGATAGGCTGGTGAAAGGGGTTGACGGACTGCAGGAAAGGACACTCAACCAATGGACCTCAAGCACAAATCAAACCTGAGCCAGCTGTAGCGTATATAAGATGTGCCTGGTTGTCCCCACTTCACCAAAACCTTAACCTGACATGTGAGATGGACCATTCAATTTATACAATACAGAAAGCATTTCACTGGTCCATCTGGTAAGCCGAGCAATTGTTCTATCAATCACATTCATTATGAGAACAGTAAATGATGCAGTAGGCATCTTTAGGTGTAAAGTGCAAAATGTGATCCACAAAAGAAAAAGCCTTCTGCCAAAACATGTCTGAAGGGGAATGAAATATTTTAACCATCAATTAATGCTTTCAGTATTCACTGCTTTTCAATTACAGTTTTTCACAGTTCTTAACACGTTTCTCAAAACACTAACAGATTCCTTCAAATTCTACACACAAACCTGAAAACCTCACACACAAAATGCTAAACCTGACACCCCCTTTTCAAGATGACTCTTTGCCATCAAATCTCTTAACTGTTCACAAAATGGAACTCGTGTTCTCATTTGGTACACACAGTCACATTCTCCAATGACACACACATACCAGCTAATTGATACACACAGCTCAGCATTTGCTGCACACTACCAAGCATTCACAGTACAATGAAGTGCAAAACTGAAAACCCAATTATAGAAATGCAACACACAATGTGAATGGCAATGACTAATGAGAATTACCCATTTTTCTTTTTGGAAAGTGTCTGTGTGGGCCCATTTCTTCAAACATAAAATATCACACAAGTATTGTTCAGTTCCAGTACACACAATCATTGTTTGATTTACAGTGTTTCAGTGCACAGGCATTTCTAAAGAAAATGTATGTAAACAAAACAAATTAAAAAAAGTCAAAAGGTTGCACCAGACCACTTCAAGTCTCCTGTTTCTATCTGGCCAGAGGGCCTCATCCACATCGCAGAGGATGGTCTCTCTGGTATCAACACAGGCCTCCTCCATGGCCTCCTCATCCTCCTGCTCTTCATCCTCGTCCTCCTCCATCTCCTCCTCCTAGTCCTCCTCTCACTCTTCCCCCTCTCCTTCTCTGGTTGTCGTCCATTGTTCAGTGCTCACCAGACAGAGGCTCAAGGCCCTTTTATGCTGCAGTTCTCCTGATTGAAAATTGCTCACCAGACCTGGGAGTTCAGAGGTTTGCATACTTGTGTGTTGTGGGTTGATGCTTTGAGATTTCAGTTGGGATGTGTGTGCAACAACTGACCATTGTGTGTACAGTTTTGACAACAAGGTGATGTGTAATTGACATCAGAGTGTAAAGAAGGAAAGTCAGAGTCTAATGCAGATAAGGGAATGTTTAGATGTGGTAAATTGGGCCGAGCAATTGGTACTTGAAGTGAGGGT
The DNA here is from genome assembly GCA_036419115.1 of Scarus forsteni. Classification (NCBI taxonomy): domain Eukaryota; kingdom Metazoa; phylum Chordata; class Actinopteri; order Labriformes; family Labridae; genus Scarus; species Scarus forsteni. Next base: position 9,808,047 of record JAZDUH010000135.1, read on the forward strand.
TTTGCAAACTGTGCCAAATTATAGAATGTTGTGTGTTAAGAACCGTGAAAAACTGTAATACAAAAATGTGGACCAGATCTTACAAAACTGCCACTGAGGTTGCTAGCGTCTATGTTAGTCTTTGTACCAGCTGTGTTTTCATGCTGTTGCCATTGGACAGTGTGCCTGCAGACCGAGTTAAATCGCTTTGGCTTGGTGCTTTGCAGGATGGATCCGTCCGATTATAGAGAATGAATTGAGTGAATCCTGCTGCACAACAAGGTCAGTTCATTCTTTCATTAAGGCACAAGTAAACGTTTTCTTTCAAACAGAAGAGATTGGGGCCTATGGGGCCAATACTTTTAGAGTGAGCATTGGTATTGAAAAACAAATTTGTGATTGGAAAATAAAATTTGAACTAAAAGAGGAAGCGCCGGCACCAAAGCATTTATACTGGCACTGAAACACAGACATGACACTGAAGTAAGTTACACAGGAAAATGAAAGACAGCCTTTTAAAACTCACAAAGATACAACCTTGTTAAGTTGGTTAATCTTTTTTATATTTTAAGGATCATGATGTTTTTTTAATGATGTTTAATCTGACCCAGAACAAGCTCTAATTTGTTGTCATATCTCTGTAATCATGATATTTCCCCCAGTATTAGCTCTCCATTGTATAGTGCATGTTTCCACTCATGTTGTTGAAGACAAAATAAGAAATATTAAAATGTGACGCTGCCTCTCATTGAAAAGAAACATATTCCCTCATTGGCAGAAATCCCTGCTGGCCTCCTTGTTCCTGTTGCCCGTAGCAGGATGAATGAGTTAATATGTAGTCATTGTGTGGGCTGGATATACTCACACGCGCCGCTCTGATATCCTACATCAATGGGCTATTGCAAGTTAATGACCGGCTCTGTGAAGGCCCATTTGCGGGAAATATGGACGGTGTAAAAAGGGGGCTGGGAGAGCAGGTGCTGCTGCCGTTGAGTGGCTCATAACCCGGCCATATGGTGGAGGGGAATCTCATTTGGCTGTTGCTCGTACAAAGGCCTGACTTTAGAGAAACTCTAAGCCATTTCTATGCTGTTGTGACGACTCTGGACCCTCTAATAACAGTTTTCTCCATCCGCTTCCTCCTTCTCTGCCTGCATGGATGAACAGTGTGTAAATTTGCATAATCATCTATAGGTAAATGATAGTGTTGAGCTGCACTGCCGGGGACTTCATCTGAATGGAAATGATAGCACTTTTTGGTATATAAAGGAAATCACTGGAGTGATAGAAAGTGTGGTTCAGGTGAAAAGTCTTCAGCATCAGTGGTATCTATCTCCATCTGTCCTTCGCTTTCATCCTTTTTCACCTTTAAATCATCACATAGAAAAGACACTTACCTTGTTTGGCTACCACAAAACATTAATTATTGGCATTCTCACTAAGTGGAGGTTCTAAGTGAGACCCTCTCATCCACCCCCCCATGTCCACAACTAACAAGATACATTTGTTTCAAATCCTAGGGTTTAACGTAAAATATCTGAAAGGATCAAAAATGCAGTATTTTGAAATGGAAATAGAACACTGCATTATGTCATTATTGAGCAAAAGTTTAAAAAAGCAAAGTAAACACTGAACATCTGTGAATTGTTCAATAAATTTGTTGAAATTGATTGTATTTTGATTCTCTTTGAATATGAAAAGTATATCTATCTATCTATCTATCTATCTATCTATATATATATCTATCTATCTATATCTATATCTATATATATATATATATATAAATATATATATATATATACATGTATGTATATATATATATATATATATATATATATATATATATATATATATATATATATACATAATGCTTTAAAAATTTATTAGATCACCACCTAATGTAAGGGTTATGCCACAGATACTTTAAATTAACAGCAATAACCTTTTTTGTTTACGCTTTGGTTAATACAGCAGTATGTAGAAGTCCTTTACATGTGTGCTGTTTGCAGAAACTACCATGAATTTAATTTGGTTAATTTCTCTGAACTGATAATGGAATGTCGCTAAAGGAAAGGTAAAATATTTGTAATTGTAGTAATTGAAGCTTTGTAGGTCCACAGCAGCAGGCTGTCCACACCAAAGATCCAAGGCTGCCTACAAGATAAGATCTAGAGACGAGTACAAGAGCAAACAAAAGGGGGCAAAGAGATACATATATATATGTTGAGACAGAGAGTGTAAGGGAGATAAAGACAGATAAGTTCAGTGTGCCACATACCCTGGCAGTCTAAGCCAATTGCAGCTTAACTAGAAAATGATTTAAGCCCGAGCCAGCCCTAGCTGAAAGCTCTATCAAAAAGGGATGTTTTAAGTCTAAGCTTAAAGCTAGCGAGGTTGTCTGCCTCCTGAACCAGTAAATGGTTCCAGAGAAGAGCAGCCTGATGGCTAAAGGCTCTACCTCCCATGCTACTTTTAGAGACTGATGGTCCCACAAACAGGCCAGAATGTTGGGAGTAGGATGTTCTAGAGGGGTTACATGGCACAACAAGCTCTTTAAGATAAACTGGCACCTGCACCTTGAGAGCTTTGGAAGCGAGGAGAAGAATCTTGAATTATATTGTATATTTTATGGAAATCCAGTGCAGAGAAGCTAATACAGGAGTAATGTGATCTCTTCTCCTAGTTTTGGATGGTATATGTGCTGCAACATTTTCAAACAGCTGAAGTGTCTGATATGACTTGTTGGGACAGCCTGATAAAAGAATTACAATAGTCCAGTCTAGGGGTAACACAGGCATGGACTAGCTTTTCAGCACAACTCTGAGACAGGATAGGCCTGATTTTAGCAATGTTAAAAAGATGAAAAAAGGCTGTTCTTGAAATGTGTTTTACTTGAGAGTCGAAGGACAAATCCTGATCAATTAGTACCCCAGAACTTCTAACAGTTGTGCTTGGTGCCAGGCTATTGTCAGCTAGGGCAGTTAAATCACTAGAAAATGTTTCCAGGGGCCCAGCACAATGACTTCCATCTTGTCCGAAATTAGACATTTTTCTAAAAACAAAAATGAATAATAATCTGTTTTCTGAGCATTACATTTACTCAAAACTTTTCCCATGCCCATCCAAAATTGAGTTTTTACTGGTTTGTCACATTATGTCTTTGCTCAGTTGTTGTTGTTTTTTTCTGGTGGAGTTTAATGATAAAATAAGGGAGTAATGCTGTTAAATAGAACTGCTGGCCTGCTCTTAGCCTTTGGCCACTCTGCCACTGGCTTCACTGTACATAGCACCCAGGCAAATCACATACATCGAGGTAAACCATTGATATAAAGTTTGGGCTGTTATTTGCAGAGGTGGGCGAGTGAGATCTAAAGGTGTATATTTCATGAACAGTGTGAACGAAGCAATAACGTTGAGGACCCCTCCAAGCCCAGACACAACCAACCCTCATAGTCGAATATCCAACAAAGTTTGGGAACAACATTTTTTTTTATTTCTGGGAACTGTTTGGAGTCAAAGGAGCAGAAGACAATAATAATTAACTGGTTTGAAAAAAGCCAAGTACCAACACAAAAAATCAAAGTGAACATACACACTGACTGATTCGGCGTGAAAATGAATGAGAACAAATAACTTCCGCAATAAATAAGGACATAAAAAAACATATTCCCGAAAGAGTGTCATAAAAATGAGACATGAAATTAGCTACGCAATAACAAAAAAAAGAAAAACAAAAAGAGAAGCTGATAACATAGACATCCGATTAGAAAAAGAAAGAAAAAGTAAAACCTTGAAGTCATATAGGTGCTAGCAACAGATCCCCAAATCCACCATTATCTGTATTTATTCTATTGTTCTGTTTTTTTAAATTTCCAATAAAAAAATAAATTACATGATGAAATAATTTAAGAATAAGGAGGAATCGAGGTGTTTTCTATTTGACTGACAGCTTCCTGTGGTCAAATATTCATGCGACTGAAGAGAAACACCATCCAGAGAGACTAAACGTCTAATCTAACAACATTGTCTCTCTGCCTAAATGAAGCATCCTTGTCATTTTTTTAATCACCAGGCATCAAACAGTAACAATGATTCTTTATGTCATGTTGCTACAGCAGAAAAATCAAATGATGTCTCTATACAAGAGGAGGGTTTAACAAAATCAACAGAAGGTGGAGTTTTCTGTACAATGTTGACCTGCAAAGCACAACGGCTAATGTAACAAAATGTGTAAACATATTTGACACAGTCAGAGTATCACACTTTATCAGATGTGAGTGAATCTTCAGCCTGGATTGTTTTACTATTTGAACACATGAGTCATGATAATCACGCACTTTCTGCAACAGCGTCTTAGGAAATGCAACAAACAAGCAGCAGAAATGATATAAAAGGAAATAAAATGCTCTTAGAGATCCAAAACTCAGAGAAATGTCAATGTTTTGTGCATTTTTGCCTGGAGGATTTGCTTTCCCATGGTTAAAAAGATATTTTGGTGCTGTGCAAAGTCGTCCAATTTATAATCAGGGGAGAGAAATATAAAGATACACTTCTATATCCCATCTTGCTGAGCACTCCTGGTCAACTCTGACTGGACATCATCCGTCAAAATAAAAGTACCTAAATTCAATAAATAAATAAATTACCCACTAAATGAATAAATAAAAAACAAACAAAAAAACAGAGATAGAAAGACGGCTAAAAGTACACATATACTTTAGCTCACATCGCGTCCATGACAGCTACATTGAATGAAACCGTTTGAAATGTGAAACTCATGTTTTTGACTTCCAACTTTCCCCGACAATCATAGTTTCTTTGAGGTCCCTCACTTACACAGATGCCAGCACCACGTCACATACACCTCACATGCATGCTCAGAATGGCCGAAATGACAGTGAGCGTATTTTACAGGGTTACAATGGACAAGGTTGTCAGAGCTCCAAGGGTCACACACCTCTTCAACAGTCACTATTTGGGGGTCGTGTGGATGTTTCCAGTGATGTTATTCACACTGCCAAAAAAGTCTCCAGCAGGGACTCCAGAAAAAGATCCACAGCGAGTCCCGCTGAAGTCCGGCTGCATTGTCTCTCATTAATGCTTACAATAGTAAGTGTGCTGCCTTTTAGCTAAAGTTCTTTTAAATGTTTCAGGACTCGGAAGAGTTCTCAGCAGATTTGATCCTTTTTAAATCACAGTTGCCAATATGGTACTGTCAAAATGTTTATAACTTTGTTCCAAACAGTTTGTTTTTCTAAGTTGCGAAATGATTTGATTTCTTTCTATACATAATATTCCTTGTCCTTGTCTTTCGGTCTCTTGCTACTAGCACTGCCTTTGGCGCTACCGCTTGGTGCTTTATCCTTCACCACAGCGCCGTTGGTTTGCGCCGAGTTGCTGATGTAGTTGCGTGTCTCGTCCACTTGGTAGGAACCCTCGTCCCTGTTCCTGTATTTGTACATGGCGTAGAGAAGAATGAGGATGCAGAGGGCGGCGGCTGACACGATGCCCACCACCATGCCCGTGGTACTGCTGGATTCCCGTATCACCTCCGAGGCCCCAGGGGGAACCCGCCGAACCACACCGGGCACGGTGGGCAGGGCAGCGGGCACCGTGCGCAGCATGGGCGAGGTGATGAAGGGACCCCGCGGCTTGGTGCCGTCCAGGTCGAAGGATGTGGGCAGGGGCAGCAGGACTATGTCCGGCTGCGGGGGTTTTACCTCGCGGTTGTTCATTTTCCCGGCGGGCAGCTTGGGTGGCGTGTCCGAGGGGACTGCCGCCGGCGGCGTGCCCCGGGGGTCGGGCAGAGGCGAGGTGGGTGTAGTCCTACCTGCCTCGGAGGCTTTGCTAGGCCTCAAGTCCTTGGCCTCCCACTTGGGCGCGAGGGCTTTGTAGCCGCCTTCATAGGCCGATGTGGTCAAGATCTTATCTGTTACCAGGGAGAAGGTGGTGTAAAAATCTTCATCGTCAGTCGGGGGCAGGCTAGAGTCGAAAGCTTCGCCAGAGCCAAACCCCGAAATCACCATGCCATCATCATCATCATCATCACCATCATCACCACCATCACCATCATCACAATCATCGCTGCCTCGGTCCGACAAGCAAGGTACCCCCGCCTCAGTGGCCATGGCCAAGGACTCTTTGGTGGTCTCAATAATGGTGAGGACGGGGCGGAGGGTTGGGGGGAGGGGGATGAAGGGAGAACGGGTGGATACAGAAGGGATGTCTATGGGGTCCTCGACTAGTACGGGGATGACTAGCTCCCCTCCTGAAAAGTGAAAGAGAGAGAAAAAACAGCAGTCAGTGGGCAGAACAGCACTGAACAGGAGAGCAAGAAGCAGCCAAACACCAAAAGAACCGAGAACCAAAGAACGGATAAAGCAAAGCCCAACAAAGGAAAAACAAACTGAAATGAAATAAAGAAAGAAAGAACAGAAATACTGTACCAGTGCAAAAACAATGAAAGTCAGAACCAAACAAGACCCAAACTGAAAGAAAACAACAGCCAGAAAGAAGGTTACATTGCATCAAAAGGCTTTGAGGGATGCACAGGGTGAGCCACTTTAAACCGACTCTACACACATACTGCTGCTATAAGATAACAATATGCTTACCCTTGAGTCCACTGTGACTGCACTAAAGGTCTGCTCTATATGCTGTATGCATACTTAAATCTATCACGGACATTTGTTAGAATAATGTGTGAATTATTCTTAATGTCACACAAATTTAAGCCCTACATTGAGTTCTATCTGATATAACAGCTCATTTCTCTAAATAAGAGACTTGTTCAGGAGTTTGTTTCATTTATATTTTACTCCTAAACCTTTAAAGTTTTGTTAAAAAATCAGCAGCAAAAGATGTGCTCTGTGGATAACAAGAAGCAGAGGGTATTAGTATTTGTTAGTGATTCTGGTGTAAGCCAGTGGGCTTGAACGCAAGCTAACGAGGCTGAAATAAGAAAGTGTTTGTGAAGTGTGTCATAAAACAAGAGGCCACTTTTGAACCAGATTATGACCACACATTACTGAGGGACCATGACCAGAGGCCTCTTGGACACACTTAGATGTGTGGCGTTGTTAGGGGGTATTTACAATTTCACTACAGGATCTAGTTTTGATTTTAGACATAACAGTGTGGAATAACAACGAATTTTACAAATCCCTGCTTTATGTCACATCCCTGTGTGTTACATTGGGGAGCTAGTTTTGAGATCTACATCAGTTTAACAGGCACTAACAGGCTTGAAACTATTATGTGACATTAAAACTTGCAAAATGATAAAGACTTTATATTCATAGTTTATTTTCAGCTGGCTGCAATAATTCATAGTTCAAAAAAATACTGTATAACTGCATCATGCTGCCTAAAAAATGACATTAATTTATGCTGAAGTACTTATGTGAATACTTTTTTGACCGAGGCCAACTGACCAGATATTTATCAGAGAACTTTAAGTGAGAAAATCAGTGTGATCATAACTAGGGATGAGAATTGATAGGATTTTATTGACACCCATTTACGGTGTACATTTTAGGACATCCTCAGTCTCAGGAAAACCTCTGTCATTTCTCAGACCAAATGGCCTCAGAAAAACCTCCCTCAGACCAAACTGTCTCAGACCAAACGGCCTCAGATAATACGGCCTCAGGCTTCAAAATAAAAGTAATCAGACAAAACGGCGTCAAATTAAACTGCCTCAACCAAAACGACGTCAGATAAAACGGCCTCAAAATGAAAGCCATCAGACAAAACACTGGAAAAACTGACTCAAATAAAAAACAGCGTCAGGTCGTAACAATATCATAATCATCGTAATATCATAAATGTTAAATCGTCTCATTTTATCGTCCTCATTCAGCTAAAAATCAGCCACTAGCAAACTTCCCGTTTTCAAAATAAAAGCATCTTTTATTTTCTCCTTTTAGTTCTTTAACACTTTTGTAACTTGGGTTCTTGTTTTGGAGCTGACCGGAAGTTTCTTCGATTGCATAATGACGTGATAATATAATGTCCGAAATGTCGAAATTTGTATCCATGTGTTTGATGGCTCAAATGACCACATTTTGATATTCTACGTGGTGACTTTCTCACCTGAAATGCTTTCTGAACTTTCAAATGTGACACATCAACAGAGATATTTGATAGCCTGGTGTGCTTTTTGTCGTCGGAGGTTTGAAATGCATCATGAGAAACTTACTAGTATACTACAGTTTGAACGGTTGGCATCCTAATCATACTTATAGTAAGTAGTATACAGTATATACACATGAGTATGTAGTATGTAGTACGTTAGTATGCCATTTCGGACATACATAATATAATAATGTCTATGGCACCGACTTTTGATAACGTCACGCGCACTTCCGGTCTCTTAAAAATAATGTTCAGTTGGATGTTATGACCTGACACCGTTTTATTTAAGTCAGTTTTTCCAGTGTTTTGTCTGATGGCTCTCATTTTGAGGCCATTTTATCTGACGTTGTTTTGGCTGAGGCAGTTTAATTTGACGCCGTTTTGTCTGATGACTTTTATTTTGAAGCCTGAGGCCGTATTATCTGAGGCCCTTTGGTCTGAGAAATGACAGAGGTTTTCCTGAGACTGAGGATGTCCTAAAATGTACACCGTACCCCATTCCACTTACAATCCCACCTATACATTTGATTCTTTATCCATTCCTGCTGAATTTCTGTCTTGGCAAAAGTTGGCCTTCACAGGTTTTTTAGTGACAACAATGTCAAACACATGGCACTTCTGATATTCAGAGCTGTGCTGCATAGTTACATTTGTCTGCAAGTTACAGGTTTTGTCACTGACTGAAAGTTGTGCAGTAAGCATCTTTATGTAGATTAAGCCACCATTGATAACTACTTGTTGTTGTTTCTGGTGACTGCCTCAGATGACAGTGTGATGTCTTGGATTGCAAGGCCTGCAGAACAAAGTTGAAAGAATTGCTGAGAGAATTGGGTGGCAGGGCTAAATAAGAGCCGTGCACACCATTTTGCACTGCCATTGGAGCATAGCAAATTTGGTGATTTTCAGATCTATGTAAGTTACATTTTCTGATGGAGATAATATCTTTAACTAGATTAAGTTTTTAAGCAACGGGTGTGACGGACAGTATATATACCCCTATATGTTTTCTGTGTTTTTGTGTATTATATCAATTGTATAAACTGTTGGGGGCTCAAAAGTGTTTCCATCTGCCAAAGAGAGGCCTAGCAAACAAATTGTGTGATGTGATGGTGTATCAATATTGTGATGTGTGATGTAAGATAAGGTTTTGAATCATTTTTAAACTACTGCACTATTACTTATGAGACATAACACTGACAGTGCAGACAGTGTGTTGGACAAAGCTGTAAAGTATTGGACTCAGAGCTGGAAACACAATTATAAGTTTGGAACAGCACACCCCCTGCTGCACAGCTGTACCAAGTAAGGTAAAGAAAAAATGAAATTGGTTAGTTAATGATGCTCTCATACTTGCTGCTGATAAAATTCACTTGGTAAAAAAAGAGTATGGATAAAAACAGAATATTTGGTGCTCTCAATTGACTATATGGATTTTTCCAACACCATGTGAACGAATGCAGGAAACTACTTGCATCAAAATATTGATGATTTGATTCTAATGTTATTGATTTTCCCCTACACTTCTACTCTCAACACATGTATGAAAATGGAGCAAACTCCTTGTATCAGCATTTTAAGGCTCCCCTACTGGCCCTAGCCTCTTGCCTTTTGACCCCTACAGTCACCACAATGGCACAAAGTCACCGGGCAGTTCAATGATACCTGAATGTTTGCTGATTTGTCATTCTTATGGAAGACTATTGCTTGTAACAGCTTTTGTTCTTCATTTATACACTTACATTAACATGACTGGTAAGCCCCAAGGCATTTTAACTCTACTTCCACATGAATGAAGTAGAACTGATTTATTTCTAACTCTAGATAGCTAATGCTTTAAAAGTGAAACCTGTTTTGAATTTCTACATAAAGTTTGAAACATTCAGATGTCCATTGAAGCTGCTTTTCCTCTTGCCAAAGTGGCTTGTTTGTACATTGCAAAGGCTCACAAACAGGGCACTATAAAGAGATGCAAACCTTTTGGAACAGTAAAAGAAAAGAAGACAACAGAAATAAAGGTAAATAATAAGAAACGGGGAAAAAAAATCATAATTAAGGCATCGCAAAAAGAGTCCAAGAGTTAGAGCAAACATGTTAAATAAAGAAAACATTCACAAAGTAAAGACACATATAGAGCTATCCAGAAAGGGATTAGTAAATAGGTAAGTAGAAAAAAATAAAAGAATACAAAGTCAGCTCGGAAGAAATCATAAAAGCCTACGAAAATCAAAGAAAGTTTTCAAAGGAAGAAAGCATACCATCAGTTTTGTCAACTTACATCAACAAATTGCCCGCATGATTTTGGCAGGAAGAAAAAAAAATTTACAAAAGAAAGTTGTGTAAGAATGCCTTTGGACAAGTTAGGTTAGATTCTTTTTTAAGCAATTTCTGATTAAAGTAGTATATAATTATTATTATTTTAGACAGGATGGTACAGGGAGGCAACAACACATACATCCACACATCATGACATGAAAAATAATCTTCACCATTCTGTTCAGGATATCTTTTTATGGTGTTTTAACATAATTTTGTACAAAAAAACTGTATATTTATAGTCTTGCTTGGATAGGTAAGTCTCTCCATAAATATCTACAGCCCGATTAGATGACTCTTCATCTTTTTTTTTAGCATCATCAGAGATGAACAAATGGATGACTGTACATTTCTTAAATTTTAAAGGGTTCAGGAGGAAGGGGGTGTGAGACGGGGGAGGGTGGGACCTATGAACATACTAGGAAGGAAATGACATAGATGGGGGTGAACGTGTACATCAGTTGCCATGTCCATGTAAAGGCGGCACGAAGCGGTCGGGCGGCATTAGAGCTTTTGGCTGTAAGGAAGGGATGGGGATATACAAACAATGAGCATATACATGCCCATCTACAAAAGAGAACAGCACTCTCAACACTGACAGTTTTACAAACCCTAAGCTGCAACTTCTTTGCCATGCAGAAAAAATTAATCGTCTTTTTAATCCAAATTTCAATCAGAATAAGAAGAAAGCTATGACAGGAAAATATTAGCATTGAAACAGTTTGGAACATTTTTCACAGATACTTTGGAGGAGGCTTCGCTTTTTTCTCTATGATAAATGAAGTTTTTTGATTTTTAAGCCCAATAAACACGTTTCATGTTTGCGAATTCAACAAAAGTCATAGAGAAAAGAGGAAGTTTCATCTAATTAGGGTAAAAAAAATCCTTAGACATTTGAATATTCTTATCAAATATGTTAAAATTTAAACATTTCTCAGAAAAAAAAACAGATAAACATATATGTTTGGACATATATGTACAAAAAAGACAAAACAAGCAAGAAGAAAGGCAGTAATAAATTGGTCACACTATCAAAGATGGACAACCAGAAAGCACACACTGAGGCAGACAAAGAGAGGAGGGGGACAGTTTATAGGCAAAGTGTCACCACCTTTGTTTTAACTAATAATAAGAATTTTATTATTAGTTACTTCAATACATTTCTCTTGTTAGTATTTAAAACACAGGACAGGGCGTGCAATCTGGATGTACGTCAGAGAAAGAGAGAGAGAGGTCAATCAAGACAAGGTTTTATTTTGGATTTTAGTCCCACTCTATATGTATAGTAACGTTGGGTTAATGCATGCTTAAGTAAGTTGCATTTAGGGAGAGTAATATACAGTAACAGATACAGCAAGCCATGGGACAGAAAAAGGGGAGGGGCTTAAAAGGAGGGGGTCAGTTAAAAGTCACTGCTACCAAAGGGCTGTGGGATATTTCTCTCTTAAGGCAAAGAAACCATTCATCAAAGGGGAGAACAGGTGCATTATGGGTGATGTATAACCAACATTAAGTGGCGTTTAGGCTCACAGCATTCGCTAATTAATCAAGAGGGGAAGTAGGGGGATAATTAATGAGCTACCTCTTTTACATTAAATGTTCAGATGCTTTGTGTTATGTGCATAACCAACAGCCTTTGTTTGACAGAGAATCACCGGGGGGAGTTCCACAAGAGTGCACAAGACAGGACGGCGAGATTATTTGTTAATTTAAAGAGTTAATGAAATATAAGGAGTAATTTTCTTTTGAAGGATAAGGTTTGTTTTTTGTCTTCCAGGCTAAAATCCTATTAATTAAGTACATTCAAACCTTTGCTGGCTCTTTGATTGGTCCACCAACCCACCAACCAAAGAGTCCCTTTTCATAGCAGCTGTTACTGGGCTACTTCCAGTCAAACTTTTGCACAGGGTAAGTCTTGCATACATTTCAGTGGTATTGTGACCTTCCTTTGGTCACTTCAATATGGTCATGACTTGAAACAGGAGGTGATTAAAACATCAGAGTGTCACCCTAATATGCTTTATAAGAACAATAAGAACCTTAAACTTTCTGACTGAACTTTAGATGATTTGTTCGTCATATAAATAACAATAAATTGTAAAATATGTAAAAATCTTGCAACAGAAATTCTGTTTCAAACTATTATACAAGTTAAAAGTTAATTCCTAGTGACATATTTTTATCTTGGGAGCATTTTAGACTTCTCATTAAGTCTTTTTTTGGTTGGAAATGTGCATTTTTCCTTCTTTATCAGGGTGTCTCACAAAAGCAGATATATTTCCCACAAAATGAGATATTAAGACCAAGTCAGACTGTGTCTTTCAGTCAGTTTTTAGTGCTTATTTCTGTTGAGCCTCAGAAAAATACCAGAAAATGCAAGTGTGTGTGATGTTGTTAGTTAAATAAAATAACATTGCTTGCTAAATTGAAATGACAGCCCTAGTTTGGTTTACCTGTTACTTTCCATCATGTGTTAGCCACAAGCTAATAAACTTTTTCCACAACTGTGATATTTTGTTACCTCTCAAAACAGGCACAAACTACCGCTGCTTAGAAGTTTGTTTAGGATGTCTGCAAAAGTAACCCAAATACACAGATCAAAATAAAGGAGTATTTTTGGTGTCCTAAACTGAAGGCCAAATATAGAACCATTTTATTTGGATTTGACTATATGGACAATTACATTTCAACCGACTGATGATCATAAGGAATTTGCTCTACATAAAACATCTCTCGTAATGTTCAGTAGCTACAATGTTATATCAAACTAACTTAACATTGTTATTAATGTTAGCATGATGCACTTAGATTAGCTATTTGCAATATAAGCAAACTATCACAAACTCAACTAACAACTTTATATTAAGTTCAGTTCAGTTCAGTTTAGATAACTTTATTACAATTTCATTAATGCTGATCCATTAAAAAGAACATATTGTAAAACACATTATGCTATTTTATTTGCAAACATTCATCATTGACAACATCAGCAATATCACTGGCTTATGAAATCAACAGAAGTTTAAAGAATTTTGCCTCCTAATTGAGTTTTTGAATAATTCTACTTATCCACCTTGCTGTATCTTTTTTCTCATTTCTTTCAACATTAAGATTTTTTGTTGTTTTTACAAGAACAGATTTTTAAGTATTTGAGATAATCAAATAGAAAGGCGTCTTCAGTTGTTCAGATGTGAAAAGTATGGAAACAAGAGACCTTGTCTAACTGTGTGATAGTGCCCAAAGAGCAAACCCTGACAAAATGTCAGTTGGATCAGATGTTGGCATTTTTCGGAAAATAAGGTCTTAACATGAACATTTTCATGCAGCAACTGTTGTGGTCATTTTTTAATGCTGTCCGATGCTCCATGCTCACTCAGTAACAACAGACAGCAGAGACATTCTAATTCTACCATTTGATAGTAGTAAACCTTAGTTAGCCTTGAAATCTTGGTTATTATGAAATATATATGTACTATTTCATGAAGAAAAGTATTGAAAAACTGGTGGTGTAGCTCCACCGTGCTCAAAGTAATCTTTAACTTTACTGGTTTAGCCTCCTAGGCCTCCTAGCCGGTTACATGACTAAGACTTTTCCTGTATTATGTGTATTCCAATGTCTCTGACAGCAGCGCAGACAAAAAAAATCTGTATAGTTACTACTGTTGCATGATAATCTACTGCTCATGTAACATAGCATGCTTAATATTCTAATAGCAAACACAAGTCTTTGCCTAATTCAATAAACAAACCCAGACACCAGGGCAGAGTAAGTGATTTCATCAGAACGTTTATTTACCCGTCCCTGCCCTTGTTGTCTTGGCCTTGTTTGCATCCTTTCACACTCTGTTCTTGGCTAACAGCTCTCTGCAACTGTTAGCTTAGCGCTAAATCAACAAAACACTCAGATGGGAGGGGAAGTCAGAGCAATAGAGGGTTCTCCAGTAAAGTCAGTGCAGAGGACCTTGATGTTTTGGTAAACACTTTAATCCTGTGTAAGCTCTCACACAAGCGTCACACATCTCGCTGCATTTCTGAGGCAACACAAACACGGTGCTGTCTAATGGGTTTGCTTAGCCATACTGCGTTTGTTTTCTGCACTCTTAAAGATGGATAGGGGATTTTATTCTAAGCGCTTCTGGCAAATAATTCTCCATTCTGCCAGACCTATACCCAGATACTGTTTTCTTTCAGGCCTCAGATTAACATGGGTGTCTTTGAGTCTGTGCCTTCTGGATAGCTTTGCACCAGAGTGAAAACAATCCTATCTCTTCAAATCACATAATGGGAGTTAAAGATATCCAAATCTTACGGGGATCGACTTTCATCATTCCAAGAAAAAGACTGTCTGGTGTACTTTAGAAAAGGAATTAAGTAAGCGTGGTTCCTTCTGAACGGCTGATTGACTTACTACCTCAGCAGCTTGGAGGCGACACATGCAGAAATCTCATAGCAGCACTTTCTCTTCTCTCCTCTCCTCTCCCCTATCTCCTTTCCTTCTCCTCATCCCCGTGTCCATGCAACGTTTGCTGAGGCTTCCGAATGGGGATGAAACCCAACGGTGTGTCGGGGATTTGACAACGCCACGCCATAAAAGTGGAAAGCCGGCGCACTAGCCCCAACGAAGGATGAACTGAGTCAATGGGATTTCAACGCTGCAAATTGTGGGTGAGTCAGTGGTTTGGGGGTCTGAAATCCCATTGTTGCTCCTTGCATTGTTCACAGAGACCTGCTGTTGCAGATTCATTCAACTCAACCCATTACAGGTAGGGAAAGCCAGCAGAACACAGAGTCTTAGTTCGGGCATGCTGGAGAGACATGGCAGGGATTATACTGGTGCCATGTTGAAAAGCTGAACTTTCTGGAAATGTGCTAAGCACTTTTCCTGCTTTTAAATTATCTTATCTTTTCTGTGCAGACCCCTACCTGAGAGGTCTAATTTCTCTGTGATGGGCATTTTTTCCACCTTAAATATTAAAGATATTCCTTTAACCCTGAGATGCATAAGTAGGTCAAAAATAATCTGATAATGGAAGACTTTAATTATAGCTACATTTTTCAAGCTTGGTGGTTCTTGAAATATGTTACTGATGTAACCTCATTTATTATTAATTTTTTTTTACTTTAATCAGTTCCTGAGAAATAGTCATTTTTTCTTTAAAATATTGAAATGGAGGGCTGGAGTACAAAAAAGATTTTGACTATCTTTGATTCCTCAGTATCTACCTTCTCAAACTGGTTTGTTATGTTAACATAGATGTGTTCGTATATATATGAATTTTAATTTATTTGATGGATACGTACAGTTGTTTGTTGTACATACAACATTATTTCGTTTTGACCTTGTTTTTTAAATTCAGGATGAATAAAATAAAATTCTCTCTTCCAAACAACACGTTTATATCTCAGTAACCAATATATGTGTGTATATATATATATATACATATAAATATAAACTTTAAATTTAGGCCATTTGGACCCCAGTACTGCATCCAGAATGTTATTCAGATAACTTTAGGTATGTTCATGCACTGCAATATTGGAGGATCCTTCTCCTTACACCACCACCACAAGAAGAATATGGCAAGTTATATATATTTTCATTTTCAGGTGTTGGATTTCTTTTGTTTGTGAAGTGAGGAATACAAAATCTTAGTTGTTACAACACTGGTGAGTAAGTTTTTTTTTATTGTAAGTATCAGGGTCACTTTCAGCTGTCTATTTAAGTGTGCATGTTTGGGGGATATATTATACAAATAAACCCTGTACAAGTTAGCACAAAAAGTTATATCAGTAGTAAAGTAAGTCTTTAGATGCCACCCACTCCTCCATAGTATTAACCAGAGGGAAGTTTTTCGAGGAACAAAATCTACAAGGTGTAATCTGGTGAAGTGGTTTTCTGAAGTATGTGTACAAAACCATACAATGTCAGCCATCATCAAACTACAGTAGTAAAATAACAAAACATGTAAAAGTAACAGCTGTGTTAGCTAGCACCATTAATATAAATTTGGGGTTGGTTAAAACTGTAAAATGCATCTAAATTGAACATGCTTTAAAAGGTGCTAAACAAACTTTTAATTACATTAGCCAGTGCTTTCTAGGCAATTATTATTACGTTAGCTGGCTTTTGATAAAGAAAGTTGTGTACATTTTACATTGGTATGTGAAGTCACTTTCTGCCAAGTCTGTTGACAGAGGTGATCGACTGATTGATCGTTCTTCAGGTTTTTAACACGGATAATCTTTTTCTTCAACTAGCACATAGCTCACTGACCAAATTTGCTGCAATGTTGTTCCTTTCTGATTTTCTTTTTATTGTTCAAACCTACTTAATCCAGGCAAAACTGATTTGACTTATCAGCTCAGTTGGCAGTGCTTGTTCCTCTGCTTTGAATAATATCTACATTGCACAAATGTTAAAACATGTTCTTGAAAAATACACAGAAGTTGGATAATCTTGGTTCACAGGCAGAGCTAGTAACACTTTTACATTTGTGGAAAGTGTGATGTTTTTTGAAGGCTGGATTCAACTGGATGCAAAACAGTCCTCCAGATAATTTAGTAGGTGCAGGCTGCGAATGATTTTTGACCTGTTTCTGACAAAAACAGAAGATAACATGGGTCACCCTGAATATGTTAAGTTATACTTGAACTTTGAGCAGTTGCTATTACTCTTTCTATTATGGCACCAAACCACATGACAAAAACAGTTGTTTACTTCCACTCTGCCTGTAGTGGTGACTTTTGTTTGCCTCTGTGAATACGATGGCATGGGCCAGAAAGGGATTTCTGCATGAAGCCACTACTGGACAGAAACCATTGTGGATCTAAATTTAGTTTTTGGATAGGTGTAAATTAACAGGGGTAGTTGGTCAATCTACACCAAAAATTTATTTGGCATATGAACTGATGTGATGACTTTTTGTTGCCACAAATGGCAGACAAGGTTTTTATGATCCAGTTTGCTGCACCTTTAAGAGGTCATGTGCCACAAAAGCCCATTTGTGATTTCCCCCTTGCAATGTCATGTCCCACTGATAGAAGACACTCCCCAAGCCAGATGTTTCTGAGCAGCCCCTTACTTTGTGACTGTAGCTCAAAGGGTAAAAGAGCGGACTGTGAACTTGAAGGTCAGAGGTTCAAGTCTTTGGAGTGGCAGATGCTCGGTCCATAAGAACTTGGGTTGTGGATCAAAGGGTGGCCAGTTCAAGTCCTGTTTGGAAGTTGGTTTGGTAGCTGGAGAGGTGCCAGCTGACTTCCTGAGCACTGCCGAAGTACCCTTGAGCAAGGCACCGAACCCCCAAAAACTCTCCATTAATGCATGATGGTAGGACCTGACTGCATGTGCACCTGTACTTCAGCCTGTGTTTATGAAGAATGCTTCAACAGAGTGTAAAGAATGGAATTCCCCTTTAGGGACTAATAAAGAATGTCTTTCTTTTTTTCTTTGTCTTCTAACAGGTGAATTATTTGTCCTCACCAGAAGCAGCTGGCCTGTGAAAGGGAGATATCGTGGTTTGTCTGTATTGTCGCAGTAAATACTTGAGCTCAGCTCTGTAAAAACAAAGCCATATATATGTATCTATGCGTATATGTGTATCCATAAAATGAAGAGCTTTATGCTCTATTGTAAAGTGTCTTGAGATAACACTTGTTATGAATTGGCGCTATACAAATAAAGATTGATTGATTGATTGACATCCAGCTCCTAAGATGGGCATGGACATACAGATGCCAAACCAGTCTGTTCCAAGCAGGGATGAAACATCAGATTTAATGGTGTGTCAAACTTCAACTTAATTATGAATTTTTTAATATATTCAGTGGATATTTAACTCTAGCAAAAATCTGTTGAAAAAGAGCAAAACGTGAAACAAACAGAAAGAAAGAAGGAAAATCAAAATTTTGTTCAAATGTGACATCTTGGTGTAAATTAAAAATAAAAACGTTCAAGAATTTAATACACGTAAATCTTATTTCCAATATCATTGATACTAATACAGATACTTTTTGACCCACTTATGGAAGAATATTGGTTCCAATAATACAAACCCAAAACCAGTGAAGTTGGCACGTTGTGTAAATTGTAAATAAAAACAGAATACAATGATTTGCAAATCCCTTTCAACCTATATTCAATTGAATACACAGCAAAGACGAGATACTTAACGTTCAAACTGGAAAACTTTGTTATTTTTTGCAAATATTAGCTCATTTGGAATTTGATGCCTGCAACATGTTTCAAAAAAGCTGGTACAAATGGCAAAAAAGGTGAGAAAGTTGAGGAATGCTCATCAAACATTTATTTGGAACATCCCACAGGTGAACAGGCTAATTGGGAACAGGTGGGTGCCATGATTGGGTATAAAAGCAGCTTCCGTGAAATGCTCAGTCATTCACAAACAAGGATGGGGCGAGGGTCACCACTTTGTGAACAAATGCGTGAGCAAATTGTCCAACAGTTTAAGAACAACATTTCTCAACCAGCTATTGCAAGGAATTTAGGGATTTCATCATCTACGGTCCGTAATATCATCAAAAGGTTCAGAGAATCTGGAGAAATTACTGCACGTAAGCAGCAAGGCCCAAAACCAGCACTGACTGCTGGTGACCTTCGATCCCTCAGGCGGTACTGCATCAAAAACCGGCATCACTGTGTAAAGGATATCGCCACATGGGCTCAGGAACACTTCAGAAAACCACTGTCAGTAACTACAGTTCATCGCTACATCTGTAAGTGCAAGTTAAAACTCTACTATGCAAAGCCAAAGCCATTTATCAACAACACCCAGAAACGCCGCCTGCTTCGCTGGGCCCGAGCTCATCTAAGATGGACTGATGCAAAGTGGAAAAGTGTTCTGTGGTCTGACCAGTCCACATTTCAAATTGTTTTTGAAAACTGTGGTCGTCATGTCCTCCGGACCAAGAGGAAAAGAACCATCCGGACTGTTATAGGCACAAAGTTCAAAAAGCCAGCATCTGTGATGGTATGGGGGAATTATATTAGTGCCCAAGGCATGGGTAACTTACACATCTGTGAAGGCACCATTAATGCTGAAAGGTACATACAGGTTCTGGAGCAACATATGTTGCCATCCAAGCAACGTCTTTTTCATGGACGCCCCTGCTTATTTCAGCAAGACAATGCCAAGCCACATTCTGCCGTGTTACAACAGCGTGGCCGTAGTAAAAGAGTGCGGGTACTAGACTGGCCTGCCTGTAGTCCAGACCTGTCCCCCATTGAAAATGTGTGGCACATTATGAAGCGTAAAATACAACAACGGAGACCCCGGACTGTTGAACAACTTAAGCAGTACATCAAGCAAGAATGGGAAAGAATTTCACCTGAAAAGCTTCAAAAATCGGTCTCCTCAGTTCCCAAACGTTTACTGTGTGTTGTTAAAAGGAAAGGCGATGTAACACAGTGGTAAAAATGCCCCTGTGACAACTTTTTTGCAACGTGTTGCTGCCATTAAATTCTAAGTTGATGATTATTTGCAAAAGAAAATAAAGTTTCTCAGTTCGAACTTTAAATATCTTGTCTTTGCAGTGTATTCAATTGAATATAAGTTGAAAAGGATTTGTAAATTATTGTATTCTGTTTTTATTTAAGATTTACACAACGTGCCAACTTCAATGGTTTTGGGTTTGTATAACTTATGCAACTAATCAATAAAAGCTGGGAAGTCTGCATAGCAAGGCCGCAGGATCGTCCTCTGGCTGAAGAAGCTCTGTGCCCTGGGACGTCACGAAGCCACACTGCATGGTAGATAGCTCTTAATCCGTCATCATGAGGCTCGGCTCAGTCTGGCGTATTAAATTGGCATCTCCAGCAGGCGTGGCGACTCGCCCCTGTCAGCCAGTCGATTTGCCGTACAGCCATTAGGCAGCACCTCTGCACTCAGCGGACATGTGTCAGCTGAATAACCTTTAAACTGATCTGAGGCCTGTGTTGAGATGACAGCGGGTCCGATGGGGCCTGACGGAAGCCAGAGTGGATGCCACAAGAAAACTCAGTGATCCATTCCTATCATCCTTTTCTCTGCACCCCACATGTATTAGGGCTCTTCATATACAGCAATAAAGAAATCACACATTACATCCAGAGTCCCCACCTTACCCCGCAAGGCCAATGAGATGAAGAGACGTCGATAAATGTTACATCTGTTTGCTCTGTGCTTCACTTCATCAAAGGCTGAAAGGGTAATGGTGCATGCAGGACCATTTATGGCCCATTTATTAAATATACAATCTTTTTTACAATCTACTTGACTGGCACAAAGAGGGCAACCATTTTCAGAGATTTGTGGGAGGCAGATCTTCAGAAAAAAATTGGCAGGGCAGGTCATTTATTTAAACAGGTTGACAAGACATACTTGTTATTACCCTAAAGCACTAGGAGAGGAAGTTTAACTTTCTTACAGTGCAGAAAAGTACAGAACTGCAGTGATGATTGGCTTTCCTTCAACTGATTATATGGTCATTGTATAGCAGTGCAGCAAACTAAGAACTGAAGCAAACTGTTTCCTTGATAGACATCCAGCAAGACCACAAAAACATTTGCATTAAAAGTTGATTTTGTTAATCTTAAATTCATAAAATTAAAGATAGAACTTTTATGCTACATTCTGGGGAACTCCTGGGAAAAGGCAGTTGAAGGATTTGCATTTGTAATGATAACAATTTATCTGATCACTTGTAGATATTGAAAAAACTTCTGTGGATTTGTTTGCTTACTTAGAAAAGAACACAACTATTCTGACATTGTGTTCTTCTCTTGCCATTTGAGGCATTTAGCAAGCTTTAAGATGCTAATATTCCCCAAAGTAGTATGGACTCCGGGTATTTCTACTGTACTGCTTATTTGCAAATGTCCACATACATGGCAACAGTTTGGTATGATCAATACGTACTGCAAGTGTAGTCTGCAGTTTCTAACACAGACATAGTCCATGCTAAGACTGACAAACTGTTCGTCTGATAGGTAGTTGGTGCAAGAGAGCAGAGTGTTGTTGTGGACTTAAATGTTCAATTCCAGTTCCAAAACTGACAGACACTGGGATTCTCCACAAAGCTTGGTGATGGGGTGATGAAGCTCAACAATTCAGTGATGATTTACACAGAACTATTAGCAACCCCTGCATACCAGTTAGTGTATTGCTTCTGTAACAGATCAACTGAGCTGTTTTTACACTTTATTACATATCAGCTGTGTTAAAAACCACTTTCATATTTCAATGACAACAATTAGCAGGATGTCACTCAGAAAACGGCTTGAACACAGCAGACCTAAATCTGGTGATGTGTTATCATAGTGCTCACTGTTAGCTGGTGATTGTTTAATTTTGTCTGATAGGAAATCAGCCAGTTCAGGTCCATCAAATAACAACCAAGTGGAAGTCATCCAACATACTAATGTAGAAGCAGTACCCAGTTCACAACATGTACTGCTCACTAGGTTTGGCAACGGTGTGTGGGAGGCAGTTACTAAGGAGATAACATCCTTATGGGTAATTTGGAAGGCCATTTCCATCGACTTATTATGTTGCCATGCTTTAGGGCTTTTCATTTGTGTACACAAATGTTACAGACACCATCAGGGTACTGTAATCATGTAATTCTGCTTTCTTGAATCACAGGTCCTCAGTGACTTGACATATACTGTACCTTAATTAGATTTACAGTCACACAAGAACAAATCTATAATTGCATTTCTTGGTAATGTCAATGTTCAGAAAAAGAAAGAGTCATGTCCCTCAAGCTCAGTCAATGCCACAAAACAGTGTACTGAATCACAATGTTTCAATCATATGTCCTCTTGGAGTGAAAGTTTTAAAACATTTTCAATTACAGTTTTCAAAAACTTTCACCCAAAGACCTTGGGTGAATTTGTTCTGGTTCAATAAACTCTATGTCGCAGTAGGTGAGTTTGAGGGTAAGTCTTTCTCTTTTTTAGCTGTTTTTGTGTTTTTTTCCAAACCTATGCATGTTTTTGAAGCACTGGATAAAGCACTGGGAATTAC
This sequence comes from Scarus forsteni, assembly GCA_036419115.1. Classification (NCBI taxonomy): domain Eukaryota; kingdom Metazoa; phylum Chordata; class Actinopteri; order Labriformes; family Labridae; genus Scarus; species Scarus forsteni. The sequence continues at coordinate 9,830,498 of JAZDUH010000135.1, forward strand.
AGGTTTATAATGGCCTTCAAAATTATTTTAACCCTGCATTATCTGATGGTTTCCCTTGGTTTCTTTATTTAATATTTGGTTTAAAAGGATTTTTAAGATCTCCCTTAGAAATGTTATATATATTTTTTATAAATATAGCCTGAGTAAGGCTGTTGTCCTGTGCAGTTAAATCAATAATGGATAAGCCTTTGTATCAGACATTTTTCATTTTAATGTCTTACATCTTATCTGTTCTTTGTGTTTTTAAATGCTAATTTGTGATATTTTGCCTGTTTTAATGAAAGGAGTTTTAAGCAGTCAGTTGTTTAGGGGTGGGCCTTTAGTTTGCTACAGTTTGTATTTAATGCATTATTGTTGCCTAATATAGCTTTAGATGTTTTTAATTAAGTTACCATTTTATGTATTTCTATATATGAATGTTGTTCTATTTTCATTTTTGGTAATGAAAAGGCTGATTACTTACCAGAAGTTATGGTAACCATTTGGAACAATACACTGAGAAAAGCTTTTTGAGATCCAGCTCTGCTAGGGTGTCATGATTAGAGTCATGGTCCACCCTAAAATTATAAAGTGACAACTGAATTTTATTCTAAACCTAAGAATTCACCACTTATGAAAGAAACAAATACAGATATTCTATTCTTTATTTAAAATTGTTAATGCAAGGGTAGCCATGTTTTTTGTAATGTTAGCACTTTGTGGTAGTACATTAAACTTACAAAAACAATGGGTAGAATTCCAAGAAAGTTGCTAACTGAAAGATCTATATTAATTTAAGAATAACAAATCCTATGCTATATACGGTATATTTAACAGTTTAGTACTTACATCATTTAAGTACTTCAAAATCAAGATATATTCTTGATTATTACTTCCGCCAAGGAGGTAATGTTTTTGCCAGGGTCTGTTTGTTTGTTTGTTAGCAAGATTACGCAAAAACTACAGGATGGATTTATATGGAATTTTTACCAGAGGTGTGGTCTGGTCCAAGGAGGAAGCCATTACATTTGGGTGGTGATCCGCATATTTGTCTAGATGCAAAAAAAATTTCAAATTTTCAAAAAATCCCATAACTTAACATTAGGCAGTAGTTAAAAAAAGTCATATATCTGACATGAACTGATGTCAAAATTTACAGGATAATATTTATGGCATAACTCTATCATCAAGGTTCCCTTGTAATGCCAGTAGAGCTCTCCACATGGACAGACATGGGCAGAGACTCGGCCGTCCCATCAGAGCATGTGGTGATCCATTGTATCTTCTACTGGGGTTTTGGAAAAGCCACTGCCATAACTGAGCTGCTTGGCTGAGGTCTGTGCTCTCTGAGTGCTTTTCTAGTTACAGTTGTCATTGACTCTGTCTTGTTAATAACTGCAATGACCAAGCAGACCATGGTAGATCTGCCACTGTTCTTTTTCTGCATCTTTTTCCTGTTTTGTGTATTTTGTTTTAGTTCAGATTGGACTAAGATTATTGTTGGGATGCATGTTTTGTTACCAAACTTCCCACCTTAACACTTAATGCTATTTCCTTGAACCCCATAATAGAATTCAAAAGACCAAGTAATGAACCTCTGTCACTCTATAAGGTTTATTCACCACAAAGTAAACCCATCTGTTTTGTATTATGGATATATTTTCAATAGTAACAGAGAAAAGATATTACCAAAAAAAGGACTCTCTGGTTTCTGCTGCTTATGATCCCAGAATGCAAATGGTACAAAGCATGAGCAATAGCTTCTCTTATATGGAAATCATCAATGACACAAAACTGCTGGTGTGCCATTAGGTAAACACACGTCACATGAGCAGTGCTTGTAGAGTAGATAAAAATTATGTGGGTGGAGCTGACAGCTTGTCAGTTTCTACACATTACCTTTTGTTAACTTTTTGACACAAAGCCCCCTGGTGGTGAACTCTACATACCGCTAATTGTGGGGCCAGTAATGTAAAACTGTGTGCAGCCATGCCAGGACCTGCAGCAAGTTAGCTTCAAAAGCCAGGTCTAGAGGGCAAGTGTCCTGGGGGATGTAAGTGACACTCCTGATCCTGTGAGCATTTTCTAAATGACATCTGCCTGTGTTTTTGGCCTTTCTTGAGCTAAGCTGTTTCTGCACCCTGCTATCTAGTGGGCCATATGTTTGAAGTAGAGGGCACAACAGGAAGAACGTTCATCATTTAGCTGATATGCTTTTCGTTAAAGAGAAATTATCTTGTGTTTGCTCCAAAAATTAAACTAAACAATTTTCACTGGTCTGACTCATATTTTGTCTTATTAGATTTTATACAACTTCAAAGACCTGCACGTTTGAGCCAAATATTTTGATCAGCGCTTGGTTTATCAAAATCATTTGCATCAATTACTAAAACATAATTACATATTAATCACAGAATTGCTTTGATTACACGGTAATGACAAGCTGCATTACTTTTAATCAGTTAATCACTGTGAAATTAAATCAGAAATTGTCTTATTTGCTGTTCTGTAAACAGACATTGATAACTCTTTGTGAGTCATTTTCTGACTCAGATTGTGGCCTGGTAGTGAACTCCTGCATAAAGTAAAAATCAATGGTTTGGCCCAAGGTTAAAATAGTTTGGGATTTTTAATTATTTTTCACTTTAAATTTGTTTTCTTTCTTCTTCTTTTTCCTTTACCTTTTAATGAGTTTGCTGCTCATTTGTTAGTTAAGTCTTGTTTCTATTTCATGATTTTTTTTGTCTTTTTCTTTTCATTTCATAAGTTAAAGATAAAGATTCAAAATATATTCATTAAAAATGGCCTTCAACGTATAATGGGTAGATGGAACAGACTTTATTAATCCTAAATAAAGACTGATGTATCTTGGACAAAACTAGTAAGAATGGACCATTGGAGCCATGTCAATACAGTGATCTGGTTTGGTTCTGTTAAATCAGAGTACATTAAACAGTTTACATTAAACTTTTGTCTTTATTTCCTCAGCCAGCCATACAGTTACTTCATAGACTGAAGTGTATGCACCTCAACTTGATACCCTAGCATGAAAGCTTAGAAGATACAAATTACATTTTCCTTAGCTTTTCCCAATGCTTGATGGTACAATGTGTTTCCAACAAGTAGGTCTTTTTTGAATCAGTATAGTCCTGTAGAGGTAAGTCCAATCTTGGTTGTGCTTCCCCATCCAACCAGATCCATACAAGCACCACCTGTTTAGACTCAGAAATGATTGGTGCTGAACTAAATATGCTTTATTTCCACTACATGGTCCAGTCTTCTTTATTTGTTAGTTTTTTTTTAGAATGGCACGACTTATTTTGCATTTCCACAGTCAAAAGTTACATGGGGGAATCAGAATGACTGACCAGATTTCTGTTTATTTCTAAGCAACTTTATTTTGTGGTATCAAACATCTGTCCACAAAAGAACAGTTGTGGGGTTTTTCCACTTAGTGTTTCAAAGGGCATCATGCCACATATCTGGCACTTCTAGCACCAAGCAGGCTGAGCAAGACTAAATGTGACAGGGAGACACTGCTGGCCTCTTAATGGCCAGGGTTGTCTGACAAGGAAATAAAATGCTTCTGGTTTTCAGCTCTGGGATGATTGTATAACTTCCTAAACTTTCTTCTGCTTGAAACATTGTGTTGTTTTGCTACCGAATTTATCTAATGGCAGCAGGTCTATTGGTGCAATTCATTTACTTTTCAAATTAGAATTGGACAGAGGAAGTGGTTATTTAACATCCCACTTATACACGTATGACATATGACTTCCCAGTATGGAATTCCAACTAAAGGGGGCATTATTAGTGATATATCTATCCAAACTGAAGAACCAACTTCTGCATCAACTGCCTATTACTGTTTAGAGGATGCCAAGGCTGTTGCATGTGGTCAAAGGTATGACAAATCTGCCCACCTTACAGGGGCACTGATGTCTATTCTCTCATGAAAAAGATTCTTATCCAGTTGAGCCGAGTCAAGCAGATCTCTTAAATGAAAAAGCACCATTAGGGTGAGTCATTGTAAAGCATTCAAGTATGTTTTAGAAGGGTCATACAGGTCAGTATGGTACAACTTCGACTAAGTATTGTAAGCCTGATCTTCCTGCATTTCCACTGCCTACTTTACCCTTAATTGACCACAGTACATCTTGCTCTACCCTTTAAACGTATGATAAGTATTGTTGGTTCACCATTCAAATAGTACAATAACATGGCATTGGATATTATGCAGTTTTTTTTCTAAATTTACTGATGGAAAGTGCAAAACATTCCATACTGAAACGCACCTCTTGGTAGAAACACCACTTGTCTGGTTTGGTTGGTGTGTTCTGGTATTGTGTACAATTATTTCATTTTCCAATGTCAAAAACTGGAAACGGCACCATAAAAACTGAGCAGCCCAACTATTTTGGCACCATTCTGTTGGAATAATAACCATAAAGTGACAGTGCAGTTTGGTTTGAAACATCAAATCCTGACCTGGCTTACTTTTGGTTGACGTTGGTGGCGCAGTGGGATAGTGCGTTTGGTCAGTGATGGGGAGGTTTCAGGTTCAAGCCCAGCTCTGGGCAACAAACGGCGATGTGTCCTTGAGCAAGACACTTAACCTCAAGTTGCTCCCACTGCTGTGTCAGTGGTGTGTAAATGGGCATGAAAGGGCACGGATGTGTTAGAGATACTGATGGATAACTAACATAGAAACTCTGAACCATCAGTGAAGTGAATGTGAGAGTGAATGGGTTTGAATGGGTAGGTGTGACCTGTGGTGTAAAGCAGCTTTGAGTAGTCTAGGACTAGAAAAGCACTATATAAGGTCAAGTCCATTTACCATTTACTTTTTCATTTCACCCTGTGTATTTCCAATGGCTTTATCAGTGCTGACATTGTATTTTGTTTTCTGATGCCTGTGTTCCCTGCCACACCCCAATGGCCCTATAGAGACAAACTAACTAACACATTAAAGAGACAGTATTTAGTTCCAGCCTTTTGAGTCAGGCATATATGCTTGGTATCCTGGCAAAAGTAGGTGCAACCTTTATTGAGCTAAGCCAGAGCTGATATCGGAGGTCACACTTTATCGAGCAGAGTTAAATGCCTTCAGTCCACTCTGTTTCCACTAAATAATTTATTATAGCAAGTGCTTTCCCCTGTAAATACTACATCAACTACTGTAATGTACAGGTAGAGTGGGTGATTGACTCATAGACTCTGTGAGCAGCTCTCTGTGAGCCTTATAAAGTTACTCCATTGGTGATCAAAGTGAAAGTATAACACCTCTCTAACAGACATGGATGAATCTTCTACTTTTTAAACTTTGTAAAACAAGTTAACAAGCAGTGCTGAGTTAAAAGGGTCAAAGAAAAGCTGGAGAACCCCTCCAGCACCTTGTTACTCTCCCTCTTTCCTTGTTTCTTGTTCACATCAAGGCTAGAGACAGAGAGGGAAATAGAGGCAGGCAGAAACATCTTGCCACTTTACACTGTATCATGCAGGCAGTCAGGACACTCCCATATGATTTAGTGTAATCACCCTGATTCGCAGATGATAGTTGTGCATCAATCACACTCAGTTAGGACACAGTGTTAGCGTGGTCTCATGTCCGGAGATCAGGAAAGATACTAACAATTACTGATTTAATAACCAATCTGTACTGCCCTACTCTTCTGAGACATTTATGTTGGGGTACAGAATATACCTTTGCAACTCTAAGATGACACTGTCACTTAGGCTGAATATGAACATGACGTACACTTTGTATATGAATTTACCTTGTTTATGTAGGTTATTAGGATACCACTTTATTATGCGTTTCAGCTTGTGGTCTTCACCAGATTCATGGATGAAGGCCACAGGCCAAAAAGCGCCATTATAAGAACTGAACTCAATCTTCCAGACTCTCATATCATCCATGTAATTAAAGTTGGTGAAGTTGTGTCTGAACATCTTACTCTTCTTTACAAAGGTTAGTAAACATCCAAGAGAAGTTTTAGGTAGTTATTAACTAAGTTTCATTTTAGTTTCAGTTTATCTTCATTGATTGTTATTATGATAGTTTTCATTTACCATATAATCCTTAGTTTAACTGTATCTAAAGGACTCTGAATGGGCGCTGCTTTTGTGCTCTCTTGTGGAACTCATACAGGATATTAGGAGGGAGAAGGTAAGGTTTAACAGTTTTATTAAACACACATAGACAACATGATCACAAGACGAGCACAAACAGCGAACAGACACTGACACAGACGGCAGGCACAAGCACAAACACAGGACGCCTCTGCTGCGGTGGGGGACAGCGGTGGCGCAGGACCACCGCTGTAGCCCCGAACACACACACTTATATGCACACACACACACACACACTGACATGTAGTAGAAGCCAGCTGGGGGTTAGCCTGAGACTTATGGGTGGAGAAGAAGCAGCACACAAAATGGATGCCAATCATATGCATGCAGAAGCAGGAGAAGGGGGGAAAGTTGGGGGTAGAGGGTTTTTGGTTAGTTTATCGAGCTGCGGTACAGTCCAGTTCACTGTGCATGCCACAAATGCCTTCTACTTGGAGCAACAGATAGAATAGAAAAACAGATATACTTTGTGGCAATAAAAGTCTTTTTATGCCATCTGCATTCAAACAGACATGTATATGCAGAAAGGCTAAAAGAAAGAGGGTGGGTGAGTTTAGGGGGAAATGGAACAGGGAGGGGTCGGGGTTGGGTTCAGGGCTTGGAGAAGGGAGACGGGGGAGTCATTCTTTCACACACAACTTTCTTGAGACAGAATGGGGTTGCCTGCACGAGGCCAAAAAAAGGATGATGGCAAGAAAAGATTTTGTTGCCGTTCATTTCCCTATGTTGTATCGAATAATGAGAGGGTGGGGGAGGGTGTTTCGTTATAGAAGCCATGTGGCACCAAAACATAATAAAAAAACACAAACTTGATGAGGAGGAGGAGGAGAACTTTGAGAATTTTCCAACCACCAAAAGTTCATGCGGCACAAGATGAGGCAAAAACGGGAGGAGTGGCTCTTATCCTTGCTTGGAGGATGGACGACGGATGATGGAGAGGGACACCAAACGGAAATAAACCAAACCAAACCAAAAAAGAAAAAAACCTTCAACCACAGCAAACCAAGAAACAAAAAAATCAAACCCCTACCCGACCCACCCCTTGCACTCCCAAAGGAAAGAAACAAAAAATAAGCTCAAATCTTAAGCAACCCTGCAGCTAGGTCCAAATCGATACAGAGGAGAGACGTTCATATGTGCATCACAGGAGAAAATAAAACCCACAAAATGCAACAGAAAAAAACACCATGTCATGCAACTTCATACGACTGGAAGCGGGGGGCAGGAATGAGGATATGAATTTCTGTGTCAACATGGTGAAATGTACGGTATGTATGAGTGTGTATGACTACATATATGTTGCCACTATATGAGGGGAGGGTACCATATTCTCTTAAGTTACAGAAACTCCTCACTTTCACTTTTGAGGACACTTGGGTTTGAGGTTTTATTAGGAAGAGAAATAAAATAAAACAAATGAGGTGTGAAAATTTGCCTGTTCAATTCCAATTATCCCAGACTTAAGAAAGTGTCTCACGCTCGTAGAGATAAAGAACCAAAATACTATGCAGAGGCACTGAGAAAATGGCTTTCTATTCACATCAAAAAGCCATAAGCTTTGGGACCTAAATGTGGCCATAATTCCAACAAAACAAACGCTAATACAGCGTGATAAGGCTTCAAAGAAAACTACTTCCTTCCACAGATTGGACGGCAAAATTAAAAGCAGAATATCTACCTAAAGACACAGAAAGACCTCGTTTCCGAGGGAGAATACTTGATTATCTGTTTCTCTCTATGAGGGGTGATAACAAAAGGGTAATGCATTGTTTCAATTTAGGCCTATTATAAAAACTGAAAAGTGGACATATGCTTTGCACTAAGCCGAGCCATATTTAGCCAGATTAAGGCGGCATCAATTAGTCAGCTATGAAGGACAGTAAAGCTATTAAAATAGCTTGAGCTGTTAATGATTTCCAGAGTGCCTTAGGGGAGATGCTTCTCACATACTGAGCCAGTTTCGGCGCTGCTCACTCTCCCTTGGTTTACTCCACTCCTACTCAGATTTATGCCAAATGCTCGCGGGCACAGGCATGATTGACAGATGCATGTTCAGAGGATCAAACCCAAGTTGCCTCAAAAATAACCACTCCTTTTACAATCTTCGGCTTTATTTCCAGCTCTGGTTTATTTTGAAACTCCTTCAGTGTCTCATCACTTTGATTTGATCACAAAGTGATTTGAGTGTCTGTGTATGTTTCTGTGTGTGTGCGTGTAAAAGGGAGGGCGGAAGAGAGACGATGCGCACAGAAATTCGAGGATATCTGTTCTCTATTAGAATGTTTCAGGTAAGGCAAGCCTCCGACGAAGGAAACAGAGGTACAAACAAGAGAAGAAGAAGAAGAAGAAGGGGGAGGAAGAGGCTCTGTTGCAGTTAGTCTGCTACATATCACAGTATCTATGCTGAAAGCATCTTTGTTCTCGAAAGAATCTCAAAATGTATCCTCTGTCAAGAGAGACGCACACACACGCACAGCAAGAGGAAATCAACCATGTACAGGACAGATACATTTTGAAGCATCAGTGCGGGCGACATGGGGCTTGATACTAATTTCGTACTTTGTGGAGTAAAGTTTTGCTCTCGACTGAATGCTGAGAGAACAAAATTAGTATCAACGCTTCGTCATGTCTGCAGCCGGTGGCCCCATTGCTAAGTGTAACTTGTTTTCAAAACAGGAGGAAGTGTGGACTACAGCAGCTAACAATGAAATACAACCTTTAATTTATTTACAGTTAATCTCCCTGCAGAGGGCATGCTGTGGATAAGGGATGCACAATATTATCTGCATTACATTTGTAGTGGCAGCTAAGAAGATTAATTATTGGTATCTGATAATATTTACAGCTAATTTATGCATATACAGTCAATGTACCATGACCTCCTTAATATGATATGATAATGCTCACGTTTACACTTTTCTTTTTAACTGAATTATCTTAGTTTTCTTATTAAATGGCAACTTATTGACATTATTATCAATTGTTTTGCTTTTTTTTTTCTATCTGTACAGATCTACCGCTTTTTTAAATGTATATGAAAACACTGTGAAGCTCTGTATTTTCAAACCTATTTGAACTCATATAAGGAGAACAATGACTTCAACTACAGCAGGTCTAGTTCTTTGCCTTTTAGTTGTTTTTTATTGTTATTACTTTGTCTGCACTATTTCAGAGGACATCCTGTCAAACCAGTCAGATAATTGGCAGCATTATCTATCTTTTAAAGGTATAAGCTCTAAAAATGGGGGTCATTTTTGCTAAGTGCACAACAAACCCATGATCTGTAAGCAGGTTGTTATTCTCAAGAAGGAGTATTAAGCTTGTTTAACTGTTGAACAGTGTTGGGCAGTTACTCCTTCCCTAAAATATGAATTTTAGGATATACATTTTTGGAATGTATGGAGAGTAAAGGATTGTAATTACTAAAACAATAACAAAATTAGAATTACTCAAAGTAATGTGTGGTACCTGGCTTACTTTTTGATCTTAGTTGAAGAAATGGGGTGTTTAAAGGAAACTGCACTTGAGTTTATTTTTTAAACTCTGTCGCCCAGACATGAGAACTGATAAAACAAAACTACAATTTAAAAACCCACCTTTTCGTTTGTGCTTTTCTATAGCCTGCCTGCCTGTTTTATGCTAAAGCATCTATTATATATTATTTATTGCTATGTGATTGTTTCTTTATCATTCCTTATTGTAAAGCAATTTGTAATGTCTGCTCTCAAAAAAGTGCTATTAAGATAGATTTGACTTCTTAATTTTTTTGATTAGCTGGTTAGATCATTGAAGGACATTGTCATCCGTGGTCTAATTTTTGTGAAAATGAATAAGTAACCAATAGGATGACTAATTATTTTTGGTGCAAAGCCACAAGCAATCTTGTCACTTTCAAGACAAGTACAGGCTGTTATGGTTCCAAAATTACTTGCCCAACGCTCCTGTCTAAAGTTTTCCTTCTGTGTGAAGTTCCTTTTTGGAGTTACATTTAAAAATCATCATGAGTCGTAATGTATCATTATTTCACTTTGTTCACCAGGTATCTAGCTCTTTCTAGCGATGCATGTTTCAGTATTGAAGTGTTATTTTTTTTATTTTCTGAACTCACAACAAAGTCTGGGGGATTTTTACCAAGGCTGCTTCTGCCAGTGGAGCATAATGACTGACAGAGGGCAGCAGCAAAAGCGTAATGACAATAAAGAAAGATGTGTCTCGATTTAATTTGATTAACAGTAATAAACAAAAGGAAATGAATGAGAGAATAGAAATAAAACTCTAGGAAAAAGGGTAAAGTTTCGATCTTCTGGACAGTGCTCACAGTCGATCTGCAATTTTTCATGTTATAGTTTTAAGCTCTAAAAAAGGCTAAGCTTGGTTTTGGACGTATTGTTTTCATTTCAGGATCACATGCTACTTATGATGATTTGTGTCTAGGACTGACGGTCAGATCGAGTTCAGGTTAGACTTGTGTTTCTATTGGTGTCCCAAAATAGGAATTTGAGAATATCTGCATGTTAATTATAAGCAAAGTTCTAATATCGTGCATCCCTGCTATGGATGTTAAAAAAAAGTAACTCTTACTGCTTTCATCAATCTCCAGCATCTTCTTCAGAGTTAATATATACACGGCAAAACCTGACACTTGTGTATGTTTCTCACACTGGCTTTTTTTCAGAGGACTCTTTTTGAAGTTACACTTGAAGCTCCCATGGGACATGATGCTAAGAGGAGAGGCTCCTCGGTAGCAAATCAAAGAAAAGAGAAGGAGAAATAGACCAGGTTCAGAGCAAGCACAACTCGACACACCCATCCCACCTGCGTGTCCGGAGTCGCACTCTTCCAGGTCCTCGTCGTCACTGGAGCACTCGGCTGATGAAACAATGTCATCTGTCGTCTGTGGAGAAAGACAAACACACAGAAGGAAGATTGAGTGAGGCGTCCAGAGGTTAGGTGAGTCAGAGGGCAGTGTGTTTGATTGTTAAATTATGATGACAATTTCCTTGCCTTGAGATAACTCTTGTTATGAGCTGGCACTATACAAACAAAGATTGAGATTGATTCATATTTTTATGACATCCAAGCATTGGTGTTGCAAAAACTGAAAAGCAGTTGCTCAATCAGTCACAAAGCATACACAAAAATACACATTTAAATCCACAACACACATCTACCTCTTCCATGTCTCTTCTTAAGCTATTGCACATCACCATTAGTCTGCGTAATTTCAGTTACATTGTACATGGTTGGTAGTGAGACATGAAGACAAGCAGGAAGAAGGCAGCTTATGTGCTGCAGGTTTGAGTGACACTGAGAAAAACTACAATATGCAACAAGATTTCTTCAGCCTGGAGCGTGAAAGTCTGAAGGTCTCCTGTTTTATTGCCCAAATGTGAACCTTTAACCTAACCAAAGAACATCAGCAGCTGAGTTTAGTTTGTTTTGTGTTGTTCTTCTGTTGCTATGGTCAATACTTTGCCATGTTTTTCAATGTTATTTTACTTGAATGGGTGCATTATGTTGTTTTGTGGTGTAAAGCACTTTGTAACTGTGTTTTGGAAAGTGCCATATCAATAAGAGTACACTTTCTTTCATCAATATCTCCTAATTCTCAGGAAGAAAAATCCACAGTCCACAACTTGAGTCTTGCAGCAGAGTGAGTCCTCAGCTAAACTGCCCCACAGCTCGCTCCATTCAAGGATATCTCAGCGCGCACAGACCTCTCTGCCTGTCCTTCGGCTTCCATATATCACTTGGAGTCAATCATATTTCACAGTGTTTATCATTCTTCACTTTATGTGCTTTCCACCTCCGCAGATAATTGTTTTCCTTCACCCTCCGCACCCTGCCTCCCATTATTTATCGCCCCTCTCCTCTCTGTCGTCCACAATCAATGGCACCACCGAGCCCGCGCAGATCAACACTGTCCTGGCTTCTGATTTGTGCTAAAGGGTGCAGAGCAAGAGAGGAGATGGGGCGGCCGGCTTCCGAACTTCACCACGAAACGGCGATGGATTATCTGCACCTTCCAGTTCCCACAATTCTGATTTATCCCCCTCCCCCCTGATTCCAAACCCTCTCTTTTTTTTTCAGGTCGACCCATGGAGGACAGGGGAAGGGAAGTGGGGGTTGTATTTCAGCGGTGGTGCGCTGGGCAGCCGGCGTTTATTAGAATGAATCAGCGGGGCGATAAAATAAAACCTGCCACTGAGCAGGGTTATGAAATCAGAGTGCTGATTGAGTTTTCCAGTCCTGGCCGAGGGTGTGGGGCTCTAAATATCATTGAGTTTGACAGACTAATGAAACGCACCCCCATGCTGGTGCTGCTGCTTTCAACAGGGCTTGGAGAAAGCTGTCTAACTCTGGCGTGTGGATACTCATGTATGCTGATGATCAACATGTATTTCTACCAAACCTTGCTGTGAAACAGCTCAATTTTTCAAAGCTTAATGTGAGGTTTGATTATGCAGGAGAGTCCGTGCTATTTTCCATGTCAGTACATTTGATAATGTGTTAATGTGTGTTTGTGCTGCCATGCATAATGCAACACATTATGCACTGTACTTCAGCACGAGGAGGCAAGCACACAAGAGGAGGCTCTAGACTAAATTGCTGTAAAATATGGCCCCTTGGTAAACATGACTATTTATTGAAGCCACATTACAGGCGTAAAAGTCCTGGTTAGCTGAAAGAGGGTTATTGCTTGTTATTATGATGGTGGCAGATGTGGGAGGCAGGGAAACAGCAAGCAAGATGAAAAAAGGCCAGACACTTCAAAGTCTGTTCCAGCAATTTCAGCCCCAGACCATCACACCATAACCCGGCATCAGCTCGAAACACTGCCTCTCTCTTGTCTGTTCATGCTGCATTTCTCTGCAGCCCAAACCAACAGCAGCTCAGCACTGAGCAAATATTCCCCCGGCCTGGGATGCAGCAGCTTAGCAGAGTCTTACATTCCAGTCGATGTGAACCAAATTTAGCTCAATAGATGATCTTCTATTGGAATTTCTAAAGCCTGCAATTTTTTAATGAGATAAATATTTTGGAGCTCTGAAGATTATTCTACTAACAAAGCAAATGCATCTACAGCTTAAATGATATGCTTTTTAAGTCTCTAATTGGGGTGCATTTCATTATGAAAATTTGGCATGGCATTTTTATGTTGAAATGAGCACCATCATTTGCAAGCATGAAACGACAAATTCTTTAGATATAGAGACCCAACATGGATGATAACTGATGAATAAATGTCAAACTATTCAATGCATTTACAGAAATATCATAGCTGGCTTTCTTCTCTAGAATAACACAAACTATCATGAAAAAAACAGTTATGGTTTTGCTGTACTCATACAAATATGTGCAGCTGCTCTGGATAGGTAAATAAATGGATGAAAACCCTACAAAGTTTAAGTTGGCGAAAAAGCAGGCAATAATTTAGATCATAAAACACAACCATGAATGAATCAAAAGTTCTGACACAGTTCCTCACTCACTTTTTTAAAGATATAGTTTAAGGGAGGGTGCATTTTAAAGCAAAGGGTTTGTTATGAAAAGGAGGTCATCAGTATCAACGTGTTTTTCTCAAGGATGAAAAAATATGCATCTTGATTCCTATAGCGGCTGCATCAGCTCTGACATTTCAAACTGAGACATCAAATGTCATTTGCTCTGCCTTCTAGAGAGCTCTGTTATAAATCTGTAATTTCATTCATTTCTTATGCAAAAAGACAATAACTGTTAAATAAACCATGGAATACTGTAATGAGTCATTACTAACTTGTTGAGGGGAATCAGCTCATGTCAAATCAGTCTTTAGAAATAAGTTCCTCATTCATCTTACATACATATTCCCTTTGCAGTGCGGCGAAAACTCTTGGAAAATGGCCATTATCTCAGGCCATTAGTCTTTATACATTTTCAAACACATATTCTTGAAGAAATTAACAAATAAGTGACAGCCTAACATTTTGTTGAAACAGTTAATGGGCACTTTGAGATTGCAAGCTAAAAATGAGCGTTGTAATTTTATATTCTATGAAAAAATGATGAGAGCATTTTTTCTGACCTTTTTTCTGTCTGAAGTTGCCCCAAAGCCCTTTGTAAATGAGCTAAAGAACCCCTTCCAGAAGTTTCCATGAAATGATTAGTGAAATGGATGTTAGTTCATGTTAATTATTAAAAGTGGATCAATGTGTGCCTTTGCAGATTAGGAGATATTTCATGAACTGCTATGCTGAAACCAATCATAGGAGTGAGTTGATAGGGTAAATGTTCCTCATGTGATCAGAGGTTAATAATTAAACACAGAGATTATATTAATCCCTTGATATTATTTTAAACCACTAATGGTTCACAGCAGTGCTTTTATTGAGATAAGGAGGAAATTGAAATGTAGAGAGCTACATTTGTCTGTTGAAAATTACTTGTAAGGTCAATGAAATCAAAATGGATGGTTTAGTTCTTTTATTACATATGTCTTGCTTTAACTGTCACTTGTATGGGGGTATCCAGTAATTCAATTATCCCCTAAACAGTGTTTGACTTGATGAATGCTCTCAAGTGTTCTTTCACTTTTATCACCCTAGAATTTAAATTTTCACTCAGTCTACACTCTGGGACTCTAACCTTTGATGCAATTGAGACTTTTTCTTGGATTAATATGATCCTTACTGAAATACCAGCTGGGGTGCAGCACCTACAGTGCTAGATGGGAGGAGGGGTAGCATCTGTGGCCTGCTCGCTCTTGCATAAGTGACTCTGGCGGCTGTAGACAAACAGAATCTGCAGCAATTTATTTAGGTTTGCTTCTGGAGGTTTTTTTCTTTGCTCTATTTGACAGGGAAGCTGGAGAGTGGCAGGAAATTTAGGAAAAAGAGGACAGTGAACAGCAAACATGCTGGAGCGCCAAAGCACTGCAATTTAAACTAACCCTGAATATTCACGTTTGTAACGTCCTGTCCACGGCACAGCTTTGCTCTGACTGATATCCTCGCCCACATGAAGCGTATCTAAAGCGCTGCTCAGCAGAGAGCAGCCCTGATTAGCTTAGAAAAACAAGATCACAGAATCCCAGGAGAACCATAAGTTCACAAGGTAAATGTGAGATCATAGGCATGATGGGGATAACAGGTGGGGCAGCAGGTCAACAGCAGGTTATACTGCCTGCGTGACATTCATTTGCTGTCTGCGATGGAAGTAATCACCTTATATCTACAGCACTTTGAAATTCCAGAATCTCTTGTTTTCTGTTTTGGGTTGATGGACTTGGCAGAAATTAATGTGGGCTTGTAGCAACTGAAAAAACACGACATTTATTTCCTGTGAACCAGCATGAAGGTCCACTGCTGGTTTAGGACACAGACGGGCACAGACACAAACTGATTGATGGGACTGGTTGGGATTTGTTGCTGTTTGTGTAACGTGTGAAACACTAGGCACTTCAATGCAATTTGGTTCATGCTCTATATTTTGCTTATTTGTGGATACAAGTAAGCACCTAAAAGCACTTAAAACTGATAGATGCCTCTTAAAATATTTATGGCCATAATAAAAGGCCATAACCAGGTGATGGCTCTGCAAGGGACCACTCATTATTCACCAGAGGGCAGTCAAATGTATGACTTTAGTCTGAGACTGCAGAGGAAAAAAATGTAAGACTCTCTTGGAAAAATGGGAAACGTGTCCCTTTTTTAAAGATTAGATAAACCTTGGCCAAAGAAAGTCATGTGTTCACTGACTTGATTTTTGGTTAAACCCCCTTGTATCCCCCCTGTATGCTTTCTTTGGCACATGGGACATGAAGAGCAGCATTAAGTTTGACAACTTCATGAAGGAGATGGGTGTTGGTCTATGTGCAAAGTTGAAAACATGACCAAGCCTGCTACCATAAAATCAGTGCAACTCGGAGCTCAGCTTCAAACTTGGAGAGGGGTTTGGTGAGACCACCACAAATGTCAGGAAAGTGAAGTTCATTGTAACATTATGGTGGGAAGCTGGTGCACATTGGTGTAAGTTATTGTTATCACTATTGTAACATAGCCCCATGAATGCTACACAGACTTTTGTTTCGAAATTGCTTTCTTACTTACTGTTTTCTTTTAATTAATATTTTATTCCTGTGATTTCTTAAATGTACTTTTCTATGTATTAAGAAAAGATGAAAAATAAAAGAACAAAACAGAGTTGACTAATAAAATCAGGGAAACCCAATACTTCCATAAATAAACATCCTAAGAGTGATGAACATGGATTTTTGATTCACCATTAGTATTTGATTAGTTTTAGCACTGGCAGATACCCTAAGCACACGAACCAGACTGATATTGTGTCTTATGAAGCATTTTATTGGTGAGTAGATAGTTTGATTTCTAACATATTTGCTATTATTTGGCTTCCTGACACAAACAGGAAAAGCTTGAGAGGAACAGAATCTTTCATGTATGGCTTTTTTTTTTAAAGCCTTCTGTTCCAGTTGCTTAAAGTTACATGCTTTATGAAAAGCTACAAACGTCACACTGTGCATTGCAACTTTTAATTAAGGACAAACTGTCACTTATGAAGCCAATAAAATCTCAAAGGAAATGAAACATGCAGAATCACAAAGCATCTGCCACCATTTAAAGTAAAGTCAATGGTGCTGTTAAAATCTGTATGTTCAAACAAAGGATGCAAAAATACCTTGAATAACATTCCCACAAGGACAGAAGTTCTCTCACTTTCAAAAGATGGTTGCCGTATTTTACTAAATAAAATAAGGTGAATCTGGCGTGGCTTTTAACCTCAAGGTAAGCCTCATTAAAATGATTGTATCCACTTTTGTCTGTCAGGCTTTCTGAGGCCGAAGCCCCCGCACAACCCTGCAGAACTTAGTCAGAAAACAAAACAAAAAAAAGTCATGAAGCACTTCGTCTTTGAGCCTCTCCTAATGAAAGAGGGGGACCAGCTGCCTCACCTTTCCTATCGTAATGGTTACATTTAAATGGCAGAAGGACACACTCACAGCCAATGTATTCACCCTGCACTTGATTGAAAATCATCTGCAACTCTGTGTGAGAAGCTCTCCTCATCTCAGCGACTTCGATTCTCCTCGCAGAAATTGAAGAAGGCTTTTGAAGTGTGATGTCTGACATTTTGTAGATCCACTAGATGCGCTGCCTGATTCCGTTTCATAAACACATGATGTATCTCAGACAGTCACAACGGTCAAAGCTGAAGTGCTGCTCACGTAAGGCTTATGGGTGCCATTTTTCCGCTTTCAGGCTAATGCAGAACCGATGGAGTGACAGTCAGAGCTTACAGTCTTCTCTCAGTCAACCGGAGACGTTGATGATAACATATAGCGGGCTAGATGGTGTTAATGCAAAGAGAGCACATAGAGCGGAAAAGGCACAGGCTGCATGCGTGTGCCGGGACGGGACCGTACAGCGTGGTATGGCAGAATGATGTGTTTGGCCAGCAGGACTACAAAACTGATTTCACAGCCGGGGAAATCCAATTCTCAGTCTAAATCTCCATGACATAGAGTGGGATAGATTTTGGCAGCAACATGAATTATGAAATTATTCTCAATAAATCATCATATTCAAGACGGATTTACTGACTTATTACTGTGTGTTTTAAATATACAATATTAAGATTTTCAGAAGATTAAACTGAAATGTCTGAGGTAGCTTTAAAAATGACTAATGCTGTGTAAATATATTTCATTTAAGCACTTAAAGCACCTCAGATATTCCCTTTAGTTATCAAAAATGAATCCTCAACTTTCATAACTGTTACTGTGTCCT
Source organism: Scarus forsteni (assembly GCA_036419115.1). NCBI lineage: Eukaryota > Metazoa > Chordata > Actinopteri > Labriformes > Labridae > Scarus > Scarus forsteni. Next base: position 9,848,395 of record JAZDUH010000135.1, read on the forward strand.
GTTATTGAGGTCACAGTGACTGAGTCACCATGACAAGACACAACATGTTGATGTCACTGAGAGAAACTATTTGCATCCACAACTGTTGTACCAGGAATCAAGAACTGCAACTAAAAGCTGCCATTTTGTTGCTGCATCTTATTAATGTTGTGTTCACATGATGGGCTACTGTCAGTGTATTCTGTTGGTCAAACTTTTCATAAAATAAAGATGATGCAATGCACTTATTACACTTCAAAATATGTCAACATGTGCAATTTGACAGAGGAGAATCCTCTACACTTCCTTGTGGATGTGCCACAACCATCAGGTCCAATTAGCTTCAACAACAACTGTCTTATTTGAATGAAAGCACATTTTCAAACAGAGGATGCAGTACACAATGTGAGGGTAGCTTTTGTTATTCTTTGTTTTGCTCCAGGAAGGCAAGCTGGATCCATAGCACTTTGCCACCTCGAATAGATCCAAAATAACTTTCCACTGAAACTTGACCAGTGATTTTTTTCTGCCAAGAAACTGAGAGATTTTTTACCTGTTGCTTCACTTCCTTAGCAGCTGGGTCTTTCTTTGGACCCATGTTGCTAAGGTTTTCTCTCTAAGTTTACAGCTCAGTCTCCCATCAGCGCTGCCAGCTGTTGGTCTTTCAGCTAGCTTGCTTCTGAGCAAGTAGTTCTGTTTTTTATTATTATTATTCTGGCCCAGTAACAAAATCGGAGTCATGCACCAAGCAGGGTCATACTGAAAGATTCAAACAGTTGGACCATCAATCCTCTTAAAATATCAGTTGTTGAAAAGTCCATAAAGTAGTCATAAAAAAGCCAAACACTACATGAAAGGAAACATCAAACTTACTGACTGAGGATGAAGAAGGAAGACTAAAGATGAGGAAATACACAATTGTTTTGTTTTTTGAATAATTTTGAGTTAATGAAGATAAGCACGTGACCACAGGCTCCAACTGCGGATGCTAACAGAATGCTCTAGGGCTGGCTTGCTGTTTGGGGAGGGGAAGCATTGTAACAATTGAAGCAGTTTTCACCTAAAAGAAGTGAATTGATTTATGACGCTCAAATGATAAATCACTGATAAATAAATACACATGATGGCGTGCATTTGAAAAGATGTCTTAATTTAAATTAACTTATTCATGTCCAGGTAGGTGGACCTGAACGATGCAAAGTGGTGGGGTCTGCAGAGGTGTGGTGGGGCCTCACCCTGAGGCTGCATGCTGGTGCAGCAGATTAGGGGTCATCCATACAGAGACAAATTCAGGAGTCTTTACTATAAACATGGTAATGATTCACTTTTTTAAATTAATACACTTTCCTGATAGCCTTAATAATCCGCAATATTGTATGCATTTAAAAATGTTTCAAATTAGTGCTATTAATATGAAGCATGGTTCTTTCATCATTTATAAACATTAGTGTATCCCAGTGACTGAAATTTAGCAATTACAGGGACAGAGAGAGAGTCAAATGGCTGAATGTTTGATGCCAACTAGAGGCCAGAGGCTCCACTGAATACAAAACAAATGTCCCAAATTTCCTTGGAAAAAAAAACAAACATATGTACATATCACAATATTGCACCAAAGTAACACAAAGCATGACTATATATTAGTTTTCAGCTATCTGTTTACACCCCTAATAACAACCATTTGGGGCTGTAAAACAAATAAATTTAGGCTGATAAGAGTTGTTCTGTTTCACGTTTATGTTGTAGTACACTTGAAGGTTATTTACAATATAAAATATACAGTGCAAGTAAATCAGGCCTACTTTGGTATCATATTGCAATGTGGAACACCCGTTTCTTTTTTCTTTTGCACATCCACAGCCTCTGTTCTGGCTTCAGTGCTGATTCCCATAAAATGAGAACCACTTACATCCAAGACCATTTCAGATCACCATATTCTCACGCCATGTGCATCATGCTTGATTACCCTGATCACACCCCAGCTTTAAGAGTTGCTCAAATTCTTACCAGCACAAACAAATGGCACCGTCAGATCAATAGGCGGACTTCATTAAAGCAGCATTTACCTCTGACCACCTCAGCACATCAACTCAAAGGATCACATGGAGGATCGATTAAGATAGACAGCCTCCTTGAGAGACAAGTCTCAAAATAAGCAGCATCCAGTTTCACACTGACGCAGACAAAAAGGAGAGCGTGCAAAGATGTCTCCACAAAGCTTCTGTGGTGTTAAATCAGGAAGTCTGGACTGACGGCTGTGAATCAGCCAGCAGCAATGCAGAGACACCACTAACAGGCTGAGCTGCAATTACCTCAGCAGCTGAATGAGAGCATGCTACATCACCGGTCAGGCCTGACCTCAGAGTGAGCAAAGAGGCTGAGCAATTGATTAACAATAAACCCGCCACCTGGAAACCAATATGGCTTTTATTAAAAACTTTTCGACACTGGAGGGGCTCCCTGGAATGTGTGGTAGTTTTTTTTTAATGCCCCATTTCGGTTTAGAGCTAGTTCTTCAATCCTCAGTCCAGGTCATCTTTGAATGCTATATGTAAGAACATTTAGAGGAATTTTCTTAAAACTTAGCAGAAAGGCCCACTCTGACACAAGGACTGATCGGTTACATTTGGGTGAAAGGTCAGGTCACTTAGTGCAATTTAACAACTTTTGCTTGTAAATCAAAAGTCTCAAGAATGCTTTCATGGATTTCCCTAAAACTCCGCAAGAATGTCTTAAGACATTAGATTTTGACATTAATTTGATTTATCTTTTGCTTATGAATGTGATATTTAAAGACTGTTTTGAGGGATTTCCTTGAAACTTTACACAAATTTCACTCTTACTGAGGAATAGAGCGGGTTAGGATTTTAAGGTCTTATGTCAAGGTCATAGGGTTTTATTTTTTAACCCACTTAGGTAGTCTCTAGCCTTGTAGAGCAGATGGACCTGCCTGATTGCATGTCTGTCTTGCTCTTTCTGTTGTCCAAAGACTTCACTAAGCTAAATGTGTAATGGCTCAATCAGGGAAATTGACAAAATGTATCCTTTAAAAGGGGAGCAAAGAACGTCAGTTGAAACTTGTCTTATGAGAAATCATGTTTTTGCTCTTCTTCTGACCGGGGATCACTGCTGGGAAACTTGGAGAGATCACGAAAATCTTCAATGGACATGCCAGGTTAGTGTTTGGTCGTCATGGTTAATTAGTGATACTTGATGAAATATGTTCTCCTCAAACACCGCTGCTATGTTTTGGATGGCTCTTTCCCAGATAAACTAGTGAAATATTTCCGTGGCGGATTTATGGAACTGTCCGTCTGGCCTGTCAGGTTAGGTAGTCTCTTACGTTTGGCTACACCACAGATGGAGGTCCATGCTAGTGTTATGCTGAAGACCACACCATCCAAGACCAAGACTTACCCAAGACCATAATGCACCAAGACCAAGACTTTTGGGAGTTCGAGACCAAGTCGAGACAAGCTGAGACCGAGGCAAAATCAATTTTCAAAACCATGACAAGGTTGAACAGTTAAGGGGGATGTCCCTCAGTCACAACACCGGGAAGGTTGCAGTCATCACAGGGAGAAATAACACATGAATTGAAGCTTTTTGTGGTTTTGCCAAGTGTTCCTCCTTATTCACATTAATGAAGTTGAAGAACAGCAGATCAGTGCTGGTCTTGATCGGTCTTGACGGAAAATCCAGAGTCCAGCCAGTCCAAGACCAAGACAAGACCGAGTAAAAATGCTCTCGAGTCCGAGACAAGACCAAGACCTTTAAAATGTGGTCTCAAGACCGGTCTCAAGACCATGACTGTATTGAAATCCCTTTATTTGATTTCCAAAATGGAAAGGGAACAACTGGAGCACACAGGATGTTTTAGATGTTTGACTCCCTCAAAACTCTGTTGTTTCTTTGGAATCACTCTTTCTTTTTTCTTTTTTTCATATTGTCAACCATTTAATGGAACTGCAATATCCTAAGAATGATGTAGGGCATTATTTTTCAACTTGCCACATGTCTGCTCTGACTCAAGACCAAATAAACATAATGTTGAAGGTCATAGGTCAAGAATCAGGTCAATGAAGTGTAATGCTTTGCCCTTGACTTTGAACTCATTATTTCCAGAAGACTTCCATGGTTAATGTCAGCTAACATTGACCTCACCAACACCAAGAAAGTAGACCTTATCACACCAGTCAGACTCCACACTGGCTTTGTTTGAGGCAGAGGATAGATTTTAAAATCCTTTTTTAAAGCACTTAATGGTCTTTGGCCTGAATATTTTTTGGCTCTCTATAAGGCATCCAGACTCTTCAGGTCCTCTAGGACAGGTTCACCCACTGTTCCCAGGGCCAGAACATGACAAGGAGAGGCAGTTTTAAATTTTCACACTTACCAGTGGAACAAACTACCAGAGAACCTGAGACTGTCTTCATTTAAGAACTCTTTGAAAACAAACTCAAAACCTTTTTACTTACCACAGCCTTGTTAGTTCATCCTCATCTAATTCTCATTTTATTTTTCTTGGACTTATATTTTACTATCCTTATTTTGCTAATTTTTTGGTTTTGCTGCTATTGATGCTGTTATTGTCTCTGTTTTAAACTCTGTAAAGCACATTGAGCTGCTGTATATGAATGGTGCAAATTTCCTTGCCTGCTATATGCTGATGTGTGAAGGGGCTTTAAAGGTCATAACTCATCCTGTGCTCAGGTTTATTGATACATCATGAGTTATTTGGGGAAGTTTTCTCATAAGTTGCACAAATGTCCTCTGACAGAAGTATAAACTCAATATGTTTCAAAGCCTAGAGCTCAAGGTCACTGTGATTTCAAATCTCATTGATAAACAGCTGAAAAAAAGTCTGGCACAGAAAAACACCCTAGCCCTCCCTCTTAACCTCTGTACTTCCACTCCCAGCAGTTATTTACCTCACAGAAGCAAGAAACGTCCAAGTGATAGTTTTATTGTCCATATTGTCTTTATTGTTTCTGCCTATTCTACAGTAAAGCACTTTGGTAGGTCACTGACTGTTTAAGTGTGCTACATAAATAAAGCTGGCATTGACATGCACAAAGCTATTTGCAGTGTGATGCAGTTGCATAGAATGTGAAGCCTGGGCCATACATTTGGCAAAGAAATGGATGTATTTTTGAACTGACAGTTATTTGATTTGAGAGAATAAGATCCAATCTTTGCAAACTTGCCTGCCACAACACTCATCCCCTTAAGTATTACGATAATTCTAGAAATTCTCTTAAAGTTTTCATCACGCCCCCTCCGACCCTACAGCCCTCAGCATATTTGTGCACTCACAAAAGGTGAGTCACCTCTCTATACCTTTCCTGAATGCAGGTTGAACAGACACTGATGGAAGACCCAAGCTGCTGCTGCTGTTCTACTTAATGTGGAGCAATTCCTTCAGGAGCTGTATAGACACTGTTAGAAAATTACTTCTTTGTGTCTCCATCCCTTTGCTGTAACAGAGCCAGAGAGGGAGTCACAAAGGAAATTTCAATCCAAAGACGGGTATGCTGATGGAATTTATCCAAAGAATAAAACAAAACAGGGACTCTGAAACATTAGAATGGGATTAAGTCGAACTTTTTAGAAGCCATTTTCCAGGAAAAAGTGATGCTGGTTTTGCTCTGTTAAAGCTCCTGCAGAAAAAACGGAAGATTTTTGAGGCCTTTGAGGACTAAACACGGCCTTCTTTCCTGTAAATGTTGATTTTAATTTATGTGAGTTGGATTTTGGACACAAACCCCCACACTGGTTTGCTTGAATAATTTCTATCACAGAATTTCAGCTGTCTGAGATGCTCCCAAACAAGCTTTAGTAAGTTTGTGTTTTGGGCATGCCCCCTTCTTAGGCGTTCATTGGAGACATGTCTTTGAGTCTTCAGTTGCATTACTGCAAACAGATAATATACCCTGACTTTCACTGTGCCTCTGTGACATCACATATCAGCTGGTAAATTCCTCAGCATTTGCATCATTACCTGCTTGAAGATTAATTCTCTTCAAGTTAAAACTTAAAAGCAACTTGTGCAACATTTTAAAGGTACTTTTACTTATATACTTATCAACCTTTGAGAAACTTAAATACAAAATAGGTAAGAAGTGCAAGAACTTATCAAAAGTATTCATTTCTATTGGATATCAGTTGTATCACAAACTGCTGTAACAGATGGCAGTACCCTATGAAGACAGCTTGCATCTCCCCAGCTACCAAACCAACTTCTCAGCGTGGTTTAATTAAGACTTGAACTGGTTAAAACATAAAAAAGCAACTTGTGCAACATTTTAAAGGTACTTTTACTTACTTTTACTTTTACTTTTACTCCAGTCCTTTACTCAAGCCTATATGGACTGAGCAACACTGTGAATAATTTGAAATTTAAAATGTAAACACATAAAAAAGGTAGAAAAGCTAAAAGAAATACCAAAGCAGCTTACCACCTCAAACAGAGACTCCAAGTATGACATAAAATTCATGGCAATGTCTATATAGTCTAATATCCAGCCGTTATCTATACTGCTTATCCCTCCGGGGTAGCAGGGGGCTAGAGCCTACACCAGCTGACATCAAACAAGAGGCGGAGTACATCCTGAACTGCCTACCAACCAATCACAGGTCTGGCACAGAGAGACAGAAAACCACGGACACACTTGGTCACAGCTTGGGGCAGTTTAGTGTCACAAACTGATCCAATGAGGATGGTCTATGGGATGATGATGAAACTGGAGTACCTGGAGAAAACCCACACATGCATGGGTAGAACATACTAACTTGGCACAGAAAAGCCCTGACCAACACGAGTCTGACCAGCAACCCTCATGCTGTAGGGCGTGAGCACTAATCTACTGTGCTAATACCATAAACACACATTGTATGCTGCTCTTACTGCCATCATGCTGGTCATATTGTGCACAGATGCAGCCACACAAAACTTCTTCACTTTCCCTGATAGGGTCTTCAGTGGACCATAGCAGGTCCTTGATGAGGCCTGCCCACCCTGAAAGTTTCAAATGTAATTTGTGGTGTCAAGATTCCACTCTGTTGATTTGGCAGTTACTCTGGCAAGGAAAAGGCTGAAGCTATGGGGAAGCACTGTCTCAAAGAAGCATCCGGCAAATGCATGTGTGAGCATGTTTGCAGAGGAATCTAGGCACTTGGAAGTTGCCTGGTCAGTGGCCGAATACTGGCTGGAAGTTGGCAGGCTGCTGGCAGGGAGGGTAAAATAGAAGCGGCTGGATCTGTAGTTGAGTAAAACTGCATAGTCTGTGACCTCTGTTCTATGAGTGCTCAATCTAATACTGTGTCATCAGTAAGAGATGAAAAATCTCATGAAGTCTGACTTCTGCATAAGTCTTAACAATAGCATCAGTCTTCACTTTAGCCTGTTTTTTTTTTTTAAACAGTTAAAAACTCACCACTTGCATTGCACTTGCAGCAATAAAAAGTGTAAATAGTAAAAAAAAAAGGGACTACCCTTAAGCTTCTCGTAAACATTGATGTAATCACATAAGATCTGATATTTTGTGTCAGGAGAGCAGGAAACATCTCATAAAAAGCAAGTGACAAATAAAAACTCCAGACCTTGCTCCCTTCCAGCTGTATTAGCAGCAGCAGCAGTACCACTGCAGGCTGCCACGTTCTGCTACATCGAGCAGATAAATGCAACTGGTGTCTGACAGATTTCTTCCACAGCCAAATAAAATCCACTATTCAATATAGCGGGGCCACATTTTTCACACTCTAAAGGTTTTCCCAGCAAAGCAAAGCCAACGTGTCTGGCACACTAGTCACAGGGCTGAGAAAAAAAAGGTGCTATACTTTTGTATGCGTCTCATAGTTTATTATTCTAGATTATGTTAATTTACTTTTGTGCTTAACTACTGAGGCATGCCTAATAATTTGCCTGCAGGAGTGAGCAGGAGTGAGCATTCACACCATCATTTAATGCCAAAAGAGTAATAATAAATGTGACTAAACTCAGAACTGTGAGTACATAAAAAGCATTTCTATTCACTCAGAGGAAGAGCAAACGAAGAATATATTCTACATTAAAAGGAGAATATATATTAAAAAACTTAGTAAATGGTAGTGCTGCTCCAGTCTTTCCAACAACTCACAGCTCTTTCACATCACAGATCACAGCGACCCATTTACACCTCTCACTCTAACATTCACTCACAAGTTTCTGTGTAAGTTGTCCATTGGCATTACGCAACACATCCACACACTTTCATTCCTATTTACACACCACAGATGCTGAAGTGGGAGAAACTTGGGGTTTAAGTTTCTTGCCCAAGAACACATCGACACATGACAGCCAGAGCTGGGCTTGAAACCCTGACCTTCCAATTCTGTGTAGTCAGAAACGCATTTTCAAGGTACAGTTTTAACTGGAAGTGTTAACTTTGTATTAACACTGCAAAGTGAAAACATGGTTGTTTTTATTTCCTGTACATAATTGGAAAATTAGCTAAACTAAAGATGCCATGTTTCATTGATGCACATGTATTAAAAAATGTACTTACTGTGTTAAATGATGAGTGTGTGACATTTGTTGGCATTTGTCCAATAATGAGGGATAAGTGAGATGACTGACTGAAGTGCAGAGTTCAAGGAACACTCCAACATGTTAGAGGTTTTCCATCTTGCCTTGGTCCCGAGTCCACAACAAGCAGATAGATACCATTCTTTTAACTGTGCGTTCAGTAATAAGAAAGAGACAGACAAAGATCGCCCACTGCTAGTTAGCCTAGCTCAACCTTGTAGTGCCAGCCTGTCTCTGTCTAGTCTTTGGATAAACTCTCCAGCAACTCTTTACAGTCCTGTGTGCTTGCTATGACACCTTTATGTTATGTTATCTTCATATTATCTTCGAGTCCTAAACAGAAGCTTTGTTTTGTTGACCTACTTTTTCTGTGTTCTTTTATGTGAGATAAAATGGAATAGAATGAGTCGAGTCTTTTCAACAGCTCTTTTAAATCAATGAGGAGAACCGATTTGCAGTTTTTACTTAGCCATTCTTTTCAAATATTTTTAGCCAATTGCATTTAATAATGGCTCGCAAATGAACGGCTCACACAGAACTGTGAATCGGTTCTTCTGGTTAATTTAAAAGAGCTGTTCAAAAGGCTCAACTCAACTCAGCAGACTCAACTGCGAATACATCACATCTCTTGCAAAAGCCACTGTGAAGTAGGTAAAAAAAAACCGTCTCTGTCTAGGAGTAGAAGAAGACAATATGAAGATGATATAACATAATGGAGTCACAACAAGCACACAGGATCATTTAGAGTTGCTGAAAAGTTTATTTGATGAGTAGGCAGAGACAGACTAGCATTACTGGTTGACTCCCAGTGTTTGAATTAAGCTAACTAGCAGTTGGCGATCTTGTCCCTTTCTTGTTACTGCATGTACAGTCAAAAGAATTGTGTCTACCTGTTTGTCATGGACTCGGGGGTGAGGCAAGACACGAAAACATCAAACATTTTTGAGTGTTCCTTTAAAGATCATACAGTGCCACCTATTGATTTGACCCACGAAACAATAGTTTTTCCACCTGTTTGTGACACCAACTCTTTTAAGGAATCGACTTCATCCTTAGTTTAATTAATGCTGTACTTGTTGAAATGGTGCTAACACTCAGAATTTGACTCTTCATAATATGCTTAGCTTTGCTGAATATCGGGTCACCATAACCGTGTATCTGAAAGAGTTTTCAGTGAAAACAAGCTGCAAGAACAGTGTTGGATAATTAAATGCTAGATCTAATCTCTTGACAACAACTTACTTTTCCCTTCACTACCATCTGTAGTCCTCACAAGAGAAACAACCCCCTCATTTTCCAGTTCCGCGCTACAGGCATGTCCTGTTGCTGCTTTGTATTTGACATGACTGTGAGCCGAGATTGTGAGTTACTTGAAAAACCGCCAATTCTACTCCTGCCACAAAAGCAAAAACATAAAAGCAAGTAGATCAAGACACCAGAGCTGTCCACATGTGTTTTAACTTGCTACCCCAAGGGCTTACTCCAACTTATGTCACTCATACTGCGAGTTCAAAGCTGGAGATATCACACATCTTGGCAGTTTATTTCAGCTATTCTTGGAGTGGTTTGTCTTGCTCTAGGGGCAAACACAACCAACATTACTGTACCAAACCAAGGAAAATAGCTGATGATAATGTTGCACTTCCTGGCAACAGGTGAGCCATAACTGTTGATAAAGACATTGTATTGCCTATGTATGGTGTATTTCATTATTCATGCTTTCTTTAGGTTGTTACAATGCACTCCGTCCCCGATTTTCTAAGACCAGATCCGGACGACTTGTCAAACTGAATTTCAGGTAGATTTCAAGCTGTGATGGCTCAATTCACACAGCCGGAACATTTCAACATTGTCTACTTGCATCAAAATATTTGGCATGAATGAGGCTTAAAGTTCTATCCATATGCAAAGGTCGAAGCTATGGGATGGTGGTCTCAGGGTTGAATCCAGCCCATGGTTGTTTTTGAAGCATGTCTTTCTCACAGTTTTAGTGATGTCCACTGTCCAATCATGTCCAAAAGAGCAGTCCCCCCCATAAAACCTTAAAAACACTTCACATTAGGATAAACTGAATAAAGTTTGCATAACTCCCATGATTCTTACATAATTTGATCAACTTATAAACATCTTGCTGTCATATTTTCCCTGATTTAAATTTATCCTGGCAGTCATCCTCTGACAGTCATACTAATCACACACAGACCGTTTCAACTCAGAATAAAACCCATCAAACACATGGATGGCAACAGCAGCAGCTGCTACAGCTGCGGCTGTGGACACAGTTGAATATTCTACCGAGCGTGATGGTGATTTGATGGGGCACATCAAAGCAGCCGCCTGTGCTCGGCAGGGTGAAAAAGAAAGACATAATGTACTCGACCACTGTCTGTAGTTTTCCCCTGGGTCAGTGGAAGTGGTGTAAAGGCTAAAAAGCAGCCATGGCCCCAGGGTTACAAACATGACATGAAATATGAGCGCCAACAATGCTGTATCTTGGAGAAAATGAGCTCCCATGTTAAGTACAACACACTGAGTCATATCATCTGGGAGAGTGAGGGGGGGGCTGGGGGTCACTCCTGAATGCAACACGGTCTTATCATAACAAATGACCTTCACGTGTTTTCGTACCCAGAGGGTGAAGAAAACACTGAAAACAAAGCCTTTGGAGAATAAGTGAGACATATCATTATAGATCCACATTATAACCACGCTCTCAAACCCAATCTGCTTTATTTACACTGCCAGAAAGCCCAGTGGCAAAGCTGATGTTTTTTTCTACTGAAGGGAATAAACCCAAAACAAATCAATTTTCCACGAGCACCCTGTCCTGGCAGTCAGCTGCCATGGATATCCAATATGGCTGAATGTTCAGAGATCAAAGTGACGACGGTGAGGCAAGGGCGAATCAAAGACGCCTGATTCAAAGCTGCTTCTTTTAACCTAAGGTGCTCCTCCGCCACCTTGAACGTTTATATATGTTTTTCACACATGTTAAGCCTGGGATATACACCACAGACTATTTCTCAGTCTCAAAAAGCAACAGACTTCAGAGGTCACTCCGACTCCCACTACTCATCTCCTCTTTCTTGCTATCTTGCTTACTCCCATTCCTCCACTCCACCAGCCCCCGCGCACCAAAATAAGATAGTCATCTCCGCGGCGGAAGCTTCGCCTTTCTATTGACGGCTGTCTGATGCGCGCGTTATCATGTCCGATCTGGGCTTTGACAGGCTGACAAGGGAGCGGCTTGTATTACAAGGGGAATCAATGGCGCTGGGCCATATCCCTATCAATAGGCTGCCACAACTCTTTTCACTCATGCTCCACGTTCTGTGACAGATAAGATGCTCTATCTGCAAAAAGAGGAGGTAGGAAATGAAAAGCACAGAGGTATACCTAAAAGAACAAAGAATCGTGTTTTTAATCAAACATTTGAACATGGTTTGTAATCTTGTAAACTTCACATTGTTTGATTTTCTTGATATCCTCTGTTGCTATCAGTGCTTTTTTTTGGTTGCATTTCATATTTATTAACTTTTACATTTTTTTTCCTGACATTTGTGTTTCACTGTAAATTTTCTCTATTAAGTCGATTTATGTTTTATTGTTTTCATTTTGTTTCTTACGTTCCAGCTCCCCTTTGTTTTACTGTTTTTATGTAATACTTAACCCTCGTTGTTTTTTTGTCTTTTTACAAAAATATGCTGGAAATATCTTGTTTATTAAAGCAGCACCAGAGTTTTGTCTGGAATTTTTTTTTTATTTCTTTGGTAATAAAACAATATTTTTCAAGCCTCCTTTGTATTATTACAAAGGGAATGAAATAGCATATATATATATGTTGTCTATATTTTATAGGATGGGAAGAACTCTTCCTCCTTTTCTGGCTGTTGCCAACCTACTAGTGCAACTTTGGTGGTGTGAAGGAATTTGCCTGATATATTTTGTACCCAAATGAGAGGTCATTGTCTGAACTGCACAAATAATTTGCCAACATTAAATCAGAAAAAAGCAAAATCTATACTACTCGATTTGCAGCGTGTTTCCACTAGCCCGGTACCTCCTAAAACAAGCTAGTTTTAGTACCTACTCCGCTCTGGTTCTAAGCGAGCTGAGTCGATACTTAAAGATGACGTCAACGACTGCCGGCTACTGATTTGTCAGACAATGTCATCATCGATGAGTAATGAGTACGACGACCTAGCATGCTAGTGGTAGCTACCATTAGCTTACCCTCATACGTCTTTTCTTTGCAGCTCGATTGCTCTCGTCCTCGGCTTCATTCTGTTATATATCTTCCAAAACTCTCCTGTGCTTCTCAAGGGGCATTTCTTCTTGCCACCTGCAGCCTTCTTCTGCTTTCCTTTTTTACTCGGTTTGTGACAAAAAGCCACAGGTTGTTGTGTCGCGCTCAAAATGACGTCGTCGCAGTGCCGCTCAGCTGTTTACAGCGACACTGCCCCCCGTTGGGCTGGCGACTAGGGCTAATGGAAAAGCAGCACAAAGTGAGTCGAGTAGAGGCGGGTAGAGTCGAGTCGAGTAGAGTAGGGCTAATGGAAAAGGGCCACTGGAGTCCGTTCTTGTTTCCCATCCCTGTTCTCTGATGGATTGTGTCTCCCTCTGCTGCTTTTCACAGCCTCTATTTAATATTGTAGCTCATACCCCTATTTAATGCCTTTTTTTAGTTTTAAATCAATTTATTTTATGCATTATTATTTTTTTATGTATTATTATTTAGTTTAGATGCTATATTGCTACAGTGATTAATGTTTCATGATGTGCATGAGATCGTGCATGTTTATGTGATTTATGTTGTTTGGGTATATTTGAATTAGTTCTGTTGTTTAAAATCAAGTTAATTATTATTGCTGGTCATGTTCTTTGTATCACTGTTTATGTTTGCAAAAGTGCCTTGTAAAGCTTTGATTCAAAAGTGCCATACAGACAGAGTAATTATAGTGATGATGGTAAACACTATTGTTGGAAGATTGAAGCAAACATTATAGGGGAAAGAGAAAATTAGCTCGAGGTCCTTCTGTCAACCTTCCCCTTCAATCTGGCAGATACATTACAATGAAATGAGCTCCAGAATCAACTCCTGAGTCCTAAGCCACTCTCTAAATGATTTCCCAGATCAAATATTGATATTTCAAAATGAGCACCCTTAGTGGGCCTTTCTTATTCGCCTCCTGTAGTCAGCACTTTTTCTTCTTTCCAGGTTTTTTTATACAGAAATGGAATACGGTTGGCGAGCAGAGCAGCAGGCAAAACAGCTGGGAAGGTGAAAAAAAAGAAAATGCACTTAATTTGTTCACCATCAGCGTGCTGTGTAAGTTTCAGCAGAATGGGTTATGTGCCGAGTATTTCTCTTTTTCTCAAGGACCTGCCTTTGTACACTGAGCAGCAAGGGTTGCTGGCTCACAGCAAACTCTAATTGCCCCGAGGCCATAGGCAGCCACTTTCAAACAGGGTCATTCATCTTCCCATGGAAAAGGAAATGGTCTTTGGCCCTGATCCTTAATCACCCCCCTGCCGCAGTGTACAAGGTCATCAGGGAAGCCTGGTGACAAACACACTCACACACAAACACGGACTGTACACAAACAGGCAGGGCTGGTTTTGGATATTAGGCGGACCCAGGCAAGGACTTAAATGAGGCCCCTCCCTGTTAAAAAAAAAAGATGTCATAGTGTCTGAACATGAAATGTTTTAAACGGCATTAGAGTGCAACAGCTCGATGATCTTCAGTCATATTTGTTTCTTAAGACAGAGAGAGAGAACTACAATAGTACTTTAATGGCAAAAAAATACAGCTCCAACCTAAAAAGTGGATGAAACCAAAAAATAAGAGTGTCACTGTTTATCAATACTATTGTGGACGTAGGGAGATAGCCGTTTTTTTTTTTTCAAATGTTCTATATATTTCAAACTTTAATTGCTTTTGTGAGTAAGGAAGTTGGACAAACAAACAAATTTTTGCAATTTAGATAGTATAGAAGATCTTTTCTTGCCACAGGAAACTAAATACTTGAATTGGAAAAATTAAATTAGATTAATCCAAAGTAATTGAAAAGATTATTACATTCCTTAAAGCAAAATGACAAGCTTTTGAACCCGTGGAGTGTTCTGATCTTGTAGACACTGTATAGGTCCATCCAAGAGTGCTGCCAGAAATGTTAGGCCCAATGAAAAGACAGTAGCTTAGGCCCTATCCCAAACCAGCTTCTTACAATGTCTCACACCAAGCATTTGTTAAGAAAATCAGTACATAAATATGACAAAATAAATTTTTCAAGATTTTTTTATAAAATAGCATTTGTTTGTTGTTAAAGACACAGACAAGCTGCGAACATCAGAAAAAACACCCTTCAGCAGAAATGATAGAATAAACAGTGAATTAAGCTATGTACTATGCAGAACTTTCTATTTAAAGCATTTACAATCTTTTTATTTCTCGTTTAGCCCTGTGAAATGTATACATTTGTCTTGCCCTATGATCAATTTTATTGAACATCAAAATATTTTAACATGGAATTTGGAACAAATAAAGTGTAAACAAAACTAATATCCTCCAATAAATGGTAAAAAGGGCTTCTTTTTCTTAAATGCTATTTAACAGGAGAAAATCAATTCAACAGATGCCTGGGTGTTGCTTTTTTTGCAGCTAAAAACAAGTAAAAAATTGTATTACTGCAAGACATAAAAAGTAGATGCATTTTTGTTTTTAAAATACTGACAATAGAATATTTTTGCCATGGGCACTCTTGTTAGCAATGACCCTTATAATCTTACTAACTTTCCCCCTGTCTTTGAGCCCCTGGGTGCCCTGGGAAAAGTGGGTAAAACTGCCAGGGATATGAGGTTTATTTTTCTTTTTTCTTAATGCTGACAACCTATTTTTGCAAAACAGTCACCTTTATCTCTCTGGTAGTACTGGAGGCAAACCCCAGGACTCGTTCAAACATATTAGGACAAGTACCTTTACTAAATATTAACTACTTCTGATAAACTGATTTTTAAATTTAAAAACGGATTCTTAAAAATTTAAATATGTTGCATATTTATGTATCAACTTATAGTATTATCAGACATATAGACTGAAGATTCATGCAGGGGCTGAGGACACCATGACAGACGGGTTCGAGAGGTACGGAGAGAGGTATGTGAGGTAAGGAGAAATGGAAGTAAATTTCTCCTCTCTGAGTCCGCGTCGTCCTCAAGTGAAATTGGAGCAGCGATTACAGCTCAGAGTTACGGTTTGTGTTACCGTTTGTGGGTTCTTCTCCCTTCAAAGAGGAAGTGCAGAATTCGTGTGGATGTGGTGGTGAGCTGCGCTGAAAGCCGTGACCAAAGGAGAGGCAGAGAGAAGATGAGAGTGGGTGGAGGGGTGGGGGGAAATAGGAGGAAGAGGGGGGGTCAGGACAGGAATGGAAGGAGCTCCATTTTACCACAGATCACAGGACACTGGAAGAGACTGGTCCTCAAAACAAAATCAAGGTGACTGTATCAATGGCAAACTGGTATTGCATAACCATTGTTATGGAGTCAGTCAAGCTTTTACTTTAAACACTAAAATTCAAAACAGTGGATTAAAGATTGTTTTCTGGACTGGGTTCCACCTAATAATCCTAAGTTTTTAGAAACCTATATTCAATTGGCTCCTAATCTTGTAAACCAGGCAGAAACCTACAACCACTGCTATGGACCAGGCCATAGATCATTTCGTACAGGACACTTTGAAACAAAAAATATGATTTTCATTCCACCTTTTTGTATAACTTGGATTGAAGTGTGTTTTAGTTCAAAAAGATGACAGGAGCCTCGCATATCTGTGTGCAGCTTGACAATGTAGACTTGTATACAGGCTCTTTGTCTCTGTCACCACTGTGATGAACGAAAGAGTACCACCAGAGATAAACTCACTGTTCAACCTGGTGATCAAGTTCTCTTCCCCCCTGCACTCTAGACGCAGTTTATATGTTATAATATTGTATTGTACTGTTTACAAATGCTTTTAATGAACTTTATTTGGCCAAAAGTTTACAAAACCCACTCTTTGATGGTCACACACACAAGTGTCACAAATGCTGATAAAAGCCTCGGGCTGAAACATATCTGTTTTGTTGCTGCTGCATAGACTTAAATAAAAGTCAAAGACTTCATTGCGAATGCTGATGCTTTTATCGTTTGAATTCTATTCATTTTATTGACAGTTCTCTCAAGACTTTATATTAGTGGTTACACAGGATGTTTATATGCCTGCCAATTACAAAAGATTACTCAAAATGCCTTTACATTGGCATCAGCACCCTGTTAATGATGCTACTCTGAATTGGATTATATAGCTATAACCCCAAATATGGTGCACAAAGAGAGGCCTCATTTTCTAAACTATCTGAATGTGATAGATGATACATGATAAATATGATAAAGAGTATCTCACTTTCTGATCACTGCATCTTATTTATAATTTCACATAAAATACAAATTTTCTTTGCAGTTCACAATCATAAACACAGTTTCTTTTTAAGTTGCGGCTGCCTCTCAAGTCACTATGGATTAATTAATCAGTTTAAACATAAGCAAATATACTTTAAAATCAATAAGTAATCATACTTAATAGTTGTGATCTCAATATAAATGTTTCAATGATGGAGCAGCCATAGGCACAAAGCAACACACCTAAACTGCTGTCAGATTCAATGCAACTGTATTTTAGCTGCTGCAGTATAATTCTTCCTACACCTATGATTCAGTCCTTTTTGAGATCTTATGTTTTATCCTTCAGATACATCCTTATGCATAACATCTGCTGCTCTGTGGCTGTGAACACCACAGATCTTTTCTTACATCTTTTTTAACACTTTAAATCGATGTGATTGATGCTTGACGAGCCTTTGAGATCTGGGTTATAAAGTCATGAACACATGATAAAGTGATTTGATCATTTGTCCAAAGAATTGGATGCTGGATTTTTCTGCATGGCTTGCTTTAATGAACATTTTTTTGAAAATAGTGATCAAAAACATTGAATCCAACACGTCTAGAACATTAATATTCTGGAGGTATTATGCTATGAATATGTGCTGTGCTAATTAAAATGTTGTTTATTTGCTCAATTCAGGAAGGCGTGTATTGGTATTGTTGTAAGAAACATCTTTTTGAGCATAAAGCTTTAAAAATAAACCCAGATGACCTCACTAATTACAACAATGCAATCAATGGGTAAGACGATCTGTCTATTTTGAAAAGCTTATTGGCTTTCTATTGAGGACGTGTGAAGACTCAAACAGGCAGATGAAATTGGACCTTACACTCGTCTCCTTGTGGACCACATTTTGATCTCCCTCTTCAATCCATTTCAATATTGCTGCACTCCTGGCAGTCAAAGGCTATTATGACTTCAATGCTTTAATACCAAATCAATGTAAGCATTGTGTAATGGCTGTGGCTCGCAGACTCACATCTCCCGAATTAGCCAGGGGTCCCATTAGGCTTTAGTTCCTAATGAGCGCAAACCAAATTAAGCATTCAATTTAGTCTCTTTTTAGAAGATGAAAGTTGAATCGTAATCACTAACCAGTGGAGAAATTATTCCAGTATTCTGTGCACCGGGGCCCTCCTACAACAGCACAACATGCTATCGCTCATGCAAGGTTGAGTAACCATGCACACAGTCACATATATTCTTTCAATTATTCTCTCGTCTTTGCAGTTAAGAGCAACAGGTTTCATTGTAGTTTGCAGTGTCTCTCCATGGACACAGATGAGAAACATTACTGGGCCTTGCTAACAGCTCAGCCGAGCAATGAAACAGAACGCATTATAGCCGGGGAACATCAAAGCCTGTGTCTGTGTGATACATATTTAATTAAATCCTATTGACTCCAGCAGACGCATGGTGCCTTCTGTGCACACAGAGACAGTTATGAATATATAGATCAGTGAATATTCTCCAAAGAACACGGCCTCTCTCTTTTTCTCTCTTATAAACAGGCATAAATTCAAAAGCAGGGCATTGGGAGGGAGGATATATATCCACAGTGCAGCCGTGTGCAGAGATTCATCATGGCTGCTGCGGAATAATTCAGCAGGTCTGTGAGGGCTGATGTACATCAAGCCCAAAACACACCAAAAGTTATTATTTACAATCATATGTAGAACACAAATCGATGAGATGTGTGCACGTTTGGTACATAGGCAGTTTTACGATTAGGCCAAGTGCTTTGTGCTCAAAGGGACATCAATATCAGATATAACCCCAGAGTACTCTAAAATTCTCTCTGTAATTAAGATGTGCATTGTTAATCTACTGGTCTAACACGCTGGTCACTCTATTTTTTACAACAGTTCAACTTCTCATAACATAAATAGCATTGCATTTTGGCATTTAGGCATAGTCAAGGCAACCCCCTGGAGCTTAAACTGAGCAGGAGAACGTGAAAGAAGCACATCTGGAAGGATCTTCACTCACAACCTTCTCCAAGTTTTAATAAGAATGGGCCAAAAAAGAGAACATATCCAGTGTGTGGCAGTTCTCTGCGCAAAAATGCCTGCTAATGCCAGAGATCAGAGAAGTCTGGCCAGAGTGGTTCAGTAGATAGACATGTGAGACTCAAATAACTGCTTGTGAAAAGTGGTTATTTGAGGGCATATCACAGTTTTTATTTGAAAGTGGAGAGAGACTGTAGATAAACTTGCGATGGTGGGTGAGAAAGAGCAGGGAAGGACATTCAGCAAATGGATCCAAGGCAGGAATGGGACCAAGGCCTGCTGAAGCATATATGGGATGTAATTGGTTGCTAACTACTCTGTCATGCCAGCAAACCCAAATACTATTTTAACAACAAAATATGTGGAAACCTAAAGCAGACAGGTTACACCAGTAGGAGACCACTCCGGGTGCCTCTCCTGTCAGCTAGAAATTGGAAACTGTGGCAACAATTCACACACATTCACATAAATTGGACAAGAGCATATTGCATGAAAAACATGCCTGGTCTGGTATATGATTTTTTGTTTGTGCTGTAAAATTTAAATGTTAGGTCAGAATTTGCTGCACACAATATTAAAGTATGGATCCATCCTGCCTTGAATCAACTGTTCAGGCTGGTGGTGTTGGTGAAACGGTGTAGGGGATATTTTCTTGGAACACTTTGGGCCCCTTAGGAGAATTATTTTAATGAGCAAGAACAATAATAAGAAAAGAGTTTTAATGCTTGACATGTCCTTTCCTTATTGCCCCATGTACCCATCTTCTGATGGCCACTTCAACTTAAAGATTAACGAACATGAAAATTAGTTCACGTTTTCTACTTGCCTCCACTGTCACCAGTTCTCAACTCAAGAGAACACCTTTGAAATGTGTTGGAACAGGAGATTTATATCATGGATCTGCAGCAGACAACTCTGTGATGCCATCATTTGTTATGGACCAAAATCTCTGAGCGATGTTATCAACACCTTTCTTAAGAATCAAAGCAGTACTGAAGGCAAAATGGGGTCAACCAAGCCCCCAAAAGCCTCGACAAAATATTCTTACCACATGCTATTACTGATGTCAGGAAAACAGGAAAAGGTGTCATGATCATTCCATTTTTTGTGCAACATTTTTGGCTTGCAAAGAAAGTAGGCAGCACGAAGCTACGCGATGAAAAAAAAGTTTGTCTGCCCCCAAAAATATGTGTCTTCTTTACTTTTGCAAACTAATGACCATTGAATTCCAGAGTCTGCTGTGTTTTGCTTCAGACTCACCAAGTCTAGACACTTAATAAGGAGAGGACATCATGTTGCTGTGGGCGGTGACAGCTGCTGCTGGTCTAAAATCACACAAAAATGAAATAAACAGATCATATCGTTCCTTTCCTGTGGCATCAAGCTTAAAGTGCGGAACTTCAATGTTTCTATAAGCTGCTTTCTGTTAAGTGATACTGGTGACGCAGCAAAGTCAGACAGAGTGCAGCAAGTTTAACATACCAAATGGGGATCTGGGACTGTTTTGTGACAAATAGCACAGATTACTCAGTCCTGCAGACCTCGCAAGTCAAATCACAGACTATGAGAGTCTACAGGCTGACAACTTTCTTGTTTGTTGTTTGATCCTGATCCATAGCAACATTAGTAACAGTTGTTGCCTTCAAGTTAGTATGTTCTGAGTATTGTGACATTTTTATTATTTCAACCTAAATCATCCATCATCCATCACATAAGCAGCAAAACAACCCTACACTGATAAGTAATGTTGCAAGTAGGGCTGGGAAATTAATCAAAATATAATTGAAATCAACATTTAGACCCCCTAATCAAAGTAATTTTGACCACACCCCCTCCACACAGTCTATGTTCGCTTTTGCCAAGAGCGAAGGATGTGCCACAAACATGGAGGAGAAGAAAAATTTTGTTGTCTTTGTCTGGGCACTTTTGGAATTCTGTGCAGAAGACATTAAGCAGAAAGAAGTAAAGTGTAAATATTGTGGGAAGACGGTTTCGACAACCGTCGGTAACACCACTAATTTGTTTCAGCATTGCATAAAACAATTGTTCATTCATCATAATCAAGGTAAAAGCTTGAATTAAACTGGATACTGGGAGAAGGTAAAATCGCCCAGCCCTAGTTACAACTTTCCATAAATACTGCCGGTAAAAGATTACTTAGCTTGATACTATCTACATATAAGAAATCAATTAGCCAAATGAAGTGGTCACTGCAGACAGTGGTGGTTAATGACCCCACTCTTTGCTGTAGATTGAGGTTTGTTGCAGTTTCTCTAGTAAAAACTATGTGGTCACCTTCCACTTTATGAATAATTGCTATTGGGATTTTAAAGGAAGGCAACACAGGAAAAGGGAGAAAGAGTAAGGCATTCAGAATATATTTTGTATTGATTCCTGTTTTAAAATATAAATTCCCTCTTTCAAAATTGTGTTATTCTTTAATAGTGTTATATCAATGTTGTTAGTGGGCTTAGAAGTAAAGAATCAAAAACATTATTGATCCCACAGGCAAGTCCGTTTTACAACATTCCAAATCATATGAAAATATAAAGATTATATTATAGATGGGAGTATGTCAGGGACGGTAACATAGAAGTGTACTGTCAAAGATGCTTGATGGCACTTTGGTATCTATGTGAGGCTTCCTCAGATGACAAGAAAATACAAGAGCTGTGTAAATGTGACACAGCAGGGTAGAGCTTCTCCATCAGTTGGATATTGTCCATGTGTAAAGCCATACTGCTACCTAGCTGTGGGCCCTGCCATGTCTTTGGGCAAATTTTTCAAACATTCTGCAGAGAAGTACATATCACAAATCTTCTACGCTCAACAGCAGATAAACAGCTCTTGAACCCCATCTTGGGTTCTCTACTGTGATGTGACATCATCTCGAAGCAACTTATTATGCTGTAATGTAATTTACAAGGTTGTCAGTTGTAAACGTGGATAATTTTTTACCTACTTTTTTGATATTATAGATTTTTACGGACTGTGGATGACTTCAAAGACAATGGATACTGAAATCCAATTTCAAAATTAAAGCCCCAGTCACACATTTCAGTTTCTCATGGTGATCGCCAGGGAATTGGGAAGGGTCCGGACTGTTTATAACTGTTCAAAACTGTCGTGGAGAATTGCCGCTCTCAGTATAGCGGGGTAGAAGCCTAACGCAGTCTTAACGCAAATGGTGTTAGCGTGGCATTTACAGGGCTCAATCGGGCTGATCGTGGCTCAATCCTGAAAGCTGTCTGAGGACCACTGACAAGGCCACGTCGACATGGGGAGAAAATCTGTTTGTGCCCTGTGCCCTGTGTCCTGTTCAAGGCAATGGGGCTCAATCGGGGCTTACGTGCACAATCGCCATGAGAAACAGGAATGTGTGACTGGGGCATAAGCAAAAACAATTGTTGTAATCTCAGCAAGAGGTTACTGATAATTGCTAAATTCTAACCTCTGTTAGAACAACTTTTAAGAGCCTGTGATTTTCCTAGTTTCATATACGTCTTTTAGATTGTTTAACATGAAAGGTATCAGGACTGTTTTGTCAGTAGTTTAGAGCCATTGACTCAGGCTGGCAAGCCCAGTGACGACTGGGAGGAAGAGAACATTGAGTTTTTTTTTATCAACGTAGGAATCATTCCCCTAGGTAAATGAACTGGTAAATGAATGCAGAGTTGTTGACAACATGGTGCTAAGCAGCTCAGAACAAATCAAATGACCACATAGCAGATCAAACAACCAATCAGAGTGGACTAGGCCAATGTAGGAAAGGGAGTCTTGTGATCACAGAATCTACAGGACAGGAGGACTTGGTCTATACAAACCAGTCAGTGATTGTAGCAGTGATCAAAAATGAATATGAATCTTCAATAAGGCAAAAAACAGGCTCTTTAAGTATTCATTTGGCAGTTATAGTGACTATGAATCCTTACATTCATGGTATCTACATTCAACTTATGTTAGGATCAATATGTAAACAGGAAACAACCTAAAGGCAGTACCTTAAAAAGCTAAATATATAAGAATTTTGGTGAGGGAATCATGCTGCACTTGACAGAAGTTATTTCTGATGCATTTATTCACCTGTTTCTTCTCCAATAAAAAAGCACTAACCTTCCAAGTCTGCTGTAAAGTAACTTGCAGAAGTGCTGAAGAAAAAATGCTGGCAATGGAAGTTTAACTTTTATAATAGTTTTGCTCCCAGAACCGTTGTGCTGGAAAAAAAGCTAATTAAACACCAGTAAGAGTGTGGGATCTCACAGCAACCTCACAATGTTTGAAAATGGCTTGGCACAGGATTTAATACCGACTGTTCCACTTTGATAATCCATGCAAGTCTACTGGCATGTGCTCGGGGATAGATGACATCTGTACGGGAAGCAAAAGAATCTGGATTTGTCATGTAACACTTTGAAAACCATCTGGGATGTCTCTTTTTAAAATATACCACTGTTCATTTGAGCATGAAAGGGGAAAAAAGGCTGAATTTGATTCCATTGCAGAGCTATAACAGGTCCTTCAAAAGTGCTACCACTGCCTTTGAGCTGGTTATGTTCGACTTTGTTCTTTTAGTTGTAAGTTTGAGTTATTAGTCTGACTTGTGTATCACTTTATAACCAGTCAGTCGTCTCTGGTGGCTCACAGCGGGACACTCAGCTTGTGAGTGCGTGCTGATGTCCTGCCATCCTGCGCAGGAACAAACTGCTGCTCAGTGTGTGTGTCCCCCCCACTCCCGTTAGTGTAAATGATGTGTGTTGTTTGCTTGCCCCTTGGTGCGTGGGTGCCCCGCCGTGACAGTGGAGGCTGACAAGACAGCAGGTCTGCACAAACACACACATACAAACACACACTCTAGCTTTCCCGGAGGATCTATATAAACTGTGTTGTGAGGCATGGGGGACATCCATTTCAAACCCCCCCCATGGTTCAAAACCCCTGGAGCCTGCTGCTGGTTCTCACACACTGAGAGACAAACTGCCCTGAACGTACGCACACACAGACACACACACACACAAACACATGACCTACAGACATGGAATTACAAACATCTACCAACACAATCACACAGAGAGGAGTCTAATGAAAATATGTTCTCCATTCTCATCCACACAAAGAAGCCTTGAAAAAACTGTGCAGACCATCACAACAGAACTGACTTGGTCTGACGAAGGTGGTTCTGAGTGGTGGTTGTCTTTGACTGATATATGAACAATCACAGTATACTAAATAAATAACATTTTATCTAAGTTTTAACATTTATATACCCCTCCAAAAAAGGTTGGAAATGTTATTTAGGCTGCTTATGTCTCCCCTTTAAGAATACTAAATGATTTTGTATTTTATATCACTGGAAAGCCTTATTCGTCACCTTTACAACAAGGTGGGTTGCCCTTTTTGAGGTTTGTCTTGAGTTTACTAGTTTCACAGAATTTGGTTTTAAGTTTGGAAATTTAGCTGTGTTGCCAATTCCATGTACACACATTCATTACAAGTTGTACCTCTTTGTAGAGGGGACTGATCCAACAACATTAAACAAAATACCAATCAGTATAATCAACTGAAAAAACGTTCCCAAACTGTTTTTGAGGAGTTTATTTTATTTGGCTTTGTCATGGATTTTAGGTTGTATCTTTAGTCAGAATGATCAGAATCAGTGTTAAATCCGTCACTTGTGATTTCTGTTACGTGTAGCATAGAGCTAAGAAATGGAAAAAGACAACTAGACTTGAGTTAGGTCAGAACTTTCATAGTTATCAGACAACATCACAAAGCTATTAATACTCACACTTATGCATTCACACAACTACACTGATGGGCACTGATGGCTCATTTTCATGGGCATAACACTTTACTCCAACTTGCTCTCAGTAGCACATAAATGGGGAGGGACAAATGCAAATGTACTCATGGACACCTTTCTGATGATAACTTTGTGGGTGTAAATGATCTGTGTGGTAAAAGCACTTTTAGTAAGACACAGGACAACAACATGGTTTCGAAAACCTATACTTACAATATCTTGCATTATAACAGGTTTAATATCCAACCCTCTTGACTAATCCTCTCTTGATTTAGTGGCAGTTCTGACCTCTCCTCTCTCTTTCTTCTAAGTGATTAAACACAGCTTCTCTTTATGGTTCTCCATATTGACAACAAGTAATATCTTTCACTAAGTCCAGTTAAATCATGCAATAATAGAGACTGTTTCAAAGATATGGCCCCTTGACGTTTGGGAGAATATCCATCTACAGCAAGGAGAGAGCAGCACCACCTGTTTCCACTTCATGAGTGTATGACTGTGTCAATGCGGCAGTCCATGCAGACTCTATAATCAAGCCCCAAGGCAGCAGTGGGGACAGTTTGAGGTTGAGTGTCTTACTTGGGGACACACTAGCATGTGACTGCTGAGGCTGGAAATCAAAACCCAGCCTTGTGGTTAAATTACAACCTGAACTACCACTAATCCACATTACCCATTTAAAGTATTAGACGCACTTTCAATAGTCACCCATCAGAATCTTTCAATTTTTGTTTTGTAACTGGCAGATACTTGGAAGGCAAAATTCCTTGAAATTCACTTCTATAATCGACAAAGAAAGACAATCCCTGACAGCCCTGACACGAGTTTGTCATGTTGACTGTATGAGTGTGTGTATGGGAGGATCTAGTCACTGAAAATCCTCTGAAATTGTTTCTCTGTTTGTTGACAGTGTAAGCTGATGTGGGGTTTGTATGGGTGTATGCCCAAATATATATATATAACACCAGCCTAATTTAGTGCTGCATGTATGCAGACTTGTGAGACAATGATTAAGAGATCCCTGTTCAGACTACACCAATGTGTGTGTGTGTTCCTCTTTAATGAGCCACACACAGCAGCAGGATCCTCATCAGTCGCTGTCTTCTAATTGGACCTACAGAGCAAATGGTGGACCACCAGCATTCATCTCCCAGAATTCACTCGCAAGAAGGGTGTCTTGCAGGGAATAAAAGCTGGATATTGACACAAAAGAAAAGGGACGTAATGGAGTGAGGAACAAATAAAAAGCAGCAAATGAAGGAACTCCAGCATACCAGCTTGACCTTTACACAATTACTGGCAGGTCTGGGCAGCTGCTGCGGGGAAGGTGATCACAGAGACTAACTAAGTGAAAAGAAAAGACGACTGACAGCAGGTGAAGAAGCAGAGCTGAGCTGCCTGCATTCACTGACACATCTGTATCTACACACACGAGCACAAGAACACACTCATCAAACATCATCTGGCAGACGACCACGTGGAGACACGCAGCAGGCTGCACAGCACCTTCCTCACCACCTCTTGAAGAGAGAATAAATCAGTGATTATCATATATCCCCAGGCGTTAAGCAACATCCTTGATGTGCTTAAGATAGACGCCGTAAAAAGGAGCGAGTCGAGGAAAAACAGCGTGGAGAAAAGGAAGGGCGAGAACGTGTGCATCGCAGGAGCTTAGCGTGCAAAATCATATCTCGCAGCTGTGCGAATTGATTCTGGTTCATGACCCTCTTGCTGCAGGTTGCCCTATCTTTTAACTTTCTTGCAACTACTTTATCATGTCAAACAGCCAGAATTAATCTGAAAATACAAAATCACGCTTTGTGGACAAGTGGTGGACAGTAACAGTAGATCTAATTCATTAGGGCTGTTCTAATTTATTTATTAAGTGTATTTATTTAGTATCTTTGCTTTAGTCTGGAATAATATTTTTAGGGAAATATTTGAATTTCACTCCAGTGACAAGATACAGTTTGTACTTTGGAGCCATGGGTTTATTTTAAAACCTAAAACATGAGACATTCACAAGGACTCACTATATATATTATCAACTGCTTACAATAATGTTTAGCAATATAGTTGCTGAAAGGCCATTGATGCTGCAGCAAAATAAATGTCCACACCGAGGAAAGAAAGTGCTGTGCATACAGCGATGATGATGTGTTGTTCATTTTTTTAATCATTAGTCCAAGCTGATTGTTTATTTAAATTGATTGATAATGGGTAACAGATTCGTTTGGGCCTAAAACCTGTAATTTAAACTGTGATGATAAAATGGTTTTATCCATTAATGGTACTGTGCCGAAGCACAAGAATTTATTAAAATGTTTATTTAAAAGAGTTTTAACACTCAAGTACTCTTCAAATTAAAAACAGGAACTTACAGTGGGCTTAGTCAAGTAAAATTTGGCTGGATAACTTTAACTTGTATTTGAATGATTTTTGGCCCGGATCATCTACACTTACGTATCTTGAAGATTCAAAATGGAGGCAACTGGACTGGGTTATGTTTTAGAAAGACGTTTCACTTCTCATCCTAGAACCTTCTTCAGTTCCTGATTCTGAATCTTCAAGATAACCATGACCTGGATGAATGAGAATCTAAACAGATGTATCATCTATATTTTAGTTAGCTTTTCTATGTTATCCACTGCTGCTGTTTCACTGGAGAATTTGTGTCAATTTCACCAAATATCATCATCATCATGCAGTGCATATCTGAGCGAACACTATACAGCCCTGTTTCCCACCTCTCAGCTGAAAAAAGAGACCAATTAAAGTGCAAACAATTTACCTCTCATTTTCCCGTCTCCTGAGCACCGGGCCAGTTGAAGATGATGGACGCGGGCAATTTCTTTAATACGGCAACCATGCAAATCACTTTCAGAACCTCTCCCTGAGCGTATTCTCTCCCCACAGTACCCTAGATTGCAGCCTTCCTTTCCTAATTGTTCCCAAACATCTCAGGCCAGCAGTGCCAGCTAATTGAGAACGAGAGGCGTTGATCCCCGGTGACAGAGAGCCTCGCAAAAATGTGCGTCCCTCCAAAACAAGTCTTCACATCAACAAACCAGTAAGCATGAAATCCAGTGTTCAGTTCAACCAGAAATCTGCAGAGCTGGAGATATGAAGCCGCCACTTCTCAAGCTGTACCTGACCATTTAAAATGAAGCCATGGTTGTTGGAATTACTCCTCAGGAGCATCCAGATAACCTTTATGAATTCACAGAAAAAGAACAAAGACCTAATAATTGCATATATAAAATAGCAAAATATGTTTCAATAAGTTTTTGACGATGTGTTGAAGCCTGTCCAACAATCAATCTAGTCTTGTGTTTTTCTGTGTCTTTTTCCATCCCTTGCCTCATCTGCCTCCACCCACTTTTGTCTCAGTCGTGTAACACAGGACAGTAGCTGAGCGTGAGCTTCTGCCATAAAGCGGTACATACTCATAAGAAGACTAAGGTTTGCTGCCAACCTTACATGGCAGCATATGCAGAAAATAAGGCCCCTTGAAGGACTGGGATAGATGCCATCTCTCTGTTGAAAGCCCCACTACTTGATCCCTCCATTCATCCATTATCTTTACTGCTTATCCCCATCAGGGTTGTGGGGGCTGACAATAGGTGATGGGTAGGGTACACCCTGAACAGATTGCTAGCCTATCACAGGGCTAGCCTAGATTCCCTAATTAACCTAAGGAGCATGTTTTCGTGCTTTGGGTGGAAAGTGGAGTGACTGGAGGAAACCCACGTAGGCATGGGGAGAAAATGTAAATGCCAAGACTTTGGACAACATGGAGGGTACAGTAAGGGTACACATTATCTCAGAGGTTTACACATGTTCAAAAACAAGCAGTCAGGACTAAGAAGTAACTACACTGCATAACAACAAAAAGAGTTATTCTGTGGAACAGCTGCAGTAAAGAAAT
The DNA here is from genome assembly GCA_036419115.1 of Scarus forsteni. Taxonomy (NCBI): domain Eukaryota; kingdom Metazoa; phylum Chordata; class Actinopteri; order Labriformes; family Labridae; genus Scarus; species Scarus forsteni. The sequence continues at coordinate 9,877,162 of JAZDUH010000135.1, forward strand.
AAAATATGTACAACAATAGTTAAGTTCAAAAACATATCAAAAATACCAGGCCAGGATGGTATGAAGCAAAAGATAAAGGTCTGCTTTGAACTAGTGTGTGAATAAAACAAGACTGATCTGTACAGTGGGTAATGTTTCTATGTTATGATACATTTTGGCTGTTAGCTGTATTAAGCCGTATTTCTTTGATGCTACTTTTAGTGCCTGAGAATTAATTTTTCATCAGTTCATTTTTGGAAAAATGCGTAGGACTAGACGAGTTATGTACTACATCCTTCACCCTTTTTCAACAGAAAAAAAGGAGGAGTCATTCTGAAAATTCTGTACTGATCTTTATCTAGTGTATCCTTCTGTCTTGTTTTCCAATGTGTATATGTATCTATCTATGTATCTATGTATCTATCTATGTATCTATGTATCTATCTATCTATCTATCTATCTATCTATCTATCTATCTATCTATCTATCTATCTATCTATTTTTCTTTCTCATTTTTAAGGTGTTTGATAAAAGAAACAAAAACATGGGTAGTAGAACCGGCAATCTTCCTGCTGTCAGGCACATGCACTGCACTCCTGCAACACTATGGTACCCTCTGCTACTTTAAGATCAACTTGAATCAGGAAAGAGTTTTAAACTACCATTTTGGGATGGAAAACAATCATATTTGCTTGAAACTAGAACCACTGCAGTGCACCACAGTGCTGACCCTGTGATGTCCATAATGTTAATGATGCCTGGCCTCATCAAATAGACAGTATACCCCTTATGGGACTATGTTCATGAGGCTACAAAACTGCATCCTTGTATGGTACTGGGTACTTGGTCCACCTAATGACCCCAGTGATGTTCTGGCTCTTGCTGCTGTTCATTAGTCGACCGGTTGAATTGAAGGACCTGGCAACAAAGGACAGATCATGCAATCCTTCAAGAGTGAACTGGGATTTAAGTGGGGCAATAGGTCTCTTCACTAAATTCATTCCATTATTATTGCACAAGCACCCAGTGGTTCTTTAAAATATGTGATGTTATATGGTAAATGACAAGTGTATGTGACAGACTGCTTAAAAGCTGTTTTCACACATACCTACTCTCACCACATTCACACATTGATGGCAGAGGCTGAATGTGACATTCCCATTACCATACACACGCATTACTGGGCTCACACAGAGACACATTGCTAGAAAAGCATTCCCACCTGCACAGTGACCCAGTAATCTTCTCAGCTGTTTTGTGATGTGTTTGTCTAGCTGTTTTTGATTATGCACAATATTAGAAAATGACAGTTGGCTTATTCCACTTTTACCTACCAAACATGTCTTATTTATTAAAAACTGCTATATCAAAGTCTACCAAGGTCTGATAAGTCACATGTTTTCTTGCAGTTTTTGGCCAATGGGTCTTCAAGTGACATCTTTTAAAGAAATAATCAGAATGTCAAACCCTTGCGGAGCTTTTTTTTATTTTTTATTTTTTTACATTTTTCTCCCTGATAGTCTGTAAATGTAATATTAATGATGCTCACCTTTAATGCTGTGAGCTGCTATTTGAATTTTAATTAAATGTTGTGTAACTCCCTAAATGATAATCGAGCCATTTAAATTTTACACAAGCCACTTATGAACGCAGGAGCTCAGGCAGCCAGCAGAGCTGATGTCAAACTATTTATACTGATGTTTGCTAAAAGCATGTTAGGCTCTGTGTGAAGTTAAAACAGCTTTAAACAAACAGGCTTGCGTGGGGACAATATTTACTTCATTATGCCTGTTAATATGTATTGACTGTTACATATACAGTATATCTAAAAGACCTATTTACTTGTCTCGCAAAGTCAATAAAGAATTAATTACTTGTATGATAATGATGTAAAAAGTCAAGGGCCCTTGACTGTGGTGAAGCTTTATTCACACTTTGCAGCAGCCATCCCACACCTCTCTTGTCCCATGGACGGTTTAATGAAAGAAAGTATAGCAGCTGGGAGACATTGAGAAGAAGGGGGGTACAAACAAACAAGCATTTTATTATTTTTAATACAAAGTGTGACCCCCTTTGTGCAGCTTCAGTTCTCCTGCAGTTAACAGTCTGCAGTTTGGACAGTTTTGCATTTCCCCTACAAGTGGGAGTGGCATTGGCAAAACAAACATACATGCCCATAAACCCAAGAACGGAGATCACTGCTTGAATTTAGAAAGTTAGCCCCTTAGTTTTATTATTGTTATGAATAGCAATTTGTCATCATGAACGTTTGACATATTTTGTCAACCTAAGTCATCAGATAAACAATTCCAATAAAATTGTAATCTTTCTGTTGTCTGTGAACTATTCCTCATTCTTAAAAGTAGATCTGCTGACCAACAGAAAAGTCAGACAAACTCTGAGACTGAGACGGAGCAGAGACTATACAGAAAATGAAACGTGTCTGTCTGGTCTGTCCCGGCGGAGCTATCATTAATTAAGCGTGAGATTGGCTCCCTCCTCTTCCCAGCCCTGTCTCTCATTCTGTTGATCCTGGGATGTCAGGGGATTCGTCACTTCTTACCTCTGAAGAGGAAAAAGCTAGAGTGGGTGAATTGGACCAAAAAATAGACATGCAAGAATATACCAAACGCACAATTCAGTTCCTTCTTGTGTTCACACATCTTCCTGAAACAGCTGCAGTGTAGAGTCCAGCACCATGTCATACACCTATAGCTCTTTTTCAGCACTGCAGTACATCACTTATGATAGCTCAACTCCCTCGACTACTCTATACTACCCTGAGGGGTGGAGAAATCTGCCAAACAGGTACAGGTTCTCTCTCTCTACCTCTCATGCCATGAGTTTTGACAGCCGATGAGGGAACGGCAAAATTAAAGGCCGTGGTAAATGAAATTCAGTGACGTGGAGGTGTGAATCAAAGCAGACACTGCCATGGGAGGCTGTGGGTGAAGAATGAGAGAGGTGCACTCACACAGGGAAAGTGAAGAGTCAGTTGAGAGCAAAAATGGTACGGTTTTGTTGTCCAGCTATATAGTCATCCAAATAACAGCCAACCCACATAACATGCAACAACTGAAAACAATACACACAAAGTAACACGTTTGCACTCTTATTGCAATAACGCTACACACTTTTTATACAAACATTATAGCGGTTGCCTACTCCATACAAATACAATCACATTATATTAGAATTATTTGATTTGCAAGGATTTTATATGATTTGACCTTCAAGGTAATGCCCAAAAAATATTTGCACATTACTTTGCACACTCATATAATATATTTAATGTGTGTTTAAATAACATGTTATAAATTCTGTCAGAATGATACCTTGTTAAGTGATGTATCTAAGTTCAGTGAGTGTCTGTTTGAGGCTATCTGCAGAAAAAAATGGTACAGCTTAGTTGGCAAACAGCTTTCATTATATTTATCAACTTAATGCCTTGAATGGGAGTGGATTTTTCTTATTTTGTCACCGTTTTAATGTATGAAAGATCTTCTGTCCTTGTGTTTTACAGTTTACATCGTGTCCTTGGTGTCTATTGATCAATGGTTTAATTAAAGTTGTATAATAAAATGAAACAGTTCATCTCAGTAGAGAATAAGAAGCAGCCTTTACCCCCTTCCTTTTTTGGAGGGAGGGGGGGACTACTGATTGCTTTTCCCTTACTTAATAGGATTCATCCATAAGACAGTGGAGGCAGGCAGAGCGGGCAGCATGTCTCTATAGCCTTATTCTGTTTGGTTCAGTACCATTTGCTTTTGGGGTGGTGAACGTTGATCTTTTTTGAGTTTCTACCACCAGCTGTGACTTAAGTTGAAGGCAGAGGAAAGGGTTGTGCCACCTATGTGAATGAGTTACATCACAGCAACTTTAAACAGTGAAGTGGTTTGAAGTAGAGTGTGGGATTGTGAACAAGAGCAATAACAGAGGACTCAGAGCACTCCAGAGCTCTGTGGAGCATTGTTTTGTGTGGACATTCTTTGCAGTTTTAGCTGTGACCAACAAACTTTTTAGCTTTGGTTGCAAGGGGATTGGTTATTTTTGGGACCAATCAGCAGAACATAGCACTTTTAGTCTTTCCCTTTAGGGATGTTTTTATTGACACTTCTTCAGAGTGGTGCCAAAAGTGGGATGGCACGGATCAGCATTTGGGTACCTTTTCTTCTAATTTGACAAAACAGCGTATAGAGCTAAACTGTAATGGACTGATGGTGGAGATACAGCTATTAGACTTTCTATGTGGAGATGGGCTACACTTACAGACTGTACAGTCAGTGGCAAAGCATAGTGATGAATCATTATGGGTAAGCAGAAAAAAATGATCAGACACAGAAACAAAATGGCTGCTTACAGTAGCATTCTCTGACACGACAAAGTGTTCTGATAGCAATGATTAATATGGTGTGTCCAACAAAGTAATTCAGTAACTGGCTGCCACACCACTTGCAACTGTATAAATTGATTGATACTTCTAGCTTTGGATACTTCCAAAACTTTTAAGGGACTGTGAATACTCATTTTAACAAAAAAGAAAGTATCTCTCTTGTTTATTTAGCTTTTTTTATCATACAATTTTGTGGGTGTTATCACTATTTTAAAAATATGATGTCCTTATTCTTATACATTTTTTAACGCTCAGTAAAGCCTTGGGAATAATGTTTATGAAAAGCTCCATGTAAATCTATTGAACTTAACAAATTAACATAATGTGTATGTAAATTATCTAACTGCACTCCTCTTCAAAATCACAGGGAAGGTTATTACAATTCCCAAAATCTAAAAATTTTCATCTTTTAACAGACAAAACTTCACATGAAATTCCTTGCGTTTCTAATTGCTAATCCTTGGAGCCTACCTGTTACATTACTGTCTCTTGAAATCCATTAAGTTTGTAGGATGCTATTAAAAGCTGAACATTTGTACATTCTTTGAGGCTTTCATTACAACAATGGATGTGAAAAGAAACATCCTACGTATTGATAAAAACTGTTCGGCTTCTTCTTTTCACCTTGAAATGGAGAGCATTTTATATAAAAGCTCTCTCAAAGCATGCAGAACTATATTGACTTTCTTTGGTATTAATAGTCCCCGACACAAAATGCCGTTTTCCCTGTGATGCCATGTTTTTCTTATCAAATGTGACCTTGATACGGTGCCGGAGATGGTGGTGTAATGTATCTCAGCTCAGTCATCATCACCGCAGATTACTGACACAATAGATATGGACTGCTTCGCCTCAGCTCCAGACCTTCAAAAGCTCACATATAAAGCTTGACATTTTTGTCACTTCTGTCCAAATCACAGGGTATTTAGTGGAGCTCTGACTCTGGTCGCCCCCCTACACTCACACAGATAGAGAAATACAAGTGTCAGCACTGACATGGAGGGCCATCATCACAAACACGCCAGGCAATCTGTTGTTGAGGTGAAGAGGCTGATAACGGTGGTCCCTGTCTGTCTGTCTGTTGTCCACCAACAAACCTCTCCCCAAACCATGGCTGTCTCCCTCCTCAGGGGGAGTTATTGCTTTAATATGAACAGTCGATGCTTGAATTTGTCCTCTGGGTGTCAAAGGCATGATTACTTTCTTAACACGGCGGTGACAGCTTCGATCCGAGACATATTGGAGAAAGATCTCTGTTGGGCTTGATCATGTGAGTGACAAATGGAGCTCAGTGTGATTCAGGTGGTAAAAATCTCATTAATTTTTCTAATAGAGAATTTTATTATTAGCCTAAATGTGGTAACCATCCACTGTAGACCCTCACCATTGGCTACCAAAGTATGAAATAGTTATATATCTGGTTTTCTGCTCACTTTTTGGAATCAAATTGAACCATTGTAAAGATTTCTTGAAGATCTATAAAGTGTGCCAATTTTTCACTGCCTAGGCTTTGGAACTGAGAGTTCTCTGCAGAAAACTATTGACTTTTCTTTAACTTTCCCTTATTTTTCTGATCTGACATGAAACACTTTAATACACTAAGGATCCGTAGAGACAGAGTAAATGTTTCATGAGAGGACAAAGTCCATAGGCCCTATTGTTTGCCCTTGCAAAGTGTTTTAGCTCGAAGCAAAGGTATCTTCCCTAATTTCTGCCTGACTCAGGTGTCAATTATGCACACAGTACTCAAATTGTTATAAAAGCAAATAATCAGGTGCTCCTGTTTGCACCTAGGGATCTTTTTAAGTAGAGTGTGGTGAGGTGGCATGTTCCTAACTTGAGGATGCAGAAACTGGTTGCACTATAAAACTCAAATGCCCCAAAACGCTGTCCACCACAATCTTTTCATCAAAACAGCGCCCCATATGTTATCAATACTATCCAAGAAAAATGGTATTAACCACATATAGGATAAAAATAATTTTATAGTGTTAATTCACATGCAGTGTCTAATGATGGTGGCTGCTGCTCTGGCACCAAAGTATGGTGCTAATCCAAACTACATACTGGTATTTTGGTTGTACCCACACATAAGACCAAGCCATATCCAACAAAACATTGTTGAGTAATTTGTCCTGATTCAGAAATTAATTTTTGTACCTAAATAATGCATAGTTTGGCTTTAGAGCCCCTGGAAATAGTACTTGTATGGAGCACACTCATTTCCCTATAGGTACCTTTCACATCAATTAATCCGGTGGTTTATAATATAGCGTGTCTAATGACCCATCTTCAGAGATAGAATCAGAAGTGTAATAAGCAGGAGAGGGGAGCACACAGACCCAGCAAGGGAGAACAGTGAAGCATGGTTATGACTATAACTCATGCAAATTGACAAAATTATTACTTCCTTGGGGAATTAATAGGAAAATCTTGCGGTGAGGGACTATATGGTGGTACTGTTACATACATGCAACATGAGAAGGGGTGAACTTAGTATACAGCTATGCTAAGCTGATCATGTGTTATACAGGAAGGTACTGTAGATATTTTGTTCTCTTTGCTTGGACAAGATGTGGCTAGTTCTTTAAGTACCTCAGGCTTTGTCTTCTTCATACAAAGATGTAAAATCATGTTGGCACAGCACATTCATCAAAGGTTAAAAGCACATGTAGAGCAGAAAGCCTCTATAAAGATGTGAGTCTCATTTTCTTTAATGTCAGACGTTGGCACGGTCCCAATATCTAGGGCTTGCTGCCACTGTTGTAACATCATATGGAGCTTTCTTTAAATCCAAATCAGTGCATGGAAGTGTAAAAGTGTTCAATTCAACGTTCAGAAAGTTAAAAATGTTGATGTCTTTCGCTGTAATATTTCAAAGACAGCCTTGCAAAAATGTTTAAAACAAGTGGAGGGTAAGCAACAGACAATATGTTAGCATTAGCCAACAACTCTGTATGCATACAGTTGCCCACATTCACTTTCACCACACACTTTCCCATCACATGCAACACCTTAAATGAGTTATCCATCTTACCTGAATTGTTGGTGGTGAACGCTGTTTTCGGGTGGTTGTGGTGGACAATGTAGTGGTGGTCTCAATGAAAGTAGTGGACATCTCTGGTGGCACTGATGTGGTGGTGCGTGCTGCGCCCCTGCTGGCGGGCACATCACCAACCAGCCGCACGCTGCCATTGATCTTAATGTTGACGTGTCCTTCAGCGGCCATGTTGAGGACCTTGAGGCCGTTGTAGTAGAGGCCGGAGAGCTGACCCTGGTAGGGTCGCTTCCGGTCATTTCCGCCAATGGAGATGGTCGCCTGGGTGTTGAAGATGGTCAGTTGCCGGCCTGGCGCAGGAAGGATGAGGGCAACTGTAAGACTTTTAATATGGAAACCCCTTCGAATGCTATGCAAAGCTTTAAATTTGCCATGCAGTGCCTTAAAGCTGAACTACTTTTGCAGTTTATGGGCAGATGCAGGAGCAGGAAGCTTTAAAAATGCCTAAATGCACCCTTATTAACTCTAATAGTTTAGTGCTTCATTAAATGTGTATGAATGAAGATGGAATGGTAAAGTATAATGTTGGTTTTGCGTGCATTTACATCCTTGAATTTTGTAAACACTGTTTTAGGGCCCATACATCCACCATTGAATAGCTGCTCGTTAGCATGCTAAATGTGGTGTCCCTACTGCAAATTTGTCATTATTTTGTGGTTATTGATGCCTCTTTCTATATAATTGTACTTTGTATTTCAGTAATATTGAACGCGGTTAGTGGGAACAAAAAGGCTTGTTCAGATATTTCAGAAAGTCTCGTTTAGTGGAATTTTACCTTCTAACCATCTCTAGGTTATCAGACATTGGCCCAACAAAAGAGAAGATGAAGTGCAGTTCTAAGGGCCAAAATATCTTGTCGATGCCAGAGGTCGAATGGGATTTGCCAGAGTGATTGGAGATCATCGCGAGGCAACGTGAACTCAAATAACCACTCTTTATAATCAAGATATGCCGATGGCCATTTTTGAACACACAACATATCAGGTCTTGTAGCAGATGGTGCCACTCCTGTCACATAAGAACAGGAAATTTCGGTTACAATTTCAATGGCATCATCATAATTGGACAAGAGAAGATTGAAAACATGTTGCGTGGTTCAATGAGTCTTGTTTTTGCTTTCACATTAAGATGGCAGAGTCAGAATTTGGTGCAAACAACATGAAAGCATGGATCCATCCTGCCTTGTATCAGTTCCAGGCTGCTGGTGGTGGTGTTACGGTGTGTTAATTAGGTGAGGATCCACTTTAGGATATTTTGATGATTTATTTCATTGTATTCAGCTTTTTTTTTTAGTAATTTGGTGATCATATCGATTAGATAGAGGTATCTTAAAGTATGTATCAATTAGCTAACACAAGCTTCATATTCTAATTTAGGAATATTTCAGCTAATTTTTAGAACATTGCTGTGGGCCAGCTTAAATGTGGCTGTGGACTGCAGTTGGCTTCCAGGCCATAGTTCGGATACCCTGGTTCTTATATACAACTGTTTCAGGATTGAGATTTGTGAGACCGCTTGTGTCAAACTAGTGTTGAATAAGATTTTGACAAAACCTCAGATAGGATTGATGAACATAATTTTAGCAACAAGAGCATAATTATGAATTAGTAGATATCAGCCACAATTTACAAAAGTAATTAAAGGAGAATAGCTTTTTTGGAAACATGCTAACAAGAAGCTATCTAAAAGTGAATGCATGCCCCGCCCGACCCCTCCCCCACCCCAAAAAAAGAAAAACTGTTTCCATAAAGTTTCAAAGAGGATCAGTTTTAAAATCACCACCTTTTTTAAAAGGCTGTGCTACAGCATTGTCTACAAGAAAAAAAGCATTTCCTCTTTAATGTATGAGTAAAACACTCCCTGGAAGAGACAGCTAATGCTGGAAACAGCTACACAAGCATTATCAGAAGGGTGCAAAAACATGCAGGTGGAAGAAAAAAATTATCTCCATTTGGAAAAACAAACATGTTCCACTGGCACCCTTAATATTCCCTCAACAAAACAATGGCATTTGAGCATAATATGATTAATAAATATGTATACAAGCTTTGGCATATTATGATAAAGGATGAGCCACACACACTCACTACATGTCACAGTGAATTTCATTATGAGGGGCCTAAATATCGTTGTCAAAACACAGAGCTCATGCATTAATAATGAAATGAAAATGCACCAAAGTTTCACGATACAGGAATCATAATTAAAATTTCACTTGTGTAATTTACAGATGCATAGCATTGCAGGCTCATGTTTGCAGCACTGAGACAATTAGGATACATAATACATCAGGCGTGGAATGACAGGGACAAGACGTTCATATCACAGGAGCGAAAATGAAATAGCACGTGTGGAGCCATGCATGCAGCAGTAATGATAGTTTTCAGACCTGGCTGTGCTTTAGCGGTTGTTAAAGGGACTTTATGAGCAGGTTATGGTGTTTATGTGAGAATTAACTTTAAATAAGGTTTATAATGGTTTTATGTTGAGTGAGAGAGGTTCATCAATGAGACGGGAGGAGACATTTTTGTTTGATCATCACAGCGAATGAGAACTCTTCGAGAGAGAGTGTTGCACCTTGGCAGGCTCGCTGATGCTTCACTGTCAAAAAGGCCCCAATTAGCTCTCCATCACCAAACAAGTGAGCATTTGATCATGTGTAATGTGCATAACTACAATCAGATAATTTACAGCGGGGAAAAAGGCACCTGCTGTTTGGAAAGTTTTCAGGGGGATATGCCTACTGATTAGTTTGTTCTCAAACATTACTGAGGATTTGAGCCAAGGGAGATAATTCTCCTCTCGAAACATTTGGCTGTGTGTTGCAGCATGGATAATCCCTTCTCCCAGTCAATTTTGCAAAAAAAAAAGATTAGGAGTGTTTGATACTTGAAGTCTAATCATTGCACTGTTTGTAAAAATCTTTTCCCAGTCCCTTTAACTGGACAACATGAATAAACAAAATTTAAGAGAGATGACAATGACAAAACGTAACAAAAAAGAATATTAAAGGAAAGTATCAAACAGTTGCTTTAACTTGATTTATAAAGGGTTTAAGGGGTGGTTTTTCATTCTCAGGTTGAAAGGGAACAAGCCGATGAGATGACAGAAAAATAACAAAAGGAGAAAACATTCTTAAAGTTGGATAAAGATTTACCTTTCTCCTGAAGCCAATCTTCTACTGGCCGGGTATATTTGAACGGGATTTTCTTATTTGCCATTTGATAGCGCTCAATGTCGCTGTTGCCTTTAAAATTTGAGAGTTTAACAAACAACTTGAAACAGGCGGCAACAGCAACAGACATCACACATTTATACAGTGGTTTATGAAGAGTTTATCTTTGTTTAGAAATATTTATAAAATATTTATGATGATTTTTTCAAGCATTTTAGTTCTTTTTATAAGTATTTTATACAGCATACTCCACAGCTATATCTAATCAATACTCATAAATAAATGAACAACACATATCAGTAGCAGTTGTAGAAAAGATATGCTACATAATAACCTGCAAGAGAGGGTTAAAACACAGGAAATACTTCATAGTCCACAGAACGAGTCATGTTATACATTGAACAGATTTAGTAACACAGACAAAGGTAGTAATCTTTAATGAAACAGTAGTCATGCAGTTATAGCTTTTCCTCAAAATTAGCACATGCTTATTCATCCCCCAACTGGACACCACCTGCTTTTGTGTTTCAAAGCCTGAGGATAAAATGTTATTTAATTTTCAGGGGCTTAGAGGAGAATCAATTTGTTTCATCAAGGACTAAGGCAGCAGTGTTTCCACCATCTTCCATCTGAAGTGGAACCCTGGTACCCTACCCCAAACTCAACCTACACTCCAAAAGAAAGGCTGAAAACATCATGGTACTTACGTAACTTGGATGCACTCTTTGTATTTCAGAAAGGCATGACTATCCTATGTGTGTTTAGCATCTTAAGCAATATCTCTGTTCTGCTGGCAAAATCCTACCAAGGGTGAATCTGTTCCTAAGTAGGATACTTATTCTTTATGGTCTGTCTTAACCAGGGAACAGTCAAAGATAAATGTCCAGATTTTTGGCCCAATTCCCCCTTCTGAGCAAGGTCAGCAAATATCCAATTATGAGGTGGTTCTGGAGGCTATAGTGCCTAATAATCATGTGGTGTGAGGTGTGTTAAGAGAGACTGACCATTTCAAGAGGGCTTGGACTGACTTGAATTTCTAAGTATTAACATGTTCAATATGTACAATCAAAGACCCTTTTTATATTCCCATTATATTCCACGTTGCAGATGGATAGCTCAGTTGGTTATACCACTTGTCAACTAAGTCACACATCCCCTTTTCTCATGGTGATTGTGCACGATTGTCATAATCCTGATGGAACGTGCTTTGGTCATGGTGCATGTGCTACTTGGTCTGGATCACCGTTGTATAGTCGTGGATGAACGGTTGGGAACGTGGAAGGGTCCCAACAGTTTTAAACTGTTCTGAACTGTTCAAAACTGTCGTCGAGAATCGCTGCTCTCAGTTGAGCGGGGTGGAAGCCTAATGCAGTCCTAAGGTGAACGGTGAACGGAGCCCAATCAGGCCAATCGTTGCTCAATCCTGAGAGCTTTCCGAGGACGACTGACAAGGATGTAGCCGTTTGTGCCCCAACTGTGTCCAGTTCAAGACAGCGCAAGCGACAGGGCTCAGTTGGGGCTTATGTGACGCAAACTGAGCTCCAGTGGGGCAGACGTCATGTCAGCGGGATGGAATCCTCGTCATATTGTTGTATTAACCTAGCTGGAGCAGGACAAACACCCCTGAAGCGCTGTAGAAGCGCTGTAGAAGCTCTAGTGATGGTGTATTTACGGGATGTGTCCAGGGGTGAGACAGTCATTTCATCCCGTATCATAGCGATCTCACCAGCCTCGCCAATCGTGTACAGTCATGCAAAATCGCTATGAGAAATGGGAATGTGTGACTTAGGCATTAACAGGAGGTCAGGGAATAAGAACCTTGTCAGGGTTTTTCATCCCACGGGCAAGGTTGTTAATACTATCAAGCCTACTTTAAATGTTTGTCACTTAAAAAAAAAAGGGTCTGCTAAATAAAATCATATAATTTAGTAAAAATTTGTAATCTAATAAACAGTGTTCAGGAAAGAATCCTTGCCCACTTCTGATTAAACTGCTTCTAAAGCAGGTTGCATCTAGGCTTACCTCCATACAATTCCAGATCACATTTAATATAATCATCTTATGGACTCTTTCGAAAGATTGTGCCACTCAAAAACTGCCACCAGGATGTTGCCCAGATGGATGTGAAATGAAACCCACAGATATGCAAAAACATCCATCTGGTTGTTTCTTTCAAGGACTCAAATAAAGTTTTAGAAAAGACAATATTCACCTGACATGTATCAGTTTGTACATTTTAAGGAAGTATTCAGTTTGCTCATTCAAGGACTGAGGCAGGGGAAGACACTCTGCAAACTGGTCACAGGCGGATTCAACCTGGACCGGCAGAAGCAAGTACATGGGGTGCCTGGTTGTTAACCACTCCGCCAAAAGACCCCTTTGTAGCCTGTTCAGAAGTAGGTGCATGATATGTGGCAGGTTTTCTGGGAGATGTGGGATAAGGTGGAGAAGAAACAGTAATTTGAAGCACTGCAGACCTACTGGGAGCAAAGTGCCACAGTGGAACAGATTTGAGAAGGACAATGCATACAAATGAGATCATTACTGACATGATGGGAGGCCTTTTGGGTAAATAGGTGGGCCCTACACCTCACCTGCCACATTCTCAACTGAGACTGTGGCTAACATGTTCCAGATACAGGAGAATTACAGATAAAGCACCATTTACAGTAAGTGTTTACTGAGTATTATTTCAAGCACGATATTGTTTGTGGGTATTAAGATGTGTGTGTGTGTGTTTGTGCCAGGATGCCATCTCTGCCTGACAATCACAGGAGCATTCCCTCTGAATAGCACAGTGAGTCTGTCAAGGCAGAATTGAGATGTTCAAATACTTTAGAGGTATGACAGAAGACTGTGAGGCCTGCGAGGAAATATGAATGACAACATGATGCCACTCCGAATCCATGTGGGAGTAAAAAGTGGATTAAAAGAAGCACTCATCTTCTGTAAGTGAAAGGGCAAGGCATAAACGGTTGAGAAAAAGCCCCCTTTGGATAAACTGTGGCCTCGCAGCAAGAATTTCCTCATGTGATTCATCTACTGACAACATCACACACACACTATGATAACACTGAATGAGGGTTTCTTACTATGATGTCATGCTTATCCTTGAGCCCATACATTTTTTAGAGCCTCTGAGTTTTCGTTCTTTACACGTTCTTTTTTTTCCGCCAAAGGCGGTAACGGTGCAAGCAGCCTGTTCTCTAAAATAAGTAAAGTGTGTGAAAATCGACTGAGGTAAAGGAAGGTGAAGAAATAATTCAACATGTTACTGCTCAAGAAAGGGAGAAGTCCATACACCGGAATATAAAGCTGAATCCAAGGTCTATAGAGGATTTTTACAATAACAGTTTGTGAAAATAAACATTCAGCAGGCTCTAAACCACATCATGAAAAAGAGTAGGCCAAAGACTGGGAGCGTGACATCTTTTATCACCTCATCTTCACAAAGTTTTATTTATTGAATGGGAATTTTCTAAACTGCTTCTTAATGCCGTGCTCCTTCTCAAGCCCAACCTGAAACACCAGATGGATTGTTTGAATATATTTCACTAGTCCATCCGGGAAAGAAACCTTAGAAAGTGTTTGGAAGTGGGCAGAGCCTTTCAACAGCATATTTGGCAGGTGACTGGATGATCGTTTCATCAATTTCATTTATGATGGCCAAATCAGATAATGCAGTAGGCAGGTGTTACTGTTGTGGTGTAAAAGACAGACTAAGAGCCACTTGGCTTAAAAAACAGTAACTAAAAAATGTCAGAAATGGAGCAAAAAGAAGTTTGTAGTGTTGTTGTTTGTTTGTCATTTTAAAAAGAAATACAGTCCAGGTCTGACCAAACTAAAGCTGTTAGTATCGATGCTAATTTCCATACAAGCAGTCTGTCCCTGCTGTGGTCTGGCGCGAAGTTCCCACCACTTCCTGCTTCAGACGGTACTGATTGGGCAGCTAACAATCCTTGTAGACTGGAGTTTGGCAAACACTGAATCAGGCAGAGCCATCTGCACTGCAAGGTTATCTAAAGCATGTCCAAAAAAAGTTAATGTTTGGGCTATTTATAAAACTAAGTTATTTACTAACTAGCGTACGTTATTCTTAAAAAAATAAATCTTTATTTCTGAACCATGTATCATTAATACTGGTTTAAAGAATAGATCAAAGCTCATCGGATCTTTTCTGAAAATATAAGTGCTAAGGATCATTGAAGGGTAAATAGCATAAATGGTTCTATTACACTAATTTCTTTTTTCTGTGAATTCACAAGTAAAACAAGGATGCCTTAAAACACATCACACAGTAAAACCTGGAGGAAATTTAACTAAGTGTTTGTTTTTGCAGCCACAAAATGGACAAAGTGGTGCCTTCAGTATCTTCGCAGATCCAGCAACATGTAATTACTAACAAGAAAATAAATCCCCTGTTCATCTTCATTACCCAGGATTGACCATTAACATGTTCAAACTTTGATGCTACATTCAGGTCTATTTCAGCTGGACAGCAACAATGATGCCAGCCAACATGTAACTAAAAGTACATATAAGCTAATTTATATAAATTTTCCTGTGGTGAACTCTAACTTATGTCCAGCCATAATTATCTACTGTTATGTAGTGGAAAATTATTACAAAAAAGACTTTAAATGTCAGTTTTATATATCTGTTAGTTAATTCATGAGGCTTAAACTGTCATTTGCAACAGAATCACTTTGTGGGCTAGCAAGCATCAAGTAAAATTATCAGAAACAAACTTCCCCACATTCCAGCTGTAATTATCTAGCTGTAATCAACTTCTGCCATCCACTGAGCTGAGTAACGTCATGTTAGTCACGTGTCTGGAAATGGTTAACACTTTCATGGTGTTCTGCTGAGAAAATGTCAACAACAGGTTGTCTGGTCCACATGCCGCAGCTCCAAGATTGAATAAATTTGCATTTTAACAGAGACATTTTCCTGATGATCTGTTTTAACCTCAGATGTCACAACAAGGCCTCACTATTTGTTCTTAACCCGCTAAAAAGTCCTCGCAGCGCATTGAAGTACTGCTACATACTGTATGTTTTCCCCTTCATCTCAACTCTGCATGCTGCCCACTAGATTTGGGACTGCCCTGTTCTCACCTGCTGATTATAATTGAGCATAATGAGCAAACACCACAGTAATTAAGGCACTTGTGATCCAAAGTAGCTGGGTAAACTTGAAGCTTATTTCAGTTTCCTCGGTTTTATTTTTCTATCGTTCCTTTCCAAGCTTCAGCATTTGCAGAAAAAGCAGCCCAGAGCTCAGTTTACAGCCAGCTGGGACGCAGTGTGGATATGGCTGCAAGGGAGCCCAAGGAGCTAAAGGAGCGCGTATGCAGCGTGCCAGCAGGTTAATCAGCGACTAGCAGGACTCCCTCCCCTGTTCCTTTTGATCCGCTGCAGGTTTTCAGGTGGCAGCCAAATACACTCTCCTCTGGACACGGGCCACAGAGGGGAGGCATTGGCTTGTATGAGAAGCCTGACGGGAAAGAGTTTAGTGGAGGGGGAGCAGGTGGAGGATATGGGCTGGAGGAACAGACGAGGAAGGCTGAGCACTAAAAGTCACTCAGTAGGTACACATCCACGGTTGAGCCATGTCACTCTAATAAAGTGAAGATCATGTTTCACCATGGCTGCAGAACCATATTTACAGGTCTGCTCACTGGTGCCTGCAGAAGTAGGAGACTTGATTAGGGTGTATGTAGCTGTTTGGTGAATTTCAGTCAACAGTCTTCCTAACTGTTGATGAAGTGGCTAATGAAAAGTGAGTCCTCAAGAATATCTTGTTAGGGTATTTTACTAGACCCATAGCTTCTTCTTACCCTGCCTTATGATTTCCTCCATGACTACAACGTCTTACAACAAGGTACTAGGATACAAATAATGGGGACCGCTGCTTTAGGTGTCCAGGCCTCCCCCATCTGCTGCTGATTCATGTCACCAGTCCAGTTATGTATATGTGTATGTGTGTGTATACTTGTCAGTATGTGTATTTGTTGCCCCTATGCTAGCCCATAGGGCTTCTATGTTAAGTCAGTATTTACCAACACATCCACAACCTTTTAAATCAGTTTTCATGCCACTGATGCAGCAATGGAAGCAACTTATGGCTAAGTTTCTAGCCCATGTACACATCAACATAAGAAAACTGGATCTTGGGGTGCTGGTTTGGCATAGTGGTTAGCACCCCATGCACTTGCTTCTGCCGGTCCAGGTTCGAATCCCACCTGTGACCAGTTTGCAGAGTGTCTTCCCCTGCTCTCTCTCCCCCTTTCACAAGTCTATCCACTGTCTCTCTCCTATCAATAAAGGCACAAAATGAAAAAAAAAAAAAAAAGCTGGATCTTGGCTTGAATCTGTAGTTGCTGGTGCAGCATAATACCAAACCCAGCCACAGACACCCAATGAAGATCAAGTAGCAATGCTTTTTGGTATCATTTCCTTTTCCAAAGGGAAGAACAGAAACTTCTGGCGCTCAAACAGAATATGATGACATAAAATGAATTCAAAAAAGAAAGAAAAACGGGGTACAATAATAATAAAAAAATATTCCGTTTAAGTATTAATAGGTGTTTTTGTAAAAGGGCTTCTTTTCTTCAAATCTTGTCCTGAATCCATGTTCTTTAGTTTTGCGTGTTTTGTTTTGTTCTATTGTTGTAAGGCAAACCAAATGTTTTTTTAAGCCCTTGTTCCTTGCTTCAAAGCTGTCACTTTCAATAATGTTCAAAAGACGATGTCAGCAGTGTTACTTATTTAAAAAAAAGATTCACAGGTACTTTTCACATTTGAGACGCGTTTGACTCAATAATTATACAGGCCTTCTCAACCTCACTCTTGTGTTTGTCCAACTTTGAGCAATGTACTGGTGTTAATCACTTGGACAACTAAGAAGATACATTTTAAAAGTCCACTTTGATTCAAACTAACACAATGATTTGACTCTTCTCACTGCATGAAAATGGTCTGACCTGTAATTTCACCCAGCCGGAGTGAAACCTCACCTGACTCTGAGAGAAAGGTACAGACGCTCACAGTGTATTGCTCATAGCATGATCTCAGGTGGAGCTCTTACATTGTTCCAGGTGATTAATGATGTGACAGGCTCCTTGTAATGAATACACCACAAGCTAATTGTTCGGCTAATGAGAAAATCTCTCCAGTTTGTCAATTTGATATTCTGATTTTAAAGGTTACTGCTGAATGGAAGACCTTGCCAACAAAAGCACCGTTGTTTGTTATAAAACCACTGAGCATTTCAGACTGGGTTTTTCAAAGCAGAGTGAATATCTCCTCAAAGACGCTTGGGTACCACAGAAAGAAAAAACCCATTATTTGTTTGATGTTTCCTCACAGACACAGAGCCCATTTTCTGTGATTACAAATCTGTTTCATGGCTTAAGAGTTACACAGTGTTCAATTTAGATCTATGGTTTTACAAAAATAACAATACAAGTTTTTGAATGCTTTCAGCTCAGAATGCGCTGACTTGTTCTCTGTTGTTGTTTGTTCTGAGTCTCAGGCCCGGAAAGCTTGATTTCTATTCTCTCATTGTGATTATAGAGGAAACAATACAAACTTTCTTGTAACAGAGACTTGTCTAAAAGGTTTTGAAAGAGTATCAATCTAGTATAGTAGTTTTATTCTACAGAAAAACATTAGGAAAGAAAAATACACTTCCAAAATACAAATGTTAAAAAGTGTTGAAAAGAAACAACACATATTTCAAAGTTTTAGAAGTAGGACAAGAAGGCCTGGATTGCTTGAACGGGCATTATCCATATTATATGTGAAATTATAAACATTAATTTGCCAGACAATAAGGACATCTTAACTAAAATATCTATGAAAATAGCCTTTCTACAAAATGCTTGAATTCAGACTCTTGGGTTTATTGTTTACACTGATAGAGAGATGTTTCCTTTAGCTTATTTCATGTTTGCAAAGAGTTCAGACATATTTATCAATGTATTTTTAATTAAATATACTTTCTAATGGATGGAGACTAGGTGGGAAGAGAGATGCGGCACAACAACAGATGCTGTTTGTCCCAAACAAATGCAGAAAATTTAAAGAAAACCAACTTAAAGACAACCAACACACTTTCCAAACCAAAGACAGTTTTGACAGGCTTTATATACGCATCAAAGCGTATCATCTCTAGAGAAGTATCCAACCAGAGATCACCTGGTCAGGAAACTGAATAATGGTAGGCAGTGCACTGAGGAATGTGCTTTTCATACTGGGGACAGGACTGCTGATCCCTCTACTTTAAATATTAAAGTCTGCTTCATTTCATAATTGTCAATAGAAATGTTCAGAACTCAGGTGCTACGCCGCTCAAGGTGGTCACTGGAACCTTTCAAGTGCAGAATAGCATTCAGGAAACGCAAACATTGCTGCCCTTTCTCCTATGTAATGTCATTGTGTCCATTCCCTCTTGGTATTTGCACAGTGTTTGACTGTTCATAATTCATAAAAGCCATTATTTTTGATGGTGCTGTCAATGTTGCTGGCCTAAAACTACTTACTTTTTCATTGTCTTTTATTCATGTTTGATTTATTTGATTCCTTTTTGAATTCAGGCAAAGTGAAACAACAGACTAAACTACAATGATGTACAAAGAAAATGTGTAAACCTTAAGAATCTTTTAGGACAGATAAGATTATGACTAGTGCATGACCTGTTGTCATCAGACCACATCAAAAAAGTGCTTATATTGTTCCATAAAACACTTGCAAAGCAGGTTCTGCTAACATATTTTTTTCCTGACTGAAGTTGCCCAGCAATGGCTGCTCTGGAGAGAGGTCCTCTGATTCTGATTGGTAACTTATCAGAAAGCCAACAAAGGGTCAGTAGAAATATTTTATCTACATGTGTAGTAGTAGGGATTTAACAGCAACATTTTTCCCCACACATTTTTCTGAAATTGATAGCACTCTGTGAAGGGCCTGCTGTGGCCCTGAAGCCAACACTTAATGATCACTCCCATAGAGGGCTAATGCAGATTGTAAAGAATTGGTTTAGCAACATGAGCACATACTTAACTGGACAACTAGACAGTGCATTCAAGACTAGGTCAGCATGCATATATCAAAATTTCCTGCCATGTCTGCACACCTGAAGGACTCGATTATAACCTTTTAACCGTCTTTAAAGATCAATAATTCTACAGTATGCCCCTGATTCAGTGTAGCTACACAGTATGTGTTCTGGTGTCTCTTTTAGCTCCAATGAAAATGCCGTCACCATTTTCTCCCTCCCAGCCAAAACAATGTCTAAATGTTTCCCCTGCGGTGGCAGCTTTTCAGTCAACACAAACACTGGCACGCCGACAGTCATCTGCTGGTCGCTCGCCTCGTTCTATTCAGCTTGCTTGCCAGACTAATCTCGCCGGGGTTCCATCACAGGGGCCGGTGCTGAGAGCCCATCAAAACTGTGAAAATGGCTACCGTGACAGGCTGCTGGCTTTCTCTCCATTTGGGGATGATGAGTACATTTGATATACTACTGGACTGTCCAAAAAAAAAATCACCATTCCACCACTCCAGTCTGAGGCAAAGGCTCCTGCAGCCGTTGGTTGTGAATATCTCGCACCACCCACCTCCTTTCCAATCTACACCTTGCTTTCATCTCTGTCTCACCTGCTCTATTCATTCGTCTGACCGAGTCTCTGTGTATTCTCCCTTTCTCCTCCACTCGCTCATCTGCCCCCTGCTATTCTCCTTCTCTCGCCAGTGCAATCTGCTCTCTTTGCTCTTCGTGGCTGAATCAGATCTCTTTAGCTACAGACACAATCCTGCTATCATTTATCTACTTTTTACTCACTTTCCATTCTTTTCCTCTTCTTCTAAGGGACTCTATTTCTCTACATGTCAGCTTTCCATCGTATTCCTGCCATCCAGTCCATTGAAGGTGCAATATGTTGAATTTTTGCTCTGAAATGTTTTATCCTCTGCCTTATATATTTCAACTGATTTTTTACACTACTTAATAGATTTGGAGAAGTTTTAAAGCCACAGAAGTCCACAGTTTTAATTAGTTCAGACTGCTAAGGAATTTTGGCAGTCATTAAGACTGAGTCGACATGACAAGACATGAAATAGCTTCAAAGACTGCTACAGGAAGTGGGAAATGCCACTGGAAGCTGCCATTCTGTTTCTGTATCTTATTTATGCTTTAAGCTGCTTACACTGATGGAACCTCATAATAGAGTGGTGCAGGAATGACAACTTTTGGGGGACGTGAAATTAGCATTGTACTAACACTCATGGTTGGATAATTACTGTTAATAAGTTGCCTTGCAGGGCAGACGGACATGTCTGATTCATTGTCTGAAATCCTGCATGTCCATCTTGCCAACTTCCATTGTCCAACGGCTTCACTCAACAAAAAGCTCAACAGCCCAATCAGAGAAGAGAGGCGGGAGCTGCAGGTGTGATGACAACAGGAAGTGACTGCATGTTTGAAAACAACAACAGCTTCTGAAGCAGTCTCAATATCTACATTTTTTTCAGTCCATCAGAAATTGACTCAGTTTAGAACATCACTTGAAGATTGTTTGTTCTCACAACCAAGAATCACTCTTGGGAAACAGGGAGACAACGCAGAAATCCTCCACTGACATAGTTAGTTTTTGGTCCCCATGGTTACTCAGTGATCTTTGGTGAATTATGCTCTCCTCAGAAGTTCACCAGGAGAACTTTGGAGGGATTGTCTTTGACGAGGTTCATCTGACATATAACTGTTAAATGATTCATCTGTGTGGGATAATTTAATGTAAGGTGATAGTCTAAGGTAGCTTAAGCTAATGGTGAACAACAGCACGAGCTGTAGCAGAGTTGCTTGATGTGGATTGGCCTGTGATAAGGGTGATGACCTGAATGATCATCCAATCACAAGCTGGGAGAATGTTTTTGAAATTTCTGCTTCTGAAAACATTCTCCTAGATGGATTAGGCAACTATCTGTCTGTGGTGGACATATGGAACTGTCCATTTGGCTTGTCAGGTTAGATAATAAGGTCTGTGATAAACAACAAAATCTGAACCCTAAAGGTTTGTTCGTCTCCGGCCATTTTAGTAGTCCTTATTATCAGTTTATTTGCAACCATGTTTTATACACACAACAACAGTTTAAAGGGACTGTGAGGAGTTTCTAAGTAATTACAGAAAAGACTCACTTTTAGATATATGCCTGGTCGAAATACACACTTTAAGATGAGTTTTAAAGCATCAAAATAGGTTATCTATAAATGCTATTCCTGAGCTTCTCGGTCGGGTCGGACAGGGCTGGACTGGCCTGGATACTCAACTTCAGGAACAAGACATTTAAAACTAGAGCAAATTTATATTATTTGGACACGTCTTAGAGCACCGGGCTGTAAGTAGCGATATACAGCCAGCTACAAAACTACAATACTAAGTATTCCAAAAATTGCTTGTTGTCACACATCAAAAACTACCGCTACGTAATTAGAAAGAGATACATTACCTCGTCGTTTTGCATCCTGTAGGTTGTTGAAAAAAGAAGTTGTAAAGCAATTCAGAGTTCTGAGGAAGGCCCGAGCTGCATTTTTTTAGCATCACAATAAACGCACGCTTTGGCATGGGCCACGTCTTTTGGTGCGTTCCAGTTGTAGTCAGAAGTAGGAATTTCCGGGTTCCGAGTAGAAAACTTGAGCTGGAACGTTCCCCAAAGTCGGAATTTCCTACTGGGAACTCGGTGAAACCTCGCCACTCCCGAGTTGACAATCGAAGATGGATGCCCCCAGTGTGAACAGTTATTTAGCTCCTGTAATAATCAATTTATTTGCACTTCTGACTGGGGTGTGCCGCTCTAAATCAGCTGTATACATAGTATTGTTAGACTTATATTTACAAAAATGCTGCCATAGTGATAATCACATTCTTCATGTGATATTTGTGAACAACAACTCAGGGCGTGCTCACAACAGCTAACAATAGCCTGGTAGATTGGCTTGTTTTTTTCCGACTTCAACTGGAATGCCAATAAGTCGGAGATGATGTCACTCCCAGTTCCGAGGTTACTGGAACGCAGCATTACAACAGTCGCCACGCGCCTCATGGGTAGCAGAGTCTTAATGTCGCCGGTAATAGATTCTCCTCATAGCACCTTTAAGATTCAAAAGCAGGAAGATCAGCCACATTGTTTATCTCCAATTAAGCACTGAGATCATATGTGTTGGTGTTCATCATGAACCTTATTCCAGGCATACATCTGAAATGGATAATCTACATCCCATTTAGTTTTGGGATTGGTAACCAGGAAATGCTTAACCAAGTAACTTAATTCTGTTTTTTTTTCTCATTGCTCTATCTGTGTGTTTTGATACACCTGTTTCAGTGGCTGTTTTACAGCTCAGCCTTTTCCCTCTTTCCTCCATCTCCATCTTTTTACCTTGTTGGACTAGAAAGAGTAAATTTGTCATTTATTAGGTCACTCTGAAATGTATGGTGTTAAAATGATGAATTAGATCTGCAGCTTCTACACTGAGCTTTGTCTGAAGGTTCTGCAAGCGACAGAGATCCTTTTCCCTGATTGGGCTAATCTTGTTTGGCCCCGGGGACCTGCGAGGGGATTTATCTTGCTCCCGAGGAATTGTGTTGTCTGAATTTCAAGACAAGGATTGGTAGCTATTCTGAGATGGTTCTTCTCATTTTGTCTACTTCAGGTGCTCGAACTAGAACACTGTGAGCACTGGTGCATAAATAAAGGTCTTTTGCACATTTGGGCACATCTGAAAAAGACCACAAGGTTGTCCTTTTCATGACCGACTCCCTTGTTTCCTCTGCAAATGATGGAACGCACACACAGGCACAGTTTCCCCGAGGCCCAGACAGAGTAGTTAGGCCAATGGTCATTCATCTGAGACAACGCCTGAGCCCCGGCCAGCTCCGGCCAAAGCGTGCTGCACAATTTCCTGCCTGGCTCGGCCTCTTAATTCTCTGATTCAAAGATGCAAGCCGGCGCGAAAAGATCGTGTAATCCAAAATCAAAGAGTGCAGGGATTCGGAGTGTTATATAAGGATATTGGAGCCCCTCTTGCTAAACAAAGACGAGCCCCTGCAGTAATGTGGCCTGTCACTAAAGTACACACGATGGTAGGGGGGAGATGCTCTGCTCTGATGAGGAACGAAAGGAAAAAGGATAAGAAATGCAGATAAAGGGAGAATTTGAGGACAAAACAAGATTGGAGATCTGAGAGGGCACTGTTAGAGGGTGGGGATAATTAGAGAAAAGGGAGAGAAAAGCAATCAAAACACACGCTGGGTGCCCACACACAAGCACACACAGAACCCGTGTAGAAGCAGGAGAAATACTGCTGTATAGGATCAGTGCGGTTTATTGTTTCATATCAGGATTGGATGCTGAAGCTCTAAATTCCCTCTTATTTCTCCATATTTATCAGTGAAACAATACGTGATTATTATCTGGTAAAGCTGTGTGTGATTATCACTCAGGGTGGATTGTGTGCAGATTTGGAAAAAAAAAGTTTAATAACAATATTTGTGTTTCAAATATCCGCTCAGTTTTGATGAAAAATTGGAGTGAAATGGAGATAATACACTCTAGACTGAATAAAAACAACTACAAAACTAGTGACAGGGGGTGAAAGGCACACAGTCGTAGAAAGTTTACGGGGTCAGTACAGGTGCCAGTAAGTTACTGTAAAATTTACAACCTTTTTACAGTGTAGCTAGCATGATTCTATCTTCCAGCTGTCATCACAAGAGAAGGTATAGCAAAAGGTGGAAGTGCAAACAAGATCAGGGTTTACTGTTTCATACTGTTCCAGTCTGTGCTGAACCCAATCAGACCATGTTGTTCAAAAGCAGCCATAGAGGGGAGGTACTGAGGTGAGTAGTGTCCAGTTGTTGTCAGATTATCGCTGCTTAACGCCTGTGCACCTAAAAACAAATACCATGAGCTCACTGCAATAATCAAGTGTAAAGTGTAGATTCTGGGCCTTAATCTCACCTTGATTAATGCAGTAATACTGGAATGAAATGTTATTTCTTTCAGGAGCATTGTTGTATTTTACTTTCATTTCTTTTCTTTCAAGGTTTTTCACTGTAAAGCCTACAGCGAGTAGATCATTGTATTTCTGTCATATCGAATGACTCATGTCCAAAACTAGTAAACAAGAAAGCTGAATAGATTTTCTTTCTCCTTTTCTCACCAAGAAACAAGAGCACTTCACTGAAGAATGGCTGATGCATCTTCTTTAGTTCAACATTGTTCAATATAAAGAGTACAGTGGCTGAAAGGTTCTCGACTGTGTCTCAGGAAGACTGCTAATTATCCAAGTGGAAAGACGAAGACTGCACTCAACTAATACAGCGGATGGGTTTCAGAGATTAAAGAGCCTCTCTTATCCAAATATAACTCCACATCGATACTAGTCATGAACTTGAAAGGAAGGATGATTTGGTCTGTATGGCTTTAGTTATTTTTGTCTTAATTTAACTTTGATTATTTTAAATCCAGTATTAGAGATGAATTTATTTATTTCAAACTAAAAAATGTCCTCATATTGCAGTAAGATATAAACTTACATGATCCCAGCATTCAGAATCAATAACTATTTCATTAATTTTAAAGTGACTAATGATGCTGGAGAAATGTGAGTTTAAAAGTCACTTCTCCCTCTCTGATCATATACCAGCACGGCACTGCTCCAAAAACTGAACTGATTTAAAAAATATTGGAAAAGCATGTCCATTGTGAAGGGCTTATAAAGAAACATATAAAGGTTTACTGGAAACTATTCTATTAGGGATGCATCCCAGTGTGACCCCCTCACTTTTTGCCTTTTTTTTTTTTTTTTTTAGAAGTGCTGTAAAATCAGTTCATAATGAACCTTGAAATTAATTCATAAATGATCATTTTCGCATTTAACTTAGAGCATTTTTGCTTTAATCAGGCTTTTGGCATCTCTAGAAAGGAAACAGTTGTTCAACACAAGATAAGATTTAGTAATTCAAAGTGTTTTTTTGTTTTTCATTGTCTTGGCCAGCCCAACAAATTTGTGGAAGTAATACTTTTCTATTAATTTGGTCATTGTAAGTTGGACATTCATATCTATATCCACTGGTCAATCATACAGCCAAAAGAGGGACAAAATAAAGACTTTGGTCATTGCAATTCCCCCAGGAGAACCTAACCAAAACCTGACACACCAGATGGGCTGGTTAACACATTTTACTAGTCCATTTGGGAAAGTCCCTATAGACAGGTGATTGGATGATCGTTAATCACATTTATTACATTTGTTTATGACTTAGGAGGCAGGTGCTACTTTTGCAGTGTAAAGGACAGAACGAGAGACACTTTGTTAAACCAACTCTCTGCAAAGTATGTTGGAAATTTGGTCCACATTCAATAAAACTGCTACTGAAGCTGATAGCATTTATGCTAATCTCAAATTAGTAGTCACTTCCTGCTGTTGTCTTGCTTGTCACTCCACATCCTCCTGTTTCAAGGGGGTGGATCAGGCTGATTCATCCAGTCTTCAAGACCCACCACTGCTATAAATCCAACAATAACTCACAGAATGGAACCAACAGTTAACCTTAAAATGCAAAATTAAGTGGTCAATATGTGGTGGGCTTAAGAGCAAGTAGAAAGAGATGTTCATGTTGTACACCACTTCTTTAATATTCAGGTAGTAAAAACCTTCAGCTCCTGTTCAAACCAGATCCTAAGTCATCTTTGCTTTGCTGAGACAACTTCTCAAACACTGCTGTTAAGGCATCCAATTTACCAGCCCGGCTATTTTGCAGGGCAGCTTTAACTGACAAGCAATCCTCCGACGCCTTTGTCTTCACCTACTCCTCAGTGAGAGAGAGAGAAGAGAGAGGGCATGCCCAGATCCGGTAACTGTTTATCGAGCGCCCTGAGAGTCATGTGGCGGCTGCCGCCTTTCGAGTTAAGCATGGGGAGAGTGTGAGAAAGCAGTCGATGTGTCTGCACCCCAACATGTAATTACTCATGAGATGACAACGCCTTTACAACAGAGGGTGGGTAAAGAAAAAAAATCAATCATCGTTGAATTACTATCACTGAGTGCTCTGCAAATTACCTGTGCAGAAGAGAAAAAGAAATTATCACGCATTCGATCCCCAACAGCCTCAACTCCTTTCTAAGACAACGGCAGTCAGAGAAAACCTCTCAAGGATCACTTGGAAGGAATCAAATGGTGAAAAGGCTTGATTTCTCTCAGCTGTGTATTGAGATGCATTACTGACAAGTATTTAGCAGCGATCTTTAAATGCTGTCTCTGGATCATAGATACTGACTGACGTACTGGTGAAAAAACAACCATTAAGAAAGGAGTTCTTTTGATGCTAGACAGAGTTAACTGCTAAAATTCTTATTCACTGAGGAGAGAAAATGGTTGACGGCAAAGAAAGATACAAATTCAAAGGCAATTTTAGCATTAGCAAACAGAGGCAAGCACTTCAGTGCAAAAACAAACAAAAAAAACACCTAATTTGTGCATAATTCCTCAAAGCAATCCTGAAATCACATCGCAAGAAAGGGATGATCTTGAAGGCAAATAATCTTTGAAATACAACATTTATGACCTAATTAGATTATACAAGACATTGCTGCAGTCATATACAGATATCCCTGACTTTTACTTTACAAGAAACTAATGACCATTAGGAGAAATGATCCTTGACCTATGATGTCCAAATTCAAGAGTGTTTACCCACAAATTAGAGTGGATATTTTAGCAAAATTACTCTAAATTACACATTTAAAAAGCAAACTCTAATTATGTGACGACATGACTTTGACCCACAGACTCTCCTCAGCTTACCCTTTAGTCTGTGTGGACATTTGTGCAAAGTTTCTGAGTACCTCGGAGCAGAGAGATAGTGTGTTCATCAGAAGTGAAAGGTGTTTCACACAGGTTTCCAGTTTATTTAAATGGTGTAGCAGGTGTCCCCCTTTTCTAGTCTTTCTGACAGCGCTGAAAACCTCTCATATATACTATATCATGCAAAAAGAAATGTTTATTATATTCAGCACATGTCTTGTTTCAGGCATTAACCCTCCCATCTCCATGGTAACACATGCATTTTGTACTTAAATATGAGACTGTATGACAGATCTTTATGGGAAAACTGTGTTTGGAGTATCACACTTTTGTCAATTTGGAAAATGGCTTTATGTAAATTTGTCCTCAGCAAAAAGGTTTTGATTCAGCCTTAGAGCAGAGTGTTTGATTTCAGAAATGTTCTATTTGTGGATCAGCAATGAACAATTCAGCATCAAGCTGTACATATATTTTTAATCAAGACTTCTAGTTTACAAAATATGTCAGTAATGTTAATAGATTTTTCTTTTGACCCTTAGAGAGAGTGACTACTAGTCAGTCCATGGACCAATCAGATGTGCTTACTGTTTAATCAGGAGTAGCCGAAGGTCAAAAAGAGATAACTACCTGTGAGTTCCCCAAAAAAATAAAAAAGGAAGTGCACAATGTTCTGTGGAATTTCAATTTCATTTTGAGTTTTTGTTGCATCTCATAGATCATACAACTCTAAATCATGACTCTAATATCAACACAGCATAAATGATCCAATAGCACTGGTTCCTCTTAGAAATAAAACATGTTGTTGCTCCATTGTACCTGACAGAGTTAAGTTTTTACAAACCTTATTGCAAAGAAAGTCCAGGTGGAACAAAAAAAATAATGGTTAATCCAAGGAAACCAATGCTAGCTTCTCATATATTTTGGTACGAGACTACTGAGGTGCTATAATGCTAGTTACTCATGTGCTTTAGGACTCACCCCTGCACAATGCTAGTAGCTTTCACATCAGTTCTCTATCATGCCAGTTGCCTTGTAATATGTTTTCTGGAGACACACTACCTCTAAACTGATAATTGGGCAATTAACTGAGCTAAGCCAATGATATGCTACATTGCAAGTATTTGTGAAATTTCAACGTTGCACTCTCATTCTGTCACAAATTGCTGGTTAATTTTTGCACATCACATTGACATGCTGCCAATTCTGTACAATTTAGAAAGTGTTCGTCTGAAAACCTGCAAAACAAAAACAATGTCTGATTATTTATAAAAATCATACAAAATGGGTATTGGTATTGTGACCACTGTGAAATAACAGGATCTGTATTAAAGATTGTCATTGAGGGGAAAGTACCATGATCATTTTTGGCCCATATAACCCGACCCTACTCTGAGGTGAAACTGTTGCAGCTCATACAATTGGACAAACACATTTAGAACAAATATGCAACACTGAAGTCTAAACATGTTGCACTACCCAATATGACATTAATCTAAACAGAGGCTTATCTGAAAACACAGCAGACATCACATTCTAACAAAGTCTCCTTCCAAATGCGGGAAAAAATGAAAAAAATGCTGATGCTACCCATCGGAAAGGCGCTCACAAATAGGAGCTGATCCCTTTCACTTCTCAGCCCGATGTCTCAGCAGCCCTACAGCATGCTCCGAGTCGCATGCCTTCACCGAGGGACGGGGGCAGCACAGTTCTCCTGGCGTGACCTGGCAACGTTGTTTTGGTTTGGTTCAATGCCAGCGCAGGTGATGCTAATCTCTTCTGTCTCTGGCTTTCTTTTGCCGTCGGCTGTCTTTCGCTTTTCTTTGAATAGATAAAGTTAGACGGGTTTCATAACTTCGCTGCAGCTGCATCTCTACTGGAGAATACTGAGAAACTCCATGAACAGCAGTCAGCACGCACCGGAGTGACGTCTCCCTCATGTTTACATTTCAGCTCACATGAGCACATTAAAGAAAACAACATAATCAGGCAAATATGACTGAGGTTATAGTTTTTGTCATGGTGTTTTGCTCTAGTAATATGGAGACCCCTGGTAAATGCCAAGACGAGGCCACTCCACATGTCTGTGGGATCCATACAACTATAACTTGATTGATAGGAAGACATTTTTTTTCTTTTTGACAGGCTTTTTGAAATAAATAATAAAAGCATTAATTGCATAACAAATTTAATAGACCACAACTCAATGTAAGGTGAACGCCACAACTGACCTAAATAAACAACTTCAGTAATGACCAGTATCATCACATTTTCTTTCTGCAATGGTTAATACACCAGTATGTAGAAGCTCTATCACAGAAAGGATAGTTATTATAATAAAATGCAATTATTATTGCTATCCATGACTTTTTTTTAGATTGACTGTTTTACAGAGAACTGAAAAAAAGTCTAGACATTATAAAAATATTATTCGACATCTTGATTATGATGTCAAATTATATTTTATTACTAGCATGTGAAGAGAGAACAAATACTTTTAGTGGTTAAATGTTGTCCTTGATTACTTCTGACCTCTCA
Source organism: Scarus forsteni (assembly GCA_036419115.1). Taxonomy (NCBI): domain Eukaryota; kingdom Metazoa; phylum Chordata; class Actinopteri; order Labriformes; family Labridae; genus Scarus; species Scarus forsteni. The sequence continues at coordinate 9,907,165 of JAZDUH010000135.1, forward strand.
GAGAAGTGCAGTGAGTGGCTCAGATTTGGGTCTAAAAAGGTGAATCCAGTTTGAAATTCTGCATTTTTCTTCAAAATGTAAGACCACTATTAATAGCATGTGTTTTTCAGTAGGTCAACAAGCACTTCCATGGTGGCTTGCACATGCGCCCTGCAGTTCATATGTACAGTATTTCTTACAAAAATTACACAAAATGCTAATCTTAGTCTAAAAATAGATAAGTTAAAACAAGCAGGGTTCTTTTAGAGTTGCTGAAGAGCTTATCTGATGACTGTAGGCAGAGGAAGGCTAATGCTACCCATTGACTCCCAGTGTTTGGAGCTAAGCTAGCTAGCAGTGAGCAGCTTTGCCCATCTCTTTTTAGCTTCTGTACACACAGTCAAAAGAATGCTGTCTATCTGCCTATCATGGGTTTGGGAATGAGGCAAGACATGGAAACAATTTTTTTAAAAAGTTGGCATGTCTCTTTAAGTGTAACCCCCATTTTGAGGCACCCAGGAACCCTGGTTCCTTACCATTTAGCCAAACTTGCACTCCCAAATAATGGGTAAATTAAGGTTATCTCAGTCAGTTAGCTATTGATAAGAATCAACTGAAAATTAAAGTAAAATAAATAAGTCTGTGCTCCCTTTCTATTGTATTTTGCATATTGACTAGAGTTAAATTGCTGAGATGTTTTTAGATGGATTTTATTGTATTTTTCATGTTGGTCATGCTCTTTTTTCTTTTGTCTGCTTCTGATATTGCATTTTTTGAATAGGGACATCGATCGATTTACATTGATTAATATGTTGATTAAGCTGAATAGAATGTATTTTATCTAATACGGACAATGCTGTTTCAGGAAGTTGATATGTTGTGTACAGAGTTAATATCTATTGGTAATTTCCAACTCATATTCATATTTATACTTAGAATGTACGAAACGTGATAACAGATATATTTCAATAATCATTATAAAGTAGCATACAAAAAACTCAACAATCTTAAAATAAATGCAGCTCTTTTTTGTTTTTAACCCCTTGAACATTTTCTCATTTCATATTTGCAGTTCTATTTCCAGGGGTGACGTGAGTTTACAGCCTTCACTGGAGGCAGCTGATCATCCAAGTGCATATCTACAATGCTGAATTTTAAAGGTTCCATTCGCGGTGTGTGAAAGTGAACATACCATCCAACTCTGCCTCAGACATCAGTGAGTTCTGTTAAAACCTTGTCATTTTATTCCAGCCTTTCCTTTCCTTAATAGCTTCTCCCTGCCATGTTGCTTCCCTATGCATCTGGTCTCTCACTAAGTGAAAAAGAAGAGCGTAATAAGGAGCAAAGAAACAAAGGTGTCCTCTCCTAAGCTCTCTGCTGTAAAGACACAGATATCAAAGAGCAGGAGAGCCAACATAATTTAATTGACTGTTATGTAGAAGCAGGAGATGATTTTTCCCTTCCTTCCTCTTCCCCTCTCACCTTCTCTATCGCTCTCTTACCTCGCAGGAAGAGCAGCACATCTCGCTGCCAAATGAGGGGAGCGCCTGAGCCTCCAAATGGAGCGAGCTCTGTTTGATGAACCTATTTGTATTCTGCTGCCGCGCTGCTTCTGCTGACCTGGGAATGAGAGATACTGGCACGCTGCAGCTTTATCTGGCCAAGCAAGCCAACCCTCGCTCTCTGCCTCACCCTCTCCTTGCCTGCCCAAATGACCAAAAGCCTCTCGGTACCATTCCTGAAATCAGCTGGCCAGATGTTGCAAGGGAAATGCCTTGTGCTAGACAAAAGATTCAGGGTGGCAGTGCTAATCTCCTGTGGAGTTTTTAGTGAGGGGTTAGGAAGTTTGTGAAGAAAACATCTGCAAAAGGAGCAAAGCATTTCCAAGAAAACATAACAAAACGGGCAGAACTCCTCTTCTAACACGGAGGCAGCGCGTAAACTCTTGAATATGGAGTCCAAAAAAACTGCCAGTTTACACTATGATTGAATGAAAAGTGAAAAAGAGGGTAAGTATATTTATTTTTAAGTCCACACTTGTAAATTCCTCATTCCACAACAGGCAGTCTAAGTGTGTAAGTCATGACTTAATGATGTCTGCAAGTTTTGATCATTTTTTCAGCTGGTGTGATTTATTAATGTGATTTGTGCACTCTCTGCACATTAAATTTTATAGCCTACAAAAAAAAGAACATTGATTAACTGTCAGTTTCTGCCAAAGTAGCTAAATTTTCTTACACTCTGCAGATCAAACAAGATTAGACATTTTTAGCACCATAGAAATCGGCCGTCTTTTTGACTGCCAGTGTCAACAAAATGGATCAGAGGTATTAAGTGGATAGTTAGAAGTGAGCTGGAGATGAAGCAAGTGAGGAAATCTGGGGCAAAACTTGTCGATGTTTTCTATATGTTGTCAGGTCAGAGAAGACTCAGATGTCCTTGGCACCTACTTTAAAAGTATCTTGTTTAAAATTCCTCACATACCTGATTTTAGGATGCTTACAAACCCTTCTGTTTCAGCCCTGCCCAGAACAAGATGTTTCAGGTCACTGTCACACCTGAAGTTCGTCAGACTTGGTTTGGTTTGTGGGTAAAGTTGCAACACTGTTTTGGAACAAAGCCTGTGAAAATGTGTAATCTAGCCTCCGGTGGTCTGGCCCATCAATACATTATGAGCAGGAAATATGCAACTGGCATTGTGCTATAACATTGTTTAGTGCAAAGTAGTTTGGAAGCATTCTTCACCATACATCAAAAATGAATCTGCATTACGTTGCTTTGGATGGCAGTTGCTTATTGCCTTGAGTGATTTGTCAACATGTTGCATGTGGACTTGAACATGTTAACCTGCTGAGAGGACTGGAGGCTGGTGATGCTAACCTCAGCTGCTCTATGTATTAGTTTTCCTGTTGTGATAGTCCACCAATTACAAGCCACAATTCTCTCCCTTTTGGTTTGTCTTGTTTAGTCCTTGTTTGGTTAGGATGGCATTCACACTCACCCTCAAGTGAACTCTGATCTGCTTGGAGGAAAACCAGAGTTTGGTTCTCTGATCCTCACCAGAGTTCATGTGACCTTTCACATCAGCCAAACAAACCACACTTTCCACAAAGTGAACCAGAGATTGTTTGGTAAGGGTCAAATGTGGTAGGGTGAGCACCCTCAGTTTAAGTTCTTTCTCATGCAGTAGACTTGGCTTCTAGCGTCCAGGTGGTTGCCAAGGAAATTACATATTAGACATCAGTTTTATTGTAAGACTGCTCAATAGATGCATTACTTATGAGACAATCTTGCTTGGTCATAACCTCATACTTTGTATGAGTCATGGCCACCTTGCATGTCAAGAGACTGGACAATGTCCTAAATTTGAATATTCTAAAACAGAGTTGTTAGTTTCAAGGAGACACTGTATCTTAGATAAACATTTTTAGAATGTATATATACGGGTTGAATGTTTCTGCAAGGCTGTGAAGAAAAATGTCTGATCATATGATCAGTAATTACCCAGCATGCTGTGCTCTAATGTTTTCTGTGATTGCAAAGACATGCCTGGATGTGGTCCTTCAGCTGAAGCTAGCTGCAAGAGCAAAAAACACCTGACTTAAAATGTGTATTCAATCTGGGGGGTTATATCATTTTGGAAAATAGAACCAAATCAGAAGATTTTTCTTATAGATACTCATTATGGCCATCCCTGGGCCAATGAGTACAAGTCTGTATTTCATTTGAGTGATATATTCTATATTTTTAAAATAGTTAATAATGTGATATTCAGGAGGTTTTTTCATTAAATACAAAGAACAGTGGTCCATTGATATGTAAGACAAAATTATGAACCTACTGTATAATAAAGAAAAGAAATGGCACAGAATCAAATGTTCAGTACAGTTTAACTAAAAACAAGGATGCCTCTGAGCACAGTTAAACTCTGGAGCCGTTAGCCTTAGAGAGCGGCGGGTTTAATGCTGCTCCAGAGGATGATAGAGTCAGTTTGCTGTGTGAGTTAGGTGAAATTGAGAATGAAATTCATTTTCTGTTTTTACTGTCCTGTCTATGGTGATATAAAGGCCGTTCTTTTCAGTAAAATGTCTTCTGTTGATGCCAGTTTCTTCTGGTTGGGTGAATATGAAAAGCTTGAGTTGTGCTTTAGGGAAGGAACTTTTTTGTGGCTGATTTTATCTGCAAAGCCCAGGAGAAAAGGCAGACACAATATTTCAGACTGGATGGTAAAGAGAAAATGAAACTTTATTTTAGTCTATTATGAACTGTCGAACCACTGCAGCTTTATTTTTGGTGTTTTATGACCCCATGAGGATTGGGCACATTGTGTGCGCATTACAGATAAATAAAGAACAATCGATCAATCCATCCAGCCTGTTCAAAGTAGGCTGAGAGGATTGATTGATTGTTCTTGTATATGAAACAAATGCACTGGGTTCTGATCCTGAAAATAACTTCTTCATTGCTGTTGGGCACAAATCTATCTCCATTTTTTAATGATTTTTTCATACATCTATTGGTCTTCTTCCATGTTAATGAGTGGATTTTATAAATTTTAACTATATTTATACAATCTTTATTCATTTAGTGGTTTAGCATTTTTTCATTTCTTGAAAAGTATTAATTTTTGGATTAAAGAGGTTTGTACCTGACAGTTGCAATATGCTTTTGATTAATATAACCCACACACTATTCAAGAGCTTATGTTGTTGCTGTTCTGACTCAACACTGCCTCCATCATTCCTGATGGTGGTGTAACCTTTCAGCTGAGTCAATAAGCTTCGAGAAACATGAAGCAATACTGAAGAAATGAAGGGAGAATTGGCCAAAAGACTGTTTGCAGCTGTATATACATCAGACAAACAATAAATGTGCCTTAAGAATATTTGCTGTGTTGAGGGACATTTCTATTAAGTGAAACTAAAACAGTGCAATATTCAAGTGTTCACTGTACTCTCCATTTAGGACAATGTGCTTGTACTTTGACATATCTATCCAATAAGTTATAAAAACACACCAGAGTGTTTTGTATATTTTGAAGCCCCTTCTTCAGGTGGTGTCCAGTTGTCCAAAGACTATAATCTAATCTGTTTCTTGCAGACATCAACCGGATAAAAGAATAAAAAAGATGTGGTACCTGTTGGAAAGTGTTCATTCACGGGCCAGTTGTCCACCTGCAAAGTGGCATTGCCCCCGTTCCTTGTGAATCTGACTAAATGGTATTTGCCATCATTTACCGCCGTTGTCATCTCCTTGACGCTGATGTCCACTGTCCCGATGTTAAACGTCACTCCTACTTTTCCTTGTTCCTGGAAAAACACAGAGAAGACAACAGTTAGGGTTTTCCACCATTAAATGAGTCCAAATCTTTGGATACAGGATTTGTCAAATGAAAGGTTTAGCAACAACAAATATGGTAAATAGACTTGAACTTCTTTAGCGCTTTAAACAGCAGGGTACCCATTCACACCTATTCACTTTCATTCATTGATGTTCAAGTTTCTTTGTATATAGTCCACCACTATAAGCCAACACATTTACACTGTTTTAAACTCATTTACACGCCACTGACGCAGCATTGGGAGCAACTGGAGGTTAAGTATCTTGCTCTAGAACTCATGGTCATGTGACAGCTTGAGAACCTGCAACCTGCAAACTGGCAGAACACTATCAGACATTGCACCTAACGCCCCACCAACCATGTGCAATGTGACAAGTTCTGTAAACTAAGAAAAAAAAAAAAAACCTCAAAATATTAAAGTGGTGACCCCATATCAGTTAAATCAAACCTAGTGTAAGGCCTTAAATTCTTTAATGCAGGTTTGTGTGCTACGTAGCTACAACTCCATACATTTCTTATCAGAAGATGCACTCCACCCAAAAACAAAGCAATCAAAAAATAAATAAATAGCTCCTCTGTTATAGCAGCAAACTGTTTTCTGTCACACTCGCTCAGATATTCTGTTAACCCTACACTGCTCACTAACTAGTACATTTTTTCACTGCTAATATTTTTAATATCTCTACTATTAAAAAGTATTCAGTCGACACCTCCATGTGCATTGGCTCCCACAGAATAGCTGGGCCCTTTGAAGATCAGGTTAATGGGCAATTCTCTGATATCATTTAATAATATTAATGTGTTGGGGATAGCGACAGTTTGCACTCACTCGCAATCAAGGCTGCGGGTCTGGCAGGGTCTGGCAGGGTCCAAATCTGGCATTTGCCTCTTTTGTCAAACTATCGCCCATTTTTCCCAACATCTAGTTGTCGAAAAGCTTATAAAAATTAAAAACCAGACTGATAAGCCTTGAATTTGAGCCTGCCAACATATGCCCCAATAACAACAACAACAACAACAAAAAGTACAATTTAAGGCAGAGGAGGCTTACAATTTTAAAATGCTACAAATTAGTACAATGCAGTTTTGTTGCTTAAGAAGGTAATGGGTTTTTGGGATTGAAATATATATTATTCACAGATACATTGCCTTGCCAAAAAAAAAGTCGCAAACTGGATTTTACTGAACAAAGGTAGGTGCCTCCTATTGGATAAATACAGCATGGACAGTTGCCTTTCAGCTGGCAACAAGTTAATTAACCCTAGATGATGCAATGAGTAGCTTCTCATTTCAACCATGTCGAGAGACACATCATGTGGTCGTGGAAAAGATGTTAGTCTATTTAAGATGGGTCAAATGACTGGCATGCATCAAGCAGAGAATATCTCTAAGGTGATTGCATAAACTACTAAATTGGGATAACAACTATTGAATGCATTAAAAACTGCAAGGGAAGTGGGGAACCATTGTCTTCTAGGTAGAAATTTGGTAAGAAAAAACACCCTGAATGATCCTGATCTGACTTAGATGTTTGGCCAAATCAAATTGAAGGGAAAACAATAGTAGAACTCAGAGGTATGTTTTTATAGTGAAGGTAAGAGCATTTCCACAAGCACAATGTGAAGGGAACTCAAGGGACTGGGACTGAACAGTTGTGTAGCCTTAAGAAAACCACTAATCAGTAAGGCTAACTGAAAGAAAGGCTTCGTGTTCCAGAGCGATGGGAGCATCAGGGTAAGAAGAGAACCAGGTGAAGTGATGCACCCATCATGCCTAGTGCCCACTGTACCAGCCTGTGGGGGCATTTCCATGACCCGTGACAAATCTTGTGACATTGCAGAATCTTATTGAAACAATGACACAGCACATGCATGCTGTAATCAAAGCTTAAGGCGGTCCAATCAAATATTAGAGTGTGTGACCTTTTGTTTTGGCAGCGACTTTTTGTTTTGACCCGGCTGTGTACATAATGTACTGTGTATTTGCCAGTCTTTAGGATCCTTCCATGACTTGGGGCTCCAGATTATCTTCTTGTGAGGCCTTATCGGTGTAACAAGGGGGAGTCTGGCACATCACTGGTCTTATTTGAGCCAATGCAAAAACTTAGAATGGCAAAATATACTAAAATGTGTCGAAGACTGAAATGCATTTTGAGTATTAGGATGGAATATAATTAAAAATAGCTACAAATTCATCTATAACTACTGTCTGCAGCTTGCCACTTAGTCCATGTACAGTATATGGAGGTGATCTTGAACATGATGAAGATTGAAGTTTCTGTTTGCTTTTCTCAGATTTCATCTTGCTTGTTTATTTTAAATGGTCAAACCGTGACTTCGTTTTTTGAGTCTTGCACCAAGAAAACCTAAAGAAGTTTCCTGTGCACTCGTACTCCATAATTTAAAGTGGTCAAAAAAGTGCTTTGTCAGCATGCAAGCTGGACAACTACTTGGGAGTGCTTGCTCCCGAATATCATTAAAGCAATATGCTTGTAAATTAGACTTTAAAGGGGAGCAAATGGTGTCAAACCAAGACAAATCAAAAATGTTGATGTGCTACTTTGCTGAGGTTCTGCCCTCTGCTGTGCACTGATTAATTAATTGTAAATAAACTAACTGTAGAAAGTTCAATAACGCTTCTTGGATGAATGCCCTCGGTTGGTGCTAATGGTGGTGCTCCAAGAACCTGAGGACGCTAGCTCGCCACGCTTCATTATACCACTGTAATGTGATGAAAATAGGCTGCCAGCAGAGATTGTAATGATGAGTAATGCTCCCTGCAGCCTGTCACTGCAAAAACTGGCAGGACAGATGTTTTTTTTTCTAACCTGCAGGGGTCTTTACACTCTGGATGAAAACCATATGTTTTGTTTAGCTCTAAATGCTAGACTGGTTTTACTGTGGCCCATAAATCGTGATCCCACCCCATTATTCCCTGACTCATCTCTCCCCTTGACCCCACTAATTTTCATGAGCTGCCAGTGTGTTTTATTGTGACTGTTTGCGTATTCATGGGCATGTAGGCGTTACAAGCAGGAAAAAAGGGGTTTGAGAGCAGAGGCAGGGCTTTGAGTGAGAGGCGATGAGGATGGGCTGTGTTTTCTGTGTCATTTGTTTTAATCCCCCGCAGGGAATCTCTCAGTGTAATTACCTACTTTAGAAGCCATGAGCGGAGGGACTGTTTCTCATAACAAAACCAAAATTAAGAAGGCATGCACATGGGGGCAGACACATATTGTTAACTGATCATCTGAGACACTGGCCCCGGCTAACTGTTACAACGTAGAGCCTGATAATGTCAAGAAGGATTTAACAGTGCGGCTGGTGTGCAGGAGCGAATTGGATCTGTAATGACACAACATTTAAACCTTCAGAGCTCTGTTTAATGTTATGGTCTCTTAACACCATAGAGGAGCATTTAATAAGGCCAACCTATTCTTTACATAGTCCCTGGTGTGATTCAGTGCATTATATTATATTAAATTTATTCTGTACACCAACAGAGTGTTATAGAATACTGAAGTGCAGTGATAAAGCTTGACATATGACCTTGTGGATCTGACACTTAAAGTTTTGGCCTTTGCTACACACTATGTCGCACTGCCGTATTTTTAAAAATACATTAATTTCTTATCAGTGATGCTTTTTTGTCCATTTAAAGAAGCACTCTGGATTCCTGTTTCGAACAGCATCAACTGTTCAGGTTTTTTGTTTCAGCTACTGGTAAAAAAACATTATTTTTTAAAAACAGTTACAGGTACTCAAATCAATATTGATACTATTTTTTATGCTATAGTAGACATGTCCAACCGCAGAGAAGGCAAAGAAGGTTCCACATACTTTGCTTTTACATATAGATGATAGTGAAACATTTAACTGATTATGCTTTTGACCACAGTAATGCCTCCCAAGAATCTGCTTTGTTGGCTCAGGTAGTGCAGTGTGTGGACACAGGGATTGGCTTCCATCATTGACATGATTTGGATTTTAGACAAGCCATGAATGCATATTTTTGTCTAAGAAAAACAATAAAAAGTGAACATTGCATTATATGGGACCTATATGGGACAAAGTGGGGCACTTTTGCAAGAAAAAAAAACTTATTTAAGATTTAATGATTTTGTTAAACAAATTGTCCCAACATTAGAGAGTTAATGCATCAGCTCTATCTTTCAAAGACTAGTTCATTTCATGCTACCTACTTCTGTGCAGCCTTATTACAGATATAACAGATATTATGTAACCTAAATGGCTTGTAATTGTGTTAACAGTAAGGAAACAATCAAAGGGGAGGCACACAGCATGTAGCCTGATTTCTTATTTATATTTCAGAGGTGTATTTCCTCATTCATTTCTCATTTGGTGGCCAAGGCACTGACTAATAAATCAGCCAAAGCTTTTATCTCTTCTTCTGTATTTCTTGCATTATAATCATTTGCTTCTTGCTCTCAGTAGGCTGTACTCTTCAACACTTAATGCTCTGTTTCAGTCACAATGGTTCCTTTGTGCACAAACAAGAAGAGAACGTGTCAAAACTGGATTAAAGTTTGCACTGCAGTGTTTTAGCACAGTATTACACAGTGACACAGACACACCGATGCTCACGTTTCACTTTGACTGAATACTTTGTTCTTGCTCACTTTGTCCAAACCAATCACGTACAGGAAGCATACTATGAAAGAAGATAAATGCTGACCCTATCTCTAGCTTCATTAACATGTTTCATGTGTGGATACAGTTTGAAGCTTGTACCTCCAATGAGAACAAGAGTTTCCTTACTTTCTTCCAGGAATTGCCCTGTTGATTAAAGGCGTAAGATTCGTTTAAAATGTTTTGACAGAAGATATATCTTAAATCCAATAAAAAAAAAAAAAACTCAATACACCCCACCCCCTTTATTTACCATCTGTGCATAGCTAAAATACTCCTCTGTCAGCATAGACCTGGGCAGAGTGCAGAACAAGTGCCAAAATACTTTTCCTCAAATTTAAATGCAAATCAAGAGCACTATGAAGGAGGCAGACAACTTTATCAGCACATTTTAGCCTTAATGCACAATAAACTTCATTGAACTGTATCTCAAATTGGTCATATTTTCCTTAATTTTGGCCCATATGTTTGATTTTAGTGACTGCTAGACCCCATTAACAATTACTAATGTAAAAAAAACAGTTAACTGATACTGAATGGTCCTGAACCAGAAGTCCTGCAGACGTTGACCTCGTGCATAGAGGAGGCTACGATGTGGAAATGAAAGAGACATGTAAAAATCAGTGAGATGGAGCAGATATTGGAGGAAAATTATCCATAATCTTTGACTCTATTGGAAGCTGCAATCCATCCTAATAAGATCTGGCACAAAATTCTATTATCATGTCCTACTTCATTTTAGAAAGCAACATTTTTTAGAGACAAAATTTCTCCCATACATCTGCTTTTTAAGTAGAGCACCTAAAAACCTTATTAAGACTGCTCCTGTTTCATTTCTTTAAATAAGATTCCTGTACTTGTGTTTGTACTTTTGCAAGTGAGGGGGCCAAGAGGTCTATTTTTGTCTTGATTTCAATGCATTCCTTTCTAAAGACTGTTTTCTTGCCATTGTAACTTTTCAGAAAGTTTATCATTGTCTTAAGTGCACATGGAGACCCTTCAAACCTGAGGTTTGCCACATCAGAACAAGAAAGTGCAATGTACTTAGAGCCTGATTCAAACACTCAGTCAAAACATCCTTTGTCATTTCAGAAAAAAACAGATGCAGCACAGAATTACAGTGTGCTTGAAACCACAATTCAAGAAACATCAGAGTGGCTCTCCTCAGTAACGATCTCCTGCACGGCTAATAATGGAAAAAGGATGTCACCGAAAGACATGAGAAAGCCATCTCCTAAAAGCCGAGGTAGGGCTCAGGATGGGAGCCAGACAAGCAGAATATCTGAATGCGCACTTAACATCTCTGCCAGAGAGGCTGAAAATGGGTTCTTAATTTAACTAGTTGTCATTAAAACTTGGAGCAGTGGACAAATGCATACAATGAAAGGCGTACAGGCCAGCACGCAAATGCACATAATCCGAGCACCTAGACGGGCTAAAGTAAGCACGCACATGAATATGCGAATGATTTAATGTGACAAGATGATGTTTAGTGTGTGTGTTGTACCGTGAACAATACTGCTAAAGCATCCTGCCTCTTCTGACTAATGACAGGACCTTTCCCTGGTATAAAAAAGGAAATACAAACACACACACACATTGTCTGATGGCCTAAAGAAAGCAAAGACACACACATCAGCGCTATCCACTGTGACCTTCAGAGGCTGCAGCGGCCCCAGCTCTCCTGTGTAGTCGCATCAAAGCCACATCAGCGACCCACTAATACCTACAAACAAAGACAGATCGTCACCCCCCTGGCCCTGGTACAAACAAACAACAAAACACAACAATTGTACACCCCTGTAACGTTTGCTGAGTGCCTCCGGGCAGTGCGTGGAGAGGAAACAGCATGTGTGTACGCTGCTTCCTCGTAATACCAAAGCTCTCCCGTTCCTTTCCCTTTCCTTCTTTCTATCTCTCCACTTCTTCTGATGTCCGGCTCCGCCACCCACCCACCTGCCAGAGCAAAGCAACCCCCCCACCCCCCCCCCACCCCCATGCTGCAGCAACGTGTGATTGACAGTTCCAATTACGTTTTTTATTGGCCTGTCGCTCGCGAGGCGGGGAGGCACTTCATTGTCTCCTGAGCAAAGGGGAAAAAATGGCTATTGTTCTTTTAGTGGCAAAGATGATGGCCACAATTCCAGGCGTAAACAAATGATGCGCGGAGAATCACTTCCACCCTTGTACACACGCACAACAGGCACCGAAACGCACACAAAGTCAAAGAGTGTAACCTTGTGCTCAAGACTCTTTGTTTGAGTACCTCCACAGGCAAAAATATAAAGTGCAACATCAAAATATCCAATCGCTGTCATTGCAAACACTTCAAATATGTCATAATAGTATGGGAAGGGCTTGTTTACGGCTGTGATGTGCTGAAGCTTTCTGTACTCTAACATGTTAACATTCAATACCTCCACATTCAAGTGGCAGTCCCTGACAAACACTAGAGAGGCCCAGTTTGATCAGCATTAACAAACTTTATTTGTAAAAAAAAATTTGAATTATAATAATGAAAGACTTATGGAAAGTGAGCTAAAGTAGTTTGCAAGTGCCATCCCGTTTTGTTAAGAGCTGCATATCTGCAATATCAATAGGTTACAAGGTTTGGGAAGGTACTTGTACATAAAAAACCAGGACATTTAAACCATGTTTAACAGTTTGACTTTTAAAACTGTTCACACTGCATATGGGAAAAAAGATGGTGAAAATTCTGAAATTAATTTAAACACACTTTAGTAGATGTTCAGTTCAGTGGACTGCAAGACTGCTGTAGTTACATACTTAAGCTCTTGCTTGCAATGCTACAGCATTTAAGGTCAAAGAGGATAGGACAGCTACTTAAATCTAGCTCAATTTGCAGTTATTTCACTTGAGCACATATGCAAATGTTCATGAAAAGATTTGTTAGCAGTGCAGGAGAAGCACACATTATTGTCTTTCTTTTGCCTACAAGAGGCAGGAAGAGAGAAGCAGCAGTTTGTATCTTTTTGTTTTACAGGATGAAAATCCCTATACATGCGCCCAGAGAGGATAAAGCTGAAAGTCAACACATAAAGGATGAATGTGGGCTTTTCTGACAAAGCAGCTATTCTATGCAACCGTCTGATATACAGAGATTATGGATTGGGCTGTGGCTCTCCAATCAACCTGCTGGACCATTTCATAGTCTAGAACAGAGTGGCTTGTTGCACTGATATGTCTGAGATTGAAATTACAGATATCTGAAAATATTTTTTGTGTGTGCTATGAGTCATAATTTTGCATCAGGTCAACTACGCCTGGCATCTTATCAGAGACAAAGTTTGGTATGACAATATGACAACAAAATGTATAGAGCAGCTTCACTATGAAGCATTTCATTCATCTTCTTAGTACTCAAGTAATACTTAAGGATTTTTTGTTAAAACTAATGCAAAACATTAAAACAAAACTTCATGAAAAGATGCTTTTTAATTACTCCAAATGAAAAATAAAATGTTACAGTGGTCGATTTCCACGACTGCTTATGAATGAAATGCTCCGATGCTGTAGCACAGTTAATGTTCTTCGATGTGCCTAACTAAACTTGATTTATTCCTAATTTAAAACCTTAATTGGTGCTTCTATTTTATCAAAATATCTAGATTGATTTAAATAAAAACATATTTGAATGCTTTCCAAAATGTCTGTGCCTTTAAACTACCTGGATTTTAAATCTGGCCCCTCAAAGTGTGACTGAATCCCTTCTCTCCACACAATCCTGCTCTCCAATGCCAAATGAATACAACGAACTGACTTCTGATGTGTGTCACAAAAGTGTTCACTGTTGTTGGCATGTTGGTTTGCCCATCTAAGACAAATAAACGTAATTCCACTGAACATCTCTGCTCCTCCTTCTCCTCCTCCCCCCTCGGTCCTTGAATGCACGACGGTCCCAGTTTTGGCACGAGGAGCTCCAGCGATCCCACGTGACCCGACACACACTCTGACATCAGTAATCAGGCCCGCCGCAATTCAATTCAGGGCCGATCAATGCCTCCAACACAAGCAGCACCGCAGGCAGAGTGAAAGAGAGAGAATCACTCAGAGCAGAGGTGGGCAATCCTGCAGACAGCCATCACAGACGGCTCTTAGCACACAGATGCTGTACAGAGGGGGTGGGCGGCTGGCAACAGACCCCATCCTAAACAGGGTGAATTGTCACTCCACGTCATGGGTCCCTCCTGCATCTCACAGATGTTTAAAGCAGGTGATGGATCGAGTTGGCATTTTGTAATTCTTCATGAGAGGTAGACAAATGACAAAGAAATTAAGACTGATCAAAAGGAAATCTATTCATCAATGTGGTCATACTGCAGATGTTTTTAAGTACAGTGCATAAACTGTAATCACAGCATGGCTTAGAATAAAATACAATTCAGTATCATAAAACAAATTGCAATGACACATTTGGTAAAAACAGCATGATACCACAGGATTTAAAAGAATAAGCTCTGATATGATTTAGCAGATTTAGAGAAATAATACAGGGCTCTACCATGGTGCAGCAGGTAATGCTGTTGCCTAAGAGCAAAAAGGCTGTGGGATTGACATCCTGGTTGGATAGTGTCTTTTGGTGGAGGGTTTCATGTTTCCCCCATGCGTGCATGAGTCTTCTGCTGGTACTCTTGTTTCCTCCCACAGACCAAAAACATGCTTGTGATGTTAAATGGTGACTCTAAGTTACCTTTTAATTCATCCATTTCACAGTGCATTCATGCAAAAGGACCTTAGCAAAGTTTCTTTAGCATTAAATTCAAGAGCTTCACTTTAGTTCTGTGAGGATGTGATATCTATTTTATATCATGGTGCAATCAGCTTTAACTGCAGGAGGGCAGGACAACTGAGTGCTCCACATACACACAAAGGCAAAGACACACACTGGCAGTGTCCCTGTCTATTGCTGAGTCCATTTGTCCCCTCTCATCAATATTTCTACATAATATTATGCCTTGAAATGGCAGCATGAATGTGGCCATTATCATAGGTCAAAATGTAAGAAAAATGCTCGCAAAGCATCAACTTCAGGATAACAAAATAATGTATAACTTACTATTTTTTATGTTTTTAGGCACTGATAAGCCATTTTCTTTCGAAATTTTAGTTTTATTTACTTGAGTTCAGAACATATCTAACAGCAATGGTCTATTTCCCTTTTGAAAATGTGAATACAGTCATGAAACAAAGAAGACCGAAAAAAAATTGAAAATGTTTTTGAAAGTTGGTACAATAATAACTATACAAGAATAAAGTAATGGGTGAAATTAAATACACCAACTTGTGGCTTCTTACACAAATGTGTCCTCCTATCTTGTCCCCCTACTATACAAAACTTTTTACTCTCTTTTCACAAGTCCACAAACCTCCACAAAGACATTCCCATCAATGTTAGGGGAGTTTTGTCAATAATGTGGAAACTTCCCTATTGCACTGTTAACAAATTCTTGAAAAAAAATCCTGGATTCAAATCCCCACTTAAATGTCTTTACATCTTCATTTTGCTGTTAATAAAATTCTGTGGAAATTTAAGCAAATTTTTTTCAGAATTTATTGAGTTGTCAGAAATATGTGGCAAACTTCTAACTATGTTCACAAATCTACTAAAAAAAACCAAGATCTGGATTGCAAAATTCAAATTGCCTCCAAAATGCAAAAGTTCATCCCTGTGTTATGATCAAATTCCCTTCAAACATCATCAAAATCTATGACAGCTCTTTGAGTAATCATGCATACAGACAAAAGATGAGCACCTGCAAAATCATAACCTCCGTGGCTGAGGAAGAAGGTGTAACTAACGAATGTGTAGTGAGCTGTTTGGCTGGTAACTGGTGCTTGTTGGAAGCCCACGTCCATCCTATTACCCAAAATAGAAATAAAGTTATAAAACATTGGCCTTGCAAAAGAGTCATATTTGGCTGAAAAATATCCCTTTATGAAAAGAAAAGTGTAGAATTAATGCCTAAATATCACCAAACTGGATTTAAATATAACACTTATTTCATTCTATTTATTTTTGACTTTCTGACTTCACCCGGCTGTCTTCTTAGGAGGCAATTAAGTTCATATTTCATTACTCTCATTAATGTCATATGCATCACTTTGAGGACTCATGAAGCAGTGATTTGGTGAGTCAAATTGGCAGGAAATCTGCTCAAATAATCATTAAGTTTCTGGCTTAAACAGGAGATTTTGGCATCTATGAAAGAATTCTTCTTTGAGACAAGCCTGCATAATGATATATAACCTCATCTCTGTTTAGTCTTATGCTTAATTCAAAGTTTTTCAAAGAAAATGATTATAGTGAGAGATTTCCCATATGCAAAATATTCATAACAAGAAATCTCCAGTCAGAGTTCAGTATGAGTACAGAGCAGCAGCATTAGTAAAATTTCCCTGGATCTATACAAAGTCTCACGTGGGATGGAGGAAGATCTGATATCAAATATGTGAACATGTCCCATGGCGAGAGTTTGGGTTACATATCCACTCTTTTATCTGACATCAGCGCTCAAGTTAGCTTTTGTGGTCAGAGGCCATCAAAACGGGATCATGGAAGCAGTGCGAGCAGAATCAATAGAGTGGAGAAGCTAGGACCTGAGACGCTCTGGATTGATGTACCTGGCCTTCACACTGCCAAAGTCATTTATTGTCAGTAATTGACAGAGATAACTCATAGGCCGAGCTGTGATTTGTAGCTGTCTATTCCTGTGTGCGTCAGGCTGTCCAGCCACAAATTTTGCAGAGGGTTTGGATGTGAAAGTCTGCTGAGTAGAGCTTTGTGTGAGCTTTGTGAGTCATTTCTTCACATACAAGAGTATACATCAGGCAGGACGGCCCTTTACTGATGCAAACCCTGGCATTTCTGTAGCTGTCTTGAAAATATGCTACACTATGACAGAATCTGAAAACTAAGTGATGAACATATAGATTGAATTTAAATTAAAGGCACAACAAAATATATGTTACTAGATCAGACTTCATAAATCGAGGTCATGAGGTAAGGTGAAGCTCAGCGCTGGGGATGTTACATGACTGACTAATCCATGCAAATTGACGACAGCAGAAGTTCCCAGCTGTTCATACAGACACTATTTGTTTAAGTGTACTTTCTAGCACAAAGCTGAACCTCATTTTTTGCCTGTAGAACTGCCCCAATTCTTCATGACATAGATTCAACACAGTGTTAGTAACCTGCCTCAGAGATCTGCCGGCTGCACATCCATGATTTGAATCTACTGTTTCACCTAATCTTAAAAGTGCTCTATTGGGTTGAGATCTGGTTATTTTCTCTTTTCCACACCATTCTCTGTAAACTTCAGTGGTATGGGACATCACCCTTTGCCCTTCCACAGCAATATATAACTCAACTACAAAGCTGTCTTCACTTTGCTGCTCTTACAATTGAAAGAAGCACCATATTTCCCCACTTAAAAAAATACTGAACTGTCCCTTTAAGCTTGTGTGAATTTTGCAACAATCACTTAATTGTGAAACCTTAAAAAATCATTTTGAATAAATCCAAACATTGCTTACTGATCTTAAAATTTATAAAATGTTATTAAATGGGATGTCACATCTCAAGAGGCCTTGAACACATTTATACTTAATGGAGACAAATTTGGTTGGGATGCACTTGTGGCCTGAGCATCCATGAATTTGTCACTACCATAAATTCTTATTTTCAGTAAGACTATCATTGATTCTTCTAATATAAAATGATCACCACAACCATTTAGACGTGAGGACCCTCCTGAAAGTGAGATGTAGCATTTCAAGAGGCTACCCTCTAATAAATCAGATGACGGGTCTGTGGTTCATGAACCTGTCCCCAACTTTAGTTCTTATTCTAGTCCACTTGTCTCCTCTTACCTCCCTTCCTCTGCCCACACACCCGACACAGCATCGTGTGGATTTGCTGTTCATCATAAGACTGGAATCCACATTCAAGATTTCCTGCTGCTCAACAGAAGGTTTTTTCTTGCCGCCATGATGGAGGGATTCATGATTGGCTATATGGATTCATGTTGGGTGTTGGAAGTATATATTTATATGTATATGTGTATCTTTATATGTATATCTGTATCTATGCATACATGTGTATCCACAAAATGAAGAGCTTTTTGCTCTATTGTAAAGTGTCTTGAGATAACACTTGTTATGAATTGGCGCTACACAAATAAAGATTTATTGATTGATTGATATTACAACATTTCAGTGGTTACAGTGGTCCTAACAACTAACTTCTCAAACTGTCTTAATAATAAAATGCTGTTACCAACTGAACATTTTGAGATGAGATATTTAGAGTATGCCACTCAGTTACAAAATAAATCAATAGGACAAGAGGCTATTGATGAGTGAATGAGCTTTCTTTATTAATAAGTTTACATCTTGATATGTTTGAGTATATGCTAACACATTGATGCACTTTACGGGAAATAGCTACAAACTTGAGAAGAATTGAGTCTGCTAAGAGCATTCTCCTAGTTATTCTGGATAATCAACAGAACACAGTGTCAGAAGGTTTTATGGAGGTTGTTACTTTGATGGAGAGCATTTTCTTTGGCAACCTGGCACAGAAAGTCCTGTGGATAATAGAGGCAAGGCAGAGTGACAAGGCCATTGATTTTAAAAGACAAGAAAAGAGAAAAGAAAAGTTAAAAATATTTTTTTTCTTTTTGTTAATAGAGACATTGGCAAACAAACTTCACATTACAGATAAAATATGAGGTTAAAAAATATCTAAATATTATGAATGAAAGAAATATTGAAAGAGTGTTTTGCTTACTGAATAATGGGGACCAGTGGAATTTCATGAATTATTTTTTGTATCTTTATCTTGTGCGAAACAGGCAAAATGAAGCCTTTTTAAAGCACGTAAACTCCCAACAGCTGAAAACACTACTTAAAGCTCTCATATTTAATAACAACTTTACAATAGTCCAAGATGTCTTGAGAACAAACTGTTGAAGTTTCTTGTCTACAAATAATCTCAAACATTTGATTTTAGGATGCCTATAGAAAACCTGTCTGTCTCAGCTATCTCCTTCAGAGTTTGTGGCTTGGGAACGTAATGAGCTGACTTTAACCATGCCTTTTTAAAGAGGTGGATGTGGCTTCAGCTTGCCAGCATGGTGCTCTAATGTTTACTGTGGCTGTAAATACATATACGCCCAAAACATATTTAGTTTTTTTTATCTGTTCCTTGTGTCTTGACCTTTTCCCCCTTAAATGTGTAATTCAAACAAACAGAAGAGAATTTTCCATTTTAGATCCCTGACATGTTGTGAAATGGTTTAAGAAAATAAAAACAGTTTGAAAGCCTTCGTTTTATTATTTTGTTAGCTCTAAAGATTATTCTTAATGTCGGAACGCTAGATTTCAAGTGGCTTGCTATGATGGGCAAGAAGATCACATCCTTTTAGACTCCTTTTTTTCCTTAGACACATGAAACTCATTCATAACTATAGTTTTAGCTAACCAATATGTGCATATACATTACTGAGTACAGCTTTTGTTTTAAAGGTCTCCTTGGTATCCAAGCATTGTGGCATGGCACAGCCAGAGAGAGCTTCACCCTGATCCTTCACAGAGAGGACATCAAGTCCAGAAAAAGAAATATGACTGCATATTTGACAGCCATGAATAAAGCATTATTGAATGGACATTTAGCTCAACATAGCACTGATGCATATTTATTGAAGTGGACAGACAAGGACCAAAAAGAAGGCATTTATTTTGGAAACGAATACTCCACAGGGGGACTAAATAAAACACCACAGACATGGTTTTACTTTCTGGTATGAGACAACCGCATGGCGGGATACAGAGTTCCAAGTTTAGCGCAGGGACAGTCTTAATGCACTATTCAAATAAACATTCCCCTGAAAACTGTGAAATTTTATAAATCTTTAAACGGCTCGAAGGTTCATTCAGACATTCATAATCGGCTGCAGAGCTGTTATGAGCGGGGGTGCGGGAGGATACACAGCGCGGGGGCCTGGTGCCTCTAAAATATTGATCAAACCTAAAAGAACCCAGAGGTCTAACACGGGCTATATTTCACACCTGAGAGAGTCGGGAACAGCTTCATCGAATGGACAGGCACAAAATGGCTGCCACCTTACTTTACTTGTGCTTAAGCTGCTTCAACTGTAGGTAATTGCGAGGGTAATACCAGTGAGTCCATTAGCCTGTTGGTTGATGCCCAGGAGTGCCAGCTAGTGTTAGCACAACTGAGGAAGAGGAACTGGAGTCAGTGCATTTTTAATCCAAACACAAGCAGCGGCAGCGTTGCAGAAAAAAAGGTAATGGCTTTGACTCCTGTGCTCAGGCTCAATGTCAAACTCTGAGGCTTGCTCTTTGATCCTCTGCCGCAGAATATGAATCGCGCAGGGTCAGCCTTATCAATTATTTACACCCCCTCTTTCTCTGTTTCCTGTTTGTCCGCTCTTGTGGCTGTAACTTGCCCTGACACTAATGGCCGATGGCTTGGTGAAAACATTTATCAATGTTACAGCAGAGTCCTCTCCAGCTCTACACTATCACTTTCAGCCTTTTGGAACTGCGAGTACTGACGCTGCACTGATCCTAATCATCACTACTATACTTTACTGAACGTGCTTTGGCTGCATTGTCTCAGCCAACTTGCAGTGTCCCTGAAAGAACCTTTAGATACTGGATTCTCTAAAAAAAAATACATTTGTGCTCAAATTTTTGGGAACTTAACACCAAAATTTACTGCATTTTCCCAAAAACCCATTTACGTGATTTTTTTTTTTTTTTTTAGATGTCATGATGCTACTTGCCAGGCCATTTTTTCTCACAAACTTTCATCAGGTTCTTAGGTGTAATAAATCAGCAATGAAAAAAAAGAAATCGCAAGGGACTATAAAACTGGCAACATGTAGCTTTAGTTTTTTTAAAAAAACATTTTTAAAAAAGTAATATAGAAACTACAACCCAAAAATGAAGTACAAAGTGTGCAACTGCCTCACAAACTGTAGTCTGTGAAGCATTATCTTAGTATTGCAAACTAAAATATGAATTTCTGTGGGTGACCTGACCAAAAATCCGGACTGTTTCACATATCCATGTGATATATTTTATGTGATTGGGAGAAGCAGACTGAGCTTTGCTTAAAAATTGGAAGGTACGATACCAGTGTTCCAGTTCATTATTGGCCAATCAGGGCGACCATACCTGCAGTTGCTGCCTGTTTCTCCTCAAAAGGATGCGGACAGGCTCAGTAATTTTCTTTCCTTTCCTTTTCAAGTATGTTTTCAGGTGTTTTTATGTCTTTTCAAAAGTACAGAGAGAAGTGGATTAACTTGGGAAAGAGGATGAGTGAGAGAGAGAGCAAAGGAGGACAATTTGCAAATGGGCCTCAGGTATTAATCAATGGGAATGGAAAATGGCAATGGGAAAGGAGTCACTTGCCGATTGTTAGAAGGTTTACCAGCGTTCCAAAAATCTGTGTTTACTCTCATTTTAGTGGGAAAGCAGTAACAGAGTCTCCTCTGTACCAGAACTTTTCTTCTCATGGCGATAGTCATGTGTCACCACCACACAATCCCACTTCCTCCTGACACCTCCACATGCTTTGTATTGTTGTTCACTTGTACTTCACTGTGTTGTGTTTCAAACATTTTCACAAAATGAAAAATGCATAAATGAGAAATAAATAACAAAGCTTCTGTCCTGGAGAGCGTATCCTTTGAAAGATGCTGAGTGATGCTCTCCCTGTGTTTACGGTCAGAACGCCACACGGCTGAAGTGATTATAATGCACACTGCGTAATTACAAGCTTGCTAAACCACAGAAGCGTGGTGAAACTTAAAACAGCCATGAATTTTCATCTGTCTGACCTGCTGCTACAGTACTTCATTTGCACCATTTACAATGCAGGGAGCAGCAGCCGGCACTATCGTGTAATCACACACACACCCACCCTCCACAGTGCCGCGATTGTACTAATGCACGGCTTGGACCGACGTTCTGCAACAGCTGTTAAGAAGGTGCTGAGCATAAATCTTTAGCTAGATTGCATTTAGCTCTGCATCGGTGTCCATGAGGAGAAAAAGAAGGTTTTGTGTGACCTCACGCAGCACCACGCTCGGGCCACATGGTTCTCCAGCGCCGGGGGGCTCATTTAGAAAAAAAAAAAGAGCCAATGAATGGGATTTGTGCTAGATGGAATAATATGCTGTGAAAGTCCATTAGGGACCAGGCTAATGAAATTGAAACAGCTTGGTGATCAAATTAGAATCTGTTCGGCAGATATTTAATTTAATGTGCCGCTGAATTCGAGCACTTTCTATTTGGTAGCTCCAGAGTGAAACCAGTGCACAATAAATCAGGCGGGGACAAAATTCATCCTACAACCTCTGCTCTGCTCATTTTTCTGGAACTTTCAACTAGGACTGGGAAATACAGCAAGTAGGCCAGAACAATAGGAGGAAAAGATGTCATGTGTGATTACTCTGTTAAGTATTACAATAATGATAATTCTTGGGAAACATAAAGATATATTTGAAGTGCAAATATCTAAAATGTCCAGAATGTTATAGACTTTATAACAATAAAAGGCAAAGGTTCAAGCATACAGTATCTGTGTACAACATAACAGCCTTTATCTTTGACCTTTCCTAGCATTTCCCTGTGAGAGTACCTTCAGTCACAGCAGCATGCATCACTGCAGCTGCACGGGAAAGAGTCACGCGCTGACATTATTTGAATCTGCACAAAAGATTCCTGCTTGTTTGCAGAGCTGCCCTCTGTATTCTGCACGCTCTCCTTAGCATGTCTGCGTTGGTATGCAAAGCAAAACCACACAGAAAGACAGAGAATAAAGGCAGGGAATAAAACACAGCAGTCACCCTACAGTCTGTGTTGTATTAACTATGGCCTTTTTCACAAAGCAATTTTATTAAGACGTTATCTTAAAAATTACACACAAGGAGAAAGCTAATTTGATGTTTTTTTGGCTGCCTTATCAATAAATAAAGGTGTTTCCAACATGCTGATTTTGCTGATCAATGATCCACAGGCTTCTATTGTTAGAACTCAAAAGAACTTAAAGTTAACATGGTGTCTTTGGTGCCCCATTTCAGTTTGTTCACTTACAACCACATGGGGACAACTTTATTTGGAAGCTCACTAGCCCTTAAACATTTGTTTTAAAATCTTAACAGAACAAGCAGTGCTTTTTTCAGAAATTTTATTTTCATGGATCCGCTGTGATAAATCTGCAACTATTTTCAATCCCATGTTAAAGTATGAAAAATCGAGCAGTGATATTTGAATACCTCCATTTTGATCTTCACAGAAAGTGACAACTTCCTGTCAGTTTACTGGACAATCACATGTGCCCAGTCTTACTTTCTTGTCTTCCTGATAATAATGTTCAATTAGTTGTGGACAAAGGTCAGCAATTTGAGTCAAATTTGATTAATTTGAACCAAGAGACATTTACAAAATTTGATAACTGTGGTTATTTTTTCAGTAATTTTCTTTGCATGATTAAACTTTGTTCCTTTCCATTTGAAAGAGCCATATTCAGGCTTGTCTATTAATGATCTTTGTGTGATATGTATAGAGTTTTAGGAGATTTTTTAATTTTGTATTGTTTTGTCTGTATTGTCATACATCACAAATTTCACTAATCTATATTCTAAAGTTGTACTAAAATTGATGTCTTGAACTTGTCTCTGCTTGGAAGGGTTGAGATTTTACATGCTTTATTACAATACCACCCAGACAGACAGAAAGTAGCAGAAAAATGGCCTGGATATGCAAAGTTTAAAGACCTTAACAACTGAAGAAGTATTTTGAAGAAGCGACTTTGTGACCTCGGTGACCACTCTTCATGTAAAGTCAATGTACAGTAGCGATGGGATAGCTGCAATCAAAGCGACCTGGTGGCTCGTCGGTCCATCGCCAAAGTTGGTCTTTTAAGGCGATGTTGCCTGTGACTGTGCGGCAACAGTTAATCCAAAATGAGGGATTTATGTGCACATGTTGTGATTTTGGTGGGCGATACAATTACTGTCGCAGAGTTGCGTTCGGTGAGAATGTAGCTTAAGATGAAGTCAAACAGGAACAACATTTATTAAGCAGTCTAAAGCAGTTTATTTCTTATTCATAAAAATGAATAAGAACCACATATTTAGTTTTGGCAAGCTTAGAAGTCACTGTAAAATCAACGGCCAATTCATTAGACTGCTGATCACTAATCAGTTTCACATTTGGTCACCCCAGTGCAAAAAATCTTTAAAAGGGGAAAACTGGGGTGAGACATGTGGCCTAAATTCACCTATCTGAATTTTCGCGAACATAACACTATTTGCATGATTTCAGTTCATCAAACTGAAGGCTGCTATTGAAGTAATAAAAAGCTAAAAATAGGGAACTGTGCCATGTCGAGGCTCTAATAAAATGGAACAGACAAGCAAGCTCTCTTGTCATTTGTGTGGCCGCCATAAAAACTGTTTGAGCATAGAGTAAAGCTTGGACCACTGCTCATTGAGCATGGGAGTAGGAGACAGACAGAGGGATGGAAGAAGAGAGACAGCTCTTCATCCATCTGTTTATGCACACATATTATTCTGGGCACGCACTCCCAGGTACAAACAGACGGGTGGATAATGTAAACACACAAATATGCGCGTGAATATACACATACACTAATGCTTTAATTTTCAAGTCCCCCTTGCTTGCCCAGTGTTGTTGCAGCCTGGTGCATTAAAACTAAAAGTGCTAACGCCCACACCCTGAACCAGGTGTTAAATCGCCAAAGCTAATGGCTGCTATCTCCTGCAGACACCGTTGTGAACTCTCACAAGCGAAGCCAGGTCATGAAGCAGAGGGTAAGAGAAGTTAAAAGGGAGGTTAGCTGCTTGTTGACAAATCACAAGACATGGTGGAGCAGGAAAAAAGACACCCCCTCTGTTCTCTACCAACAGGAGGGCGGAGGGATTGCCAAAGAGAAGCGCCAGAGCTACTGGGATCACCCAAAAACATGATGGCAGGTGAGGGGTGGGTGGTCTGCTGCCAAGGGTACCCTGCCAGGGATCAAGACGGTGCCCTCGCCCTTGCCTGCTGAGGTGTCAGAGATGAAGGTGTAGGCGGGGGAGGGGAGCCAGGAATAAAAGAAAGAGAAAAGACTCAGAGGATAAAAGTGGACGGGTTAGAGAGAAAAAAGACACGAGCAGAGAGAGGCTATGAGGTGAGCTGCAGAAAAATGATTAACTGAGAATAGAGTGCATTAGGCGTCCTGCTCCCATCCACTTCTCTCTTTTTTTTTTTTTACTGTTCTTCTTCTTTTTTCCATTTCTTCAGTCTTTGATAGTCCACTGAAGAGGAGATTCATTTTATTTTGATTTGAGATTCATTTAGTTTCAAATCCTCAAAGTCTCTCAGAGATAATATCAATTCGTGGCTCGCTCCCTCCCGCTAAGCACCACAGATACAGATTGCTGCTGTTTGAATTCGCACCATTCACAGTGTAATTGCTTCAACTTGGAGAGATTATGATTGTGTGAGGAGATAAAGTTGCTATAAACACAGTTATAATGGGAGATATATTGGCTGAGCTGGAAAAAATTTGTACAAAACAATGCCTCTACGGGGAGAATAATGCAGACATCTCATGTTTACACCACAGCCATCTGTGATACTTAGCTATAGTCCCTGGAGTACTGACAAGTTTGAGCTATACTTTCCTTCGGTGCTTCTACTTTGAATTCAGTAAAACAAAATTATGATTCTGTTTTTATTTGTGAAAAAACAGTCTACACTAAAAAGTTAGTCATGTTTAAGGTTTCTGTCTGTTGTCTGTACCTCCTAAGACCTGTTTTCTCTGCTAAATCTCTGAGGGTACAACTTAAGTATCCGCTTAAGTCTTTCATGACTTTTATGAGCGTGTGACATCTCTATTCTCATGACAATCTGTGGCTCTCCGGAGATCAGCCCTCTCCATACAGGCCTACGTGCCACAGCGCTGCTCGGTGTGCCGCTTTCAGTGGGGTTTGTCTGTCAGAGCAAGACCGCGGTGCTCAGCAGCGCTTCCGCATTATGTGGAATACAGGGGTAATAGGAACTGGAGTACCAGAGAAACCCATGTTATCTGTTGATACCGGTGCAAATATTGAGCTGATGTGGTCAAACTCAGTAAGAATATGAATATGAAAAACCTCAGGATGTTTCAATAACAGAAGGTAAATGTAAATCTGCAGTCTGCAGCACTCGTCATGCAGAGCCTTCCTACTGTAATGACAGTCTGTATGTGGATTGATCCAAATCAAAGTTTTACAAACTACAGGGAAAAATAAAAAAAAGCAGATGAGCCGAATTATAGTTTGCCTTGTCTTCAAAGTAAGCATTCAGATTTTACTGACTTCTTTTTCTGCATATAGAAAATGCCAATTATTTAATCATATGATTACTTGATATCACACTGTATTTTAGAAAGAATAACAACATTAGGAATAAATTTGTCAACACTACTGTGTTTGGTGATACTGATCACCTCAATATGTCTATGAATTTGAATACAGTGATATTTAGGATATCTGCAGCACCAAATGAAAGATGCTTGCTAGTGAAAAAGTGAGTTGTTGAAAAATTGTTCAATAAAGCGTCCAGTCACCATGCGCTTTTTGTGGCTTGTTTTCATCTTATTCTTAAAATGCAGATAGTTGTTGGTCCTTTATGTAGCAATTTGTAGTCCTAATTGTGTTGCCTTTTTTGGTTTAATATATGCAACTCTGCTTTTAAAATCCCAAACTGTCCCTTTAAGACCAGTCAGAAATATATTGCAGAGGTCTAGAGTTATTGTAATTGATAAAAATAATATTTTGTGTCAATAATCAATGCTCTTTTTCTTTTGATCTGTGCATAGCTTAAGCTGAGGACTGGCTAATCTCAGAGTATTTGGTTTGCTTTTATTAAAGAATTTTCTCATTGCCTTTTTAAAATATTTATAGTATATCTAATAATCATTGTAATATGTTTAGTTCATATCAGAAATGGGTCTTTAAAGCATGAAGGCCTTAACAATGTAAAAAAATGGCTCGCTCTTAGAAAAAAGAGCAAAACCTGTTTCTTCCTTTTCATACATCTACTTCATGTACAACCTGTGTTGTCCATCTTCCTGAGATAACATGTGTGAATGATTCCTCCAGCATCAGCTTTAAATTCCTGTGTGTATCTTTTCCTCCAGCTGTACAATGAGCTGTGACCTCAGGCAGTTATAGTCTGATGTATAGAAGCATACCTGCACAGACATAATGCAGCAGCAGAGTCAAAGCCTCCTGCGGCGCTGTTTCAGATGCCACACTGGGCAACATATGCCATCTCCGTGTGTGTGGCTGTCATGTCAGCTTGATACTGGTCAACAGTCCAAGTCTCACTTTGCATTTCTTCATTTCCAATTCATGACCACATCCAGTGCATTAGAGCTGCGTTAAATCAACCAGAACGACACCAAACTCCCCAGAATGCATAAACAGATGATGAGCTGTGATGACAGATTAAAGATATTTTTGAAGAATTGTTTGACTGATTTTCAGGATTTACCATACATTATGAAGCAATACTGTATAACAGTGATCAGCAGGTGATGGATTTAGGCCTCACAATGAGATAAGATGATTGTTTCCTGCGAAAAAAATAAGGAGGAAAATGTAAGAGCGAGTAACACCAGGTTTTTCAAGATAAGAAAAGCTATCAGACCCCCCACTGCTAAGCAGCATGGGTTATCTCAGCAGCTGTCTAAATGTGTCACCACCATTTAGAGCTACTTTCATGTATGTGTTGATGCTGTGGGTGATATGGATGGAGGGCACGAGGGAGAAAGAAAGGCAGCAAGATAGAGCCAACAAACAAACTGGAGAAGCCATCTTGAGAAGAGAAAAGGCGCACAATATTATAAGTAACATACCAGAACCAGCAGATAATGGCCCAAGAAGATACATCTTTTTAAAGCCAATATGTTTGCCATGCTATACGGATAAACCATTATACTTTACTCCAGAGGGGGATTTGTGTTTGTACAAGTTTAGGAGAAGCAAAAGACCTATAGCCACTCTTTTTAACACTTTTATAAAAATAATTTCTAAGGAGAGAGGTTAAAGGTTTGCAGCTTGTTTATTTTTCCGTGCTTGGCTAAATTCCTCTATTGTGTCTTTCTGTGCAATTTGTCATGATCATGTCAGTGAACCACCTTGAAACATTATGCTGCTGATAGCAGAGATATAAAAATGTGGCCTCTTGTTTTTGTTTTTTTCTTTAGCTTAATTTTGATTATTATCAGTCATTAATTACAAGTGCCTATAATGAATATTTAACACATACAGACCTTAGGACATATTCAATTTGACGCTGAGCATTCTGTTCAATTTAATGAAGAAATGTCTTGGGTGGATTAGAGAACATCATCAGAAATGATAAATAACACTGGCCTTGATGGTACTGAATGGCACTTTTTCTCATGAAATTAATTTGCTTTTACTGCTTTTAATGGAACAACAAGTGCGTCCATCAAAAAGTTATCAAAGATCAGTTCCCTAAAAACATAGCAACATGTCGGTTTATGACAGATAAAAAAGCAACTTTATTTTTCTGTTTTTGTTGAGCTCCAATCAATATCCTCTTTAGATTTCAGATATCATGACAA
The DNA here is from genome assembly GCA_036419115.1 of Scarus forsteni. Taxonomy (NCBI): domain Eukaryota; kingdom Metazoa; phylum Chordata; class Actinopteri; order Labriformes; family Labridae; genus Scarus; species Scarus forsteni. The sequence continues at coordinate 9,935,834 of JAZDUH010000135.1, forward strand.
CACCAAGTTGATGGAAAATATTGATCGTTACGGATTTTCATCTTAGTTTTTGTACTCAAATGCTCAGCAAAATTTAACCACGCCAAGAGATGTTCCTAATAGTTAAAGATGGTTTGAAAAACTCCTCAAAAGTTACGAGAACACAAAAAAGCTCCAAGCTGAGGCCAGACTACACGTTTGACTCATGATTTCAGCCTGACAGTCAATGGCCATGAAAAATGCTGCTTTATCGCGTCATTGTGTCCAACAACAAAACACCAATCTATGACTCCTCATCACTTTGAGACAATGACCAGTGACACCAGAGGAGGTTCTGCATGTGCTATAATCACGGATGTAAACAGACAGCAGAATAAGCTGTCCACACATATTGCAAGGGCACTGAACGGCCCCATATAAAGGCAGTCGCTTCAATTTTCCCTTCCCAACCAAATGCCAGCTAAGTTCCATCCAACTCCAGCCACTTGGACTTGAAACAATAATTATTTTTAGGGATTTTTTATAAATTGCTGTAGATGATGGTATTTCCCATGCTAAGCAAATTTTTTATTTATATGTCCTACAAAGTATAAGAAGTGAAGGTAACATGTTTATCATGTAACTGCATGGGATCTAATTACAACCATTATGGTGGGCATGTCAGAGAACTTTGCTGTCATGGATCAGCCAAGCTTCTGCTAAGAAAACTGGGTAACATTACAGTGGCTCCATCCGTACAAGGGCCCCAAATGTTATTCAATAATATGGAAGCACGAAGTCGGAGCACATTAGTATCACCGCTCCTCTACTTCCTGGGGGCTGGCTTCAATCAGCTTTGTCGCAGATTTAAGCATGACTACTCACTCAGATATCACTGTGTTGAAAGTAAAACTCAGTCTGCCAATGTCAATATCACAAAGTGAAAGCAAAACAAGGTCAAATCAACTTGTCAACCAATGCTGACAAACACGCCTGAGGAATAATTGCCCCCCAGCTGACCCACCAAGTTAAAACCTCTTGCACTGTTTACAAAGTCAGAAAGGGTCAACAATTTCTGCTATAACAATTTCTGTTTCAGTATTAACTTCATTAAATATCAAAATAGTACCATATAAGATACTGGTCATAATTTAACATCATACATCCTTTGGAGAAAGAAAAAAGAAGGACAAAAGAGAGCACTGAAATGGAGACATGAATAGCCAGTACCTAAAATGGCTGAATAAACAGGAGGAAATCTAGGTCGGTCTGTCTCTCCCACTTCAAGGAACATTGTGGCAAGTGTCCTACTTCTTTGAGAGCTTTGGACACTTTCAGGGCAAGCTGTCGACTAACTGAGTCTACACTACATCTCCGGATGCATTAAAACAATGAGGCCTGTCTGGGAAAAGAGACAAAAAGTGTTATGTATGAGCCACAAAGTGAGAGAACATTTGTATGCATCTCTACCCACCCCCTCCCTGCGTGCTTGTCCCTCCTTGTCAATTATTCTACATAATTATTTCTTCCTCGCTATTCCAAAAAAAAGGCATTATTTTTCATTAAATTAATTGGCCCAAAAGTAATAAAGCAACCCGTCATTTTTAAAGGCAATTTTCTTTCCCATAATGTGAAACTGCTAAAAGATAAGTGCATATCAAAGGCTCAGCAGATAGCACTCATTGCAGCTCTCCTCTCGCACAATTAACAGGGCTGCCTGCAGAGAGGAGCCATGAAATCTAGGTGATTGGAATGCAACGAGATGCCAATGAAATTCAGAGAAAAGCCATTAATGTTAATCAGGAGCCCTGGATGATCGACGATGCTGATGCTTTTCATGCATGTAAGGAGCCGGTGCATGCATGCTGATGTGTGTTGTAAGCATGTCAAAGTTGACGATCAAAGAAGCTGATGCGTTTATCTGGGCACTTTTTATCAGGCTTTTAAGGCGTCTAATTGCGCGGGGTGGGATGAGTGCGATGCGCTGCTGATAAATGCAACAGCGGCGTGTGTGCAAACGTGACTGATGCGGTGCCAGATCCGGTGAGCGCTGGCATGCATTTTCCCACGCAGAAACAGCCTGGAAGTGTCACAGAGACAGATATAGATAGGTGTGTTTGCTCATATATATCTTTATCTTTTTCTCCTCGGAGATGTCTATATAGAGGTTCACAGAGGGCAGGGAATAGAGAGCCAGAGAAAGTGACAAATATATTTTCTATCTAGTGAGACAGAGGGAGGTTGTTTTTAAATGTCAGTGGGTCTCTGAAGGTCTTGACTGATGTCGCTGCTCCAAAAACAGAGGACAGGAGACTCATTGCTGCATCACACAAACAAACACGCAACAATAAATACTCCGAATCTGCAAGCTCAACAAAGGGGTTATTTGTCAGTTGGAGGCCTCGGGCAAGGACCAATAAGAGGTCCTCCTAATGGACTTAAGAATGCCTCTTTAAAAAATCTGCTTTGTTATCAACATTTTAAGGCTTTTGAAGTGATTTTAGTTGCAGAAAGATAACTACCTTGTGTGATATATCTAATCTAACTTGAAAGACTGACAGCTTTGAACGGATCCAGCTGTTTCAATTATCCCCTCCCAGCCAGCTGCCTGCCTACTTCCAGCCTGATACCAGCCTCCGGAAGTTCCCCCACATTTCTCTGGGTTTGTGGTTGAATTCAACCCATCAAAGACACATCTAATTCTGCACAGGTGTGGTGTCTCCATTTGATGAGCTACACAAGATTATGTAGCCCCATTTTTTTTCTTAGTTAAAATGTGTTATTGTCTGAATAAAAGCAATAACGAATATTGACAGTAGGGTCCCTGACATCTTGGTAGTCTTTGTTTTTAGTTTGTTGGCAACACTCATTTCAATACACAACAATAATTTAGAGTTAAAAATGCAGTCAATGTCAGATGCATTAAATTATTTCAGACTACACATTGAAATCTTCAGTGCGTTTGCTCAATACCAACCTTATTTCAGGCATATGCGTGAAAAAGGGATTCAGTCATGCCATCTACTTTTGGCCTTGAGAACCAGAAAGTGCTAACTGCTAACCAACTGCCGCATTTTTGCACTCATTTTTGCACCAACCTGCAGTTCATAAAGCCATTTTCAACACCTAAACCTTCAGTTCGCTCTGCACTTATGGCCCTTTTCCACTAGCCCTTCTCTACTCTACTCGACTCTACCCGGCTCTACTCTACTCGCCTTGTACTGCTTTTCCATTAGCCCCTGTCGCCTGCCCAACAGTGTGCAGTGTCGCTGTGAACAGAGAGCGGCTCTGCGGTGACGTCATTTTGAGCGCAACACAACAATCTGTGGCTTTTGTCACAAACCGAGTAATAAAGGAAAGCAGAAGAAGGCTGCAGGTGGCAGGAAGAAATACCCCTTGAGAAGCACAGGAGAGTTTTGAAAGCTATACAACAGAATGAAGCCGAGGACGAGAGCAATCGAGCTGCAAAGAAAAGACGTATGAGGGTAAGCTAATGGTAGCTACTGCTAGCATGCTACGTCGTCACGCTCATGACTCATCGATGAGGACATTGTCTGACCAATCAGTAGCCGGCAGTCGGTGACATCATCTTTTAGTATCGACCTAGCTTGCTTGGAACCAGAGCGGAGTAGGTACTAAAACTAGCCTGTTTTAGGAGGTACCGGGCTAGTGGAAACACGTTGCAAATGGAGTAGAGCCGAGTAGAGTAGAGCCAAGGCGTGCTAGTGGAAAAGGGCCATTAGATAACCGAGCTTTACCCATTAGCTTGACCTTCTGATACAACAGGGGAGGATCTACTTGGACGGGCAGATCTGCCATTCCAGGCAGCTACTGTTACTGATTATAAATACAAGGGAAGTTCTGATGCTGCTCATAGAATTCCTCTGACATATTAAAAAGACACGTAATGCACACCAAGGAGCATAAATGACAAAAAAGCTAAAAAGCTTTTTTTTTTTCTTGCTGTTGGACTTTTTTTGCAGAACATTAGACAACAATGGATGTAAAAAGAGTATCGTATCGATTGACCAGGAGCAGGGATTTGCCGGAAATTTTGTAATTTCTAATGAAGCCATTGTTCTTTTTCAATCTGATGTTCTTAAACATGTTAAAACTGCACAAAAGGTTGGCAACACTAGAAAAACAGGTAAAAATGGTGATCCAGGCTCATGTTGTTTCAATTAATTCCAGATTTTTTTTAGCGTTTCTGCAAGTTTGCTGGATAGACATATCAAATTCAGTCCATCCACATTTTATGTCAGGCACAATTTTAAAAATGATAATGTTTTTGACCAAAGTGCTGCAAAGTGACTATGATTAGGCTAAATGAATTTAATAAACTACAACAAGGATAAATCCAAACATTAAAAGACAACTACAAAAGATATATAAACTGTACAAGCACTAAAAGATAGCCAAAATAAAAGAAGGTTGAAAAATAATAATAAAAATATGAAAGCAGAGACCATAAAACTTTGAAAATGAAATGGCTGACACAGATGTGAAATGTAAGAAAATATTTCAAATCTTTGTCCATGAACCTACTTTTACAATTTAGACAAAGTGCATGAACTTGACAGCAGTATTTTTCAACTAAGAAAGGAAAAAGCACTGTTTGTATTCATCAAAAGAAGAAGGTTGGCAACATAATAGAGAGGTAACATTACTGAGAAAAGCAGAACAGTTTGGAAAAGTATCACCTTGTTTTCAGACTAAAGCTACAATTGCAAACAAATTATTAAATTGTGCCAACCACTTGAGCCAACATTATGAACCTTTCTGCATGATTTAAAAATACAGAGTAAGGCCTAATAATCAAACTCGCCTTGACTTCTCAAAACCCCCAACAGCAATGACAAGCACAAGCATGCTGAGAACTCACTTTGGATGTGTGACAAAAGCTTAAGTAAAAGAGGAGGTCATCTCTATTCTGAAATAGTTTTCCCTTTAGAATATGAAGTCACTTTTTCTTTAGGCCTTTCCCTTCGTGTGTGCCTTTGCAGCTTTAGCCAAAGTTTGCTTTATTTTTAAGACAAAGCTGTGGAAAAAACAGACAAAAAACGGTGCATCTTGACACGAACACATAACCGCAGAGGCTTTCAGAGGCAATTTTCCCCCTCGCTAATGTCGAGCAAGCGAGCTGCACTCCAAAGGAATTAGGGGGGAGATACAGAGATTGTTCATGCATGGACTCCGTCGTGCATAATCTGAGACAAAAGCCAAATAACCAAAAGGGGGTGAGGAAACGTTCAGAAGGCTTGTCCTGCGCTCTCCTTTAAGACCTTAACAATCTTTTCTCGAAGTGAGAGAAAGAGGGGGAGGAGTGATTGAAAAAAGAAAGTGAATGAAAAACAACACCTCCTGCTGGTTCACCCTCCATCTGTGAGCGCAACAGTGGTATTCACAGTTTCTCCACTCACACTTTTCTTTTCACCTCCTGGCTCAACCTGCACACTAACAAAGCCACCCACTCAACACCATTTCTGCTTCTTACACCAAAGCTGAATGAAAACTACCGTCTGCCTCTTCTCGTTTTGGCAGGTCATGTCGGGTCAAGTGGTTGGACTTTTAATCTCATAAAAGTAACAATACTACTGCTAGTGTGTTGAAGCACTGCTGCATGGGGAGGTCAAGTATCTAAAATGTGAGAGAAAAAAATACAGATTTAAGCTTTAAATTTCTTACTTGAGCCTATTTTTCATTTGTGTCCACTGTTACCGTCCATGGTGTTAGCTGGCATATAGACTTGAACCTGTAAAGCACTTAACTCCACATTTGACAAATGATCACAGAGCATACTCTTAAAATGTCTATTGGGGTTAGGTGTCTGGTCTTAGGTCACCGAGCAGGTTTAGTCAAATGTTGGTTTGCTTTGTTGGATGGCTTGGTTGATCTGGGGTGTTGTGAAAGCCCAAAAGAACCCTAGTGCGTACCAAAGAGCTGAACTGTGGTCTGAAATAAAACTGGGGGCTTGTGTTGCTACCAAGCAGACCAGAGTTTTGCTCAGTGTGTGAAAGCCATCTGAATCAAACAAAGACCAAACAAGGTGAGCCAACCAATATGCAGGTCATTGTGGCATGAATTTGGCCAAATACAATACCAAGCTAACATAGCGTTGACAAACACTATCAAGCAGGAAGTAGCAAATGTTATAATTGCCAGCCTTCTGTCATCTATACATCCATGTGGAATATGATTAAAAATTGCTCCTGGTTGATACACTATTTTAATCCGATCAGCCTAAATACAATTGTTTCTTTATTTATCCCTCAAAAAACTGTTTAGCTACTTTGAGCTCAGCAATGTGATTACAATGTCGGCTGTGCATTTCCTGGTCATGGTGCATCAACAGGCTGGATGGCAAGAACGATGGCCACAGCTACAGCCTCAACAAGTGATGGATGACTGTGTTCCAAAACATTATTCAGACTTTGGCCTGCTAGACAAAGTGTCTTTTAAAGGAGACATATCATGCTGATGCATGATTTACATGTATAATATAATAAATTTGAAAACAAGACCTTACACCCCCTTAATTTTTAAAAAATGAGATATTGTATTTTTTCTGATATCCTAGAACGAGATTTGATGCCTCTGAAAATAGGTCATTGTGAGATGTCCGCGAGATTTCAAACATCGTGACGACACGAGGTACCTTTCTTTTTATTGGAGTAATCTGATAAAACACTTCCTCCTCTGTTATGTCCGTTAGCCACAAAACCTTCACCGAGGAACACATCCACAGGCAGGGGTATATAGATCCCTAGCTCACATTCACTCATTACCAGCTCTGGCCTGTAGGGGGACTCAATACGCGGTCGCCACTTTGAGCCTGCCGGAAAATACAGTAGAAGAAGAAGGACAGGCTGGCTCAACCCCCGATAGAATTGACCAATCAGACCACAAAGGGCTGTGACGTTGCGAGGTAACTTTAGGTCATCCTCAGATCCGAGTGTTTCAACGTGGGCTTGATAATGGCCTAAAATGAGGATACTGAGAACGCTATTGTGGGGCAATGAAGGAACTAAATGACTTGTACTGAGGGCAGAAATGCTTTACAGGCATCCTAGTCTGGCATAGTGAAAAAGAGAAACAAGCATGATATGTCTCCGTTAAAGAAAACCAAGTGAAATTTAAACAATCTTTCAACTTCCTCCCCAAACTGAGTTTTAAGTGTGGGACAGCTTTGAACCATGCCATGACTGTATGGTATGACCTGCCTGCCTGGAGAAGGGAAACCCTGCCAATCGACCACAGCCACTTCATGCTCATGCTTTATTCTCCCAAGAGAAGAATTTTCTTGCAGATGGACAATGTGACACACCTATGTTAGAGAGATTGATGCTAGAACACAATGTTAGGATGTGCAGGATGTCAATAGATAATTGACTTTCTTCTAATTCAGGGACCAGTCCTGAATGTTTCACACTTTACCCCCAATTTAAGCTGCTAATGGCTCTTGCCCCCTCAACTCAGAAGAGGATAAGTGGAATTGATGATAAATAAATGGGGAGACTTTGTAAGTTGTTCAAAGAATAAAGCAGAAATTCACCGTACTCTTCGAATTGACCGGATGCCTTCCAGCACATTCATCATTTTATACCTGTTTTGATAGTCCCTCTTGTGTTTGTTTTTGCGTTGCATCAAGTTTTTAGCTTTGTATTTCCTAAATGAGGCAAGTACTCACTTGTGAATGATGAAATGTAGCATTTTTATCCTAAATAGCAGTCAAAGAGCCTATAAACTAAGTTCATACAGTGGAAAATAGATTCAGTTATGATGAAATACTTTTATGTGAAAATCACTTTAATCCTGGACCAGATAAAGGCATGCCAACTTCAAAATACTATGATTTTGTATTATTATCTACATTTATTGATCAGTGGTGTCCAGACACTATGGGCCTGGGACTGGTGGCAAATCCCCAAATCCCAGTTGTGTCCCTTCTTTAGAGATATTCTTGATTCCATTATTCCTATTTTCTACTTTTTCCTCTTTCCTGTTCCTCCAGCAAAGACACTGAATACCCAAATATACATCTTTCAAATGCTGAAAATAATAACCACAGTTTAAATGTCAGGCACAATATTTTAGCTCCATATTTCGTCAGTGTAAAGTCTGATATTGTGACCAAAATGTCATGAGGAATAGTCATGAAGCACTTTAAAATGTCACCACTCAGATCCAGAGCAGGTATCTTTATGTTATTACATAAATACAGTATCAGAGATCAACTTTCCTGAACTGGTGGGCGTGTGTCATCTGGCTGCTGGCTGAGTTTATCTGTCATAGAAGGCATCCTCGTCGCACCGCCCCTGAAGGGAGATTAGACACACTGCACTGACTCTCTCTACCTCCATCTATCTCTGCTTTCCCTCCCTCTGAACATATCTGCAGCCCCTGTCTGCCTCCTCTCTCCCTCACCCGTCAACATTCCCCGTCTCTCTCCCCGTCACCGTCCCTGTCCTCTATCTTACTCTCCCTCCCCTTCACTCCCTCTATCCTTTATTTGCCAGTGCGCGCTCCACTGAGCCAGGACTGCGAACAGGTTACGGTAGTGGATGAGGGGAGGCCCACCCTGAGCAGTCAAGCGAGGCACAGATGGGCCTCCTTGTCCGCTCAGCGAGCCTGTTGACACGGGTTATAGCATCAGAATGCACGGCGCATTTCAAGAGCCCTCCTCACCGCTGTGGTTGACAGCCGAGTCAGTGAAATAATGTCAGATAATGCTTTGTAAAATGTCAAAAATACATGGCTGTCACTGTCAGAGTCAATAGTTTTTTCCTCCTCAGTTACTGGTAGGTTTCAGGGCACATTTCTACAGAATGTTTATGAAATGAAACTTGACTTTTTTGGAGCTTACTGTCAGAAAGATTCCACTGCAAAGAAAAAATACTCATAAACAAATATAGAAACAAACATCAATTTAAATATGTGCTGAAAAACCTTTAAAGTTGCTGGTTTCCAAAAAGCACTGACCAAAATCATATTGTATTAGTTGTTTCTGTTTAATCCGAAGGCAATGCAGGATAAATATCTTAATCTAAAAACAAAATCTCTAAAAACAAATTGCTCTCAAAATAACATAATCATATTTTGCATTTTAGGGAAATATCAAACTATACTGACACCTGACACCTGACACCTCTATGTCGTCTGGCTCTTTCTCCTCAAGGGATGCTGATTAGTCATTGCCTTCCCAGACTGAGCACAAGTACTTCAATTTTCAGCTTTGTAAGATGGCTGCCTGATGACAGAAGTGGAATCTGTTAGATTCGACTGCTCCACAGAGTTCTACTTGAAATAAATTTATTTCAACGACTACTTTTCTAACTTTATTTACACAACTAAAAGGAGCAGAGAGGTTAATGTGAGGAATGTTAATGTTAGGTCATATTTTTTACAAGAAGATGCTGCATACTATCTTCATCCTACCTGGATCAAATCCAATGTTCACACCAGTTTCTTCAAGTTTTATTGTAAAAGTTAGACTGCATGGCGGAGTTTCATTACCACTGTCAAACATTAAAGACTCCATATTTGGCTGGGCTGGGGGAGACATGTGAACACACTAAAGGGAATTTGGAAAAGCATAATAAAACCTCTTTACGATCAGTCATTGCCAAATATAAAGTGTTTTGGCCATCTATGTTTGTTGTAGCTTTAAATAAGCATCATTGTAGCTATACTTTTACTTAAGTCAATGTTTCAAAATAAATGAAACGGATCTAACAATAAATATATATAGCAAATAAAGAATTCAAAGAGATGATCTTGTACTCAATAAACATATTGCTGAAACGTGGTTTATACTGTAAACAATCTTATTACATAGCCTTAGACCAAGCAGCTATTTTTGTTTATTTCAAATACACTTAAACATCAGCTTTATTTATCTAAACATTTTTTAGCCTCATATTATTTGAAAATACACTCATACATCTTTATATCTCAACATGTCTTGTGGCCCTATGTAAACTAACAAAGCCCTTAAAGATCTATTTACGTAATTGGTGAACAGTCTTCAGGCACAAGAAGCTCAAATACTAACAAGGCATTTAGATTTCCACCCTGGCAGCTCTGCAGAAGATATTATTCATAGTGTTTTTTATAATTTGAGTGTAATCCAAATTGTGCCATCCCAAGTGGCTGTGCTGGTACAGAAGAGGAGTTGGTCCCTCAGAGGCCTCTCTGAGAAATAAAAAGGGCATATGTAATGAGTCATGGGGTCCTCTTTCACTCCAGATGACATGAATTGCTGCCCAGTTGGATGTCGGATGGCATACAGCCAACACATGAGCAGGTCACGGCGACTTGAGACTGAAAAAAACTCGCTTCAGCTTTTTCCAAATTCTGCGGGATTGCATCATGGAATATGTCGAGAATGGTCACAATCAAAGAATGATGTGAGGGAGAGAAAATCTGATGAATTTTGTATTTTTAAAGAGTGGAAAAACACGTGCACGAGCTGGTTAAAGCACAAAAGAACAAAGTCATTTCTTTCTTTTCTTTGGTCAGCTTTGCATGTTGGAGCAGGACGTGAATAAATTAAAGATAATGTGGGAAGAATGAATTAACCATGCGCCTCCTCCATGTGCCTTCATCCCTTAAACCAACTTAATCAAAGGGATGGTAAGGAATTTAGAGGACGAGTTCTGGCGGGTCATGAGAGCTGTGTTTTCTCCCATGTCTGTGGTCTTTACATCTGTCACCTTTGTGCTGACTCACACTGTCATGGCTGGAGATTTAGATAGGCCACAGGACAGATTACGCTGCACTTCTTACACCCACACACATTCAGTGACAACATTTACTTGATGAGCCCTGACCCTGACCTCTCTCCTCAAGTGTGCACTGTGTTTGACATCACACATCATCATAACTGTACAAGAAAGTTACTGCTGCTCTCTGATGGTACAAGTCTTTTCAAAGTATTTTTAATGGGTAATGGGAGATGCAGCAAAGGTTAAAGCACCTTGCAGCCTGCTTCATTATCTGCTGTTTTTCAAGTGATGTCATCCATCTATCTATCCATTGTCCTTACCCTTTCTGTGTTGTGGAGGGTTGAAACCTACCCCAGCTGACATTGAGCAGGAGGCCGGGTACACCCTGAACTAGTCACCAGCTAACAATAGGGCCATATGGACAGACAGATAACCACCCACCCTGACTCATACCTAAGGGCAATTTGGAGCCACCAACTAACATGACAGGCATGTTTTTGGTCTGTGCGAGGAAACCGGAAAGCCCAAAGGGAACCCACATAGGCACGAGGAGAACATGCAAACTCCAATCCAGAAGGCATCTCCTCTTGGCACAGCTCGATCTCTCCATATGTACTGTGTCACCCCAATAATGAGGTACCAGTTTAGCAGGAATCAGAGTAAGAGACTCTGTCCACAAAGAGACGAACATTAAAACATTTTCTGCAAGACTGAACTGTTTCAAGAAATGCATCTGTCCACGAGAAAACACTGAAAACACTGTAGTATGAACGCCAGGTCTGTAAGTGGCGCTGTGACACTGCTGCAGACAGACACCAAAACCAGGGAAGAACACATGGAGCATGCTCATGAAACATGTCTGATGTTAACACTGGCGAATGCTGTTCTCCATGTCCACTTGTTGCTCACGGTTGCCACGGAGGAGCACAAGGTTTGTTGTAAAAGCCAGAACAAGATCAGTAAGCTAAAATATTTGCAGTTGTTGTTCACACTGAAATGCAAGGCTGGCATTTTAAGATTTACCTACTCTGGGACCTGTTTTCACAAATGTGCGTTTTCGGGCACCGAAAACAGCGTATCCCTGTGGACAAAGCACATATACAAAAAAATAAGCGTGGATATGCCTGAATATGTGTGGACGACCCCTAAATCTCCCTAAAGTGAACCTCATTCAATGCACAACCAATCTGGGAAACTTGTTAAGAGAGCATTCTGCTTGACATAGCCTACCGCAAAAGACATTTATACCAGCTAGATTGAAGTTGAAATGACTTTATAATTTTCTGTCTTTTTTTGTAGATATATGCATGCGGCTCACTGAAAAAAAAATTAGGTAAGTCTTCTCTTTTGGAGATTTTCAGAGTGGGAAGTGCCTGAGATGCATGGCTCCTGATTGCAGTATGAAAACTCTGATTTGATAATGTGTTGGTCAAAAAATGAAAATGCATACAATCAAGTGTGTTAAACCGTTCCAGAGTGAAACAAGCCTTACTGTCAAAGAAGATGTATGGGAGGAAAGTATTCATATGTTTCAATCTATTTGGTTCATCTAATTTTTGTTTTTCACTCTGCAGTAATATTAAATTTACAAGAGTATCAAAAATATAATTTCAAGATTTACAATCCCCTCTCACCCTTTAAACAATCCCATTTTCAAAAAAAAAAAAATAAACATCTTATAAAACTCTCTTTTGTATTATTAACTGCACTTAAAAAGTAATGGCAGGAATATAAATTTAATGCACTTTAACCCTTTAAGACCATAGATTATAGGCAGAAAATTCAATTTTTTGGAGCTGAAATGTTTGTTTCACTTTCTGCTAAAATCCATAAAAATCAAAATTTCCATAAAATTCAACATATAGATTTTTTAGTATCTCATTTGATACATTAGGTGTTTTTGGCAACTGATAATCCATTTGAGGACATTTTAATCATTTATCTGATTGTATTCAGATGTTTTTTTGTAATTTGTTGATCATATTGAGTAGAAGAGGTATTATACAAGTAGGTATCAAATATGATACAATTGGCTTTATAGGGTTAAACACTAACACATTTCTAAAACCAAAACAAAAACAGATGTAATCACTGGCTTTAGTTCTTTGTTTAGGTAAATTAATCAAGTATGTCTGTCTTTGAGTGTATTTTTATTGAGGTTGGCATGATAGCAGTACAGCGATAAGACCCTCCTGCTGTGCTGCCATAATAATTTGGCCATTTCCCAACAAAAGTTGCCCGTCCCTGGTCTTTGTCATTGATATATAACCCTTTCTCCATTATCTTCAAACCAAAAAAATCAATGACTCCATGAACAAAAACCATGAATGACTCTAAAAATACCTGATGGAAACCATATTGGTTGACTTGGACGCACATTCAGAATGGATTCTATCAGGGGCCATGGCCTCTTCAGAGCCCGCTCTGACCTGACAGGAAATATGCTGCATCTATGAGTGTGTGTGTGTGTGCTGGGGCACAGGAGTGCTTAGCAGAACTAGAGATCAAACTAAAAATAGACTTTTTTCTGCAGAAGAGAGCGAGCGAGAGCCAGAGAGAGAGACAGAGAGATGGGGGAAATGGCTGAGGACAACAGAGGAGAAGAACAAGAGATGTTGAGATGGGGACTCAGCTGTCATGTCCTTGGCCGTTTGCCCCGCTGCCTGCCCAGGACGCCCAGAGATCAATAAAACGCAGAGATACACTCCATAACCTCCAGTGATTCAGAGCTCAGAATAATTCTCTATAAGAGACGTCCAGGAGGAAATATCTCTTCTCCCTATAGATTGGTTTTCTGATGACCCCGGCTTAAATAAAAGTGATATAGTCCTTTTTGTCTCGCTGTCAATAGAGCGCTGTCACAGTGCAAGTCAATAATGGGAGGATTAAATAAATACACACTCGGAAAAATGCGCAGGTGCTCACATTTTCTCTCCTCGCACTCAAATTTGATCCCCTTCTTTCTTTATCAGCGAAGGAGCCAGAGGAGAGGGGGAACTTCTCGCTTAATCCTCTGTGAATACATTTGCAGTGTGTACATATGTGCGTGTTTGTGTAGAAGCCAATCTCCTACACCGTCAGTTTTTTTCTTCCACTTTTTTTTGTCGTCTTTCTGCTAGATTTATTTTCTAATGTTGACGTTTATCACTTGAGCAGGCTCGCAATTCATCATCCCCCCTCTACCCTGTCGATAATCCAAAAGGGGAGTCAATTTGCCCAAACGTGAATCTCTTTTTCTCTCACTCCGTCTCTGTCTTTCCCCCGAGTGTCTTTTTGTCCCGTGGCAGCTCAGGTGAGAGACAGCAGATGAGCGCAGAGTGGCTGTAACGGCCGACGCCGAGCCTTGTGGGGAGGATTTAGGAGTGTCTTTTGGAGCTGAGATGGCACCTTGCCTTGTCTGCGCAACGCAACCTCAATCGATTGCAAATCCCCCTGATCTTTCATTAGGTGCTCGTCACAAGCTGTCCCGCACATCTCTCACAGCACACGAGCGTGCGGCAGAGCGTCTGGAGCTGGGTAAATAGAGGAAATTATAAAATGATGCTCTGCTAACTGAGGTGAGCTGATTTAATCTCTGAGAACGTCTGTCCCCGTTTAAAAAAATGCAGATGCTTGAATATTGAAGCATGTGCTGTTAGAACAATACTCAAGCAGCAAAGTCACCACACTGACATGTTCAATCTAATCTTTAAAGCGTATGTTACATAACTTGCATAAGAAATGAAGTGATGTGAAAATGCTTAATACAGCCAGATGTAAAGGATAATCATGTAAGTTTCAATAATGGAAATTAAAGTCACTGATCCTTGTAATAGTCCAGTGCACTGAAATTAAGCATGTTTACTAATTAATGAGGCAATGCATGAAATCTAGCTCGGAGAAGAGGCTGCAGTTGTAGGAGGCAGTTCAAAAACAGGAGGCCATTAGCCCAGTTCACAGTGCCTCTACGCAAAATCCCCACAGTGAGACTGTTATTCGCGCCTCTTACCTCCCTTCCTTCACCCTCGCACCCAACACAGCATCGTGTGGATTTGCTGTTCATCATAAGACTGGGATCCACATTCAAGATTTCCTGCTGATTAACAAAAGTTTTTTTCTTGCTGCCATGAGGGAGGGATTCATGATTGGCTACATGGATTCATGTTTGGTGTTGGATGTATATCTTTCTATATGTATGTATATGTGCATTTTTATTTGTATATATGTATGTTTGCATATATGTGTATCCATAAAATGAAGAGCTTTATGCTCTATTGTCAAGTGTCTTGAGATAACACTTGTTATGAATTGGCGCTAGGCCTGCACAATATATCGTTTGAACATCGCCATCGCAATGTGCGCATGCGCAATAGTCACATCGCGCATGTGACTATCGCATTTCCCCCATTTATTGGGGAAATGAAAAAAAGCAACTGATATTGAAACCTATTCTATTTTGTACAGAGACACGGCATCCCGGATCCCTTTTATATACAGCAATCTTTATCATTCACAGATGAACCCCCTTAGCGTGGATTAAACGGTATTATATGAGTACAATGGTGTCATTGTGAGGCCCCATCCACATGAAGCCAAACCGAGGTCTAAACGCATACATTTTTTGCCGAATCTGCGTATCATCCATACGAAGACGGCGTTTTGGGGGTCTGTAAACGATCATTTTTGAAACCAGGTTCCAGAGTGGAAAGATTTTGAAATGCCGTATACGCAGCTCCGTGTTTACTGGATCTCCGTAACTTTTCAGATTTGCTTACGTCATAGTTTCATATCGTCATTGACACGCATGTGCCACACGCAGCAACAACAACAACAATGGTGACGTACGGTGTAGCATATGTGCTAATGAAGCTAGTGACCCTACTATCCCTGTTGCAGCAAAATCTCCTTCTTCTCAATCACCACCGAGTTGAACAAACAATTATTGAGGACACATTACGGCACTTTATGATCACTTTATCACAATCTCTGTTTACAACTTTTTCCACAAGTGCGCATGCCCACTGCTTTTTCGTCTGTTTCCGCTTGTTTCCGTCATATTGTTACAGCGCCCCTAGAGATCTGGCATGTGTTTTTACGGCGTTTTGATGCGTATCGAGTGCATTCATGTGGATGCACACATTTTCTGAAACGCCTTCGTCTTTATGACGATCGTTTTTGAAACTGTTTAGTGTTTTGTCTTCGTGTGGATGGGGCCTGAGTCAACCAAATTTTTCCCAAACAGAGCTATTCAAGTCATCTGGTGAAAATTCTTCTATTTCTAATATCGCAATACATATAGCAATATATCGCAAACCCCCCAAAAATTGCAATGTCAGTTTTTTCCAATATCGTGCAGCCCTAATTGGCACTTTACAAATAAAGATTGATTGATTGATTGATTGATTGAGAATGATCGCAATGTTCCTGTCCCCGCTTAAGCCATGTGCCTTCCTGTGTCCACTATCATGCCTCTGTAGGGACTGAGCAAAGAGGGGGTCAACTCTTCCCCCATTTTCTGTCTTGAGGATGTTCACAGCGGAGGTGAAATATCATGGAGGGGGTGATATTACGCCTTAAAACAGCAGTAAGAATCAGGCTGTCTCCATTTGCATACTGTTTTATCAGTGTCTTCAAAAGTTGAGAAAACAGAAATCAGTGGCGATGTGGTTTTCAAAGTCCCCAGAGCCTTTATTTGCAACTGTCTTTTTCCCAATTAGTGTCAGAAAATGCTTTTTGTGTAAATTATTTTGCACCCAAATAAGGGAAAGCATTTTTGTCATTACATGACTGTAATAAAGCTGAGAGTAAATATCCACTGTATTCATATTACTGTATTATCTGTAGTGTTGCTGTAGATGATGGGGAACACTCCTGACCCCTCCTCCTTCTGTACAGACCCCCTTCTCCTCGGGAATCTAATCTCCCTCCTTGAAAATTCTACTACTTAATACTATCTATTAAATCTGTAAAACACAAATTATGATGGAAAAGACCATCAATGACAAAAATGACAAACTTTGGCGGAAATTTGGCAAAATTACGGCAAAACGCAGCAAAAGACAGGAAAAGAACGTCAAGAAAACACTCCAAAATAATACTAATGCTATAATTTACAACATTACTATTACATTTTTTACACAGAAAATAGTGATGAACCATTAATAAAAAAAAAGTTATGTTCTGAATCCTCTCTCTCTCTGCTTTAAAGTTCAGCTCACTTCAAACCATTACCACAATGTAGTGTATATCAATATAAAGCTCTGCTTCTCAGTTTTAAGGATCTGTTGGAATCATTTCTTTTCTTTTTTTTTTCTTCTTTTTTTCCCTTGTCTGCATTATCTTTACAGCTGAGCGCTGTGTCCGGTGGTAGCGTTGGAAAGACTAATGAATTTTTTTTCTAGCAGTGAGAGATATGTGAATATGATTCACTGCTATAGTGACCATCACCAGCCCTCCCTGTAGGCTACTCCATCATATAAAACTTTATTTGACCCCTGATGGGAGCTGAAGGGGAGGGCCGTGCCACACCACAGTGTGAAAGAAGGGGAAATAGTGACAGACAAGACATGACAAGACAAGACAAGACAACTGGGAGAAGAACAAAAAGGTATTGTAGCTCAGTTGGAATCATTTCGATAGTGTGGATAATCAAGACGTTATGGTAATTTGAATTATGTATGTCTTTTCTTTCATTAGCCATAGCTTTGCGATATATAGAATGTTATTGGTTGGTAGAACAAGGTCAGCAAAACTCAGACACTTAAGTGAATTTTATAAAATTAAATAAAGGGAAGGAAAAGTCTTTCCTTTAGTTTTACAGAGGCCAATCGAAAAAAACATTTAAGCAACTAGTGGATCATTGCTCTCAGACACCTCACTGTGTCTGTATGTCACAAAGACGTCAGTGCCAAAGACTTTTCCTTGTCCTGACACAGTCGTTTGTTTTAGATCTGAGCTTGTTTAGATGTTTCTGTTTGACTACAGACATTGAATCAGGACCCAGCTGCACCACATGGTTAGCATGATTATCCTCAATGCCTAAAGTCGATAGTTAAAACTAAGATCTCGTTAAAGCTAATCTGCAAAACTTTAAGTTTTAAATGGGCACACTTAAGACACCTAATAGCAAAATGAAACAAGGAGCAACTTAAGATTTGCTGGAAACAACAAATCTCATCATGCTTTTTAATTTGTAAGCTTGTGTTGATCATAGAGATGAAAACGTAGCTCCTCAATGTGTTCAGTGCACTGTTTGCTCTCCAGCACTCTATAGTGAGCATCTGACTGAATATCACCATTATGGTTGCAAACACTTTTGTCTCCTGAAACTTCCAAGTAACTTATTTATCCATGTGTTCACATAGAGGATGAAGTTTGCACTTAAGAGCTCTTGTGTGCAGTTACAGAGAAATTACTGATGCAAAAGATACTGAAAATGTTAATGTTATCTTAATTAAAGGCCACACAAATGGTCTGTTGGGTACCTTTGTTGTCAAAAACTGTGTTGAATTATAATTACAAATAATCAACAAGTTTGTGTAATTAATCAAGTCGGTGGATACAAATTATAAAGTTTTGATCAAATGAACAAAAAGGCTCTGGTAGGCATTAACAAGCTCAACCTTGGCCTTGACTGGGAGCTTCAGCAGAGCCTTTATTACTATGCAGCTGAATTTGAACAGGCTGATTAGCCAACTTGAGCTAACAATCTGACATTACGTGTGAAAATAATCCTGCTGTGGCAATTCTGCAGAAAAACAAAGGAAAAGTGGTGAAAAATGAAACACCTGAAGAATGTACTGATGTTTTAGGTGGGAGAAGGGTGGAGGTTTGATGGGACAACATGAAATTCTGAATTCACAGCCAATGTGCTGAGACATATTGCAGCCAAGTTTGCTTCTGTTTCTGCTCTGAATGATAAAATACCCACATCTTTCTTCCTCTCCCTCTCCCTCCTTTACTTTTTCTCTGCGTCTTTGCATGTGTGCTACTTTTGGACGTACAGGACGCTCCACACTCTTGTCTCTTTCATCTCCTCCTCCTGTCTCTTCATCACTGTGAGAATGGGATTCATGTCCTACCATGGAGCTGTGAAAACACGAGAATCCCCCCGAGGGTCAGCTGTCAGAGAGCAAAGTGAGGAGGGGGAGCTGCTCTAGTCTGCTGGCTCTCATTGAATTTTTCATCCCCGTCCATGAAATATACATCGCTGAGGCCGGGGCTAGGGCCTCAGACAGAGTGGGTACATTGTAATAATATGGCAAGCTTTGTCCAACGCTCAATCTTGTAAAGTAGTACAAGGGGGAGATGTGTGTGTGTGTGTTTGTGTGTCAGAGTCTGCAACGTAAACTGTTCCCCCAGAAGTGGCTTTTGGTTGTCATGGATGACTGACAGGCAGCGATGTCCCTGAAGAGCTCTCGTATCATGTTTGGAGTGTCAGCCCCAATGGTGCGAGAATTTGTTGAAGGAGCCTGTGGAGGTGTTCGCGTGTGTGTGTGCATGGGAATGTTCATGGCCACGACAAAGTGTGAGACAATACGTGATAGAGGAAGCTTGTGCGTGGGTGGGTGTTAAGAAAGTAAGGAGTAAAAAAGTGTCCAAGCTTGTGTTACATATGTTTTTGTGTGTGTTCAAGCGTGTCTGAGAAATTACAAGATGCAAAAAGGGTTTCTGTGTAACGTTCATTTAAGTGTGCGCACTTCTTTTTTTTCTGTGTTCTGATGTAAAGCGAAGACGCCTGTCAAAGCTGTTAATTATGAATGACTGCAGGCACCGAACTCTCAACCTCCACTCATGATTATTCTGTGTCAACTCGCAAACATCAGTGCAAATAGAGCAGAGAAGGGCTTTTTATGTAACTGCAACAACTTTATGCGAGAAAAATTACGTTTTCATGGTTGCTTTATTCCTGCCTCTCTTTAGTCTATATTCAACTTTCTTAGCCTGACAGTCTTTGAATAATCGTTATGACTAAAAACAGAAAAGGAGCTCTTGTTGCGATCCAATCAAACTATGACAACCAGACTTGTGTAAGGGTGCAATTAAAGAGGTAGCTTGAAGCTCCTGTAGCCTAGTGGTTTAGTCTGAGCCCTACATTCAGAGGCTGTTATCCACAAAGTGAAAGGCCTAGATTTTCATATAAAGCGTTGCAATGACTGAACAATCCCCTGGCAAGCATGGAACACTTCCCTGCTTTAGGATAAAAGTTTACCTCTTATATGGTCTCATTTCTATTTTTCCATTGAATTTTTTTTTAGTCAAGAAAAATCTGGATTAGACTTCAACAGAGCTCCATCTACGAGAGAAAAACCAGGGAGGAGTAACTGGTTGATCATTGTTGATAGATGTTAACCTTGCAGTGCAACTAGATCCACCTGATTCACTGTCTTTAAAAAGGTGCCACTGTCCTGCTAAAATCTCGGGTGGGCATGGCCAACAAAGCCACAGCCCAATCAGGGTCCTTTAACGCATAAAGAGGTGACAGCAAGTGAGACAACAGCAGGAAGTAACAGCTTGTAAAGAGATTAGCATTGATGCTAAAAGCTTCAGCAGTAGTTTTCTTTGATCTGTACTAAATCTCTTTATTATAAATGTTAAACAGATACCAGCATTGAAAGCAGGAGGTTTTCGCTTCACTTCTGACACTGTCGCAGCAGTGCCCACCTGCTACATTATCTGATTGGCCCTGAAAATGTGATTGATAGGACAATTTTCCAATAACCTGCTGCCTGACTCTGCCTGCCTGACTCTACATGACCATGCCGTTTAAATAAAGGCATTTTAACAGTATAAAGAGAGTGCCTTGGAGTCTCTTCTTTTTGTTTCAAGGACTTTTTGAATCCCTTTCCAAAGAGCACCTCAAACAAACTCTGTTGAGTCCAGGTAGCACTCCTTTTCTTTGTCTTCTAAAACCTGCTGGATATTCTCTTGAGAACTTCAATCACGTTCCATGGGTTGTTCCTTAAATGGAGAAGGGAATACAGTTTGTATAGTAGCCTATATATTGAACTGTCCATCTGATGTGTCAGATTATTTGTTAGTAATACTAGATTACAGAAACAGTAGTGCAGAGAAAAAAAAAACAGTTCTGCCATTAAATATTAAATAGACTTGATCATACTATGTCTGCCTTTTGAAGTACTTTTATGTAACATTGTCAAAATGTGACAGCAGCAACAACCCTGCTACTATCATCTGATAATGTAAAGAACTCATGCTAGCTTGTTGCACTCATAATAGGTTATAAACACTCTCTTTCACTCTCCAAATGACAGTGTCACTATTGCAAACACATGGTGGTGATGGTGTAAGGGGATGTATTCTCCACTGTTACAGAACATAAACATTACTTAAGTAAGACATAGCTGTTTTAAATAGTACCTGAGGTGCTGTATAAAGGTGCGTTCACACCGGACGCTACCTGTACTACCTCGGGAATCAGTCTCCATTCAAAGTCAATGTACAGCCGCGATGGGGCGGGGCTGTACATTGACTTTGAATGGAGACAGCCGGCGACAAGACGACCACTTCACTCGTCGCGTGATGTCAAAGTTAAAAAAAAGTTGATCTATTCAGGCGATGTCGTGTGTGGCTGTGTGGCATCAGCCACTCAGCGGTGTGTGTACGTGTGATGGTGCAGTTATTCATCCGGACTACAGGGCAGGTGACTTCCTTCTAGGCGGAACTAATCTCAGTGAGGACATTTGCAGACGGACCGCGGTAAACTCACAGATAATGCTGCTGCAGGGCATCAGCTGCAGTGTTTTGTGCCTGATAAGTGAGTGAAAAGGACACAGCTGGAATAATGTCCGCTTATACATCCTATTAAGTGATATATGATATGATCGCGGTAAAACTCAAGCGGACGTGACGTCACCGACCGACGGCCGACGCCAACGGCGACCAAACAGGTATTTATGGACGCGCAACGCTACATTTGTGGGTGACGCGACTTTGGTAACTGGGTCGCTTGCGGTGTGAACGCACCTTTAGAGTCTATAGCGTCTGAAACTTACATCTCGGATTGCTATCTAGCTTTTGCAGTAGTTATGGGTTGCAAACAAGACACCTTTGAAAATTGAAAATAATATAAGGAGCCAGTGGTGCAGCTTCACATATTGTTGAATGGCAGTTTTGTTCACACACTTTGCCTTTTGGCTTGCCACACAGGTCACAGAGCTGAAAGCTTTTAACTCCACCATGTGGCTAATTTTTTGGCATGTCATTCATGAGTAGCTCAAGCATACCTTCATAACATGATTATTACTTGGCTTGTGGAGTAGCTAAAACTTGTTTTAACCTTGTTTAAGCAGCATGGAAAGACCAAAGCAACAACCAGTATGTGGTCATAAAACAGTAAAGCAATGACATAGTAATATTTATTTGTGTTATAAAAACAATGTTGTACTCTGGGAGGTTTGTAAAACTGTTCAGTTGTAAGGCCAAGTCAGGCACAAACTGCATACTGATTGTTTGATTCTGCATTTTGTCTTTAAATTTTGAAGGTTTGCTATAATGTTTATCGTGAACAGAGTTTTAGTAGCTGCTGAACAGAGACTGCTGAGTTGTTTGCACCTTTGCATTGTACATCAAGGTCCCTTTATTTCAGTATATTGCTGAAGATACACAAGTACAGTTTTCCATTTCATACTTCGAAAATAAATCTCTGCAACAGGTCCACAACTGTAAAGCCTGAGCTTAACAAAAGTTTGGTTTCTTTTCTCTCCTAAAGCAGCATTATTATGGGATTTGGTTTGGTAATCATTGTTGCCCACCAAGGTCGCTGACTTCAGCTGCAGTTTAATATATCACATGAACAAAGCATTGCTGTCTTCCCCTCAGTGATGTGTCTTTAATGAGTTAAAGTGTTAAAGTCAGCAAAATGTAATGAGAAGCCAAGAATCTGTATCAAATCACAAGGTGCACTAGTACTACAAGAAACATGGTGTCAATACTCTGTTGTTTAACTGTTTAGAAGTGGATTATGTGAATTCAATTATTACCAATTATTCAAAAAGGTAAGTCTTAATGTCAACATGGAATTAGGCAGTTAACAACTCGTGGAGAAAGGTTTATAAGGTTACAAAGCAGGGTGCAAAGCAGTATCATAGCCTACTGTTACCCCTCTATATTTAAAGTGTCTCCTGAAGGGAGCGGAAAAGAGCTGCACTTGATCGTCTACAGGCGTGAACTTTTAACTTTTTATGCACATTCAATCAAATCCTTGCTTAAGAGATACCCAAGATGAGGGATGGATACCAAATTTTGTACTTTAAGAGGTACCGACCAAATTCTGTAGGTACTACCGAGTACCAATTCATGTAAAATCAAACGGTGCCATGTTTAGGTACCTAAACGCATCCTTGTGACTGTGAGGGAGTGGAAGAAGCAGGCATGCTATTGGGTAGAGCTGGTGAATTTCCATATGGGACTTGAACACAGCCAGGCAATAGCGTAATGACGTCAGCAGCCGTGGGCTCATTCAACAAAGCAAGCATGGCTGAAAGAAATTGCTAGAGAGTACGGCTCTACTTTACTAAATGTGATGGAGATTATGCTCGCCGCAATATTTGTGATGTCAAGCGTAAGGCCAGTGGCGGAAGTACTTAAAATCTGAGGAAGCACCTAGTGACGCACAAAATTGTCCTTAAAGCTGAAGAGTGCACAATTTCTGATAGCCTCAGATCTACGACCACAAAGGATTCATTTGGCACTGTTAGCACGCCTGTGTCCAATGGGGACTAGTCGTCTGCAGCCAGAAACACAGGAAAAGAAATGGCTTTAACATTTGGTGATGGCAGCAAATGCGACAAGGAGGATACCTGGTCCAGGTAAACAAGCCTCGTGTTTAAGATGGTATTAGCTTGGCATTTTAATGTGCATCAGTTATCATTATCAGGTCGGTTCCTCGTACTTTGTAACATCAATGTAAATGTTTTTTTTATTTTCAGCTCTATCGGATCCACTGTTAAACTGCCCTAAAGTTAAAGTGAGGGCTGCAGTTAATTTATAAAGTTGTGGTTCATTTTAGTTACTTGTTTTCATGTTGAATACATTTTTGGAACAACGACAATGTTACAATACAAACAGTTGAATGTTGTTTTAATATATATCTGTCAAATTTTATATATTGAGAAATAAATTTACATTGAAAAAATCTGAGATCTTAATATTAAACAAATTAACATTTATTACCCCATAAACACCTGCAAAAGTATCGAAAATTGGTACCGTTGAGTACCGATACCGATTCCCATGTACCGGGCATCGGTGTGGTATTGGTTCAAATGTGAAAGGTACCCATCCCTACCCAAGCCATAATTATAACCATCAAACACACCAGAAGATAGTTCTGCAATTGACTATTTGGTGTTAACGCCACACTCTGTTCAGTTTTGGCTGGGTGGGAAAAAAACATCCAGCATGAAACTTAATGGACCTTTACGCAAAATTAAACAAAAAATGTTCCCATGGTGAACTACGTATCCTACTGAAATTATCTACTGTTGTGTAGAGGGCCATTCTAACAAGGTTTAAAAAGTCAGTTTAATCTGTGAGTAATTTTATGAAGCTGAAACTATCATTTGCAACTTAAACACTTCGTTGAACAGAAAAAAAAATATCCTGGAAAAGCGGTTGGTTTACATCAAAATGCTCGTCGGGCGCAGCTAAAGCATTAGACTTCAACACAGAGCATACAAGGGTGAGTTGGGCAATTTGTCAGAGGTGAAAGAGCCAACAGGTTGACAGGTCATACAGAAAAAAAGGATCAAACTGCTCTAACGCACTGCTTTGTAAGCATTTATTGAACTGAAACAACAAACCCAAAGGGAGTTAACCTCTTTCTCCCCTGAGGGAATCATTACTCAGCACCATAATTAAATAAATACAATCTATTTTGATTACAAAAATAAGTAAATGCTCAATGAAATACCTTCAGTGTCATAACAAGAACTAAATTAATTGAAAGTCTTATAATAGAAACTCAGAACTCCTTTGTGTTGACTCATTCATAGCAACAGAAACTTTACAGCAGCTGCAGGAGCACTCTATTTAACTGTCTGTATCAGCAAACACTATGGAACAAAATTATGTTTCAACTTTTTGACAGTCAGACAAAAGCCACAAAGGTTTTTTTTTTTAAATCATCACAACAGGATAAACTGAAATATCCCTCACTGTGACTCCCTGCAGTCAAAACACCGAAACAGATGTTGTTTGTCAGCATGCTGTGTATTACCTTAGCTGACACAGACCCTGTCACTGTGCTAACACACATTAAAAATTTCTTTATAGATTAAGTAAATCTTGTTTCTGATGATCTTGTTCGCCTCTGTAGTGCTAATAGAAAAGTATACTACCCCCACAGAAGCTGTGAGTGATGTCACAACTACCTTCAATGTGACGGCCTAGAAGGACTGTAATTAAATCTAAAAACACTTCTGCAGATGCCTTCATCAGCAGTCAATCTAATTCTTGTATTAAAATGGGACCTGTCTGAATTTTAAACAACTCACAGCTCAAGCGATAAAGCCCACATAAATTCAAGTAGCAGTGAATGGTAAAGATCATATAGTGTTTCACAGGCCCCTCTGTCACATGTGAAAGTTTTCCTGCACACACATGTGCATGCACCATCTGGTAGCTGGTATGCTGTTTAAGCTCAGCCTGCTGTGAAGAGTCACTGTGTCAACTGTGTCAGCCTCTGGGACAGAAAAGAGAAAATAATCTGGTGTAACGCACTGGTATTCTGAGAGGAAATATTTGCTTTGGTAAAAAAAAAAATGTCCTGCTGCATTTATATTCAATGAATTTCTTATCAAAATAAATGTGGGTTTTTTTTTTGGCCAAAACAGCCATAAAGATCCAGAGACATCTCTAAATGGCCCATTATTGATCATTTTATGACCTTTGTCACAGATGATGTCACTGTTTTCACTTGAGGTAAAACAAAACAAAACTGGAGGCAAAGACAAAATGCCATCAAAGACAAGCAGGCAGTACAGGAGTAACATGGAAGCTGTCTAGATGTGTTGAATTCCAGAAAAAAGAAGGATAAGAAAAATGATTTAAATCACATATTCAGATCGACAGGTTTGGTCCGAAACAAGTCAAAGCAACTTGAGAACAGACACTACTTAACATGTTCGGAGAATTATGCTACCTGGAGCTAAGCCTAGCCCTTCAAAATTGATGGACCATTCACAAACACCAAACAGGTGTGTATGTGGGATACCTCTCTTTAACAGCTTTTCTCCCTCATTAAGCTAAAAAGACCGTTAAATTAGTCTGTAGAGCCAGAGCTAATTTTAGTCACACACACACCCTACAATGGGACATTTTGGGGGGTTAATTGATTACTCAAGTGGTTAATTTAAACTCTTGTTCCATTTTTCAAAACATAAAAAGCATCTCAAAAAGTCCAAAGATCCTCACAATAGATCCTGCTGATGAAAAAAACCTAAAGAAGTGCAAGCTAAATGAGTGGAGCCTGTTGAATCAGACAAATAATCTTTCATTTTCCTTTTCAAAGTACTCCTTTATCAAATGTTACTGCATGTATTGCATATAACTGGCAGTGAAAATAACTGTGAGATATATTTCCCCTGCTCTTTATTTCCAAGGGGGGAATCAGATGTGGGTGGTAAGGAAATACAAACTCAAATAAGAAGCTGTAATGCTATCAGAGCCATGAGCCACAACCTCGATAATATCTGTCTTTCCCTGCCGAGGTAGGGTAACTTGATAGAGGCAATACATCGCTGGCCTTATACGTGCTGATGCGCACAGGTACACATCAAACATCCTATATTAGGTCTGTCAAAGGGGGAGAGAGAGGAAGGGAGAGGATGTGGGCGCTGTGGAAGCAGACAGTGTTAGACATAAACACACAGAGACAGAGACAAGGCTGATGGATGGATGTGGGAAGACAGCAGCGGTTGAAGAGCTGGATGAATTATGCATCATTTCTGCAGCATTAATTCATTAAAACACACATGTTACTGTATGTATGCATGTAGCATATGCCAGGATGATGAAAATGTATAGCACATGGTTGACGCAGCGTTCACCTTTCACCGTCTTTCATCTCGTTCCACAGAAGTTGGGTTAGAGTGTGTGCACTTGACTTTTCAATTATCTGTCAGCTGTTTCCCTCCTCAGTGTGAATTAGCATGAGCGAAGAAATCGCATAAATGTGGAACTCTACGTGTCCTTGCTACATGACAAAACATGGGAATGATTGGTTATGGGGGATGAATTTTTAGCAGGTTAGAGCTAAAATAATCTCAGGAGACAAGTTGTATTGCTGGTGTTTTCCATGTGCTGCTCTGTGTATGTTCTATTAAAAATACATTTTCACCAAAAGCACAAGGCCCCTGAAATGATTACAAATAGAAAACAAAAAACAAAATCAAGTAGCAATCAATCAATCAATCTTTATTTGTATAGCGCCAATTCATAACGAGTGTTATCTCAAGACACTTTACAATAGAGATATTGATTATACCATTATACAAATGCCACTTCAACCAAACTTAAACTCAACCTACCCACAGCCATACAGGCCATGCTGAAGTGGGATTAAAGGCCATCGCACCAACAGTTAATAGCACAGATGTTTAGCCATGCTATGCTTGTCCCCTATTTCTAAAACCAGAAATCCTCAATAAAATAACAGTGGGCAAGATTTTACAAAATCAACCCCCATACAGGAAGACAAGTGTCCATGAAGAGAGAATACAGACCTCCACCTCTTCCTGCTTTAAAGGACTCTGAATGAGCCGTGTTAATTTTGGCTGAGCACAGTCTTTGTAGATTGGAGCACTGCAAGTTAAATCAGCCTGATTACATACAATGAATCAGGCATATCCAGCTGCACTGCAAGGTTAAATCTACTAACCAAGAAAATGAGAAAAAAAGCCAACCCAGTCTTTTGTATTCGGTCAGCCCAATTTTAAAAGTATAAAATCTGATGGTCTGTCTGAAATCTGGACCAACTCTTCTGGCATAATTGATATAATGATACCTGCCCCCCATCTGGTATGACCGACCACAGATCTCCACTGGTAGCTCTACTCACGCTGGCACACTTAATCCCAAGTTGCTCCCACTGCTATGTCAGTAGAGTGTAAATGTGTTAGGAAATACTGACAGGCTACATCCATAGAAACTCTGAACTAAAAGTGAATGAATGTGAGAGTGAATGGGTGTGAATAGTAGATGGTGTAAAGCTGCTTTAAAGGATAAGTTCGGTTTCTACAGATTTCACATTGTTTATAGAATGAAGTAGAACAATATACATGCCAGAAGGCTTTCCGTTCAAACGGATGTCCGCCGCTCGATTTTGGATCTAAATATCTCCTGAAGCACTGTTTGGATCAGGAAAGCCTTCTGGGTGAGTATATTGTTCTACTTCATTCTATAAACAATGTGACATTAGCCAAAGCACAGCACAGGTGACTGGATAAAGACCACATGTGACTGGATAAAAGGGTATGATACCTCTTATTTTAAGTAAGTAGACAGTTCAACAGGAAAAGTTAAAAGATCAAACCAAACTTTAAATGCCTCATTCATACATAAATTCCCCGCTGGAGTTTTCATTGTGACAGCTAAGTATGAGGAGTGGCATATTTGAAGCTACCTGTAAGGGAGACTGTGTTGCAGTGCTCACGCATTCCTTATCTCCAGCTGTCTTGTTGTGATTTTCATCCTTAATTGGAAACCAAAAGAGCTGCCAGACATGAAACCTGACGGAGCGTTCTCTATTCCAGCCTCGCCCGACTTGTCACCTGCGACGTCTGCAGAAGTGAGTTCATCTGGGCTCACTGGAGCTATGATGAGCCAGAAATTCATCTCCCCCTACACGTCTGTGCTGCAGCAATGGAGAGAAGCTGGTACAATGTCTCTGTCATGAGCGAACCAAGGCCAACATTTCCACAGGACGGAACTGTCTCTTTCTTTTCAGTCTTTTATCGATGACAACTATTCTAAATATTCTAACATAAATAATATACAGAATCCAGCTCTGAAAAAAGGATACACATTGGTTAATTACAAACACTTGCTGCATCCTTAATATCCCTCTTTTATTTACCTGCAGATATTCCCAGACGTTTCATAATTAGAAAAGATAGAACCTCATACAAAAGGCTGTCCTCAAAGAAAAGAAGTCACTGATTTTCTTTGTTTATTTAGACAATACTGCAAAACTTTTTCAAATACAATCTTTAATAACATTTACCACAAACAGCACATTCATCATTGCTAGAATGTTACGTCAAGTCTTCAAAACAGCTAAACTTTTCAAAACGATTAAATTAATTGCCACACTGAACTGTCCGGAGGCGAGTTAGTTCTCTAGTCATAATAACATCGTTTTTATGTTGCACTGGTGACAGCAAGGGCCACGGGTTTTACGTGTTGGGGCTGCACATCTGTCTGTCTGTCTGTCTGTCTGTCAGTCCTTCCATGTGACCTTTAAAATGTCTATCAGGGATTTTCTTGCAAATATAATATCTCAAGAAAGCTTTAAAGATTATCCTAATAGTGTTCACTCTGACTTTAGAATTTACTACTAATATTTAAAAAAAAATAAATGAAGGAATAATAATAAAAATAATTAATAATGACTTTATATGTATTGCACTTTAAGAACCGAGATTTACAAAGTGCTTTGGAAGAAGACAGGCAGATTAAGCTCAAGAGCTTAAGCACAATAGGAAGTAACAAATAAAAAACACAATTTAAATCCAAGAACTGTGCAGACAAAGACAAAAGGCAGTATAGACCCTAGGGATGGGACGATACACTTAAACTCATGATAAGCTGCACCTCGATATGCCCGGGTCACGATACGATACATCACAATACAATATCAAAAAAGTAAAAAAGAAAAAATATTACTGTGTTATTACAACTTATTTGTTTTTGTTTGAGTTGCACCCAGGAAAACACAAGGCCTAACAGGCCAAACACAAACAATAACACTCTCTTTAACCCTAGAGAGGTTAGAGAGAGTGTATGCTAATGAGCGGTAGGCTCGTTTTCATCGTCTTCATCTTTTTTAATGAGAAAGCCAAAATACTGCCAGACAGATGACTTGTATCGAGGCGGAGCGTCCTCAATTTCGACCTCATTCGACTCCATCATTCGGCTTTTTGGAGGCAAGGTAGTTGGTGTTAATGTTTGTTGTCGTCACTTCTGGTCACATGCACTGTTACTGGACGCGACGTCTTTATTTTGCGATCCATTCTTTTCAAACTCGATGCATTTCATCACGTACTGTATCGCGATATATTGCCAAACAATATTTCATCCCACTCCTAATAGACCCAAGCACAAAAAAGACCTAAGGGGAGAAACCTTCAGTGCTTCTAGTGACCCTCAGACCATTGGTGCTCATGGATTGGAGAAAATCTCATGGAACTTAAGGAAAACCCAAACACAGCAAGTGGGCACAACAATCCGAGACAGGTCACCCAACACATAAAACACAGGAGACCCCTACAACACACCAAAAACCACACCAACCTTTGTCAGTCCACATCTCCCCTGGACACAGCAACACACCAAGAGGGAGATTTCATGAGTGACTACACCCTGGAGAAATCTCCAGTGAGTCCAGGCCCATGAATCAAAGTTCCTTCCATAAGTCATAAGAACAGGCCAGAGTTATGCTCATGTTGTCTCTTGCTCAGACTTTGCTTGTGGATCACATAACTCAGTTGTTTTGTTGCTTTTTCTTTTTACTTCATAAAATATCAATGCTAAAACAAGAAGAAGGTGATACAGTTGAGGTTGTGGATCAGAGGTCAAAATCATCTGGCCTTGTGTACACCTGCTAGCTTGTGAACACAACATTTAGATTGCTGTGAGAGAGTTTGTAAAAATGTCCACCCCGCCCTTATGTAACACTTTGGATGTGTTATCTGAAGGCAGTAGTGAGCTGTTTTCTACAAAATTCACCTAAATATTCACTCTGAAAACAAATAAACTATTAGAACGTGGAAGTCAAACTGGAGGTCATTGGCTTCCAAGTTAATCTGTTTCTTGTGAATGTCTCAAGAATGCTCTGAGCATAAACGTCTATTTTAACTCAAGAATAAACTGGACACATTTTTAAGTCCAAGGTTGAAGGTCAAAACCATTGGTACCATCTATGTTTGTTCCACCCTCAAGTGAATGCAATACCTGAAGAGTCCTGGAAAGGATTTCATGTGTGATCTGATTCAAGGATGACCGTATTAGATTTAAAAAGGATCATATTACCACACATTTCATCCAAGCCCTTCTTCTTGTCCCACCAGTGTCCCCTCACTGCCCAATAACTGCATACCTCAAAGTAATATAGACTGCTAACTGTAGTTCGGTCTAATGATGTAGTAGACGAGATATTCTGCAGGTCTCCATGTTAAGTGTTTGTGTTGTTGCACGTGTTTGTCTGGTGTAATCTGTAACCTACAGACATGCACTCCCCGGTGAGAGACCTTGTGAGTCATTACTGGCACATCTATCCAATGGATTAGTCTTTCTGTCATGGATTTAATCTCACACACACACAAACACAACACACCTTGGCATACTAAACGCACTCCTACAAATCCCAGCAGCTGTGCAATAAGCCACTCTTTTGACTCACGTTACACTGGAAAGACACTTGCAAAGAAGGCTTCTCTGTGGACTCAGATTATCTCTGACTATCTGCAACGAGAAACAAAAGCTCCCCGTCTGCCTCAACGCTCCGTACGAGAGCTCTGAATGTAAATGAACATGCAAATGAAAACACCAGAGGTTGCGAAATGTCGTGCTCACCTCGGCGAATTACCCCAAATTGCCCCTTGGATTTCCAGCCAAGCATGCAGTTGTTCTTAGCAGTTTAAATGTAAACACTACAATCAGCATTTTAATTCATGATTGCCAAACAAGCCGTAAGCTAATCACGGCGAGGAGATAATGAAGAAAGCTAGAGAAGGGAGACTGAGGAGGGAGGCAGTGATTAGGTCTTGCCTCAAAATGGCTGTTTCTCTCGGTGGTGCGTGCTATGGTTGTTTGTGTTTGTCTTTTTGCAGTCATAATAATCTGCAGGCGTGAGGCACTTAGCTAAAATCCAGAGCTATCTAAATACATTCATGCTTTTCTGCACGGATTTCACTGAAAAGGAACCTTAAAGTGCATAAGCGTGACACTACAGGAGTTTTTTTCTCACCACTGACTCTTCCTTGTCACCAACAGACCTGTGGCGTGCCTAATGTATCTTGTCCTAGGTGAGCTGATTGTGAAGGGGTGACCTAATAATGGCAAAGGCTAACATAATGTCCCAGGGCCTGCTGAGACCTTTGGTTAGGCATATATCAGGAATAGACAGGCTTAATGCCTTTAACCTTTTCCTCCAGATTCATTACTGAGTGCAAAATGCTGACAGCGATGACCTGACGACTGTCATTAGGAGTTGTTATCTTATGACATTTCAGCTCTGTTTGAAATATTGGAAAAATTAACAGCATTTATGTCGTACATTAAAACTCTTAGAGACAGGAAAGCAGTCGAAGCTGCAGATTTAACTCTACTGTAACTCAGGGCTGGGCAATATAGAGAGTTTCTTCAGATTTATCATTGTGCTTTAAGAGGAGGTATAAGGTAAGATCATATTTATTTCCACACCCACTGGCCAATTTATAAGGAACATCCATTTGACTGAACATTAAGGCAAACAGTTTACCAGTCAGTCATATGGCAGAAACTCAGCGTTTCAAGGCACATTACCGTGCTCAAGATGATCTGCTGAGGTTCAAACTGAGTATGACAATGGGATAGAAAGTTGACTTAAGTAACTAGCGTGACATGTTTGTTGATGTCCCATGGGCTTGTTGGGGAATTTCACATGAAAACTATTTCCGTGCTTTATAGCGAATGATCTGAAAAGGACATATCTAGTGAGGGTCAGTTCTCAGAGTGGTTTGAGGTGACAGAAATGCAACAGTAACTAAAATAACCTGTATGACAGTAAATGTTCACAGAGGACCATTTCTGCAGCACTGCTCTGCTGAGGGCTCAACAGGATTCCTGTTTCTGTCTCTCCTGAGTGTGTCACTGTCTCATATGTTGTTGGACGGGTTGAACTGTCATGAAGACGTTCAGTTGCTCTGTACTTGTGACAATGACAATAAAATCTGATTCTGACTCTGAGGTGGGCAACAGAAGAAAAGGACTGCACTGGCCACGGTTACATGATGTTTTTAAATTTGGTAGTAAGTATTTAGAATTAAATAATTTGAAGTATTCTCCTTTATGTTTACATGGAAACAGTCACTCTGGATTGAGGTTTACATGGAAAATGCATTTGTTTGCCTTTATTAAATTCCACTTAAGGTCTGAAGGTTGGGAATGGCTCTGTTTGGACAGGGGGTGGATCTGATGTAGACATATTCACATCTACTGGAAAAAAACATACTCCAGTTGAGCATCTCTATCAGGAAACCACGTCCTTTAAAAAGGTCTATATTTTTATGCTTATGTCCAGCCACTCTTCCTATTATTTCCAAATCTTCAAAGGCTCTAAATAAATAAATTGTCTCTGTGAGAGTCCAGCTCTTGCTTTGGGCATTCATCCTGTTCCCATCAGCATGGAATATGTATAATTGCAATAGGACATGGAAACGAGCATGCGCAGAACGACCAGAGTTCATTTACAGCAGAATGAGGAATTATTCAACACAGATTTGAAATTAGAATAAACCAGCCACCTACTTTGGAATACAATTTAATTTAAGAATGGTCATTTTCATTCAGAATAAGGTGTTTACCAGATCATTTTTAATCTTTTTAAAGAGGATTCAAGTTTTATTCTTAATTAAAGGGAATTAAAGCTCTCACATATCCACTTGGTACATTCCTGTATGCTAAAACAGGAAACTGAAACTACAATTAGCATTTTTGCAAAGCTTCAATCACCCCAAAATGTTTTTGAACATAACCATAGGGTCATGCACTTCAGTTGCCTCAGATCTTGGCCCAATGGAGAATCTTTGGGATGTGGTGGTATGTGAGATTAGCATACTAGATGTATAGCGTATCTGCAGCAACTGTGTAAAGCCGTCTTGTCAATACAGGCAAAAATCTCTGAGGAAACTTTTTGCTCCTTATTGAATCTATACCAAAAATATTTGGGGCAGCTCTAAAGGCAGAGGAGGTTCAACCTGGGTTTGGCGCAGTGTACCTAAAAAAGTGGCCTGTGAGTGTACAATCCTTAGGACAGTAAAAAAAAAAAAAATCATAATTTGAATATAAATACTGAGAAATTGCCATATCTTTGTGTCCATTTCAATTAAACACAGGGCGTCAGTGTCACGGAAATCACCATAATTTGCCTCAATTCACATTTTTAATAATACCCTAACATCTTTGAAAAATTGTTGTGTTGATGGAAACCTTTCAAACACACTACTCACATTTTCAGAGGAAAAAAAAAGTCACCATGACCATCGGAAACAGCAGAAATGATATCTAGTAAAGCATTATACTAGATATGACTTATAACTGTAGCTACATCTCTCCTCTCAAAATGTAGCTACGGTTATTTCAGCAGCCTCCTTTCTAAATATTCACTCAAGGTCTAATAAATTATTTACAGCTCACCTGTGGCAAAGAGTCGATTTTTCTTCATTTGTTCAATAGAAGCGTAATGTTTGAAGAGAGTGAGACTTGTATAAGCCGCTGTTTGCTGAGTATCTGATAGTTTAAGGGTGCAGGAGTCACTCAATATTAAATAAAAACACTTTTGTTTGTTTGGCCTTTGCTGTGGGGCACTGTTGGATCAGTGGCACAATTAGCTTTCTTTTCAGGTTGGGGTTCAATCCTTCGCTGTCAAATACTGCTGGGTCCCCCTGCTGCATCTTTAGTGTGTCAATCTGAAGCGATGCATTGAAACCCCAACCATCCATTTTAACTGGTGGTAATGGACAAGTGTAGATGGGGGACAAGTTTAAATTCATCTACATGCAGAGCATTTTAGATTGCTTCAACAGTGCTACATC
Source organism: Scarus forsteni (assembly GCA_036419115.1). Taxonomy (NCBI): domain Eukaryota; kingdom Metazoa; phylum Chordata; class Actinopteri; order Labriformes; family Labridae; genus Scarus; species Scarus forsteni. The sequence continues at coordinate 9,970,530 of JAZDUH010000135.1, forward strand.
AATGCAAAGCCAAGCAATGTTTCTAATAACCCGCCTGCATAACTCATCAATGGCTTCAAGTTAAGTCTTTGCCATCACAGCTTTTAGTATTTTCAGATCATTTTTCTCACATATGTTTCAGTCCAGCTCTTAACTCCTGATCTGACATCACACCTTCAGGAACTTGGCAGGATATTGGTAACAGAGATGCACTTTCTCTCTTACTTTACCAACTCATGCCAACTCTAAGTACCAGACGAGCTTACTATGAATAAAATGTAAACGTAAAAAAAAAGTCATGGAAATATTACAAATCCAGATATTTCCATAATAGTCTTTGCTCATCGGAATATTCAGTTCTTTGCAAGAAATTGATGTCATATTTAATATCCTGTTGCTTTGAAAATCTTGAAACTGCATCGCTGAATGTATAAAGAAATAATAGAAGGCCTTACAGATCAAGAATATAGCGGGAAAAAGTAGTGTAAACAGGCTTTAATTCTTTGTCTTTCTCATTCAATAAGTCTTACTATTTCCTTTAGAACTTCAAAATTGAATTTTGATGGTAATTTTAAGGAAAAAAAATCTCTTCCTTTATTAAATTAAATAAACATTTTGTAAAATTATGAGAATCTTGCATTTTGTTGAGTGGCCCTCCAACTGTATGGACAACTTTAATAGGGTCTTGTGGGTGGCAAAAGTTGTCCATCCCTCAGCCAAACAATATTATTCCTCAACAAGTGGTTTCATGTATCCATGGCAACATAACACAACATCTGACAGGCTGCAGTGTGGAAGTAAACAAAACCAAATAATTTCAACAATTTTGCAACCTTGCCCGAAACTGAACGGAGTCTGCCAAGCTTCACACATGAAAGCAACCGAAGAAAAAGTCGTTTCTGCATCTTCAGGATACAAACATTAGGGCAACCAGATTTTCAGACCTAAAAATAGGGATAACCTCTAGATACAGGGTTTTTCATCAGCACACATTTGAACCCTCCTAATTTAACTTTTGCATCAGCAAAAATAGCTTTTTTCATTTCACAAATTAGGCTTAATATTTTTATTTACAATATAAAAAAAATATGTTTTTGTAAATCCTCATATGCCAAACACAGAGGCTCAAAAATCATTGATTATCTTTTCTTATAATTTATCAAACCCCATTTTATTAATTTAAAAAGTTTATATCATGCTGTCATTTAACACGTTATTTTTAAAGCAGTGCGAGTTGTCTGGTCATCCTAAGAAACTAAACCAACATGCTTTAAAATAAACACACACCCCTAGGCTCTGAGAGTATTGCATGTTCATCAATCTTTTTTAAATCTGAAAGCTGGATCTACAAATGACACTTGGGTTATGTGCAAAACTGGAAAGCCTTAAAAAACACTTTGGCATATGATAGGGCTTAAAGGTCCCATGTCCTGCAAAATCAGTGTTCTTTACTTTTAATATTGTTGGAAGGGGCTGGAGGAGCAGAAGCACCACACTTTGACTAAACTCCCAGTCTGTGGCCTCTTACAATAAAATGACACTTTAAACTGTCCTTTTTTTACTTCCTGTGCCTTATGATGTCATAGCTGTACAGTCTCCACCTACATGCCTTTTTTCTTTTCACAGGCAGATGCCATGACTGTTTTTACAGGTAGCCTTTGACCCCTTCTCCCCCTTCTTATCCAACATGTTTGGGCAGCCAATCAGCACAGAGCTCATTATCGTAGCCTCCTGTTGCCTCCCTGCATCCCTAAGACAGAGGCATTTCCAAAGGGGAGGGAGAAAGAGCTGCATTTGACCCTGTTGGAGAGACTAAATTATTCAGCTTTATAATCAGCTGAAGTCCATGCTCAGCAGACACCCAAGATATGGAGTAACCCATCCAGACATGGGACCTTTAAAATTTTAAGTATTCATATCCCAACAGAGCTTTCCTCCAAAATAAGATCCTAAAGTAAAGGGGAACCCTGCTACTCTCAATGAATTGGCGAAATCTGCTGTTGCTTCTTTTCCTCAATTAAGAGATTCATAAACATGAGGAGAGCTGGGGAATGGAGACGTCCACTGCCAAGCGTCTCACAGTCGAATTATAAGAGGAAACCCACCCGGCTAGCTGTGCTTTGATATATATAGAAAAAAAAGCTAGATTAAAAATGCATTCCTTTTCCTCCTTTAGGGGATCCTGCAATTACTCAGTCGGTTAGCGACGCAGGGAGGCGTTTCCTACATCCTCTTCATGAGCTACAGTACATCTTTATGATTTTCACACTATGCATGCTTTCTCACTTTTTCTCTCACCTCCACACACACTCTGATATTCTGCCTCTATACTGTAAAGGCAGCCTCTTGTTGGCCCTCATCTTGGCCGAGCAGATGGCTGCCTCTCTGCACCACATGGCTGGTACTCAGGAGATGAGGGGAGCTCTTTAAGAAGAAAAAGACTTTCAATCTGCTTTAGCAACTGTAGCTCCTCCTCATCATCACATCTTTTTTTTTTTTTTTTTTTTTTGCACAGCATCAGCAGCTCCCACACCCCCTCCTCAGTCACCGCCTTCTTCACATATCTCCATCCTTCTGTCTTGTCACTCCGCATTCATCTTGCTCGCCGTTGATGGTTATGTAAATACTTAATGCTTATGTAAACGAGTCAAACACAAGGTCGTAAAGTGGGATTATTAGGATGCTGCGGGGATGCTCAGTCCTCCAGCCAAGAAGCCCCCGCCCCCCAAGTTTCCTATCATGTAGCTCTAACATGTGGGAACATGCTGCATATGTATGGGGGGCAGCATTAATTATTCATAGTGGAGTCAGTAGGAATGGTGGAAATGAGGGGTTACTCTGAAAGATGCTGGTGAGTAGAGACTTAGACTTGAGGAGAAAGTTTTTTTCTCCTTATGGATCTGCACTGTTTGTATAATTCAGCTTGAGCTCGGCCTGCAGACTATGAGCATAAAACCTTAAAGGAGACATATCATGCTGATGCATGATTTAATACTTACATATAATAGAATAAATTTGAAAACAAGACCTTACACCCCCTTAATTTTCAAAAAATGAGATATTGTATTTTTTCTGATATCCTGGAAAAAGATTTGATGCCTCTGAAAATAGGTCATTGCGAGATGTCCGCGAGATTTAAATTGTCGTGACGACACGAGGTACATTTCTTTTTATTGGAGTAATCTGACAAAACCGTCACTGAGAAACACATCCACCCAGCAGCAGTATATAGCTCCCTAGCTCACACTTACTCATTACCAGCTCTGGCCTGTAGGGGGACTCAATACGCGGTCGCTGCTTTGAGCCTGCTGGAAAATACAGTAGAAGAAGAAGGACAGGCTGGCTCTACCCTCTCGGCAGCTTTGATAGAACTGACCAATCAGAGCACAAAGGGCTGTGACGTTGTGAGGTAACTGTAGGTCAGTCTGAGATCCGAGTGTTTCAACAAGAGCTTGATAATGGCCTAAAATGAGGATTTTGAGGACGCTATTGTGGGGCAATAAAGGAACTAAATGACTTGTACTGAGGGCAGAAATGCTTTACAGGCATCCTAGTCTGGCATAGTGAAAAGGAGAAACAAGCATGATATGTCCTCTTTAAGGGTTGATTTGCCGGTTTGCTTGTGGTGATCATGTAATATTTGTTATGCTGGAAACATGAGGATTTGTGTCAATAAACATGCATATTTATTTTAAGTACTATAAAGATGCTAATAGGCTTGAAAACAGCTGTTAGTAACCATTTACAGGTTTTTAGACTGAAAACACATTGGTTATTTAATATTTTCATTAATGCATTCCTAATCTTTTATCTAGTTTGTCCAGTATATGACCCAAAAGCAGCTTCATAAAAACAGGGGTTACTGTCTTCAAACTGTTACTTTGGAAATGAGGCAACATGTCAGTAAACAAGCTAAGATTAATTTGCTGTGATTACAAGGCCCAACAATCTTGCCTACAATTAATTCACAACAGTTCTTTAGCTTCAATAGTATCTAATATACGACTCAAGCAGAGGTATTTGTGATAAGATGAGCTGGGTATACTAACAATCTTTTGATTTATATCTGTATTTTTTTTAAGCTAAAAATCCTTCCAATAACCTTACTTCAATCTCCACTAGACCATGTGGGTTGTCTGGAAATGGGCAAAAACTTTCAAAAGCATATCTTGCAGGTGATTGGACGGTCATTCCAACAATCCCATTGAAAAAGAAGGCCAATTAGATAATGTATTGGTCGTTACTACTGCCGCAATTTATAAAAGAATGTAAGCCACTTCATAGTACAAAGTCTTGCCAATGCATGTCAGAAGTGAAGCATAAATATCCTTTCTACTAAGAAATACAGAAATTTAGTCCAGATCCTTTCCAAATGCTACCAAATATGTAAATATTAATGCTAATCTCTATACAAGTAGTCACTTCCTGCTCATTTCTAGCTCCCACCACTAACTGTCCAAAAGGATGTTGAATGGGCCGTGCCACTTTGGGCCTAGCACAATCATTATAGATTGGAACTTGGTAAGATGGATCTTTCTGATTACAGACATTGAATCATGTAGTTCCAGCTGCATTTCAATGTTCCAAATAAATGAATGTAGGGTAAACTAGTGACTCTAAATTATTCTTAAGTGTGAGTGTGTGTGAGAATGGTTGTCTGTCTCCTAAAGTCAGTTGGGTTAGGCTCCAGCTCCCTGTGACCCCATAGATGCTTCACTGGATAATCTGCATTCAATCTGCTGCTCAGTTTGCAACAAAGCGCTTATTATGTAAATCTATGCATGATTGGTCAACCAAAGCCGCTGAGACTCATTCTAGGAGCATCCTGTCAATTTCAAAATGAAACATCTGGCACAGGTTGCTGATTGTTAAACTTTATCTTCTTATTCAACCATAGTAATCTCGAGCTGTGCAGTGGAGTGTCCTAACAAAGCTTTATCAGTCAGCATGAGGAGTCTGTTGAGTTTTTTTTCTCATCAGGAGCACTTGACTGACTATCACAAACTAGTTATTGCTGATGTAATCTTGTTCACTTCTGCCTCTCAACTTAACAAAATACCATTTGTGCAGGCCATTTCATTAAATGCATACCTAATAAGATAGTTAAACATTTTAATTATCAATCACTTGTCAAAGAGGTATTCGTGAGGACAGTTACCATGCTTTTGCTTTCTGCATGTGTGCTTATTTCAATCTGGTTCTTTATTGTATGTCTGTCTGTGAGCATTCTTAAGGTTACCAAACTTATTAGACAAAGTCACTGTGATTTCTTCTTAGTTAAAGTATAGTTTCATTTTGATTTTTGTTATTTTTATGGCTAAAAAAAAAAATCTTACATGTGCAGTAATATCAGTCCATGCATTCGCACCTCTACTGTCCCCTGGTCTACAGATTTTGTAACAATAGCACCTGTCATCACTGTCAGCTCAAAGTTATCATTTAATAATGTCACCCACTGACAACAAAACTAGGACACAATCTTCCAATCACAAAGAAAATTGCTGAAGCAATTCAGTACTAACACGGGGACAGTGTGGTCTAACCAAACATCACGAGTTACCAAAGCCAATCTTATGTGAATAGTGATTGTTATTTGCTTTTCTGTTGACATCAATCCATAAGCTAGACTAATGTTTGCTTTGTGTGTGTACATCCCATGCAGCCTTGACTTTCTAGTGTGCTCTTCAAATGCATCCTGTGACTTATGATGTATTTGCAAATATATAAACCAATAGCAACCACAGTGCCTGGGGATGAATACATAAATGGAAGGTCACACTACAACTATACCTCCTGCCTTGGAAAGAAGTTACTGCAATGTGCACTGAGGTGAGTAGAACCTGAAATAAAGTCAGAAGTGACTCAGGGTACATTGCAAAATGATGGCAGCCCTCAACGGAAAATTAGCTTCTGATTTTCTGAAAATGTAGAAACAGCCATGTTACGCTACAACAAAAATGTAGATTGTGGTTAGTCTTTTACAATATCTTCCAAGCTGACACATTATTGTTGTGAATTTCTACCAACTATTTTCTTTATTTTTTTTATCTTGTAACCAAATGTTGTGGAACCTGCATTCTCCTTTTTTCTTCTCCACTTCTCCCTCATTGGCAATGTGTGAATGCAAATGTGTCCATTAAGCTGCAGTGAATGCTTTGAATTGCCATGTGAATCCACTGTCTATCAAACAAGATAATGCAGATTTGATGTGTGTGTCAAACTGCCATCTTAAGTTAGACCCTTAACAAGAAAGAATAAGACCTATGTGATATTTGAACACCTTAACTGTGAGAAATCTAAATTTTAGGGGAGCCTAAAAAACAGTGTACTTACAATATGAAGCATGATGTAGTCACCCAGGCGTGGGGCGCTGTCGATGCGGACCAGGATGCCGTCTTTGATTGTAGTGCTGAATCCCACCGCCAGTCGGTCCGTCCGTGTGCTTGGCCTCTCGTTGTTGGGCCACGTGTATGTGATCAGACCCCCTCCTTTCCCAAAGATATATGTGGTGCCAGCTGTGGAAACAAAAGGAACAGAAAACAACAGCTTTTAGACTTCAAGAGGAATAGAGACAGATAAAAAGAGATAGGGCAGAATTAAATTTTGTGATGTATAAACATTCAGTAACAAGACACTAGAGAGTAAAGTGCCTGTACCAACGAGACTTTTCAGATGAAACCAGCTCCAAACTACTTCCATTAAGGTCTAACTCGACTGTAATCCCTTTACAGCTACTTCGCCACTGCCACAATGTAATTGTGTCGAGTTCTATTTTTGGTTTTTAATGGTATTCAGCCAGCACCACCTTTTGGGGAGAAGTCAGAAGCTCCCATGACGCCATCCCTGACCTATCCTCTGCTTAAATATAGCCCTGTTTCCTGGGAATAACAGCCAGTATGGCCAGAATGGGATAACTCTCCCAATCCTCATGTATTATATATGAGACCTGCAACACAAGAACAAAGGCTGGCATGAAGAAAGGGAAGAAGAGGAGAGGAAGAAATCGAAGAACCTTCGTTAAGTTTAATTTGATAAATGCAGTGTAGAAAAAGGGAGAAAAGGGCTCACCAGGATAAACTTTTTTTGTCATTATATAAGCCTACAGTTGGGCAATTTGATGTACTTATTGATTATACTGCAGAGAAGGAAAGATCTGTGTATCACATGAAGTCGATTCGAATTTCCCCATGGGGATGAAAGTTTGTATTATAGTTCATTACATGTTATCTTTTTCACAGTTGCTTGTTTTATTTGTGAAAACATGTATGGTGGCAGCGGTAAATTGTTTCAGATGTCAAACCTAAAACCTCATAACAGAGGTGGTAAAGCTAGAGCTGAGGAAGTCACTGGCAATCTCACAGTTCAAAAACGTCACTATGATCTGTATTATTATCAAGCACAAAAAATGAAAAAAATTCAGGACATGACTTTTGGTTCATATTTCCCATCCTTACATCAGCCACAATGAGATTTGTATGAGATGAAAGGCTCTGATTGGATAAAGCTGGGCTCAGAGCCATTGAATTACTAATAGCTCTCTGTGGAATCATTTTTGTCAAATCAAGTGGATCAGAAAAGAGAAAGTTCCATTACACGGCTGCAGGGTTGGATTCACTCCCAACTTCCAAGAGTTCCCTAAGGTGCGTCAGAATTAAAGCAGTGAATCCTTGAGCTGCTTAGCCATCTTTTCCACATTTAGGCAAAGATAATCAAGAGATCAAAAGCATTAGACCTACGGCACAGAGACCGGTGGGTGGATCAATATGAAAGAACAAACAGACTCCTGTGGCCTGAGGAAAGTGGGAGGCATTTGGCCAGCCTTAGAAACTGATGAGGGATTTCTAATGAAGTCTCTGAATCAGTTTATTTATTCATTTTTTCAGCCTCCATCATCTTCTCTTCCGCATCATCTCGCTCCCTCTGCTGCCCCCCACCATTCCTCTCTTTTCAAATCATTTCCTTGCAGAGTCACCTGAACATCTGCTTGGCCTTGTGATGGGCGCCCAGCTGTCTCCCTGTTTCCCCCTATGAAGCAGCCAACAATCTGCTCCATGGTCCACAATCCCCACGAGACTGTAGGAGCATATGGATGCGAGGGAATTAAAAAAATAGTAGGAGAGAGAGAGAGAGAGGAGAGACTCCATCCACCAGGTAAGTGTCTCTGTTTGCCTGCGGGCAAACCAGGATGTGTTTCACACCTCTCAGGTGCTAGTGATGCAAACCACTGGCCAAGGTCGTTCCGTTTGACATGAAAAAAAAATCTAAACAAGTGGAGCATCCTGAGCCTAAAACAACTGCTATTGCTGCTTGTAAGCGATCACCCGATATGGATGGTTTAACACAGACAGTTCCTGCTGAGATTTCTGCTTTAAATGCTGAAGAGAAACTACCAGAAGGAGCAGCGGGCAATTATATGCTTCCACAAGGTATATGATTGATGGACAGTGAAAAGTCCAGAGGATACACTTACTTCTTTAAAAGTGAAGGTTAATATTTAGTAAGAAGCTTATAATTAAATTGCTGGTTAAGTGTACAGTGGTTGAACAGATGCATAAAATAATTAGCATTGACCTTCAAGATAGAAAGAGTTCACCCTCAGGTCCATCTATACTCCTAAAAATAAGTTGTGTACATACTTTGCTTTCTTATTTTCTCCCCTTTAATACTTTTATTAATAAGGATTTTGTATTTGTATATCCAAGGATAACGAAATTTAATTCCCTGAAAGTAGTGACAATTGTTTTAGAAATTTGAACGTGTAACAACAATATTGTTAGGCATTGTTCATATATTGTTTGGGTATTACCACCAATTTATGCCATTCATATTGCTAATAAGTAAGGCCCAAATATTGTTTGTCAATATCAGCAGAAATTTCAATGTCTGCTTCTGATGCTATTCCAATTTTTAAGCTGAGAGATGCCAATACCAATGTTAACCAATAGTATTGTGCATCACTGTGTTGTATTTATAGTGTACAAAAGCTCCAAAAGTGTGCCACATTCCTTTTCAAATGGTACGTGGGTGGCATCATTATTTAGTGTCAGTTCTAGCACCTTTTCCAAATTTAGGACCAAGTTCTTTAAGACTGGTAAAGTCAAAGTCAGACAGTGAAGTGGGCATCCCAAGAAGATGGGTTCCTCACCTTTGGCAAATTATTTTGGCATGCTACCAACACGTTTAGCTTTATTGCTCATCACAACCCTTACAAGATGTACCTTGTTGTAAAGATGACAAATCAGGCTTTCTAGTGACATGATATACAACACCAATTAGTGCAATAAAATGAGAGAAATAATTGACCCAAATAGCTTTTCCAAACTTTTTTTCTGTACAGCATGAGGCAGTGAGACCATCACATTTGTTCTCCAATCTCAGACTGAACATTTGTGCCAAGTTTTAAGTAAATCACGCAAAGTGTTTTTGAGCAATAAGGTTCACAAGTAAATGATTGTGATGAGGCTTAAGAACCTTGAGCATTAGCTCCTACCACGTCCTCCAAACTCTTATTAGTCTATTCCTAATTCACAGTGCACAGTAGTCCAAAGCCAAAAGAAGATACTCAAACCTTCACAAGAAGAACTCTGTAAGAAAAAAGGGTTGAAGAGATTGTTCAATAACTGGTAATATAATGGCACAGGCCCTGGTAATTGCCTGCATGAGGGAATGATAAAATCTTTCAATTACTCTGGATGACATTGCAGCAACTGTAGCTGATGTTTGCATTATGTATCACCTTCCTCAAATAGCTCATATCCTCCATGGCATCTCGTCTGGCTGAAAACAAGGCCCCTGATGCTGTAAAGACAGCAGACAGCAGCCTGCAGCTAGGTTGCACCAGATCTGGCCCCACTGTCTCATTGCCTCAAAGTTTCTGCTTGCCAAAAGAGAGTTCGGGCAGACTTGAGATCACTTTCCCTGGCAAACGAGCAAACTTTGCCTATCTCATCTTTCTCACACTCTCTTTTTTTCATTTTTTTTTTTCTGGAGGGTATGATGATGATGAGCAGAAAAGATACAGGCACCCCAGGGAGCCAATTATCACATTGGGAAGATTTGCTTAGTGTTTCAAGAAGACAATGTTCAGCTTGAAGAACACACAGGCAGCCACGTGCACGCCATCTGACGTTCACGCGGGCAGGAAGCACAGATGCACGTCGTGAGTGGAAAAAGTGTGCTCAAACAGCCCCGAAAATGATGCCTTTCTCACATACAGTCACACAAGTGGGTGATTATCTGCACAAGTACAGAGAGGAATGAGAGATCGTCCAAATGTTGCACATTTCTCCAACAACCCGCCGGGCCCAGACTGCACAGGCTTGTTTTCCACATGCAGAGGAAGTCCGCTGCATATCAATTCATGCATTCAGTGTGAGAAAACTATCAAGTGTGGCATCATTTCAGATACTCATCTCAAGATTTCGACAGAGAGGGGAAAAAAAGGAACTTTCATGGATGGTTAGCAACTGAGAGGAATTGTAGAAATGTGGCGGCTAGGCTAAACTCCCAAGGTCAAGAATTTTATTTGAATAACTTGACTGCAGAGCGAGCTGTTTGAGTGTGGGTACGAGCTGCAGCCAGAGTCTGAATATCCGAGCTTTAGTAGGGAAACTAATAAGATATAAGAGAGGTTCAGCCCTGGCATATTTTAACTTTTCTAGCATATTTTAGCATGCAAATACTCAATTACTTAAAAAACTCAGGCATTAACCTGGCCCTTAAGTTTAAATTAACTATGCAATGTTCAATGTTTTGTTTCCTTAATCTGCTTTCAGAGATCACCACACAAAAAACATCATGCAGAAAACCTTTTTTGCTAAATTCAAATGAATAAACATGTACATACTGCCCTGACTGATTAGAAATTGTAAGCAATTGAAAAGATTTTCCTTTTCTACTAAATCATAATACAGTTTATTCAAACAAAAAAATGGAGTACACTCTAAATCAGACAGACAACTTGAGATGCACTGATTTCATACCCGAACAGCAGAATTATACAATGATCTGATAAATACTCTACTTTATGAGCTGGCTTGTTACACATCTATTAGATATATGGTGCCACCTCTGCCAGCATTAGTACTGCACTCTCACTTTGAACAATCCACCACCCCAACATCACAAATGACCATTTGTCATTTGTGATGCTGTCAATGATCCCATCATTTATAGGAAGTGATCCTTGGCAAGCCCAACCTTGATAGGTAACTGTTACTTGGTTAGACTATTGGCTAACCTTCACTGACATTTACTTAATTGGTACTTCCTACAACTTTAAAAATATCCCCCCCTCTCTTATTTAAGAATCAATTGAAGAAAATTTCACCACAAGGAATGAGAAAAGTCTCTGCCAAGACAATCATTGTCTAATCAGAGTAAACTGGCAACAGTTGCTTTAAGACTTTGAATCTGATCGGTTGGTCAGAGAGACAAAATCCTGCCTTTGCCAGATCTTTTGTGTTCACTTAGGTCAGTTCAACACCATTTCATTATCTGAATGTGCAATGAATCTCTAAAATGTAAGGAGTAATTTTAAAAGCATTCAGTCATCGGTGTGTAGCCTTGGAGGACAACAAGAGCTACGTAAAGCAGCAATTACCACTGAGCGCTGTATAGAGCAAAACAACAGCAAACATATGGAAATGTCTGTTTTCAATTAATGTTTTGGACATGTTGACCCCTTAAAAAGCACTAAAGTATGACTCTTAATTTACTTAAAAACAAAAAAAGTCCTTGTCTTAACTGTACTGTGCGGTTGTCACAGATATTTAGGGGAGAATCCTTCCACTGACACCACTGCCATGATGAAAGTCTTTGAGAGGATCAATAATGCTGGTGTTAGAAAAATAAAAAAAATAAGATGCTTCATCATACAAGCATAGGTGAGTCATGTCAAACTTATATTGGAAGGCACTTTAGCTAGAGCTAACAACAATTTAGGATTTAAGTTAGCTGTCATTTTCAGTCAGTGTTGTGATTTGTAAAATTTGTTAAAATGCATATTTTTCTCAAACTTTAAAAAGAAACAACAACTAAATAAATGAAAAATAACAACATGTACACCAAACTGTACATGTCCATCAAAGAAATTAAGCTATAACAAAGCATCATGGTAGGATTAGAAAGAGACTGTATGATGTTTATGGCTAATGTGATTTCTGGTGACAGTAAAGATCTGAATTCTCATTCCGTGAAAAAAGATGAGTTCGAATGCATCAGTGGCATTTGGGACAAGCAGCACTCCATGAGTAAATCTATCAATGAGGATGTGTCAGTGTGCCCACCAGATGAAAATCACTGATTCAGACAGGTCAATAGCAGTCTGAGTTGTTCTACATTTTTTGATACCATGTTTGCCAGTTACCTCCAGAGTTTCATGTTTTTCCAAATTTTCCTCTGTCCCTTTGTGTATTTCTTGTAATTACTACTGACAGTTAATCTTCTTTTATGTTTATTCCTGGTATTGTTTCACAGATGGACCATGAAAACCTCCTGCTGTTGTGTCTTAAATTGTTAAAACAATATGACAAGAAGAAATGAAAGCACCCAACAGGCATGCATTTCACAGCCATGAGGCCCTGGAGAAGTCCAGCCAGGAGGAAATATCATCAAAGGAATCAAATCTACAAACAGATTACTGCAAAAGATGTTATTTTGGTGGATCAGAGGCGACTTTCATCTCCATCTTTGAATAATGCAATCTTGCCATGGCCAGTGGGTATGAGAAGGGGGTGGTTTGTAACGTAATTGTAGCATATGGGGCTTATTGATCTGTGAGTGTACTAATGAGGAATAACTCCTAATCTAAGAACATATTTACCAATATTAGAAGACAATATGGCATCTAAGTACGACTGATGACTTCTTGGGGCTGCCATTACACAGTTGTGGGTTGTTTATGAAGGATTATTGGCCAAAAATAGTTCATTTTCTGAACAAAGGTCAGTTCAAGTGTCTTTTTAATGGCAGTTTAACCCATGCCAAGCCTTATAGCGCCAATTTATAACAAGTGTTATCTCAAGACACTTAGACACAAGACACAATAGAGCATAAAGCTCTCCATTTAATGGATACACATATATGCATAGATCCATATATACATATAAAAATACAAATATACATATATAAAAAAATATATACATCCAACACCCAACATGAATCCATATAGCCAATCATGAATCCCTCCATCATGGCGACAAGAAAAAACCTTCTGTTAAGCAGCAGGAAATCTTGAATGTGGATCCCAGTCTCATGATGAACAGCAAATCCACACGATGCTGTGTTGGGTGCGAGGGCGAAGGATGGGAGGTAAGAGGAGGCAAGTGGACTAAAGTAAGAACTAAAGTGAGGGACAGATTCATGAACCACAGACCTGTCGTCTGATTTATTAGAGGGTAGCCTCTTGAGATGCTACATCTCATTTTCAGGAGGGTCTTCATGTCTGAATGGTTGTGGTGATCATTTAATAGGAATATAATCAATGATATTCTTACTGAAAATAAGAATTTATGGTAGTGACAAACTCATGGATGCCCAGACCACAAGTGCATCCCTACAATACCAGACATATGCCTTCATGACCTTAGCTCATCTGTAGCTTGATTTCTTGTGTAAGGTAGATAGTTTCCTGTACGTTCAAATGTATTCACCAATTGGACTGATTCATTCCCATATTAGCACCATAAATATACTGCAGGTAAATTATGAAGTCCAGCAACTGCCATGCCCAAGGAGGTCAGCCAGCCCCTCCCCATTGTATCAAAACAACTTTGGACCCTCCAGTCATTTAGGACTGAGCAAAACTGCTGCTCCTAAATTTTCTTGAATGAAACTACGATTAACCAAACAGAACCATTATGATGGTTCTCTAAATCATATGTAGTGAGACGTAGAACACAGGTACAGCACTGATGTATCACTTCTCTGAGTTTCGGGTGATTCATTGCATCTGCAGTGCACCTCCGTTTAGAGACAAACCGTAGATGAGAGACTGGGTCAAAGTCTTGGCCTCTATTTCGCCGAGGTCCCCTGAGGCGTGGGAGTGCAGACAGAAGGTCAGGACACCTGTCTGCAAAACAGAACTATGTCCTGTCCTTCAGGCTCCCCCCACATGACATTAAAGAAGGAGGGAAAAAAGGAATAAGAGAAGGCATTTTCACACAGAGACAAGAAGACTGAAGGTCACCAGTTTTAATACACTGGGCCAGCAGGAGGATTCTGAGCTGAGGAAACGTCAAAGAGAACCTAAGTGACAACATCTCAACAAACGTTAAAACCCACATTTACTGGAGGGTTTGTGAGCTCTTCCTCCTTTCTGTTTCATTTCTGCGTTTCATCTAAACCAAGTAAGCCAATAAATCTTGGAAAATCGCACAGACAAAATGCCAAACATTGGAACAGAGAAATGTCATTGTTCTTGGAAAATGAATTACCCAAATTTCCTTTCAAAAACAATAGAACATGGATTGTTTTTTTTCACCAGAGTAGCATCATATCTTTTTAAAAACGCTTGGTGCGTCTTGAAGATAGCAGTGACTGTGATTTTAAAAGTTGCATGTGTTTTTCAGTTTTGATTGATCCACACTTTGGACAAGTTTGAGGTCTTCGTTGTGTTTTATGTTGTACACTGGAAAATATTCAATGACAAGCAACGGTGGCAGCTTAGAATTTTAGCCAGAAAAAAATATGCACATGATTTAATATTTATTTTGGAATTAAATGCATCTTGTGTTGCCATTTTTTATGTTTCAAAGCATTGTTGTGTGTTCAAAGGAATAGTTGCAAATAATCTGCCATCAGGGACTGCAAAAATGGCTGGAGAATCTAATGCAATAAAATTTGAACTTTTTGAACGAACAATAATACACACAATATTGTCACTGTCACACTATGAAATGTAAACTATTCTTGCTCAAATTACATTTTTGCACTTTACTTAAGTCTGAATAACCTGTTGATTCAACTTAATTAATATGAGTAAGGAATCCATTTATACAACTTAATTACTGAGTGTAAGCTGGACTCAAAACTTTATTATCACAGTGATTGAACACTGAGTTCAGGATTGCACATGCTCAGTAAAGCCTGGCGGGAGACTACTCTGCAGATTGATTTCAGTGTTAGAGGACACAGAATTTGTCTTAGTCTTAAGGTGAGATATTTAACACATCTCCAATAATCTACAAGACAGGGACATTAAGCCACAACGGAAGTGAAACTGCAACTTTTTTTTTGTGTCTTGCCTCGGTCCTAAATCCACAGCAAGCTGATGGACTGTATTCTTTCAACAATGTTTTGACTGTACCATATGATGGCTTTTTGAATTTCTTTTGGTAAAAATAAAGAACTGGCATTTGTGTACTACCCATCCTTTGCTGTGTAATTTTATTATTTTAGCTTGTTTGATATTCAGAAGGTTGCAGGTTCAAGCACGGATCTGGCCAAAAAATCGTGATAAGTTCTTGGGCAAGACACGTAACCCCAAGTTGCTCCCACTGCTGTGTCAGTGGTGTGTAAATGAGCATGAAAGGGTGTGAATGTGTAAGTGAATGCAGGTGGATGACTAACATATAACATAGAATTAACTTTCTTAAACCAAGGTAAAATAATTGAATAGAATTGAGGACATACAACAGAGTTCAGAGTACACAAACCCAGTAAATAAAAAGTGTAATAAAGTTTGATTAAACTTAGTTAGCTTTTTTTGGGGTGCTGGTTTGGCGTAGTGGTTAGCACCCCATGTACATGCTTCTGCTGGTCCAGGTTCGAATCCCGCCTGTGACCTGTTTGCAGAGTGTCTTCCCTTGCTCTCTCTCCCCCTTTCACAAGCCTATCCACTGTCTCTCTCCTATCAATAAAGGCACAAAATGCCCAAAAATATACATTAAAAAAAAAAAAAAAAACTTAGTTAGCTTTTTTAAGACAATTGGTTTCCAATACAGTACAGGCCAAAAGTTTGGACACAGCACTGAAGTAATAATGGCCACTCATTTCTCTTAACTTAGCTGACTGGTTCTTGCCATAATATTAATTCTAACAGTTGTCTTACAGGGCTGTCGGCTGTGCATCAGCCTGACTTCTGCACAACACAAATGATGGTCCAAACACCATTAAAAAGGCACGAAATTCCATTAATCAACCCTGGCAAGGCCCACCTGAGAAGGGAAAACCATTTCAGATGACTACCTCTTGAAGCTCTTAAAGAAAATGCCAAGAGTGTGCAAAGCAGTAATCAGAGCAAAGGGTGGATACATTGAAGAAACTAGAATATAAGACATGTTTTCATTTTTTTCACACTTTTTTGTAAGGTGCAGAATTCCACACATGTTCATTCATAGTTTTGATACCTTCAGTGAGAATCTACAATGTAAATAGTGATAAAAATAAAGCAAAAATACTTTGAATGAGAAGGTGTGTCCAAACTTTTGGCATGTACTGTATGTTTTTAAGTAAGGGCAACATTTTAGATTTTAGAGTACATGAAGACCGCTGAATAGCTTTTTTGCTCTTGTGGGTTAAGCTTGAAAAAACAATGAAAACTTGGTTGGTTTGAGAAGATTTTCACAAACAATATTATTTTCACATTTCGCATTTTTGATTTATTGTTTCCTATTATTGTCAGCAAAATCCAAGAGCACAGTGGAAAAGATCGTCCGCTTTAATGACGCTTTCTACAGATCTCAGATGTGGGAAGTGGGACTCGGCCTCCAAGATCAAATGGCACACAGCATTCGTCGTGACAATCAACTTGCAAGTTAGCCTACAAAAATATGTCATCCCTGCACCACTCAGTAATCACTGACTTTCTGCCATAAACAAGAGCAAAAATAAGTAATTACAAATAAAAAGTTGTTTTCAGGCTTCATTTCATGCCGTGATAGTGTGCTCTGCAGCTGAAAGATGACCTACTGTCAAAGACCTGAAACTGTCTGTCCAGCTGCACAGCCTGCAGGGTAGCCACAGTCTAGAGTGTGTTCTTTTTAATGCTCTTATGATTTGTGTACGTGTTTGTGTGAGTGTGTGTGGGGGGCCACAAAGAAACAGGTGCCACTGCCAACAGCTCCAGACAACAGAGCTGCAGTGGGTAAATGTTTTAAACTGTAACTCTGTGAGTAAGTACGCACGCACACACTGGCACTCAAACTCATCTGCATAAACACGTATGAGCCTGAGCCTATGCGTGCATCCTCACTCACACACACACACACACACACACACACACACACACACACACACACACACACACACACACTTCCTCTCCTTTCTCCTTGGCGTCTGTTGTTTATGTGCTTTTATGTCTTTCCCCTTGTTATCTCTTGGGCTTTCTGCAGCGCTGGCACCCCAGGGGATAGAAAAAGAAGACAAACATGGTTTGATGTGGTCGAATTTTCTGCCATCGGAGAATGAGAGGGAAAAAAATAAAGTGGATAGTGGAGAGTAAAGAAACATTCCTGAAAGTGAGATACAAAAAAAATGTAATTGCCTCCTCAATCACGTTCGTAAGAAGTCTATCATCACAATGTATTTTACCCCGCTGTGCATCATACACGGGGAATTATTAGGCTTGCTGTCCTTCACGCAAACACAATGAAAAATCATTGGCAAGGGAATCAAATTTTGAGATACCGAGCTGTGTAATCACCGGGATTTATCTCCATTTTACATCCTTTATCATTTCATAATTCAGATTTCCAACTGTTGCCTCCTCCCTTTGGGATACAATGAGGGACGAGGGGGATGATTGAACGCTCTCTCTCCCGCATTCCATCCTAAATCAGCTGTCAGAGTTAAGTTTACAGCAAATGACTGAAACATTATGGATATTTATGAGTGTGGTTGGATTCATACGCATACAACGCATGCCGCAAGTGTCATATGTCGAGTCGTCGCCACACATGACACCTTTGTGTCCCATCTCTCATCAGCGACACTGAACACATTGCAGACCATGATTGATGATGGATGGTGTTATGTGGAAACTGGCTGTGCAGAGAAAACAGCCAGCCCTGAATGATTTACACTGTCTGTTTCCCTCTTTTAATAAGCTGTAGCATTATCACACTATATGGATTCACGCACCAAAAAACAGGGGTAATAGAAGAGGCAGAAAACAGAGTGGAAAGGCAGACAGAATGGACAGAGTGTGCATGGGGAAAAGTAGAGAAAGTCTGCAGGCGGCTGGAGCAGAATTATGATGTATGTGCTGATACCAGGCAGTAAAAAACATACTGACACAGATTGAAACACACATTTGCTCAAGGTTTTGCCGGGGATTAGCACTGGACTGGGTTTCTCCCCTGCAAAGATGCTGTTTTATACTCTTATGGTGACTGTCTCAATACTCTGAATAAACAATTAACTAATTACAATGCAACCTTTCAGATACAATGAAGTGTGGGCTGGCAGAAGACTCTCCTGTTCGGTCTCACTGTTGCAAAAGGTGTTCCCCAGGGGTCATACCTGGAGCCACTCCTGTTCATGTTTTATACCACTGGCTCTTTTAAAGTGCGGTATGCTTATGGCAACATTAAAGGGAAGGGTTAAAATTGGGCTGAGCAGGGATACAGCCAAGGAAGTCACCTCAGCTCCCCCAAGGCACCAAAGTCTACACTGTGATTACTATTTGTCTTGTCAGCGGTAGAATAAAATTCAATTCAATGTGGGCTGTGATGCAACAGGCTGGTAACAAATTTCTTTGTATTTCAGAGAGGCACATTACTTTTTTCTGGATCCTAATATTGTAACTCTTGACAGACATGATGAATTATTTTTAGACATGAGCTTTAAGTGCCTTTTTTGTTTCCTCAAAAGTTATTTAATTACTTACTAGGGCCCCAGCGCACAGCTAGTCTTCTTGCAGTTTGATGGTAGGTTACGCTTCATTGCCATTCATGCCACATTCAAACATCCATGGTTGAATTTGCAATAAAAATTATTAAACAGGGTACTGCTGGTATGGCACAGAGGGTAGCAACTGGGCAAAATGATGCTCTCACATCTCGCGGGCTGCCTGTGTTCACGTCTGACCTGAGGTTCATTTGCCTGCATTCAACTGATTATGCTGATGAAACTGTTATGTATAAGTTAGGGCCCTCTTTTGACAACAAAATCAAAAAGTAATGTTAATCATATAAGTCTGCCTTAAATCTCCACTTGAAGGTTATAAGAGATGAGTACATTTTAGACTATTGAATTGTTGTTATTTGAACTCATGCATCTCCTTTTACACCCAATCATCAACAACTGATTAAAAAAAAACAGATATTTACAACTATCAATTTTGGTTCCTTCTTCTAATAAAAAAAGAGTTGCTGCCACTTTTTGGTTTGCTCTGGGTAATGATAGTTCAAAGTACTCTGTAAATTCATATCTCCTCTCAAAGCAAACAAACACTTAAAACAGTATTAGGGTATACATCTTAAAATATTTGCAATATGATATAAATAATTTTAAAGAGGGGACCTCCAAATGTTTACTTTTTCTTTATGGATGTTCCAAGACTTGGTGAAAGGCTTTTGTTGCTTTTTAATTTTTGAATAAGTTACAAAAACCTGAGACTTGATGAGGAGGTATTGGGTGTTTTGAAGAGGATGTTAAATGACCTGAAGGTGGAAACATCTGGCTATTGATATTATGAGTTTCTGATTAAAATTGGTCTTGGCAACTCTTGCTGTTTTACTCTTTTTGTTTGGATGTATTTTTACTCATTCTTTGAGAGAGATCTGTGGCATGCTTTGACCTCAACTATCTTTAAAAAGATATTTTCTATCAAAATTAGTTCATTTGGTTGAATATGTATGTATTTGATTTCTAGAATGGATATTTTTAATGAAGTTTATATTTAGGGGCTTTTATCTGTTGATTTTACAGACTGGACAGTTGAAAGCCAGACAGAGAGAGAAAAGAGAGAGATAAAGTAAGGACTGACATTCAGTGAAGGAGCAAGAAGTTGAATATTGACCCAGCATCACAGACTACAGTCTTTGTTTAAGTACTAAAAGACATGCCCATTGATGCCCAATGAAGGGAAAACTTCAAGAAAACTCCAATCAGCGTCTGGCAAAACCCCATCACCTAGCTTGCAGCTTTTAAAGTGATTGTTGAGTTCATATAGAGGCATTGCATGGATTATTCTATACTGTATAACATTTTGTCAGAGTCATATTCTTACTTTATGAGCCAGCACCCACTAGCAAAAGCAACAAAGCGAGGCAGAGGCTGCTGCAGCTCCAGTGGCCAGGATGATAAAGCTGGAGCCGCTGGGCAGCTGCTCCACTCGCTGGGATTGAGCAGTCAAATACTACAGAGGTTGTTTGTGTGCTACAGTCACCCAACAATGCCAGGAGAAGCTAAGGCCTTTCTGCTGCAGTGAGATTTAACGCTGACGGTTTTGTTGCGGTTGGCTGCCGGTGCCGTTGCAGCGACTGTGCAGGTGACAGGAAACAAAAAAAATGTGGACAGAAAGAACAAGAACATTGTGTGCTGTTGTACAGAGCCTGCAAAAGCTTTTCCCTCTATTTGTGATCCATTTACCAAGTATTTCCCCTGTTAAGCCATTAGTCGTTTGGAATGAGAGCAAGTTATTACACACGGACTATTTGTTTAGCCTGGAAAACATGATTTTCAGTTTGATATACATGAAAAAGCAGCAAGCACTATAATTTCATGAATTTTATCTTAAGATGCTTGTTGTTTGAGGTTAATGATGAATACAACAATGCATTTATGCCTGTAAAAGTACAAATGCAGCCTAAATAACTTAATGGAAATAAAATTGTGTGAGCAAAACGACTGGATCAACATATTAATTATCTTATCCATTACAAATAATGTAAGTACACTTCTCAAATGAAAAATAAACATGTAGGACACACTCCTGCATTTAGTATAAGCTGCAGTAGTATAAGCCACTGATCAACCTAATGCACTTCTTTGGTGTTACAAAAAATAGATCAAGTCTGTAACTAGAACTGTATTCTCCAGAACTTTTCCTCTTCTGATGATGTTGAATTGTGGTAGTATTTATTTTTTCTCCAGAGCTAAGTTCTCTTACCACCAGGTAATACATAATTTGGCACCCAGCTGTATAAAGAAACTAAATCATTATCCTTTTTTCTGAATGATGGAAAATGAAACATGTTTGAGTTTGAAAGGATGAGTGGATGTTCTCATATCTGCCTGAATAACTTGATTGTGGAGACTTCACACGGGCTCTCTGATGAATGAAAAAGCACAACCTGAGATAAACTCACAGTTCAACTTTGCGCTCATGCACTCTGCCACTAGTGTTCTAGATGTTATTGTATTTATGTATCTTTGACCCTGTACAATGTGTGTAACTGAAGGACAGTCAAGGAACACAGGAACACTTAATTTCCTGATGTACAAGGAATAAATTCAGAGGCTACATCTAATAAAATACCCATCAGCAGAGGTGTGGTTGTAAAATTAGTTACCAAGTCAGCTGGTGACTTTGAGCTGACTGCAGTCCTCAATGTTTTTGTTAAGCAGAAGAAAGATACAGAGTACTATGCTCAACATGTATGTTTATTTGTCAGTTTGGCCAGTTAGTGACTAGATTGTACAACAAAAACACTGGCTTTAACATCAAAAGCTTGGGGGCCTTAGCTCAAGAAGATATTCTCTAATCTCCAGAGGCTACTTAACAGAGCACAATAACCATTAGATTTTTTTTGTATTTAATGTATTCTCAAAGGCTTAGTCATTGATTTTCCTATATGTAAAAATAATATATTATTTAATACTATGATTGTACGAATTAAGTGTGAATTGGTAAGAGGGATCTTAGGGGTACAAGCTCCAGCTATTGTATTATTCTAAAATCAGTGAAACCAAAGCTTAGTCCAATAGCCCATTGATTAGAGTTTCTATTCTGTGTTTGCCTCAAGCTCATGAATTTAGATGTATTAACGTCTATCCCATTTTGAGGGACAGACAGAAAAAAAAAATAACAGCTAGCTGACTATTCGACTTTTACAAACCATTTTCAGCAACATTCCTGCCATCAGTTTGCTGCTCCAAAGCTATCAGTAGATTTCACATGACATAACAGACTTACTGAACAATCCCATAGCTGACAAAAAACCTTTGCTTTAAACTTTAGAGAAGTCGACAAAGCCCAATCTCAGGGGAGAAATTAAGACACAAATTTATTAGTGCTGAACAGACCTCTAGTCATCCTGAAAATAGTGCCAACTTGATCAGAGTATCGCCTCCTTTAATAGAATAACTGTCTAAAGACTTTCTGAAAGTGACATCTTATAGTGATCCTGATGTTATGAATTTATAATATTAAAAAGCTAATGTTAGCTCAATATCAACAGGTGATTAAATGATGAAAATGATCATTCTTCACCCCCCAAAGCTACAACATTACTGTCTCAAAACACATGAAACAGTTTATCTTTCAGTAGATTTTCATTCTGACAGCAAGGTAAGGGGAATGATTCTCTAACATTACATTACAATATTTTGCTGTTGTGATACAGAGAATGTGTCCTCAGTGCTGTTCAAGGGTCCAAAGTGGTCAAGACTTACAGTTTGCATTCATATCTTTAAAAAAAAAAAAAAAAAGAAACAGCTAGCTGACTATTCAACTATTCAATTATAAACCATTTCGGCAACATTCCTGCCATCAGTTTGTTGCTCCAAATCAATCAGTAGTTTTCACATGACATAGCGGACTTACTGAGCATTACCATGGCTGAAAAAGACAAACAAAAATTTTTTTCTCCAATTTAAACTTCAGATAAGTTGACAAAGCCCTATCTCAGGGGGAAAAACCAAGAGAGGACCAATTATGTAACAAAAAAATGTGTGTCAAACCGACCTCTACTTATCCTGAAAAAAGAGTCAACCTGACCAGAGCATCACTTCCTTAATAGAATAACTGTCTTTACACTTTCTAAAAGTGACATCCGGCAGTGATCTTGATGTTTTTAATATATATTAACAAGCTAGAGGAAGTTAAATACCAACATATGATTAAGTGATGAAAATTGTAATTCTTCACCCCCAAAGCTACAGTATTACTGTCTAAAATAACTCAAAACACATTAAACAGTTAATTTTCCTGTAGATTTTCATTCTGGCAGCAGTGTAAGGGGAATGATTCTCTAACGCTAACATTAATCAACACATAATAGTTTGCCATTTTAAGTGATATAGAGAATGTGTCGTAAGTGCTGTTCAAGGGTACAAAGTGCTCAACAGTTTGCATTTATATTTCAATTTTCCTGCAGTGGAGTTGGGCAAAGCTTATGCTGTCAGTGCTAGTTGACACTCTTTGAGCCCTCCAGCCCCCTGCACTGGTTGACTGACTGAAAGCTTTAAAAAGAGATGAAATGACTTCAGTCTGCAGCACAATCTAAAAGTTTCATGTTCTTCATCACCTTTTATGGGCAGCGGGCATACGTGACATATTTCCATGATGAACAGCTTGATTTGCCATCTGTATTATGTTACTTAGACAAGAGCAGGGGGACGGGGCGAGATAGTACACAGGGCGAGTTGTTGAGTGATTCTTTGCAGGGAGGGAGGCAGACCGACATGGAGAACAGAGACACACAGATGGAGAGAGAAAGAAAGAGAGAGAGAAAGAGAGAGTGGAGGCGAGCCTGAGATGTTTGTCTAGAAAAAAAAAAGGGTTGCTTCCTCACAGGCATGTCAAGTCGTCCTCAGATTGCCGCGGAAGAACAGGAGGATCGACTCACAGACACCCATTAACCAAACAGTCATGTATCCTCACTTCATGTTGCACCGCCAAGGCGCAAACGTGAGTACACAGAAGTGAAAAATACCCACACATACACTTGCAGGCTTGAGCAGCAGAAGGTGAGCCATAACAACTCTCCCCTCATTACGGCGAAAAAACTCAGATAGCGAAGTCTCACCCGCCCTCGCCTCCCCTTTCCCCCCCTCCCTGCTGCATTACTGACACTTCTCTGTTGTAGCGGCGAGCGGACAGAGAGGAAGGGCTTTAAATGATTTTTTTTCTCTCTCTCGGTTCTCTGGAGATGTCAGCTCCGATTCTCTTTGGTCGGGGAAAAAGGAGGAGAAAGAGAGAAGGGGGTCTGAAGAAGATTTTAGGGGCAGTGGGGGTGGATGCAGCTGAGATTCGTGCAGCACTCGAGGCTACAAAAGAAGACCTGTCTGCTGACTTTAATGCTGCGCGCTGCCACCAGTAGAATATTTAGAAAAGAGATGACAGTAAGAAAGGTGCAAAGGGGTGCTAGGGAAAATTTCAAAAGAGACAGGCAAACAAAGCAAGCAGCAAAGGTGAAGAACCTAGAGCTGACGTGAACACAAAGATTAGCAAATAAATAGCCGGGACACTTGTGCACCAAAGCTGTAAACCTGATTAAATCCTGCATCATTCTATGGCAAAAAATTAACATTCTGTCAGCTCAAGTGTTGATGTTCACACTGCTCTCAACGAAATTGGGACATGAGTGTCTCCTTCCCATCATTCATAATGCATGACACACAATGTGTGTGAGGCATATCACTTCAGAGGCAGGCCACACCAAACCCTGCTGAGGATTAGGTGAAGAAGATCTCCCAAAGAATAAGGGATTCCAAGATGGCTCCGAGTGGAAGCATCATTTATAATTGAATCTTCCCCAGAGGATGGTGCAGCCTGTCTGCCGTTGCCAAGGATTCGCAGAGAGCCCAGAACTCCTTCTCCGCTCCTCTCCTCCTCCTCCTCCCTTTCACTCGCTCCAAGTCTGTCTCTGTCTGTCTCTCCACCTCCTCTTCCCTCCGCCTTGACTGAAAGGCCCTCGTACACAAGCGGCAAAATAGCAACCTCAGTTGCTGATCTTATCCCACGGCCTTTATGACTCAAACCTCAGTTGGTCACATTAACTCAATCTAAACTTTTACAAACTTGATTTCTTTCAGCAAAAGGAAAGGGACAAGTTAAGATATGGCAAGTTTGATATGTGTCGAGGCAAGATGTCAAACTTCCAGTTATGCTAAGACTTGGCTGCTCTGTTTCCAGCACACTTTCATGCCATGAATATATCAGGCTTTTATAATCATCTCCAAGATCTGCTAAAAAATGTGAACAATACCCAGTGAATTGTCATATCCATATGGTAAATTAAAGCTTAACAAATTGAATCATATATTTGATTGGCTGGTGTCCAATTTAAGGTGAACCATTCCTCTTGTGCACTGTCAGCTGGGAAAGGCTCAAGCCCTGGTGACCACCAAAGGGATATGTGTTTAGGCAGTAGATGGATGGATATTAAGTAATCTGCATACCCTCTACTGCAATAGGTGGTACATTAGAATAGGGCTGAACAATTAATTGCACATTAGATTAAATCGCAATATGGCTTGTTGCAATTTTCAAATCGCAGACAGAGCAATATTTTTAACCCAAAATGTGTTGAAAATTTTGGCATTGTGATGTAGTTTCTTGCAATTTCATGCCTATTTTAACCTTTATTAACCCAGTTTTTACAACTTTATGTCTATCTTGCTCCCATTCATCTTTTTGTTGGCCACTGTCAGACCATGTTTGGAATTTTTACATGGTTTTCAAAATTTAACCCCAATTTTGCTGCTATAATCAATTTTCCTTAGTCACTTGAATTTTTTTGCCTTTTTTTTTTTTTTCAATTTCATTCCCATTTTGCACCTTTTAACTTTTTTCCACTTTCGTACATTTTTTTTTTTACCCAGTTTTTACAATTTCATACCTATTTTGCTTCTGTTCTGCACTTCTCCTCTTTTTCTCAAATCTTTTATCCTGAGATTGATTTAATGTCATATTGGTTATACTATAAAACGATCTACTGCTTATGTTTGTTTAAGAATACATAAGATGAGGAACACTAAAAAAATCGCAGAGTAAACCGCAATTGCAATATTGGGGAAAAATATCGCAATTAGATTGTTTTCTCAAATCGTTCAGCCCTACATTAGAAAAACCTCCGACAAGGTGTTTCTAACAATGTTGGGTGAGTTGGTAGTAAATACAAGGAAAACTGCTCTCTCGTACTGTGAACAAATCCTTGAAAATATTCCTGGGTCCACATCCGGATTTGGATCACCACCAAAATGTAATCAGTATCACCTGAAAATGTCATCCAAGTCCACATCTAAACTGCAACCCCCATACTCAGGAAATATTAACACGGCAGAATTAACAGAATTTTCACCACATTGTAGACAACTTGCAGATCAAAACTTAAGACAAGCTTGAGTTTATATAACAGGGCCTTGACACAGTAGAGGAAGATCTTGTTTTTCTTTTATTTTTGTTTTGGTACAATTCCACAAAAAATACAACATATTGTGTCTGTGAGATGCTTATGTCAACTCCCTTAAAAAGACATGCCTGACAAATCCTACAGTCTGATCAGATTTAATTTAAACATTTGATGCATCCCTACAAATAGGAAGTGAATTCTTCTAAATTATGATGTATCTTATTATCTTTCCGGCAAACAAGGATAGCCTCAGTGTAATTCAAAGTGGGTTGGAGCCAAAAAGTCCCTTTTAAGTTTAAATTGACTGTATCCATGTTTTGCTGTTTAAAGTACCCTATTGGTATGAGACGTTGTCAGATTTTATTTTTGGTATGAGGTAATATAGAGGATCCAGTCATCTTTTATTACACAGATTGTTTATTTAAGGCCCTGTACTGAAACATGTTTGCTTTGTAAAGAACAGGCTCTTCAACTGATACAGCTATAGTTGCACTGTTATTTCACAACATGTCAACAAGCCACAGCAGCAAAGAGATTTTGGTAGTGAGGTTTGTTTGCCTCTGACTAGCTGTATACAGAATTTAAGAAGTCAAGATGGATTGACTATCTGTCAAACCAGCTGCTGCCTTGTGCTACACCAAGAAACCAGCTCTCGTGTTCACTCAATGTTAGACAGCTGTCTTTTTTCCTTCGAGCTCTGATGACAAAGTCAGCCACAAAACTTTGTATAGCCTCTGTCCTCCTTTGGCCGGACTTAGCTGTCAGTGTGGGAAGTGATAATTGATGCGGCATTCTGCATGTAGGTTTGCCTCTTGTAAAGTAATTGCAGTTTAAAATGGAAGATGACAACCGCAAACAAAATGTGACAGGCCGAAGGAGAGCATGAGACTTACCGTGTTATGACAGCCCTGTCAAATCATCCATCGCTCTGAAATGCTGGCTGTGTATTTCAATTACAGGTAGTCTTTATTTACTAAGGTATTTGAATATCTAAGTCTCAGATGCCCACCTGCCTTTGAAGAAAATGGATTAGAAAGCTGGAAGAGTGGATGCTAAAAGGAATCAGCGTCTTGTTTGGAGCAGGGCTAATCTTCTCTTTGATATCCACAACATCAAATAGAAAAGTACTACTTGAACCTAAAACTGGATCCACAGTAATGGCTCTCCCTCACAGGGGAAAACAAACAAGCTGACAATACAGATCTTTGTTTTTCTAGATCAAAATCAAACTGTGAATAAAACAAACCTGATGACCTTAGATGTCTGCTCGGTGCCTTTTTTGTCTGAATTTGATGATTGTACACAGAAACACTGATTCATTGTCTACTACACAGCTAAGCATCTGTCCCTCCTGTTGGCATGGCAACCCGACACCTCAGCCAACTCTATCTTTGACCAGCCTGATATATCAAAACTAAACTTCCATCAAACATCTTCATATCTCAAATTTTAACTTACAGGCAGGGTTGTCCCATGACAAATTGTGAGATATACTTAAATGTTCATGTAATGTACCTCCACACACTCCCTGCACTGTTTTAGAAAATTCCAACACAGAAGAAAAATGAAACTGAAACTACTGACAGACAATTTTAGGCTCACATATTTGTGCAAAGTTTGCAAAGAGCAAAGATGTCTGATGGGGGCTGGGCTTACCACCCGGTCTACCAGAATTCTGACACTACTAGAACTACCATGGCAGTCATTTTGACTGCTCAGACATTTTTTGCAATAAGATGGATAATAAATAAAAAATTCAAAAAATAATTTGATGAAAAGGGTTAAAAATGCACCATGACACTAAATAGAAATTAAAATGAATGAGATTTTTATTTTATGGACACCAACATAACTTCTGAACTTACATATGCAAACTTGGACTGAATTCCTGTTTCTTTTTCAAATACAATCAAATTCCTTCCATCTTCAAAATAAGTTGGTGTCATCATAAGACACTGTGACTGTAACAGAGAACTGATTAACCATCATAAATGCTCTTGTGTTTGGCACAGTAGTTACTGCTAATATTTTGAGATGTTGCCCTGTCAGCAAAACGGTAAAGCCTTAAAAGTTTTATTTCCTGGAATACTCCTCTTATCAGATCATTTCCATTTCATGACATACTTGATAGATCAAAAAGATATATATTTATAAGAAAACCATACTATAATGTAAACTAGAAAAGCACTCAGAGAGTGCAGACCTCTGCCAACCAGCTCAGCTTAGTGGCTTTTCTTCTCTGATTGGACAGCCGAGTGTCCGCTCATATCTCTCCATGTGGAGAATGCTGCATTCCATTTACATTGGAAGGGGGGAGAGGGGATTGTAAATGACGTGATCTTCAAGTTATCACCATTTCAGTTACCAACTTGGAAAAAAAAGTGCCAATCTACAGGCTATTGTTAGCCGTTATGTTAGCAGAAGTCCTCCTGGCATTGCAAGGGAAGCCAGGAAATGTAGTGTGGCATAGCCTTGAAAACATTCAAGTCAGTTTGCAAATAAAGTACAATTTCCATAATGATGTAAATGAATTGGATTTGCCATTATAAACTTCAGTGTTCTGTGTCATCAACCTGGATCTGATCAGCACCTGGTAAATTTTTTAATGTAAATCTATTTAGTAGTTGTATAATCTTGCTAACAGACTAACAGACAGACCCCGGCGAAAACATTACCTCATTGGTTGAGGTCATTATTTCAAAGGCCACGTGTAGCACCTTTGCAGGCCACCAGTGGGTCCTGGACCACAGGTTGTTAACCACTGGTCTATGTATAGACTAAGAAGCTCTCAAGAACACATAAAACAAATACAAGCTTACATTACAGTATGAGAATAAGGATTCCTACTGTAGACTTCATACCTTGAAAATTTGCATATGAGATGTCAGGAAATGTATAATTTGATGTTTCCAGTCATCTTTTTTTTTTCTGAGTCACTCCCTGAGCTAGATGAACCTTCTTCCAAGCACCAAGAGACATTACTCTCTGAACCTGCTCTGGTTCTTCCTTGTCATGGCTGTGAAGCAAGAGTAAAGCCTCCTTATTTGTAATTCGCCTTATCACTTTTGCCTTTCTTGTTAGCTAGATTTTAGCATCACTATAAATTCTGCAGAAGGAAAACCACCCAGTAGCTTCAAAGAGTATAAAAAACAAACAATCAATAGAGCAGAAGAAAGAGCTGCTAAATGTAACAAGTGAAAAACCGTACCCCATGTAAATTGCATGCAGTCAATTTGACTGCCAATGGTAGTTCGAGGTAGTAATGCCCACAACTCTTTTGTGTTTTTGAATTTTAATGATGGAACAATTTCAGAAGAAAATATACCCTCATTTAGGAAAAGTCAGGGTCCTATGGATATGTAGATATTAAACAATCAAAGTTATGACATTGCAAATTTTGAAAGCAGTCAAA
Organism: Scarus forsteni; assembly: GCA_036419115.1. Classification (NCBI taxonomy): domain Eukaryota; kingdom Metazoa; phylum Chordata; class Actinopteri; order Labriformes; family Labridae; genus Scarus; species Scarus forsteni. The sequence goes on from JAZDUH010000135.1 coordinate 10,000,164, forward strand.
ATGACTGTCTTGGTAGTTCTAGTGTTAAAGACCACGGAGTGGACTTTCAAAGCAGTCAGAGCATCTGCCTGTGAGGATCTGAAAAAAATACATGAAGTTATTGTAGTAACTGTAGGGTTATTACATCATAACCCCCAAGAAGTATAAACAGAGCATTTTAAGTTGTATTTCATTTAAAGAGACATAGTACAATTACAAATCTTAATAAAAGGTGCCACTTTCTTCTGCTCCCCAAGCCGCTCGACAACATTGAAAGCAAAGAAAATTGATTTGGGAGAACATAGGACCTTAAAAGCTTTAAGGAAGTATCCCTCTCATTAGCAAAAATGATCATGAGACCTTATAAACCTGGACTTGCAATGAGAATATTTTACTGATGCCTAAAGCATCACAGATTCTGCCCATTGATCCAATTCTTTACTAATTCCCGCCGTTTTGCCTGCAAATGATTTAAGGCACAACAACTTCAACCACGTTACATTATCAATATTTACTGCAGTTCTGTGTAAACAGATGATTCAGCCAGCTTGCAGTTATTCCACCCGTTCTTGATAAAATCACACAGAAAGTGACTTGGACAGTTAGTATCACGCTGTGCAAAAATCAAGCCAGGCTTTTGACTGCTACTGTCTCCTGTCCACCATTATTACTTCTTTAAACACATTGATTGGGCATCCAGAACTTAGAAAGTAATTAGAGAGTTGTTGAGAAAAGGATATTTATTATTTTAGCTGTTTATCTGTGTTCAAATGGAACTGGTATTAACTTCCCATCCTTACTTATAATACCAGAAATCTGATCAGCTCAAGCTTCAGTTGGAGTAGATTTTGTCCAAAATGTGACAAAAATCTCAAACTGGTCTGGGGGAAACTGTAGCCCATGATCCATGTTTAGTTGGCCTGCAGCAAGTTTAAAAAAATAATGAAATTTTGGCCCTCAACTGATCCTTAGGCCATGCTTGACTGAAGAATAAAGGCTAAATGATTACAACTTGAGCAGCAGCATGAATGCCTTCACTTGCTTTGCCATCTGCTCAGTCTCCATCTGGTTTACAAAGAATATAGGGTCAACCAACTCTCCCATGGTTTGTTCTGTAGCGCATTACAAAGTAACGCATCACAGTAATCTAACTACTTTTTCAGGTAAAAAGGAAAGTAACATACTACTACTGAAAATTTGGTAAAAAGTTCTTCCTTTTTAAAAGTGGCACAACGTTACTTTCCCACGGATAGATCTGACATCAATGCTGCCTACTCAGCTGCTCGCATAGACACGAGCAGCGTTGCCAAGTCTGCTCATTATAAGCTTCTAAGGGCCACAAATCTCGTGAGTCACGGCCGCAGGTCGTGCTTTTTTCGGGCTTGTTTCTAAATGACTGGTAGGTACTTAGTCCACTTCCTCCTGTCCTGGTTATCACGCACCCCCTCAAACACACTTATGCACACTAAAGAAATACCTGTTATGTTCTCTGTAGTACTGTTTGTACGCCTTCACATTTAGGAAAAGATATGGGGTTCTGTCCAATGTCGAGCAATGTAAAAGTAATGAAAAAGTAACGGGTAATGTGAAAAGTTACTTTTCATAGAAAGTAACTAAGTAAAGCAACATGTTACTTTTTGACGAAGTAATGAGTTATGAGCAAACACTACTTTTTAAAAGTAGCTTCCCCATCACTGCTTGTTACCTGTGGTCTTGAAAACTAAATCAAATCACCTTTCTGTTGCGTTGGACATTGGACATCTCAATCACAAGCAAAAACTAGAAAGCACTCGGAGAGCGCAGACCTCTGCCAGCGCCACAGTCCTCAGGCATATTGTCATTTTGACCATAAATATTACTCCTACCTTTATTTCATCTAGATATTTAGATTCCTTGACCATGAAAACATAACAATAGCAACTGGATTTATAATGATATCTATTTTAGTTCAGTAGTTATTCACAGAAATCACATTTTTCGCCATGGCGGCCAGACGCTGATCCCGATCAACACCAAAATTGAATCACTTCTTCCTTTGACCATCCTGAACATTTCCTGAAAATTTCATCCAAATCCATCCATTACTTTCTGAGTTATTTTGTTCACGGACGGACGGACGGACAGACAAACTCTCCCGAAAACATAACCTCCTTGGCAGCGGTAATTACCTTTACATTTATACTTCAAGCTCCAAATACAGCAACTACATCACTTAGTTGGATTGGACCTTTTCCAAAGTTTGAAGAAACTCCTTAAAAATTCTCTCCAAAATGTTGTTCTCACAAGAATTGACAACATAATGCTTCAGACTTTGGTTGTTGAGTGTAGAGCCATGAAAATTAAGTCTGAGGGCTGAAAAAGAAAAACATATGGTTATATATAAATATCCATCAAGTTTCTACCCTACAGCTCACTTAGCTACCCCCTCTGAGCCAAGGACTGCAATTACGAGGGAACACTTAAGCTGGCAACCACTGTGGCCCTGCTTTTCTTTCCAAACGACTCTTCAGTTTAAGTTGCAGGCTGCCATCAGTTGCAACCTTGATGAAGTGATTGGTCTTGACAAGTAGCTTTCGCTTCAGTGTTACATGCATTGCAACCTGTGAGGAACACAAGGTCTATTGTTAAGTGCACGGGCCTGTACTTAACCAAGATTAAATGGAAGCAATCAGTCGATGGTGATGGAGATTTCTCACAGTGAATCAGGACATATTTCTATGAAGGGTCCTACCTGCTTCCTGACGGTATGTTATTTAATGCTGTGAGAGGTGGGAGTTTTAATGTATGGGTTTTTTATGCGAAACTTTGAATAAGGTTTAGATCTGTTTTAAGAGCTTGAAAACTTTGGGTTATATTTAAAGTGACAATCACTCTCAACTTATGAAATTTGGTGACAGAACAAGTCTAAAATGTATGCAGAAAACTTTATTTAGTAAATTTCCGTAAACCAGAAGATTATTTCTCAAGATGACATTTAAATTAATTAATCCAAGCAAACAAGCAACATGTTTTGGTTGCACACTAAGAGTGAATCCCAATTCTACGCCTTGGCCCTTTTCTTACCCCTTACCCCCTTGGTTTTATACATTCACGTCTAGGGAAGTATACTGTGGACCGGTACTTTCATGTACCAGTCCCGAATTGGGTCGGTACCCAAATACTTTTAAGAATCTGGAAAGACGGTACTGTTATCGGTACCTAAACGTCTCTTCAACTGTCACGTAGTTATGACACTACCTCCAGTCCAGCAGCGGTTCTGGGTGAAGACATAGCAGGCATCTTGCTATCAGCAGTGTGTTTTCACCCCTTCTCCTTGGCCCTCAAAGGTATTATAAGGTATTATATTCAAAATTTTAAATTCAAAACAGGGCATAAGAAATGTAGCTAAACTAAATACTAATAAGGGAATTAAAACTCTGTCTATGTTTGACGATCTCTGATCTGTGTTTACGCTGATGGGTATTAAAACATTTTCTGGAGATGATTTCCTACGGTGAGTTCCTCTTTCCCAATTTTTAGATGGCTCAGCTGACTTAGAGATGGCTTATTTGGAGGCAAAGTGGTAGAGCTTTGGAGAAGAGGAAGAGGAAGAAAATTTCTAAATCTTTGTAGAAAGCCTACGCTTGGTCCACAATACTGTAGCTACTGAACAGATATCAGACCTTCCAACTGCAAAACTCTGCTTAGATACTGAGGTATGCATGGGTACAAATGGGGAGCGGTGTACTGAGAGTACCAAGAAACAGCCAGATCGTAAGTGCCTATTGCTGCTTTAAGAAGTTCCAATTCCACACAAGACAGACCAAGGTCAAAACTTGATCAAAACAATTCAAGCCTCTTCCACAGTACATTTCTGAAAGTTTAATCAATCAAAGCTCTGTTCACTGGAAATTTGGCCATTTATATGCAACACTATATATGTTTTTTTTTTTGTATACTGATCAGACATTAAATCAAGAAAACAAAACTGAGCTAATAAGCATCCTTGAATTTTTAAGCTTAGCCATTCGGTGAGGAAAAGGAAATTATATATATCTATATCTATATATATCTATATCTATATCTATATCTATCTATCTATATATATATATATATATATACATATATATATATATATATATATATATATATATATACCCACACACACACATATATATATATATATATATACACACACACACACACACATATATATATATATATATATATATATATATACATATATATATATATATATATTTTTTTTTTTTTTAAATTTTCCTTAATGTTACTTTTCCTTTTAAATCATTTCATTGTCATATGTTTTTTTCTGTTTGCAAGAAACAAAAGGTCTACATGTCTTCTATCGTGTCGACACAGTCAAACTCATGGCCCACCTGATTCCTGTTCTGTTTACAAATGCTTATAATCACTCAGTCACGAGTATAACACTTTGTCCTGATTGCATTTTTATACTACATAAAGTGAAGCCTCACTGTTCACCACCTCTGTCTGCTTTCCGCCATGAAATCCCCTTTGCTATTTTTGCTTATGTCCTAACTGATTGCCCTTTTCAAGAGTGTGACGTCATTACTTTCCAAAAGGCATGGGGAATGAAGTTAGAGGCATTGATCAGGCAGTTTTTAAGCATAACTGTAAATCATATTGATGCCTCGAACTGGTAAGTTGTTCTTACTTCCCATCCCTTGTTGAGAATCCCAACGATCGTTTTGGGTTGCAGGGTTTGTTTGATCCATACAGTCTGGGAAATAACTGTGTGTTACGAGAACAGTGAGTATGAGCAATGCTTGAATATTACCCAAGCTCCTCTGTGCAATCAGCTTCTTATATTAGTGTTTCCCTTAGTCTAAGCACACACAGATACACTGCTATCCCCTCTCACTAAGACTGTCTTTTTCACTGAGTCCAAGCAACATTATTGGAGGGTTCTCTGTAGCTGCAGTTTTCCAATTCCCCCCGGCAGGTGGTTTGACTTTAGCCCTCTATTGAATGTGTCAACCTTATAATTAATGCCCTCCCTCTCTCCAATTCACCTCCACACTCTGTCTCCCCTCCCATTCTTCTCTCCACCGACTGCTCTCTTCCTTCACCATTGACCAGCTATACTTTGTCCAAGACTTGCAGGTAGTTCTTGCAATTGCTCCAAGGACATTGAGACCAAGACAAAACAAAACAGTGACTGAAGCCATGGGAGGAAAATTTGGCAGTGGAGCTACGATCCATCTCCTTTTGGTCATTTGGCCACAAAGCTGTGGAGGGGTCGGTCCTGCACCACCTCCTCCGTTATCTGTTTCCAATCCTTTATCAAAGGGAGGAGAATGGGTTTGGGAGGAAGGGAGGGACAGAGGAGCAGAGATAGATGCTTAAAAGGCCACAGCCATGCTGCCTATCTACAAACAAACAAGAGAAGCAGAAATCAATGGAGAGGGGAAAGAGGGGACACATCTGGGGTGAAGGGTAGTTCTTGAAAGCTGTAATTAATGGAATACTTAAGCACTAGTTATGGATTGGCGATAGGCCGGAGAGCAAATGCCAGTCTCACCGAGGACAACACAAAGGCACTAAATGAGCACGTGTTAAAGGAGATTGCCCACATCTGCATGCGCATGTGATCTTGGCAGTCTGAAGTGGGCTTGTGCAGAATTGCATGCGGATGTGTATGCTGATCAGCGGCCAAGGCTTAGCTGAATTTGCCTGGGGTGAGGTTGAGAGGGCCCGGGGGAGTTCGGAGGGCAGCGGGATGGAACATACTGGCCCTCTCACAGTGTCTTAGTGTCGGCCTAATTAAAAGCTGAGCCAAAAAGCTCTCCACGTTGTTGTTGCTGCTGCAGCCGTTCTGTGTGTGTATGTCAGCGTGTGAATGTGCTCGCAATTGAAAGTGTGTTCGAGGATGTGTAAGTACTTGAAAACCTGTGCCTCCATTTTATTGTGTTCCCAAATACTCCAAGGCGAGTGTTCTAAATCCTGAATGGTCCGTCAGCCCAATTTTATGTCTCAAAATACTCATTATGCCACATAAAAGGGTTACTAAATTGTAATTTGAATTTGGGTATAGCCTACTTAAGCACAAGAAAAATAGGCCAGAACAGCTTAAAGTTGATTAAATGGTTACAATGCCCTGAGGAGAGAAAAACTTCTTTAGAATGAACAGAATATAAACAATACAATTTAGCTTATTTGAGGGGATTAAGTTTTCCTTCTAACTTTTTTTTAATTCTGTGTTTTGAGGATTCATGTAAGTTATTGGCAGCCCTGTATATGTAAAGCCTCAGGCTGCACCTGAAACCCAGTCTTGAGCTTGCAAGACGAATCCAATTCATTGTCAGACAGAAAAAGCAAACGTAGTTTCAGAAATGATGCATGACCATATACATGTCTTACACATACACCTTAAAAAGAACTGAACAAAGCCAGGGTGACGTCAGCCTTTAGTGGTGGAGGAAGAAAATACCAATACAAAAACATATTGCTAAGTTTCATAGTGATTTAAAGCTCTACATGTATATTTTATTGTAGTCCTCTGCTGTATCTAGGCTCCTGACTGCTATGTGGTAGTAACCATTCATTCATTCTTTTGACTATCCTCTTGAACGGCCAGATTTTCAGACTTCAAAATGGGGACACTTCAATTTTAACTTGAATCCAAATGCATTAGCTCAGGTTACAAAGGCAGGACAGATGAGTCAGCAGTGAGCTTGAAAACTAAGAATTTATGCTGTTTTTATTGGCCGAATTGGCAAAGTTTAGGCACCAACATTGATCAAAATAAGGCATACACTGATAAACCAGCATTGCAAGCATGATGTAATGTCTTGGAATGTTTAAGTTTGTTGAAACGGGCGACAATATGGTGACTGCCTGAAATCGGGACATATTGGATATTGTGGGAACATGGAACACAAAGCCTGAAAACAGGAAGGTCCCAACTAAATTGATATGTCTAGTCACTCTTCTCTCCCCTATGTTCTCCACCTTTGTCACAAGAAAGCAAGATCTTGGCTGCATCAAGGACTTGAGAGCACCACCAGCTCATATGCTATCCAGCAGCTCAATTGAATCCCAGCAGATAAGACAGGAAGCTGATACATGGACCCAGTTTGACTTTTCAGAAAAAATAGGGGGGAGACTTTTAGTGGAGGTAAAATGCTCAAGACTGGTCTTTAAAGAGGACATATCATGCTGATGCATGATTTAATACTTACATATAATATAATACATTTGAAAACAAGACCTTACACCCCCTTAATTTTCAAAAAATTAGATATTGCATTTTTTCTGATATCCTAGAACGAGATTTGATGCCTCTGAAAATAGGTCATTGCGAGATGTCCGCGAGATTTCAAACGTCATGACATCACGAGGTACCTTTCTTTTTATTGGAGTAATCTGATAAAACACTTCCTCCTCTGTGATGTCCGTTAGCCCCAAACCCTCACCGAGGAACACATCCAGCAGCAGGGGTATAAAGCTCCCTCGCTAACTCTCCCTCATTACCAGCTCTGGCCTGTAGGGGGACTCAATACGCGGTCGCTGCTTTGAGCCTGCCGGAAAATACAGTAGAAGAAGAAGGACAGGCTGGCTCAGCCCCGATAGAACTGACCAATCAGAGCACAAAGGGCTGTGACATTGCGAGGTAACTTTAGGTCATCCTTGAGACGAAGCGTTTCAACAAGAGCTTGATAATGGCCTAAAATGAGGATTTTGAGAACGCTATTGTGGGGCAATGAAGGAACTAAATGACTTGTACTGAGGGCAGAAATGCTTTACAGGCATCCTAGTCTGGCATAGTGAAAAGGAGAAACAAGCATGATATGTCCTCTTTAAAGACAAAGCAATTATATCAGTAATTTCATTAACTTTAACTCAGAAACATTGCCTGCATTGTCTCAAACAATTACAGCACTTCTCACACACAAATCCCTAAATTTGTCCTGATGATTCACTGACTTGCTTGTCACTCTCGTACCTCACAGCAGGAAGTTTCTCTGCAATTTGTCTGTCAGGCAATGGAGGTGTTGCGGAGGGGAAATGATGGAGGAGTTTTGGGTTCAGACATTACAAGAAGACTTGGAGGAGGAAGGATTTTAACTGGAAATTTGAAAATAAAATGTAAAAATACAACATTGAGATCAAAGTTCTAACTAAATATTAAGAATATTTAGGGCTGGGAAAAATCAATTAAATAGATTAATTCAAATTATTTTCTGCAGAAGATTTAAGAAATTAAAAATCAAGATTTTTTTTCCTTGCTTTAGTCCAATTGTAAGTAGTTGCAATTTTTGAAAACAATTACAATTTTTATGATGGTCAGCCTTGTAGGGTTTGCACAAGCACCTTTATAGGTTTGTATTTGTTATTTAGGTAGATTAAATATTGATCAGAGAGTTTCATGCTAATACTGTAGAAATACATCAGCCATTTAGCATTTATGTAGACAAACCTGCCTACGTTTTTTACGACATAGTCAACCTTTTATGACCCAGACTTTGACTTTAAGAGGGAAACATTTAGACAACATAAAGGCAAAAGTTGATTTATTTCATTTTTATGACACTGGGAGTTTTGATTCTTTTAGAAAGGGAAAAATCAATTAAAATCGTAAATCGAATGTTGTGAAAAAAAAATCGGGGATTTTACTTCTAGGCCATATCGCCCAGCCCTAAGAATATTAATGAAGAAAAAGACTGAACTAAAAACTTAAATTTGAAGAAAAAATGAACATGCATACAGTATTGATAATGTGGACTTCAATTTTCAACTTCCTTCCAGATTTTTCAACTTTATTCTTGACATTTTTAATATTTTGGTTGTGTTTGATCAAAAAAATAAATATATAAATAAACTGCCTCCTCTAAATATTTTTCCATTTCCTGTCCCTTATATACCTCTTGAGAAAATCTGAGCTAGCATACATGGAAATTTGGGCTTAAAAGCTTAGATGTTCATGTTCTGAAACGCAAAAAAACCTCAGCAAATTCAGGACATTTTTGGGGTTTTGTGCATGTGTGAATGGAGATTTTGACCCTGACAGACGTTTTTGTGTTTGCTGGTTTGCATTTTTCTTTTAATGAGGATGTGTCTACTTTGAAGCTAAGCTACCAAGGGCATTTATCCCCTTTTCTGTCTCTTTTTCCTTCCATCTTTCTTTTTCTTCTTCCATCAATCTTTCACTTAAATACCTAGACCCCACCCAAAGCCAGGCAGCCCAGTTGACGCCTTTGAAGATGTACTTAGCTGAACTGACGAGAAATTTAAAGCGAGCGACAGTGGCTTTCAACAGCTCATGAAAGGCAAAAGAAATCTGTCACTCTGTGTGAGTCAAATGGATGTGGGAATTGTCGTGGTGGCATGGGTAGCGCGGACGGGGGGACTATAGGCAAAAAACTCTGTACAAAGCTTACTTCAATCCCCTTCGCCCAGGCTCGCACACATCTTGGTTCGTACGGCATGCATGAAAATGAGCGGGTGCACAGGAGAGACAAAGAACGGCTCAGATGGTGGAACCCTTGAGCTACCTTTGACAAAACGGGAACCAAAAATGCATCATTCAAATATATTTTGGCATATCGTAACTCAACAGATTTCTCTCTCCTTGCCCTAGGACATCAAATTGGCACAAATCAGGACCCCATTTTTTTCTCTCAGTCCACATGGGGAATTTATTCCAGTGCCCTTGGGAGTCAGGCTCATTAAAACATATTACCACTCCTGTCATATGGAAACCCACCTAACGGCACATGATCCATTTCTGTTCAAAAGTAAAAAAGTACAAACTCTGTGACCCGCACAGCTAGAATATGTTGCAGTAGAAAGGCAAGGTGACAGACTCCATTGCAGAGTCTAGACATGAGCTCTTGTTTCATCAAAGGGAAGACATCAATCTGTGAGCTGAGCCAATAGGGCAACAGGTGCCTCAGTCACACAGCGCCTATCTGGATCTGACTTCATTTTACTGCAGCGTTGGATATGAATACTGATAGGGATGTGTTCAACTGTGCCAAGGGAGGCATAAATAGCAGCACAGACGATACATGCAGAGAAACAGCTATCTTTGAAACTTTATGCATGTACAGAAGAGGCACAGATAAGATTCTTGCAGTTGTTTATATGCGAGGAATCCTAAGAGGAGACTTAAGATTGCAGTAGTGGTTTCCTGTATGGTGCTCTGGACAAAAGGTATGTGTTGTGTATTATGTCTGGTTGTAAGGAGGCTCACCTTGAGGTTACAAATTGATGCCTTTAACTAGCAAATATGGCAGAAATCCATAAAAGCTCTAATCTGTACTGAAATATGCAACGTCTTGTGCCTAGAAAACAACATGTGTGGCACAAATCTGCTCTTATCCCCTTCATATTTGTTCACATTTCAAAATCCATTCTTGTCAAAGCATTTCTTATCTCTTGCACAACCCAGGATGCCCCCAGTTGAATCACCGCACCTGACCCCAAGCTCCATCAAGCAGGTTGTGGATCCTCGGTATGAAGTCTGAGTCAGAGACCAAGTATGACAACCTGAATGGCAACCACCTCAGGGTGCTGCTTTGCCAACCTGTATTTAGTAAGATGGGTTAGGTAAGGAACACAGGTCAGGTAAACAGAGCTGAGCGTTTCTCTTCTTCCACTTGATAGTAAATTGAATTAATTCACCCAGCATGTTCTATGAAGCAGTAGAAGTTTATAGTAGCATTTGGTATCAAATAGTACTGCATGGCATCAGCTATAATGATAAGGGCTTGGATTCATATAATGTCATATTCTTGTGAGAGGAAGTAACAAACAAACCAAAGACAAAACAAGGACATCGGGGGAAAAACAGCAGCAAATAAAAACAAAAACAAAAACAGAAAAACAAGAGCACTCACTTTTCCTCAAGTGAAACAACACCTCAAGGTAGATTGGGCTTGTTCAGTCCATACCTCAGGATAAAATTAGTGCTAGTCCATTCAATACCCTGAGGCAGAGACTTCAAACCATTAAAAAACACTTCCTAGCTGAAATGATAGGATTGACGGCGGTATACGCTCTTCCATATAAAAATGGCTGGAACATAGACCATTTCAACATTTCAAATGATACTGTTCATGAGTTCATCAGTCCTCAAAAACTTCTGGTCTTTTAACCCTGTAAATGATTCAAAACCTTTGCAGATTATATGTTTTTCCGGCATTATCTTTTTTGTCTTGGAAGATCCATATATTTGATATCAAAAAGCTTAAACAACAAAAGCAATAAAAAAAAGCTAATATCCTCTTAAAGTGCTCAAAATGTCCTTTTTTGAATGATGCATAATGGGAATGATGCAAAGATGCCTGAGAATAACTTTTGTGCATTTAAAACTAGAACACTTGGTACTTTTTGGTATATGGAGAAAAAAACAGCCCTTTAAAGGTACATGGTAAAAAGTTATAAATTGATATCTAAAATAAACTGACAATCTGATTTTATTCAAGGACCCCTGTGGGCGATGGGCCCTTTGATTGTTGCTAACTTCCTCCATCTTATGGCCCCCTACCCTAAGGTTTAGCTTTGACTATAGTTCAACTTGTACCCCAGGGTCAAGCTTTGGCTGGTACATGATAAAACCTGGGATATGGGGTGCTGGTTTGGCGTAGTGGTTAGCACCCCATGTACATGCTTCTGCTGGTCCAGGTTCGATTCCCGCCTGTGACCAGTTTGCAGAGTGTCTTCCCCTGCTCTCTCTCCCCCTTTCACAAGCCTATCCACTGCCTCTCTCCTATCAATAAAGGCGCAAAATGCCCAAAAATATACATTAAAAAAAAAAACCTGGGATATATTCTCTGCCATTTCAGCTCAAGTTTTGGCTGATCTCTACACTGGAAGTTTAGGCTTATCCAGATTTTACCTTGAACCAGTATATATATTTATTATAGATATACTTTTGTCTAATTTTCTTTCTGCACAAGGGTTAAAGTGCTGCTAACTCTAATTCTGTTAAGTTTGAGCTATCCAAATCCAAGTTTGGGCTTGTCCAGTTTATACCCTGTGGTCCAGTCTGGGCTAGCTCTAACTATATTATATTATTATTATAACTATATTTCTTTTACTTGCATCTTTTCCACATCTGTTTTCTGAACTTAATCGGGCTTTATACGTCTTGTCCAGATTGCTCATTTTCTTGTTCCTTCTACAATTCAGCTCTTAAATACTACTTTTAGGACGAAGTCAGTATGCTTAACACATATTTACTTAGAAATGTGATACACTATGGAAAGTAATCTGACCTATAGTGAAGACAAAAGAGGTAGAAGCATCAGACCTCAGAGACCATCACTGTGAATGATGTCAGAGAACCAAATTGGTTTATGAGTTAGGTTAAGAAATGAGGTTATGGTTCCATGTTGGTTATTCAAGTTTATTGGGTGCAATCAATTATCCAAAAAAAAAATCAACGTCCAAAAAGTAATCATTATTTTGACTAAGAAGACATAACCACAGGGCTAAAAAAAGGGGGGGCTGGTACCTAATAAAAGTTGCATGGCCACCTTTAAGGTGAATTAATTGCCAGACCTGTTACATTCTATTAATTTTTAAGATGTGGATACCCTGGATATCCTCAGGGTAAAATAACAGATTTTCATTTCTAAAAAGTGCCCAATATAGAACCGGTGTCCGACAAAGACCACCACTGTCTACATTTTATTACAAAAACATATATGTTGCAAATTACTCATTAATTTTGAACTCAGAGTAAATTTAGAACTCATTACTGTTTATTTGTTTATTTGTAACTTACTGTTGTATGGTGTCCAAAGGCAGTTCTACTTCCCTGAGGGTACACTAGTGTGGCCCACCACACCATGTGAGGACTACTGTGTGATGTAATGGTGTGGTACCTTCGTATGTTGTATTATTCTGTGTCGATAATGACGCCATTCCGTATTGTTTTATGTTACAGTTGGGCAGCTTGACAGATTATCTGTGCTTTTTATTTTATTTTTGTGCAGTTTACTTGTAGGCAGCACCTAGATGGACCAGACTTGTGTAGAGAGCAGCAGATGAACACAAGGACACTAATCATGAACTGTTAATCATGGAGATGTTGAAATGCACACTACTTTGACTGTTCAGGATTCAGGATTGCACACTCTCTTTAGAAAACAGGATGTAAAAAATAATGGAATATTAAATGAAAAGGGACGTCAAGAAATAGAACTGGGATTAGAGATGAGACTGGAAGGCATCTTTCTGCCATAACAGAGCATGTGTACATCTCCTCGACGAGAAACCCTGACATCAAACATGGAAACAAACTGAACACATCAAAGCTGTCTGGGGGAGAACGTTTTGCTCTGTCAAATTCTGCTTTACCTTGATCAATTTAAACTTTTATTTTGCACCATCAAGAGCACCACAAGCACCCTGCCAGCAAGCACAATGGAGACTCTTTACACAGATGGAGTTTCTGTGCATGCAGAGTTATTCACTGCTTCAAAACGGAGAACTGTTCAAGTGGTTGGAAAGAATTGAGTTGGAAAAAACGCAATGAGTTGTTGTTTCAACATTTGTGTGTATATGAGTGCCTCTGAGTGCATAGATGAAGGTTATGGCTTGGCTGTGAGGATTAAAAGCGCCTTGACATTTTATCTGCTTTGTGCTACATGATCTACAGTATATCCAAATATTTTTATTAAATGACAGGTAAAATGGTTGTCACAATACCAAAACTAACTTAAAAATAGACTTCTCAATCCTGGGATTTGCATGGTTAAACCTAATTGGTGAGAATTTGAAAAAATATATATTTTACTTTGTAGTTATTTTTTAATAGTTGATATTTCAGAGACCTATAATTAGTTAATAATTTAGTATTTTATGTACTGCATACTAAATGTGCAAAAGATAATAAGTAAAAGAACTTAAAGTCATTAAATAATTGCTTTATACATGCCAAAATCAGAATCTGGGAAAATTTTCAGTCAAGAAATTTACAAAATATCTGCTGGGACATATCGATTCAGAGTAAAAATGTTATACAAGGGTAAAATAGGTAATTTTCAAGGATCTCCAAAAAAAAAACAATCACTATAACTCAGAATTTTCACATAGACTACCCAAGGAGTATCATGTCTGCACTCCAACTGAAGATGCAGAACCTTGGCCACAAAAAGTGCATTCAAAGTGGTACACAGTTGAGCACATCCCTGGAAGTTTGAAGCACAGGATCTACCGATCACGAGAGAATCACAACTTCATGAGGTAATAGTTAATGAGATAACAGAAAGTCCAACATCTGAATAATTACACTGCCTGCCTGAAGTTGGTTTAATGTCGGCATCAATACCATTTCTAATTATGCTGTATTTTGTAATGCTCTGGAAACTGCATGCTTGTTTTCTTGTATTAGTTTGATCTTGTATTTTCTTGTATTAGTTTGATCTCCTTGGCGAAGACTGACGCAAATGTGAAGCAGCTCCCACAGAAGAGAGACTCCCCATATTTTTTTCCGGTGAACCATCTGCAGAAATGCACTGCTGACGCTCTCCGCAGATGGATCGTGGAGCAGACCATGGGAACCTACTGACTGTAGAGAATAGGGGCCATTTCTGCGGAGTGTAATCGTGAGACTTTGTGGAACTGGTTGTAAGGGAGAACTTTCAAAATCCCTCACTTCTGACCACATCTGCCAAGTGTTGCCAATCTATTTGAACACTCTCTAGGTTTTGAAGATGAGTGTTTACAATGTTTGGTGATAAAGAACAAGAAATACCCCACAAAAATGTGTGTTTAGGAACTCTAATTTTGTTGCTGTGGTGTCAAACAAGTATCAGTATTAATGAAATAGCCAAGGGTTGCAGGATGAATTACGTGCCGCTGCATTTGGCCAGATGAACCACCTTCTTCAGATGTTTCCAAAATATCCAGTTTGGACAATGTTTTAGGTTATTGAGAATACAACTAAAAACATTACCTTATACACTCTCTGACATTGCCATGGCATCAAAGTCAAATTTATTACTTAGGGAAATGCTCCAAAGTTATAATAGAGAGATGATAGCTCATTGGCTATATATTCTAAACAGATCATCATGTGGACAAGTAGCATAAAGTCTGGCATCAATTTGTGCTTCTCAGCATCAGCATAAATTATACTGATGTAGACAATGCTGTCTTACTCTACCTGTCTTATACAAACATACTGATGTATCCTGAAACCTCAGCACACTGCCTGCCTGTGATGGAGGAGCATGTTTTTATATTCAGACTGCATGTATAAATATCACACAGAGGCACTCATACCTTTTAATATAGCTGTCCCATGAAATAGCCTCAGGCAAATATTTACATTACAGTATTATGATTGCCTCGCTAATGGGCACGGTGAAGTGCTTGAGAGCTGAGGCGAGATACCTGGTGTTTGTGATGTAACTAAAAATGGCAGAAGCGAGAGGGTTATCACTGGGAAATAAACTGTTAATGGTGCCTGGCTGAAACAGAATAAAAAAAAAAAATCTGAGTAATGGAAACACACAAAGCCTCACATCCCATTACCCACTGCAATATTTACACAAATGTTCTCCACGCAGACCTCCCATGACTAACTGTCCTGTTCGTTCTGGACAGCTGCGTTTGCATGTAAAAATTGTCGGAAAGCTCTATTACTCAAGGGGGGTAATTTGCATTAACATCACTGTTCAGAGAGGAGGAAAAAATGTGAAATGCTAAACATCCCTGTTTTATCCTATCAAGACTGTGGTTTTTAAAGCCTGATCGGAATCTAATAGAAGATTAAGATGGTCTTATGAGCTTGCTAAACCAAATGGGAGAGATTAGACAAACAAACTCGACAGGCAACTCCATGTCGTTATATTTTGCAGCATCTTTGCGCTGAACATGATCAGGCAAATATGAAAATTAAAGATGATGTCTGCTTCAAAATATTTCTCTTTCCCTCTCAGACAGACTATCATTGGTGCTTAAGAATCCTGTTTAGCTTTTAAGGATTGAAGGAGGCCAGTGAAGTCAAGGAGACAAAGTTAATGGCGGTCTGCACCCCGGTGTTGCACCAGGGGTCATTTCTCATTATACACTATCAGGACTATCAGGGTGAGCTGCAAGGTATTTCACTTATCAGAGAGGAGGACCCAACAGGCTCCAGAGCTCCTCTCTCACCAAACACATTAATTGGATCTTTAAGCAGTAATCTGCTGCCCCCCAAAACACCACCAGGGTTTTTAATTAAACAGACGCCATATTAGGTTTCACTTAAGGCTTTCAGAAATGCTACAAAGAACTGATCCTTAACCACAGGGTGAAAGGAGCTAACATAAACCCTTAACCTCTAAAATGTGTTATATCTCACTACAAAAAATTGTATCTACTTCATTATGGCGCTGATGTCTTGTGTGACCTTTTTATTTAAAGCCTGATTATCAAATATTCATAATAACAACACGAAAAATTGAAAAAATATTTTGTCAAGTAGTTGGCACAAAAGCTATAAATGTTGATTTACTGGTCTCTCCGGCTGCAGTACATGTGTGTAATACTTAAATGTGCGATGAAGGAGAATCTATTTCCGAAGACATTAAGACTCTGCTACCCATTAGCACGCGCGGCGACTGTTGTAATGCTGCGTTCCAGTGACCTCGGAACTGGGAGTGACATCATCTCCGACTTATCGGCGTTCCAGTTGAAGTCGGAAAAAAACATGCCGATCTACCAGGTTATTGTTAGCTGTTGTTAGCACGCCCTGCGTTGTTGTTCACAAATATCACATGAAGAATGTGATTATCACTATGGCAGCATTTTTGTAAATATAAGTCTAACAATACTATGTATACAGCTGATCTAGAGCGACACACCCCAGCCAGAAGTGCAAATTAACTGATTATTACAGGAGCTAAATAACTGTTCACACTGGGGGCATCCATCTTCGATTGTCAACTCGGGGGTGGCGAGGTTTCATCGAGTTCCCAGTAGGAAATTCTGACTTCGGGGGACAATCCAGTTGCAGTTTCCTACTCGGAACTCGGAAATTCCTATTTCTGACTACAACTGGAATGCAACTAAAGACATGACCCAAGTCAAAGCGTGCGTTTGTTGTTGTGTTAATGAATGCAGGTCGGACCATCCTCAGAGCTCTGCATTGCTTTACAACTTCTTTTTTCAACAACTTACAGGATGCAAAGCGACGAGGTAATGTATCTCTTTCTAGTAACGTGGCGGTAGTTTTTGATGTGTGACAACAAGCAATTTTAGGAAAACTTAGTTTCGTAGTTTTGTAGCCGGCTGTCCGACCCGACCACTTAGCTAAAGAATAGCATTTATAGATAGCCTATTTTGATGCTATAAAACTCATCTTAAAGTGTGTATTTCGATCAGGCATATATCTAAAAGTGAGACTTTTTTGTAATTACTTAGAAACTCCTCATAGCATCTTTAACGTGTGTAACTGAGTGTGTATTTATATATGTGGAAATGAAAGTTTGATGTACTCGGTTAACAAGTAGCTTCTCCGGCTTTTTGTTGCATGACACTTAAGTTTGCGCCCTTACATGTGCTTTTATGTATAACATGAAGCCAGCTGGATAAAGTGTGCATCTCTAAGGCACTGTATGTCTTTTACCTTCATTATGTGTCATTTTAATGTCATAGCCCTCTGTGCCTTTGAGAACCCTTTAGACCAGGTTTTAGATTGGCTTAGAGTCATCAATAAGATCAGAATGAGCCACTGTTGCATCTAACTATCCCTTGTTTATGAAAAAAGGTTTATTTGACATTGAAACAACAAGAGGAGTGGAAATATTACAGCTTTGTTTAGTGGGAAATGTAAATCAAGTGCACAGACTGTGTTTGGCACAAGGCTCTCAGTGTTTTGAAATCCTTGAGTCGTGTTAAGCAAGTGTCATACAGAGAGTACAACGAAGGATTCAAAGCTAAAAAGATTTTCATTGGTCTTTCAAGAAGATCAGATAACTACCAAATCAACTTTAAGATGTGTTCTGACACTTATCATTGGTTACAGAATATCAAATTCTGAAGTGAATCAGCACAAAGTTCATGCGTGCTATCTCACACACTTCCTTATGCAACAGGGAGTGAAAGGGGACCAAAGTGAAAAGGGGGCAAAAAGATGGGGGAGGTGTCAAAGGAGAGCATTTGCATAGCTCTAACAAATCTGCTCTGAAAGTGGCAAAGTTAGGCTATAAACGTTACAAGCTCATAAAACCGGGGTTGCTTCCATGTTGTAAGTCATAGCTTCTGTGCTAAGCCTGTGCTTCCGGCAAAGTTTCTTAACATGGACGCCAGCTCTACGACAGCTGAATCGCCTCATCTTGACACTCTGTGGCTTCAATTAATACCAGGATTATTCAGCCAGAGCACGTCAACAACGCTCATATTTCTCACTGAGACAGGGATAAATGGATCATTCTCAAGCTGCCGATAAATCAATAC
This sequence comes from Scarus forsteni, assembly GCA_036419115.1. Taxonomy (NCBI): domain Eukaryota; kingdom Metazoa; phylum Chordata; class Actinopteri; order Labriformes; family Labridae; genus Scarus; species Scarus forsteni. The sequence goes on from JAZDUH010000135.1 coordinate 10,018,560, forward strand.
GACATTACGCTGATGCAAAAAGAGCTCCTGCGAGAAAAAACAACCCTGCTGTCTTTCTTTGACTATTTGTCTTTATCTTTTTTGCCTTTATCTGAAGGAGAAGCATCTGATGGAGAATGATGCGGAGGAAAGACATGAAAGGAGAATCAGAAGTCATCTATTTCCTTGTTTTATTCTGCAGAATGATGTGATCTTGATTAAAACATAAAGTCATTTGTAGCACTCAGATACAGCTGGGCAATGAAAGGGCCAATTTACATTTGGAGTGGGCGAATGAACACAAAATAAGTGAATGAAGACCGTGTAGATACTTGTTTTACAAAGTACTGATGTTGGTTGTAATTTCTGTTTCTGAGTCTTGTCCTTTTGATATAAATGGTAATCAGCTTTAGTCACATTTCATTCATTTTTACTCTTTATAGATTGAGTCTGGTCTCAGATGAAATAAAGAAAAAAAGGACTTCAGTCAAATTTATCAATCAAGTTATTATTTTTAGTCAAACTATTTACTCTCAAGCTGTATTTTAATATTGACTCTTTAACATTACTTTTTAAATAAATAAATAACATTACCATACCCAAGAGATGGTAATTTGTGGATCAAATGGAGCCAGCATAGTCTGTTTATTATCTATATAAACACCCTTACTAGTGATCTAAGCCTTTATTATACACTTACAAACCACTTGCCAGTACTAAGTTGGACTCCCTTTTGCCTTCAAAACAACTTTCATTCATTGTATCATAAATTCAACAAGATGCTGCAGAGTGCTCGGGCCGTATGAGATGATAACATCCCACAGTTTCTGCAGATTTGTCAGCCTCACATCCATTGAGCAAATCCACGGTGCTTGACTTAGATCTTGTGATAGTAGATAAATGATAAATGTCTTTTAGCTTATATAGGGCATTTGTAGTATTTGATTACTCAAAGCAGCTTTACACCACAGGTTACATCTACCCATTCACACCCATTTGTTCGCATATTCACTCACTGATGGCTGGAGTTTATGTTAGTAATCACTATCAAGTAACACATTCACACCTTTCATACTCATTTACATGTCACTGATGAGGAAGTGGGAACAATTTGGGGCTAAGTGTCTTGCCCAAGGACACTCGGCTTGTGACAGGCAGAGCTGGACTTGAACGTGCAACCTCCCGATCAAAAACAAGTCCATAAACACACTGTGCTACCGACACTGACAGCTCTACTTAAGCTATGATACAGTGCACTTATTGTCATGCTAAAGGAATCGGTTTTGGATAGAGATACTGTACTGGGAGTAGCCATTAGAAGATAGACTCACTTTGGTCATAAAGGGGTGAACATGATCATTAATAATACTCTGGTAAGCTGTGGTGTCTAGACTGTACTCCATTGGTTTCAAGGGGCCCAAAGCGTACCAGAAAATAACCCCAATAGCATCACACCTCCACCGTTAGCCATAACTGTTGAAACAGGGCAGGACGGATGCATGCTTTCATGTTGTTAATGCCAAACCTTACGAATGTGGCAGCAGAATTTAAGACTCATCAGACTATGCAGCAATCTAATATCATTAGGAATTTAAAGCAATATATGTGCAGAAGTATCTTGATCTTACATTTAAGTGTAACATACAGAAAATCACTTAAGGTGATTAAAAATGTAGTACGTGTGATCCCTCATAAAAAACAAACAAACAAGCAGGTGATGCCTCACACATTTGAAAAATATATATATTATTCATAGCAGCATACAAAGTTGCTGCTGACTTTTTTTTAACCAAATACAGCCAAAAGGAATAGACCATTGGTTATATTTGAAGCACAATGATGTGCTAGTTAGCTCAGAATTTAAATGTTCAGTCCACCTCTACTATTTGAGTCTCATTTCTTCTCAATAAGGAAAACTAAACATATATTTACAATGTTTTTTTTTTAATCAAAGATCTGTATGTGGCTATTTTAAAATTGTTTCCGCCATGGAAATAAGACTGCCGACACAGATTTATAGTCATTTATTTTCTTCGATGGACTTACACAGTTTCTGCATTGCACTGTGTCCATTAGGCAGACTACATTCCCCGAAAAGGTGGACTGCACCCCTGGGTGTAGAAATGGACCTGTACTTAGCCCCGACACTGACAGTGTATCAACTTGTGTAAGCCTAAGAGAGCTATCTACAAGTCCTGGCCAATGAGTGCTTGACTATTTCCTCACTTACATCCACTTACAGCAGTCACATTGAATCAGTGCCTGTGGATACTTTGATTGGGCCAGCATCCCCTCCCTTCCAAAGCAGGACCTGTCTCATAGTATATATCTCGTGCACACGTTTTTCCCTCGTGTTGCCTGCTACCCCATCACTTCTCCTTTTACTGCCCAAGGGTGCTTATGCTTCCATTACAAGATTTTAATTCTGTTTGATGACAGGCCTCTAACATAGTGCCCTTAACCCTAATTTCTCTTCCTCTTCCTCTCTTTAGTGTTGGCATTGAGGTGATCCTTATCATACGTGACATGATCATTAATTTGAGGGTAGCATTAGTGAAGTGGGTGTCTTTCTATCAGAGCATTTCTATTCTTCATGCGCAGGAAGAATGTAACGATATGCATGTGTCCCTAAAGCTATGAAAGCCAATATTTCCCAGCACACCTGAAACACGAGTGTGCTTGAGGTGGTGGTAGTCGCGGCTTCAGTGTTGAAACTTCCCATAAAGCTTTTATTACCGCTCATTGTAGATGCAAATGAGAGCTGCTAAAGCTATCAGTGCCACCTGAGCAGCACCGGGAGGAACAGCAGGGCGCCAAACATCCCCTGCAAGTCCTTGATAAGACAATTGTGTGATGGAGGAAAAAGAATAATTTAGTGAATGATGAATTATTCTTGCTCTCTTCAGGAAGTTTTTGAGGTTAAATAACTTTGAAAAACATTGATTTTAGGCATTTGGATACAAAACCGATCAGTTTTCAAAATATATTTCTAGTGATGACTTTCAATTAATAACCTCTAGTCACATGACGAGAAAGAGGGGTGCAGGGAAAACAGGATTTCCCCTTGCATTGTCCAGTGTGGACCATTAACACAGGGTTTCATTATCTTCACAAAACCACCCAAATCTACCTTCCTTGAAAGTCAGTACAATTGTAAAACTTAAGTAAACTGTAAGTTTAAGGTACTCCGAATCCTTCTTTAGCTCTAAGGACATTATTCATATCTCTTAAATCAGCACAAGCTTCCCAAAGCATAATTTCAGGTGTATTTGCATAGGGCAGTTGTAGGTAATCTTTCCCCTTACACCATTATAATGTCTAAAATATACAGTTAAGGGCAGTTTTTGCACTTCAAAGTGTTTGGATCAATAAATCTGCTGTTTGGGATGCAGTGAACTACAAATTCTTTGTCAAAACAGTGTTGCCAATGTTTTCAGTGATAGCAATATTAGGAACAAAATAAGCTGCCACTTCAGTAGTGTTTTGTGGCAGTGCTCCTTCAAGAAGAAATATTCAGATAAATGGATGACAAAAAATATACTCAGGATAAGAAAAAGTCTGTTTTAGCTCTACTCTATTTGTAACTTAATAAAAACTGGAGAGGAGCATTGTTTGGCATTAGTCAACTATTTGCTCTTCTCTTGGGTTTTCTTTAAGAGAGTGCTCTGTAGAAATATAAGGCTTATATAAGGCTTGCTTTCTTCCCCGATAGTGTATCTTTTTGAATAATTATCTTCCTTTATTGAAAATGTTTTTTAAATGAACCTGGCTAAAACTCAACATTTTGAAAGATGGAATTAAACTTATCTTAGCATGGCTAATGAGTGCTCCACTTGTTTTATTGATGTCTTACCAACCTAGCTAATATAATAACTGAAGGAGTTATTGCTTTATGTCCTGAGCAGTAAAATTGCTGCAACAAATGAGTCCAAGTAGTGGAGGCCTAGCAGCTCATTATTAAAAGCGGTAGATAGGAAACAATGATACACCATTTGAGAGATAGACCTGCAGAAGAGCTGGTTGTATTGCCATTTGACAGGCAGTTACCATTTTTTCTTAAGATTAAGATTTTACTGTTGTTTGATAGGCATACAAAACAAAAAAGTCAAAATGGTACCAGCAGCTTCAAAGTCAAAGGACCAGCTCTTTTTGCTGAAATATGCCCATTGGTCCAAATTTCTAAAAAGACAAAGAATTCTCAATTTTATGAAGGATTCAGGGCAGATAATATATATATATATGTTTGCTTTATTGAGGACTATCCCAGGCTATGCCAGTTGATTGGGCATTCTTTAGTGCTTGTCAGTATGCATTAAGTCTATATTATCATCCTAAACAGCTCAATAAAATATCTAAAGGTCCTTGGTAAGCATTAAAGTACATTCTTACCCAGCATCAAGGATCATCTCTTGGCATTTAAATGCTCAGAGATGTTTAAGTGAGCTAATACAATGCCTAAAATGGGTCTTTGATTCTACCCAAAGGCGAACACATTAGGATTTTTCTGGCTGGTTATTGCACCATTCAAGGGCATTGGTATTCTGCTGTAACAATCTGTCTTGGAGTCTGCGGACACTCAAGGGAAGAAAAAGGAAAGAGAAAAAGAGAAGGACTCAACCGCATTAAGTTTCGATGACGGCAGTGAAATATTACTGAGAGAAGAATTTCAAAAATTGATTTGGATATGAAAAGAGTTGAAAGGATTTTGATGCGAGGAGAAGGAGAGAATGTGACAAGTGAGACAGAAAATAAGAGTGAAAAAGAGACAGCAAACAGCTTGAGGCAGGGATCTCCAGGAGCTATGGTGAAGTAAGAAAACAAAGGTGACGGATAAAGAACTGAACGATCTTTGTCAAGACTTTTACACAGCTCTCTTTCCAGTGCCTCCAATTCCCTCAGTAAGCTTTGCTCTCCCCTCCAGCTACATCAGGCCCACTATCTTCTACCTTTGTGTGTTGGAGTGTCTATACTCGGTGTGTGTTGGACTGGCTCTCTGCCTAGCCAATTATGTCCTTGTGCTAGAGCCATCTCCCCGTCCCTGACCTTTACCGCCCATCTCCCAACAGACCGTCCTCCACCCCAACACTTTGTCTGAATGTCTGCCCCGATATCGCTCTCCGTTGGCCCACTAAAAAAGAAGAGAGGAGGAATCTGCTTCTCCATTTTCTTTTATGTTACAGGAAAGCAGACCAGCAACCTTCTAAAATTCTACTTTCTTGAAGTTTTTTTTTTTTTCTTGTAAGGATAAAAGTACGTGAATAGCAGACTCATAACAGACTGTTAAGAATATTTCTCCAATTTCTAGTTTTGTTCAGAATATTTCCCAATTTCTAGTGTTGTTTTGTAATGGCAAATTTGTGTATCTTCCCACAAGAGTGAAAAAAAGACGAAAAATGAAGGATCTTGAACCAAATGCTGCCTTTGTGAGTTTTATTACAAAAAGGAAAATACAGGCTTGCAAGTCCGGAGACAATCAAAGGGACAGAGATGGGCAGTCCATCATCTGCAGAGAAAGTCTCAAGACATGAGGAGAAGTGCTCACATTTAAAGCATAGCAATTCAAGGATATGTGTGTCTGGTATGAATGTATGTGTGTTTTTAAATGCAGGAGTGTGTGCATGTAGAGCTAGTGTGCGTGTGTAAATCCAAAGACGCTGGCCCGGCATTGTCTCTAAATTATTAGACACAAACAGCTAATATCTTAGTTAGAACTATGTGTTTGGACCAAGGATGAGGACATCTATGCGCCACTCAGCTCATCTATGTCTAGGTAATTAGTCTCATCTTTGTGTAAGACTCTGCTCCTGTAAGGAAATATTTCAGATGTCCCTCATTCATTCACATAAACCTCTTTGTTTCAGCCTTGCTCTAAAAGGGCTGTTTTGGTGTTAATCCTCATGAGCTGGTCGTGAACAAACTCCTCTCAAGAAATGAATGTAACTTTACCTCTCTATGCTCAGATGTTTACTGTGGATGCATTCACTGGTCCTCATGAGCTTTGTGTGACAATAACCTTCTGAAAAACAGCATAAAGCCTCCCAGTTCTGTGCTCTTCTGTTTACTCTATCAGCAAAGACATACCTACACTTATTCCTTCAATATGTTCAGCTACCAATGAACTGACGAAACACCTGCCTCAGGGGGAAGTGACACAACCCGTAATGACCTCATAAGCACATCATTTTTAAATAGACTGCTTGAGCAACCATTTTATAAACTGGGGAGCAAGTGAGGATTTGTCCTAATGTTGGAGGGGCCAGACTGGCCATTAACACACGTTTTGCAGAAATGTAATTAATGGTTGATTTTGCATAACATTTGATCTTTAAAATAAAAATTAGTTTTTAGTGCAGTTCAATGTTCCTGATGTGACAAACAAAAGATATTGGCTCTGGCTCAAACATTCAAAGCACAAAAAGTCCAGAGCAGCATCTAAATGAGTGCATGTGAAGCATTTTTATTTCCTTGTGCAAGAGACAGCCAAGGTTGGAGGCATCCACCAATCCATTACCTATACCGCTTATCCCTTTCTGGGTCATTTGGGGCTGGAGCCTATCCCGGCTGACACTGGGTGAGAGGCAGACTACACCCTGAACCAGTTGCCATCCCATTGCAAGACCACATGAAGAGATGAACAACCGTTCACGCTCATACCTGAAGAGAATTTAGACCAAATCAGATCACTTGAGCATGGTTTTAGTCTGTGGGAGGAAGCCAAAGTGCCAAGGTTTGAACCCATGCATGCACAGGGAGAATATGCAAACCCCACAGAAAGGCCCTGACTGACAAAGACTGGATGAAACCAACAACCTTATTGCGTTGAGGCATGTGCATTGCGTGCTGTAGCACCGTGCCGCCCTATTAGAAACATATTTGTTAATGCTATTTATTTTTTTTAAACTTTGTGTCCACTCTAAGTAGTTGATTGAGTAGGTTTTCAAGATCTTAGATCAAGGAGGAGAGCCTTGTATTGGTCCATTGCTCTGGAAAGTAGTATCTCAAAGTTTGTGTAAGAGTTCTTCTTAAATATGCACCAGTGTCTGGGGTGCTGGTTTGGCGGAGTGGTTAGCAACCAGGCACCCCATGTACTTGCTTCTGCCGGTCCAGGTTCAAATCCCGCCCGTGACCAGTTTGCAGAGTGTCTTCCCCTACTCTCTCACCCCCTTTCACAAGCCTATCCACTGTCTCTCTACTATCAATAAAGGCACAAAATGCCCAAAAAATACATTTAAAAAAAAAAAATGCACCAGTTTAGCTGGTTTAGCGGTAAACTTACTTGAGTTAAAGCATCATTGGTTGACAGTTAAGATAAAAACCTGCCTTCACACCTTCTATGCAGATTCCTTTAAATGAAACTGCCATAAAAGCCACCCTGGATCTTTTTAAAGCCCCATTGTACTCTGATTGCACTTGCACATCATAGGAAGGTGTAAAACCATCAGGCTGAAGTTGTAGTAACAAGTTCGCTCAGACAAAGTCTACAGAATCCTTGAGCAGAGATTACTGCTTGACTTTCCATGATTCTGTAAATCAATCTGAGTGCATACATAAGAGGGAGGGGTGAATACTGAAATCAGGTCTGGTAGCTCAAAGACTTCGTGGAGAAGAAGTTTTTGCATTTCTCTTCATTTAAGTTTTTTTTTTTTTTGGTTTGCTCAAAGCTATTAAAACCTGTGAGTATTTTCTGGTCTTGTGAGTGAATTTCTATCCAGGCTGAGGACAGAATCACAATAAAAGAATAAAACTAGATGTGCCCATTACTTCCTGATGGCATACCTCAGCAGGGCTCCACAATCCAATCAAATAGCAGATAATGGAAGCAAGGAAGCAATTTAAAACTTTGAGGGTCTTTTGAGAGCATAAAGGAGGCAAATCAAGCAGTATTATGGCATAGGATCTATACAGCTTGTATTTTCTCCCACTTACTTCATCTTTCCCTGTCTTTTTAGCTGTTAATCTCTCATTTTTTTCACCACGGCAGCTCCATAACTTTGTCACTGTCACTGCAGGGTGGGATAATTAAAGTTCTTTGATGCTCTACCTCCCAAACTACTTCACAGGGATGGAGTTAATGGAAGTCGCTGGCTTCCACCAGACCTTGGACTTTAAATTGAATGACTCCACTCCATTTGAGAGCCGTGAGAAAGATAAAAGGGCAAAGTGATCGTCTCTTTGCTCCCTGTTCATAGAGCGCTAATCAGACAAGTAGAGATCCTTTAATGGTCACCGCCCTGCATCATATTCAAATGAACATCAGCTGAAGCGAGAGCCAATTGAAAAGGTTATCGATGAGCGCTCTGCAACTCAAGTTCACGTGTATGTGTGGGCTTTAGAAGACTGCGGAGAGGACAAATTTATGCTTTGAGATTTCTTGGTCAGGACGGTTTGGCAGGAAAAGCATCTATCTTTGAATATTCGTCCTGTTTTCTTTGGCTTGAAGCTCAGAAAAAACATTTTGAATACACAAGGGTTGCAACAGGATTTCCAAAAGGAAGGATACGTCCTGATAGGATAAGTGGGGCATTTTTTGACATTTTGTTCCCTTGATTTGAACTAAGCTCTCTCCGACTTTTGCTGACTGCAGCTATCAAAGTAATGACAAGGCTGGAGAGAGGACAGAAAGAATGGATACTGCTGCAATTACTATTGAAGCTGATCAGATAAGTGAGCTATGATCTACTTTAAAGATGAGTTTATATGGACTATTATTGTTGATGATGTTGCAAATGTTGTAAATAACCTGTAGTGTTTTCAGGTGCTTGAACTGTCATGACAAATTTGTGAAATGGTGATTGCAAAAGAAAATAAGGAAATTTAAAAAAAGAAGTTTGATTCAGATTGACTTCCTTTCAGGAGACTGAAGTGTTCTTCAGCAAGAGATGGACCATTATTATAACCATCCCTTTAATAATTATCCGGGCAGCCAATCAGCACAGAGCTTGTTATCATACCCTTCGGTAGCCTCCCTTCTCCATCAGATCTAAGCTTTCCCAAAGAGGAAAGAAAAAGAGCTGCATCCGATCCTCTACAGACACACACAAAAAAAGATTCAACTTAAATCAAATTAAAAGACACAAAGGACATGACGTTAACAGTCAAACACACCAGAACATGAGACCTGTTTTTAACACTTCCCCAAATCAAGTCCTTGCTCTTGTCCCTGATGTCTGTGTGCCATATAAAATCAGCATCTGAAATGTTGCTGGCTGCACTTGGTCATCAGCCATAGGATTACTAAATAGGTTTGCGAAATACGTAAAACAGAGAGACAGGAACATAGTGAGGTCAAATCCCAAGAGATTAAGCACAACGGGACAGACTGTAACTCACAAAGAGCATGATTTCAATCAAAGTACCATCACATACATACACAAACGGAATAATAAACCAAAGCACCGGAGGAACCCAAGAAGAAAGTGCATCAGCACTTCTGGTGTCCCTCTGACCAACTGTGAAACCTAAGATGCAAAAAAAAAGAGTGCACAATTCAGGCCCAGGCACCCGACACTGCCTGAAAAACACAAAAAAGCCCCCAACCCATAATGCTTGAGACACCAGAGACCTGCTTTAGTCCAGGCCCAAGGCGCAAGTCTAGGCACGCAGATGCAGTCCCCTCATATCATTCAAACTATTACCAGTGGCCCGACCAGGACTCAGGTAATACATGAACCCAGTTTAATAAAATGAGACAATGCAGCCTGAATGATAAAAACAGAAAAACAAGGAACAGGCAAAAAAAAATAAATAAAAGGAGTGAATGCAATGAGACAATGAGCAATAAAGCCATTATGACAAAAAAAACAAAAAAAATTCAAACAAGCTATGACTTAAGGTCAATTTTACAACATTAACAACTACAATAGTAAAATAAATAAAAATAATAACTTACTAACTAAAATAAACAAATTCAGCTAGAATGACAGTAAAAGAGAATAAAATAGACATTCTTAAGTTTCTTGCCTAAAAACCCACTCAGATATTGAATATTGGTGTGTCTATAAACCCCTTTGTTTCAGCCCTGCCCAAAACAGAACAGTCTATTTCAGTGTAACTTTTTTTTTGACATCACATCTCTCAAGAAATGGATGTGTCCTTAGCTTTCCAGAATTGTTCTCTAATGTTTACTGGAGCTGCATTGACTTCCTTAGACATTTTCCTGTGAGTAGCAAACACCTGGCTCCATATTCCATCCGTGGGAGGCAGTATATCCTGTTCTTGCTGCAGTATATGTTTAGAAATGTTTGTATGATAAATGTAGAGAAGTATATTTGCATAAAATGTGAACTATAAAAACAAAGCATGGACTATCAGTACATATGAGCTTGTACATTTTCTGCATAAATTGGTGTAAACTCCGCCTCTTTTTGTTGATGTGTATGTTTTGTCTTGCAATTTTCCCAAGCGAAAGAGGCTAGGCTTCCCCAAATCATGAAGCTTTGATGCATCCTCCTCCTCTGAGTCGAAACAATTTCTCACTCGAAGACACATAAAATATACTTATCAAAATATGCATGAAGCTGTATAAAGTATGAAGCATCAAAGAGGCAGGCTCTATTAAGTTGATGCCTCACAGTTGACAGCTTTTTTTTCTGTTTGTGTGAAGTGTCCAGTGTGAATAAAACTGTCATAAAGTTACTTTTTTTTCCTTTTGGTTTGAGTGACAGTCTTAATCAGCAGCACCTTCGCTCTTTTCCTGCTCCATTCATATTTGCTTGTGATGTTTGGGCTCTTGATGAATCGTCGCTCAGTGCCCTTGCTGTCAGCACATGCAGGATTGTGCTTTTGAAACACTCGCTCTGAAATAAACCTCGTGACTTTATTTGCACTCATTTCCCAAATTGCAGTCACAACAAAGATGTGGGTCAAGACCTCTGCTTTGTTACGGCACAGAAGTTATGTGACTAGATAGTGCTGTCTAAATAAAAATTACTGCGTGCAAGACAGGTTGTGTTATTGCAGGAAAAGGAAGCATGTGGAAACATCCACACATAAAAGACTTTTATCATGTGTGCATCTATACTGCAAGAGCCTGGTGGAAATGTATGTAGAGAGGCTTTGAAGTAGATCTAGCTGTGGAGCGTCCTCATGGCAGGAGAATTGCTCCTGGCAAAACCATGAGTGTGCCGCACAGTTGCAAAACACACAAGCACAAGGAGGAAGCACAAGCTAGGAGACATACAGTACACACGTGGACACACACACAGTTGGAGGCAGTCTAAGATGGAGAGCGGTGTATTCCATGAGACAGGAGAGTGGGCTGCAGAGCACCGTACCTGCCAACTCCAATCTAGTCGGCAGCGTCCTCACAACCAGACCTAACCAGACTCGCCAAGTTTGGTCTGCAAGGAAGCTTGGCGGTTTTGAATTCAGCTTGGGTGTACTGCCCTTTTTGCTCATTTTTTTTTCTTGTGGATTTTGGAATATTATACTCAGATCAAACATTCTAAGGTTGTTTCATCATCTGAAGCAAACGTGAGTCTCCAATGCAACAGATTCAAATTTGTGAAGAGAAATTTGAACAGCAACATTTTGATTTAATTCTGTCAGAAGATTAACACATATAACTATGTGGAAAATGGCTCCATAACAACCTGCACTCATGAAATTTGCTTTAAATACATCAAGTCATATATATGTATATATATGTATATATATATATATATATATATATATATTTATATATATATATATATATATATAGATATAGATATAGATATATATACACACACAGTAGTTTTGTGGTAAGTAATTGTCAAACATGAACATTTTTTCATATTTGTAGTGGCTGACAATGATCATTGCATCAATCTGTTATTAAAAGCATAAACTGAATCAAAGTTTACGTGTTTGGATTATTCTGATTGCCTGCACACTTATCTTTATGCAGTCAAGCATAGCTTGTGTTCTTATGGTCCTGCAATTATATAAAGTAAATTAAAGCAATCTTTCATGCAATGAAGTCTCCTTTTGTATTCAGCTGTCCTTGCATCCAAATGTGTTTTTTAAACACTAATGTAAATATTGTATATTCTTTAGAAACTCATTTGCCTGAAATCAATTTGACTAAAATATCACCCAAGTTGTATTAAGCTGTAGCTCAGGTATAAATATGAGTTTTAGACCAGCCTAGGAAAAAAGGCATATAATCATTGCTTTCAGACACATTTGTATTCCTCTTGGCAAACAAGGTGGCCATTAGCGGCCTTACAGACATTTGTTGCACAACAGTATGTAAGCATCATCATCATAAAAGATGACCGATAAAACACAAAAATTATAAAGCATTTCTTCTGAAATTGATTTTGGATTGAATGGAAAGGTTGCATTACATAAAGAGGAAAAACTATCATACAGCTTCAACAACAGATACCACAATGATCCTTATTAAATTTTCATGACAGTGTAGCCCCCTCAAAGGTCAATACAATAATGTGCAGCGGAGCTCTTGACCATAACCCAACCACATTACACTGAACTTTAACAAAGCCTTTTGAACAATGGTCTTAACCTCGTTAATAAAATCCATCTTCTCAGTGAATCTTCCTCTGCACTCATCTCCCGATTGGCACAACAAGCCTCTTCACTTCATCAACAACAGCCATAAGGATCAATACAGCACTTCAGCATTGATTCTGCATTCTGTGTTCAATGCCAACTCCAATAATCACCAATGTACATTCATCAATCATGCCTGTCCTCCTGCTAAAGGTTAGATAAGATGTTGTTTTTTCACTTCAGCTCAATGACCACGATCCAGTAATACGAAACCCAAAGATCCTGGAGTGTCTGTGGAGGGAAGTTTTTTTTGATAATGCATTTGTGATATTGTGAGGCACATCATCACTGAGCACACATAAGGGCTATATATCAAGCTTGTAGATGAATGGGTATATTAAAAACGATAGAAATACTTATGAAATATTTATGGGCCTGAGCAGGGCTTGAAGGAGAGTTTATCCTAAAGTCCCAAATCTGAGTGGATTGTTTTGTATACATGTTTAGAAGGAGTAAAATACAGTAGGTGACCTTAACGGAGTTAACAGGTGGTAGCTAGATGGGTGGTTTAGCTAAATCGAAAGCAAGAAGCAACTGCAAGTCAGGAAACAACAGTGGTAAGCTTAAGCAGTGGTTTAATTTATTTAAACAGAGTAAAAAGAGTGTCTCATTGGATGTTCTACTTTATTCTAAATAGCCAATGAGAGCTTAATTAACCAACAGGCCAAAATGATGAAGTTTACTCTTTGGTCATATGTTATACAACTGTCCAAGCACATTTCTTGTCTGTGGTGTTGCCCACACGGATGTCCATTTTATCCCAAAACACTCATACAGCATCATACATCTCAGTTTGAATGGAGAGTGTGTTAACATTCTGATTTTCTGTTTAAGATGATGTGTTTTCTTTGTGGAGGGATCTGAATATAAGACAGGCAGAACAACCGTCTAAACATTAAGGTCAGATGAAACACAAACATATGAACAAACACATATAAATAAGCATTTGACATTTGAAAACTGCGACTCTGTTGCCTGTACCAGCGCTGATATGTAGACTCTGGCACTGCAGCGGGGGTGAATATCCGCTCCTCTTTCCTCTCCTCCAGCACAGCTGGATAAGCTCTACTCAAGCTCGGCCAGATACAGAACAGGCAAGGCTGCTTTTTTATTTCATTTTTTCCCACTGCTTCATGTCATAGATGTCTACACACAGTGGCAGAACTGCGTTAATTCGCTCAGACGCTGTCACGAATGCGGCTCAACGTAGACCGAGCCTGCAACTTGGCATGAGGGTGAAGGGAGCGAGGGGAGAAGAGAGAAAGATTGTATGGAGGGCTGCATCGAAAGAAAAGCAGAGATAAAACCAGAGAATTAGACAAGAGATAAAGAAGGGAAAAAAACACAACACAATGGATAGACAAGGGATAGAGATAAAAACCAAACAGGGGCTATTTATGAAACTCAATGAATGTGGATGTTGGTTTTTGTGGAATTACCGTTGGTGACAAATCATGCGTGGGCATCTGTTTTTGAGTTTTATTCAGGCGACACGTGGCCGCACGCTCATGCCTATGGATTTGGGAGAGCGATACTGTATCAGGATAAGCCTCTCTCTCTCTGCTGCATTCAGAAGATGTAATCTGTACTTCACACTGCCGATTCTGAAACCAGGTCCTTTTCATGCGAACCACTTCAATGGAGAGAGAGAACATGAAAAGGAGAGAGCTTCCTCTCCTTGAAAAGCAGCAACAGAAATCTGAATTTCACTTTCTAGCCTGAAAGAGATTATTAGTTTGTTAGATAGCCACACAATCAGTTTTCAAAGTATCAGACAGCCAATAAAATATGGATGAATGAAGATCATCAGACCCCTATGACATATCTGAAATAATATCTATGCTTCTGCATATGCATGTTTTTATTGAACACACAACTTTGTGATTTTAAATACTACAACCTATTTATCCAACTAAGCATTACCATAATTGATGTGTGTGCACATTCGTCAAGATACATCTCTTTGTATACACCAATTAATCTGTGAATCCTCTTATGTATCATAACATCTGACTATGTATCAAATTATCCATCCATATGTGCATAAATTCATCCATCGGTAGATACAACTTTGCATCTACGTAGTTCTTATGCAATTACCTGGAAATGAATTAATGCAATTAAAAAAATCACTTTTAATTTCCATCTTTGTCTACACAAGATGTCGATGTATACAACCATCCATCGATTTATGCAGCCATCCACCAATTCATCTATACACTCATCCATCCATCTATCATTCATTGAATATGCTAAATACATCCATGAATACATACGTTTACCCACATAACCAATTATTCATCCATCAACCTACAATCTATCAACCAATGCTCTAAATTTATTTCATCATTTGTCCATGTATTTACCCATCCATCTATCAAGTCATCCATCCATGTTTAGATCATCAATCAGCTCATCCATTCTTATATATCTATATATCTATATATATCTATCTATATATATATATCTATATATATCTATATATATATATATATATATGAATAGAGGCATATACAGTAGATTAATGCATCCATCCATCAGCACAGTGAAACATCTAATGATCCAATCATACAAAGGTAGTCATAATTATTAACCAATCAATCAATCAATCAATCAATAAACCAACAAACCAACCAATTAATAAACCAAACAATCAATTACAAACAACTAACACATTAACAAATAAGTTATTCAACAAATAATTCAATGGAAATCCAATCAAAGTTACCAAGCCACCTTTATCCATTTATCAATTCGTCAATCTGTATGACAACACAATCCACGTTCATCCAATAATCAATCAATCATTTATTCACTAATCCATCCATCATCCATCTCTCCGTTTATCCATTCATTCATCCCCTGGCTGTCCATAATGCTCAAAGTCTTCAACCAATTACAGTCAAATTTGTATTTGTGCATTTCTTTTTAGGGTTAACAGTCCTTGATTTGCTGTCTAATGTCAAGCAAACAAGATATTGACTGAGTCACATTTAAGTACTATTGCTTTGACATCTTGTTTTGGTTTCTGGTGGACTCAAATCAAACCATATATTTACTGAGTAGATGTTTCACATAAAAGCTCTTTAAAAGGACATAAATTCCTCCATTTTCCACTTGGCTAATAAAGCAGGATTGAGTGCTATGTCTCAGTGACTTTAACACGTAAAGATGGCATTTATTTGAGAATTAAGAGAGAATAAGAGACAACACAGCTGGCTAAATATCGTGCTCAGGGTAGACAAACAGACTGGAGGAAAGATCAAATGAGATGGCTTGAGAAACACAATTAGGGAGAGAAAGGGAGAAACAGTGAGGGTTTTTTGAATGTGTGTAATAGTACCATCAAACTTGCAGGACTGAATTTTGAGTGTACTGATTCTTTGAGTGATGGAGGAGAGGGAGAGGTGTAAAGCAGTAGGAGTGACTCATATCCTGGTGCGGAGAGAGTGCCAGTGGTACAGCAGCAGCCTGTTTGTTTGCGTCGTGTAAAGACCTCATAAAAGACCTCTTCTTGGGGACACACTTCAAAACGCATCTCATAAGTGGATTAAAAGCATGGCAGGCAAGCAAAGCATACACAACATATACATATTATTAAAGAATAAGTCCTGTCTGCCAAATACTCCATCTGCTTTTAAATTGAAAAGCAGAGAGAGAGATACTTCAGAAAAGTGACAATTATAAGGTGAGATGATGAGCACAGACTGTACAGGATGTAATGATCTCCTTTGCAATGTACATTGAGCTGGAAAATAGCAACCAAATATAATATCACATTAGCTTGTAAGCTGAATGGTAATGCACACGCTACAAATACTTTCTGTGCAGAAGAAGCAAATGGTTCTCATAATAGTATGTTTATGGTCTTTGATGTGATTTTCTAAAAAATAAATAGTATTTAGACTTAAGTGCTACTTTGGCAACAAGATAAAGCCATCAGACAAGAAAAACAATTCATTGTTCTCCCTCATCAAAATGGAATCGTGGCAAAGGAGAAGAAAAATCATTGGCAGATTTTCAAAACAGTGACTATTCTCCAGAAATCGATTTCAAAATGATTTAATATTAATTATTTTCATGATCGGTGGTTAACAGTCAGCCACATTTTAAACCAAAAGGGAGGAAGGACCGCTGCTTGAGTTCAACAATTTTTTTGGCATCAACTGGTAAAGTGGGCATACCTATTTTCCAGGACTCTTTGTAAGATTAAATCACTTCTTCCAAATGCTACCAAAGTATTGTGAAATTTAGATAGCTTGCAAAAGTTTGTGTTTTATGGATTACAGACCAAAATTACCCAACATTGGTTGTTGCTATGGTATAAAACACATACAATTATGATTTGACATCTAAAAATGATTTAAATTTCAATTAAGTGAATAGAATAACAAAATATAACTCTTCCAAAATGAGAATTTAATATTTTGAATACATTTATATGCAACCAATAAGTTCATTACTGTTAGTTGCTCTTTTTATGCATTACCAATATATTGTTGAGCTATCGTGATTGCGATCCGTGCACCTCGTGCAGCCTCCTCTGTGATTCATCTTGTCTGGGAAGGGGCACAGCAAAACTCAGGCCCCGATTGAGACTTTAGGCTGCCAGTTACACTGCTTCAATCACAGAGACACAAACATGACACGCAAAGCAGATGCACATAAGATGAAGTATAGAGTGTCTACTTCCCTGATGTCAGCGGCACCTCAAACCTCTCTTGTACTATGTGTTTTTGCAACTTTAGGAACATGCAACTGTGAGACTGATGGGCAGTTAGATAGAGCAGGCATTCATTTAATTTTAAAATCGTGGAAAGTCCAACGAAACACAACTTTGATATCCTTATCTAAAAGCAACATCGTAATAAGTTTATCTGGTAAGTTAAACCTGTAAAGAAGCTTGTCACTGCCCCTTTCTCTTAGTAGTATTCCACCTCCTTCTATGTGTGTGTGGGTCCGTGTGTCTACATGGCTGCAAAAGAGCAGTACCCAGCCTATATAATGAACATATAGAGGGGTCTTGGAATTGAAATCTTAAAATGACATCAAGGAAATAACAGCATATCTATTTAATTGATTGGGAAATGTAGCAAGCTATGTTTAAGACAAAAACCTGCAATTATCTCAGATAATAATTTTCTGGTTTGTTTGTAAAAAACAATTTGACCTGCAACAATCAATTTTCTTCAGGCCGAGTACCTACTGCAAACTATGAAGGACAGCCACTGAGTTGACATCTTTTTTAACATCAGCTTTACATCCTACATGTCTTGCAGCATCTTCATTGGGAAAAAAATGATTACCTTAAAATCAAATAATAATGGCCTGTGCAAACCAGGTCTAATGAGCAGGAATAGAGTCATGCACACAATCTGTGTCAAGTACGAGTCAGCTTCTTCAGATAAAGCTATGTACATAATACCCTGGCATGGCATCATCTCTGTGATTAATCTTTCAGCCTCCTTTTGAGCACTTGATAAATCAAATCAAGGAAACACCCACTCCCACCCACGCGTACACTGATGCTGGCGTATGTGGACTAATGAGCATCTGATCAATCTTGCTCACGCGGGACCCTGGCTGCAGTTTCATCCTGCTGCAGGAGAGCCTCCCTGCTCTCTTCATTCTGGCAAATATGGGACATATATTGTTTACATCTACGATGCCCTGGGGAGCTTTTGGGATCCATATGAATTATCCATATCCACTAAGTGCCCCGTAAAACAGGATGAATAACAGGTTAAGGCTTGCTCTAAACTCTCCAGCGGTTATCTAAGACGGCAATGAGGAGAAACCTGCCTCCTTCTGCCTCGCACATATCTGCATGTTAATTTCTCCGGTTTATTTTACACTCAGGATTGCAGCAAAATAAAACGGCACAGTGATATAAGCGGGCTGGGATCCTGAGCTTTAAGCATAGCTAGAGCTTTGCAGCCTAAAGTTGTGTTGAGAAGCCACTTTCCTGTGCAATAAACAAGAGGTCAAGGAGTGAGACAGAAAACACAAGTGCCCTCTGACCAGCTCATAAACTCGTGACCCACCATGGCACAATACTGCTCTTCAGAGGGTGCTAACAAACTCCAGAGCGTAGAAAAGGGTAGGTGTGTGCTGCATGTATTGTCCTCTCCAGCAGTGCAAGACTTTTCACGAGTGTACACATTTTGAGCTAATTTCCTCAAATTTCTGGCGAAACTAAAATGCTAATCAGCATGTTTCCATCAAATACTTTTTATGCAGGAATAATTAGGACAACTTGACAAGATTACATAATTAATTTAGCATCACTAACGGGTGTTTTTAATCAGCTAGTGCGAGGATTAAAGAGGGGTGACATGCTACAAGGGTCCCCATCTGGACCAAGAACAAGGAGATTGTTGTTAGCCCCCTGAAGACGCCTATGCTCTTTTAATACTCCCTAATCAAGCTTAAAACTGACACCAGTGATGAGGATGGCAGCTAGGATGCATATGAATGTCTAATTTTAAGAAGTACTGAACCAGACGCAGAGGGATTTGCAGACTTTTGCAGTTTGAAGGATCTTTAAGGTAAAATCTGTCACTTTTGTAGAGATCAGGGGCGACCAAAATATGATACAGGCCCTCAGAAAGTTCAGAAAGGCAAAACTAAATTTGATCTAGGACTTTAAGTGTGTGTTTGACTGATAAACTATGTGCACTGTCTCACTGCTCAATGTA
The DNA here is from genome assembly GCA_036419115.1 of Scarus forsteni. Taxonomy (NCBI): domain Eukaryota; kingdom Metazoa; phylum Chordata; class Actinopteri; order Labriformes; family Labridae; genus Scarus; species Scarus forsteni. The sequence goes on from JAZDUH010000135.1 coordinate 10,037,792, forward strand.
TGAGGCATGAATTGCTGACTATATTTAAGAACTAATAGTTGTCCAAAGTTTACAGCTTAAAGCAGTTTGCTCTTGTTTTCTGTCTGAACTTAAAGAAAAGCTGTTAGCTACTGGCCCCCTTGTGTACAGAGTGTTTTTATTTATTATCTGTTTTATTTTTTACTACCAGCATTATTTAATCCCCAACATGTTGGGTTTGGGAAATAGCAGACGACAATTTCAATAATTTGGCCAATGATTCTGCCTCCATTATAACAACTACCAACATAACAGAGTCATAACGCAAGTAAAACTCCACTTGATTGTATCCAGCTGCTTTTCGTCATCTTTATTCTGAATTATGTCAGGTGTTGGTACGAACCTTGAAACTGAGCGATCTTAGGACTGTAAAGGGAAAAATCCTGACAATAAGATAAGTAAAGGGTGTTTTGAATATTAAAACTATGGTCTACAATTTGGAAGCTTGGCACATCTTAATAACACCATTTATAAGGCCCTTATGGTCCTATGGTCCGATCTACGCAATATAAAGACCAAAAAGAATGAAAAAAATCCATTCAGTATATCCGCTGCAAAGCGGCATAATAGTTGAACAATCCGAGAGTCCGAGAGTCCATCCAATCCCTTGTCTCCCCTGCTCTGCACTGTCCCGCCTCCTCCCCACTACCTCCCTCATGTACCGGTGAGCAGCTAGCTGCACAGCCACTGAAGTGTCAAGGCCACTTCTGTTACCCTCCACATTGAAGGGAAGGAAATGTAAAAGTTTCGAGGAAAAGGCTGAAGTAAGGAAGAAATATGTATATATATTGTAAGGAGGCGACACGAGCTGGGGGGCGGGATCTTTGAACACGGAGGGGAGGGGTGATTGAAGGGGGTGCAGGCTGCGTTTTTCAAATCTGTCTCAACAGCCAAACTAGTTTTCAGATCGTAGACCCTATCTTTAAGTCAACAAATTATTGAGGCACCACAATCATTCTTAAAGTCTGATTGACACCAGTGTTAGGGACAAACCCACATGAAAACTCCACCCTGTATGTAACCAACCAACACCAGCACTGCAGCCATTTTCCGTTACCGAACCTTTAGTTAAAAAATGTACTTCAGAGACTTAACATCTCACAAATCTGCCCACACAGCTTCATTGACCCATCAGCTCGGCCAATCAATTCACTCTACAGGTGTCCCTTTACAGCTTCTGTCAAGACAGGGTTCCCTCCGGCTCAGTTAGCCTGTTGTCTTCCTCTCACTCTGCCTCTCTCTGTCTGCCTGTGTGTCCATATTATTGGTGCTTGCAAGATGATATCATGTTTCCGGCTGGCCAGCGAGCCTCTTAGCAAACCTGGCTGCCTGTTTGCTGAGGGACCTTAGGAAGTCCCAATGCAATATCCACTCAGTATGTCTGGGCAAGCCCATTAGCTACTTTAGCCTGGACTGGAGTGTATTGGAGAGGCTATCCCAATCTCTCTTTCAGTGTCTGTCTCTTTGCTGCACCTTACAAGTACACTTCCTCCATCTTCCTGCGCTTTATCCGCCACCTTTATGTTATCTCTTTCTCCCTCCACACACACCTCTGTATCTATCTTTTGCTTATTCACTCTTTATGTCACTGTGCTTTGTCCTCCTAGGGCAATATTTTTCTCCACCTTTCTGTCCCGATAAAACACAATGAAGGGGAAATACTGTTTGACACACAATGGAGCAGGAGATATCCATCCTGTTTCTGCTAGAGTAAGATGGAGAGGTTTACACACATTTTATTACATTTGCATGGCTGTAAACACATTCATCAGGGGATGAATTGTCTATGGGATGTGTGTGTGTCTGAAAAAAACAAGTTTGTCTAGACACTCGGTCCCAGCACTGCAGCGCTGAACTAAAACAAAAATCACCTTTTACACGAAGGGACTGTTGAAGCTTGCGAAGTGCATTTACCTCCATCTTTAGCTTTACTTGTCAAATGCGGAGCAAACAAAGGTTAATTGACTAGGATACACTCAGGAAGTCATTTATTTTGTTTCGTCTTAAATAATTCACTTTTACTGCGGCAATAAACCATCAAGAGCGCACATTAACCCTAAGGTGAACATGAAAATAGCAGGCATTATGAATAACTGCCTGTGAAGGTGCTCCATCTTGCTGCCAATGGCATAAATAGGCTCTCTAAGAGAATCAAGAATCTATCATAGGAGTGCTAATTATTGCAATAAGACACAACCTGAAGGAAGGTGCACATGAATCATTCAGCTGCTTCACTCAAGGTCATAGTCCTCAGTGCAGTAGGACCTAATAATATCCCAGTGATTTCCATGAAATATGCCAACCCTTGACAGTATACGATAGATGACGCATTTCTTTCCCTCTTGTGGACTAAATCTGAAGTCAAAGCAACATCAGATTGGGTGCTGAAAGACACCTGAGGCCCTTTACAGATGAACACTTTGCAATAACACAGCAAAAGTTCAGCCACCATTACACCTTTGTGTAACACCCAAACATTAGTGTCCCAATATGTGAGATCAAACTTCACATATTATTTTCTCTTACCACCAACCTGTGAAGGCCAAGGAAGTGACACCCTTTCCCTCCTGCTGACTAAAGCACACACTTAACTTCCCAATAAAAGACAAAATCCCAGGTCAGCACAGTCTACAGTAGGACAGATTATTATGTCAGTTGGATGTAGACACTTACTGCTGTGGAAGTTTAACAGTTCTTGTTAAAGAACATTTCTACAACATTCCCTGGTCTACTCTGCAAATCTAAAGAATGCATAAGAGCCACAGCAAAGTTCCATTACGGACTCATCGAATGTATTAAGTTAGCTGTATTTGTATCAGATAGCCAGCATGTGGGGGATCATAACCATTATCAAGTAATCCATTACAGCCTTGGCTCTCAGCTTGTGGGTGTGCGTCACTCTGAAAAAGGCACCAGAGATGGCAGTGGTTCACGTAAACAATGATGACACACTGCCTTTCTTCAAGGGTCTTGAAAATGAGGCCATGTGACGGACAACTCCAGCTCCATTTTTTAAATAAAACAAACAATAATGTTAAATTTTAGACAATTTTAGACAGCTATATTTGGCATAAAATAAAGCTGGAAACTAATGCATCAGAGCACAGGATTACTTCTTTTATCAGTGATGAAAAACAAAAAAGAAGCTGATGCCAGAACATGTTTAAAATAACAACTTAGCCAATCCCAATGCTGATACCAAAGTTGTTGTTTTTTCCCAATCGCTATTTTGCTGACATTTTTCTCTTTCTGGGAAAGATGTGCTTCATAATTAACAAGTAAGTATCTCTGCCTAGTACCAGCAATAATTGGATTTAATTGCTTTAATTCATTACTTAGTCATTTATTATTACCTAGGTCACTTATAAAAGCTGTATTCTCTTGTCTTTCGAAGCAAAACAGAGAAACGAAATTCCTAAAGGATCAGGAATTCTCTTTATCTTCTAAATTCTGTCAAGTAGCAGAGGGTAAACACAGCAGTGTCAGTGCCAGTAAATTATGTTTATTATTTAGGGAAATTGATCCTCACTCTCTGATGTTAAACAAACACAAATGGGCTACACATGATAATGCACTGATGGACAGTTGTCAGAGAGTGTGGTTGAGGTTTGGTGTCTTGTTTAAGGGTGATGTGACAGCAAAAGAATGCATCCTGAGCTGTTGGAGGCTTTGTACCTTCCTCAACAGCACCTTGACAGTGTAAAGGAAGTGACACAGCACCTCTATAGGTCCCAATTATTATCTAAATTACTAACTAATCCAGATAGAAGGATAACAGAGATGACAGCATTTACTTTGCACAATATCCCCACTTTGTTGATTTTGTAATTAAAGGTGCAAGATTCACCTGTTATTTAACTTAAGAGCCCATGCTGTCCTGTCAACTTTTATGTGACATAATGTATGCGCCCTCCTTATCTTTTTCATATTTTGAGCAAATTTAAGAGCAGTAAAAGGAATCATGTTTACTTTCTGTCTTGCCAACAGGCTGTAAAAAAATGGATTCTGGCACTTTAACCAGGCCAATTTTTAGAGCAATGCATTAAAAGCAGATGCACAGTAGGTTATGTGGTCATTTCAAAACTTGAATGCTGATGTAAGCTTCAAAAGGGTTTTACTTTTTGGCTATAAGTTCTCTGACAAGTTCCTTTCTTAGTACGAAAAAAAAATAGGAAAAAAAATAATGACGGACAAAAAAGCACATATTTGATGTGCATTTTGACTCCATTATTTGACCCCCAGCCCATATGACTATATGTTAAGCTCTGTTAAGCTCTAAGACTCTTGGCTTCTCTATTGGGAAGCTGATGTGTCATCAGTCTTTTATAAGTTCAATAAACACATCTATAGGCGACTGACTGAATCTCAGGATGTGCAGCGATAAGGTCTGAATAATTCGACGAAACTGTCCTCTCGTCTTGCAGCCTATTTTGATGTACATCATAATGAGCTCAGAGTGGTAGCATCGACTGCTGAGTAACCTATTAGTTAACCTTATGATGTCACCGCGGGTCACATCTAACATGATTTACGGCCACAGCGTGAAATTCCTGTTCTGTCTAATCTCTGGAGCTTCTGACACAGTCGCAGCGGAGACAGACGTGACATGAAAAAGCACAGTTGTTCAACGTAAGGAGCTCTGAGGTAACACTTTGAGGAGGCAACCATTCTTCTGGAGAGAGAGGAATTAGGAATAAAAAGAGAGCAAGTGTTTCGAAAGGGCTGAATAATTAAGAAAAAACAGAACATTTAAAACCGAGTAAGACATAAAATATCTATAAGCTTGGCTCGATTCCTGCCCATTGGATCGCTCATTTGCATTAAAGATGGAGCTCCAATCAGTGGGGGTTTGTTCAAATGAATAATCATTTGATGGATAATTATGAGATGTGTTAGACTCCTTCCTGTTGGAGCCACAGCAATAATTATGAGAGCTGGGAAGCATAAATATCATTAATAAGCCAAGGCTGGAGTGACCGGGTAGGCGAGGGGAGGGGAGAGGGAGAAAGTAAGCAGGAGGTTGAGTTTGCTAGGACAGACTTTGCTGCTTAATTTGCCATGCAAGCAGATTTTGTGAGAAAAAAATATAGAGGAGCAGAGAGTTCTGGAGGGGAAAAATGATGTTTATCTTTATGTTGTGAGAGAAGAGAAATATGAACAAAGAGGAGGAAAGTTGGGAGAGAGAGGTAGAAGTGAGGCAGTGAGCTGAGCTGGCAGAAAATGAGATAAAGGTCAGGATGAGAGAGAGAAGGAGCAGAAGAGGCACGGCGATGTCATTGTCACCTCATTAACGCTTCCCAAACTTTTCCTGACTTTTGTTTTATTTTTACTCTCCCTGTGCTTCTCTCCACTTATCTACCTTCTTCTACCAGACTATTGGCTGCTTTGCTTTCTCACTGGCAGGCCCAGCATATTAAGAAAAATTGGCCCCAATCTGAACACTATTGTCTTTTAAGAATGTTCAAAGAAAAAAAAAAAATTGATCTTTAAGTTTTGAGAAAGGGTTATTAATATTTTCCCAAATAGGCTGCCAGTTTTATCTCCACCAAGAACGTTACTAGTTGTTTCTTTGTTTGTCAAACAAAAATTGAAAAGTATTAGATGATAGCCCCTTGAGATGTGATATCAATCAATCAATCAATGTAATCCTTATTTACATAACAAAAATATAATAAGTGTTATCTCAGGACCCTCACTAGAGAGCAGGCTGAAGACAAACTCCTCTTTGCATGGATACTAAGGATGCACCGAATATTTGGTGGCCAAACATATTCGGCTGAATAATGCAAAAAAAGCCATATTCAGCCTTCGGTGGAGTGAGGTACAAATTAGATAAATAAACAGTTCAACAGCTTAAAGTGCCAGTCTGTTTTATTTTATTTTTTTAATGTTCTTTTTTTTTTTTGCCTTGGCAACAATAAACATGTTGTGTCTATCATGGGGGCTCTGGCATCTAAGCCACTATGATAGGACAAGGACTGTAACAGAGACGTTCCTGGCTCTGAAAACAGCTGAAATCAGATGAGGTGCTCAATTTGGAAAACAAATTGTTAGGTTTATTCAAAAAAAATAAAAGTAAAAGAAGAGTATTTATGTCCCTTGCCTAAAACTTGGAGACAAAAAAGTGGACCGACATCAAAAAGTGTTGACAGAGGCTCATGGCCAGACTCAAAGCCAGACCAAACAGGATAAAGACAACAATGTCTGTTCATGAAGCATGCAGTCATGAGGCTACCAAAGCTCAGAGGTTTACCCATTGCAAATTAATTTTTACATTCAATAGTATAAATTCTCTGTTTTATACAATCAGTATTTGCTCAGTCTTCTCTGTGACAAAGTCGTTAGTGTGAGGGCAGAAGAGGGGGCAGAAAGGGCAAAACCTGAAATAACTGAGTAATTAAACCCCCTAAAACGCCTCCTTGTATTGATTTACTGTCTGTGGCATAAACAGGGAGGAAGTAAAATGGGGGCGAGAAGTCAAGCAAGGAGGAAGAGCTTGAAAAAAGAAGACAGACAAGTGAGGAAATGTTCACAAATGAGAGAGCAGCTCTCTTCACATGATGAGGAAAAAAAACACAAGAATCATGCTGTCTTCTCTATGGTGCTACCTATTACTCACTCTCCTTTTTTTCCCATTTAATTCTGCCGCCATCATGAATACCCAGCGGGGAATATCATTTAAGTCTACCACTGTGCTGTACAATGCCCACACACAAACATGAACACACACACTCTCATCAAGGCAGACAGAAACACAAGTGTGCAGTGCTCCTGGTTCATTGGAATAATTCATATACGTGCTACGTGTGGGACAAGTTATTATGCAGCCTCCGCACCTGGACCGATACATTTTACAGGATACTGTGGGGTCAAATACATTTTTCATAACTTCAGCTGTGACAACCAAAAGCATTCCAGTATGTTACCATGCTATCTGTACCAACTACTGTGAAGGGAAACAAACATTATGACACTTTGCATTTGCAACCATCTATTGTCAGTGACACATTATGAAAAATAGTCCCTGCTTTTGCCAGTTGGATGCCCTCCTTTCAGTAGAAACAGGTTTAACAAAAGGTTTAAGAGCAGTCATAAACAGCTTATAAATTGTCTCAGTCAAAATACTAAATAATACAAGGGTAAACACGTTAAATATGTCCATAAATATATTTTAATAAAAGGATTAAGGGCTCTGTCTTAGTACTGCAGCAGCAACGTCAAATGCAAAGCAGCGGTTCTTTGCTGCATGCTCTGTGTGGGCGTCTACATGTGCAGCTGCTGTCGTGGTTTATGTATGTGCAGCTGTGCAAAAAAGCGGCTTGCAGAGCTGGAACACAGATTGTAGGGTGTGGTGATGGAAACGTGTGCGCTCATCCCCTCCCACCACTGTTACTCTTTATCAATCTGAAAGCCAATTAAAGCAAAGCGTAAACAGTTAAACAAATAAAGAAAAAGGATTTGCCAGAAAAGTCATATTGTTCGGGCAGTGCCAAGTGAAAGAAAATAGAGCAAAACAAATTTGCAGCTCAAGGCAGATGGTGGCAAAACGAGATAAATAAACCTCTTTGGTGAGGCCAAAATCTCAGAATTTGGTGTTTGGTTTGCTCTTGGTGATAAAAGCACCAAAGTAACAGCAGACTGATGCTGGCCGACAGTTTTTTACAGCAATTTTTTAGACAAAATATCAACAGCACTGCATCATCTAATGAATGTCTCACAATGTAGTGCCTCTTCTTCTACCTGTTCACAATATCAAAATTAACATACTTCTTGAGTAAACAGGGTCTGGATGCTGCAATGCTACAGAAATAGAACTGAGACAATGACTCTGTGAGGCTATTTTATTTACTGTCAAAAAGCAATTGACACTTTCTTTTTAAAGGCCTATTGACAATATTATGTCATATCTAAATAAGCCTTTGGATGTTTAAGTTGACTGTGAAAGTGCTGCTTCTCAGCTCTTTTCTGCATCCAAACCAATGTCAGTGTTTTTAATTTTGGCATCAAAAAGACACATTTGCATTTAGTTAAGATTGACTTGGCCATGAACCAAGAGTCTATGATTTGGCATTTAGGCATGCTAACATATTCTTAAACAACCTTGGTTCCTAAAAAAGGCAATCTTATTTTGTTGAGCTCAGATGTAACTAGTCTGTTTCGCTTTACAAGTGCAAGAGCATCCTTAAAAATGCATACAACATCTGTATGCAATTATTCCAGGGGGCGAATATGGAGCATATTCAAATATCTGCCCAAATTGAGGATTCTTAATCTTTTGTCACTTAGTTTGGAAATGCCAAAAATACAAATTAGATAAACAGTTCTACAGCTTCCAGTGCCAGTCTGTTTTATTTATTTTTGTATTATTATTATTCTTTTTTTTTGCCTTGGCAACAATAAACATGTTGTGTCTATCATGGGGGCTCTGTCATTTAAGCCACAATGATAGGACAAGGACTATAACAGAGACGTTTGTAGCATATTCAAATATCTGCCCAAAATAAGGATTCTTAATCTTTTGTCACTTAGTTTTGAAATGCCATACTAAACACAGATTTATCTCCTGATCAGTTAAGAGTAAATTAGCTTTCATTTTTTCATTTTCAAATATACAAATGTCCATTACAAAACATATAATCTATATAAATATGCTTAACTACCTATACAAAACCAATAGAATATATAATCAATATACATATACATATGCATACATACAAACATATATTCATATGTACATACGCATAGACAGATATCCTACCTACATATACACACACACACATATCCACATATCCACATACACATATGTATCTGACATATAAGTATCTTAATAGTCATAGTATACTGTTTTTATATATACATCTGTGTAAATATAATTTGCACCTATGCAAACACATACATACATACTTACATGTATATACATAATTCATCACTGTCCATATATATGTATACACATACATATATTTGAACATACCTCCAGTTTCTATTATCAAATACTGCAGCATAACACTGCCTTTACAAGATGTCACTGTTCACTGTGCTTGTTTACATCTAGATAGTAGACTAGGAAGAACAGGGCCATGAACCTAAACTGAAGTCAGTTTACATCCCTGTCTAATGACAGATGACTGTGTTGATGTTTAAAATTCAAAGACAATTTCTTTCTAAAATTCTGCAGCAAACTAAGCTTTCAGTGCAGATGGACCCGTCTGACTCATTATCCAATCAGGCAGATCCATCTTGTTGAGCTCCAGTCTGCAAAGATCATTAGCAATATGTGAGCTACCTTGGTGGAAATTTGCTCTCTAATTGCTACAAAGTTTGATCAGGTGTTTCCCTCGCCCCCCTTCGAGAAATTAAAAGTTCATATTTTGCAGCCTGATTTATTTTCTTCATCCTCATCATGTCAGAATTAGCAATAGGGATCAAGAACCAGACTCAGCTGAGAAACTGTTCCAACTTCTATTTGTGATCAATATCATTTGTAGAAGAAGAACTCCTATATCAATAGTAAAGCTTCTTGGAGCCAAGAGTTCATAAAAATTAACAAAGACATGTCCTATCCTTTGTTCTTATTAAAACTATCTTTATTTGTTATGCAAGACACAAAAATCTACATTTTAATTACTATTGCGCAGTTATTGTTGCTAAGACCTTCTACGGTTGTTTGTGATTAAGCTTCAAAGCTGTTAGGAGAAGCATGCGTTACTTTTATTACCATTAAATTTTATATTTTGTTTTTTTAATACTGTAACTTGAGTGGCAGGAAAGTGGACAGAGATGGAAAGGCATGTTGTATAGAAGACACAGGTCATATCTGAACCCAGCCAGCCCCTCCAAGAACTGCAGCCTGTGTTCATAACCTGGGGCCTCTAACATCACAGTAAGTTTCATCTGCGAAGGGCCCATGTACCAAGCCTTTCAGGGGCCCAGCTTTTTCTGTGAGCTGCCCTGTTCTGAGCATTTGATTTTCAGACACACCAACAAACCCACTGGTGTAATAATACTGCTGTTGAATAATCTAAAGAAAAGTAATGGTAAAGAGGAATAAGCTTTAACAAATGACCCTACATGTCTCCAATGCACATTACAAATGGTGAAGAAATGCTTCCATTGTTTGTGAGATTACTAAAGTGAGCACAAAATGTATTTATAGAAGTATTTACCACACCACAGACTTTGAATACACTTTGATCTCAAAGGCTTCACTTCATTCTTCCCTGCATTAAAGTTTGTCTTTGTCGCCTTCTTTTCAATTATTCTTCCCGCTGTGAAGAGGCAGCCATTCTTCAGTCTAACCGAGTGCCAATACTGCCACTTCCCTTCACAGTGTGTCAAGGGCCCTGAGGAAAGAAAGTCAGCACACTGAAAAACTCAAAATGTCAATCCTTTGATAATTTGTGAAAGAAAAGACGGATTTGATGCAGCCTTTATTCAAATCACAGAGCCAGAGCTTTACCTCAGAGGGAAATATACAACACTTTCTCTGCTTTCCTCCCTCCATTTTACCCTTCCCTTAACTTATACTGCAGCACAGGTCCACTCTATAAGAAGACGGTGTTGCCAAAGCCACTCTCTTCAAGGTGATCCTGCATCAAACGACTTGCCGCACATGCACACACGGGCAAACATCACACACACACTCACTCTTTTATTCTCCTTAAGTGCTAAGGGCAAAGCTTCGATGCAGGTCAAACCACTCTCATAGTTGTTATTCAGTTGACTCATTCACTTTTAAACAATGCCTCCTCAATTTACAACCAAGGGATGATGCTTTTACTACCTCTGTTGTAAATCCTGGAGCCACATACGCCTTGCATGCCAGGGATTGGCATTAAAACTATGCGCAAGATCTAGTTTTGCCAAACAATTCTTTTATGTGTGCATTCAGTTGATGACAGATCCTTCCGTGGGTGGACTATCTTTAAATGATTATCCAGTACGCTCCTACCGGCTATGAGAATACAGTAGCAGTGATATTTTTGTCCATCTTAAATACTGAATAATTGATAGGGAGGGTCAGCTATGAGCATCATAACTCGGCTTAAAGCTGCTGCAGGGGACGCCGCAGTGCACTGAATATCATCTCTGTCAATTCACTTCAACTTGTAAACACACAAGCATAAAAACACACATCCCTGAGCATATGCAGCGACACTGACAGTTATGATAAAACTGTGAAATCGCTGGGGTGTGCAAAGTGTGAAATCACAACTACAACAAAAAAAGAAATATATAAATTCACACATCTTCAGCTGAAGCCTCTTGACATACCCAAATTTAACACAACAGCTCAAGGTATGCAAACCTGAGAGGGTGTTTTCTCAAGTTTGGTTATAAATGAATAACACAATTCCCCAAAATATAAACTCCTATTGTGTATTCACGCCTGTGGCGGCTTGATCACATTCCCTTATCTGTTATTAATGAATACCTTGGCTCCGTTTTGCCCCAACAGTGAGGCTCATTCTTCTAATCAAGAGTTTACTTACGCAGGGCTGTAAGTCCCTGCTGTGTGTACTTTTGTGGATGCAGATGTACATATGGTTTACACATCTGTCTGTTGAGGCATGTGAGCATACACTGTAAACTAGGGATAAGCTGATCACATTGTTTGGTGCAAACCCCAACGCTGTTCAAGTATGAGTGAAAAAACAGGGTGACTGATCATCTTCCAGCTTGGTGAAAGTCTTTTTAATACATTTTAAACCAACAAAGATTATTCATATTCAACAAAATAACAGATAGTTATAATTGGCCATTATTGGCCAGACCGAAAAAGCCACATAAATTCCTCCCACTTTACTTGACTGAGTCTCAACCAGTCCATGATGGGAACATGATGGAACCTGCAGATCATCGTGGCTGTAATAAATCTGTAAAACTGATTCACAAGAAAAAAAAGGTGGAAACACAAGGTTTTGGTGAGACGTGCTAATACTAAATAAGCAGGGGTCACTAAAAGTTTGGGGGATTTTACTATGACTGCTTTTGGCGGAGGAGGATGATGATTGACCCACAGCAGCAGCACCAGAAGGGTTATTTTAAAGCTAATAGCCAGTGATGGTCCACTTCAGTTTGACTTGGTCACAGTACTGATCTGACTAATGTTACACTGGATGTTCAGTTAACACCAAGGCTTCTCTCATATTTTTCACAGATGGTCAGAGTGATGACTAGAAACACTGAATCTTACCTATCAATTATGAATTCTTATCAGAAATCAGCTAATAATATATGGTTGCAGATCAATCTGAGCATCTCTACTGTAAACAGTGTGTGCTGATGTAAGGCATTAGAATGTATCTGTTGACTCTATGTTTTTCCTTCAAGGCCTCCTCTGAATCTGTTATTACGCTCATGCCAAAACCAGGGTCAGTCTGTGGCTGCTGAATTGTAAATAGGTGCACACACTCACATAAGCTCATACACAGGGGTATACACAATAACTAGCCCTCCAGACTCCTGATTTTATCTGCACTTTTATCTTGCTCCATGGTGAGTCACCGCATTCTGAATGCAAATGTACACGGGAGTCAGCCCGAATCATAGTGAAAAAACCAATACGCTGTTAGAAACCTGGGACTCTGTGTATGAGAGATACATCAGCATGGCAGATGACAAACTGTGGGAGGTCTGCATGCTGACAGAGTGTTGATAAAATGGAGTTTAAAATTGAAATATAGTATTTACATAACATATACTGTAAAGTAAGCTTTCTGAGGCCTGGCCTTCAAAAGATGGTGAGGAATGTTGAGTAAAACAAAACATTTAAAATGAAAACAACAACTGTTGGCTTAATTATGCACCATTATCTATAGCAGTGACATAATTACTCATTTCCACATGGTTACCTGTTTAAAAACTAAGATTTCTTTATGTCAGTCAGATCTCATGTTAGACTGTTTAGAGCCACTTCAAGACCAATATGCAGCAAAACATACCGTAAAATACCAAATAATGGCCTGGGCGTTGATTTGTTTCAATCACCGAGCAGACCAGGCTTTTATTTGGGACCAGGCGACTATTTGGAACAGGGGTTTAATTCCTTTCCCACAAAAATCTTGCTTAGCAAAAAACGAAAAATCTAGTAAATGTAATCAAATTATTTATTACCACCAGTATGAATATCACCCTTACAGCAAGATTACAGTACTGTAGTTATACTCTTTTCTTCTTTCAACTGAGTACTCTCTAAACACTTAAGACTGGTAAGGAACTATCTTACCAGTAGTAAGAAGTTAAGTTAAGGTCTTACTTCTGTTTTTTGGCTGCACCTGTGCCATGGATATAAGCAGCAATGTACCGCTAACTGACATGTCCAGCTTCCTGACCTTAAGGGCAAATAACCTGCAGCAGCAGCGGCAACGTCTTCTTCTTTGGATTTGTGAAGCCCTAGTGTGTAAGATTCTGGCTTTTTCCCTCTAGTGCCCTCCGTGGACGTTGAGTGTAACTGCACTGTCGTGAAACAGAGCGCCGTACACCAACGTGCCTTTTGTTGACATACAGAGGGAGGAGAAGCGAGCTGACAGGACGTCCAGAGAAACAAATAAACCATGTGGACTGTTAAGGTACAATGTGATGATGTTTCTTTTCAGTCAGCTGTGAGCTCAGCGTTCACATGTGTGTTCTGTAACTGCGACCGTAGCTCATAGGCTGCGACGAATAAATTACACCAGGCGTTTATTTGGAATGGGCGTCTATTTGTCAAAATGTACTGCTACACTCAGCGTTTATTTGGAAACTGATGGTTAATTGGAACTTGGCGTTTATTTGGTATTTTACGGTAATACAAAATCAATTTGTTTATATTTCACTGTTAATGCACTGTCAATACAGACATTAACTCTTGAAGTTAAAATGACGGAAATATTTGTTTACCTGAAATGACAGATTTTATCACGAGATGGAGTATTTTCTTTCCAGATTCTACTATCCTAATTTGGTAAAGTCAAACAATTGATGTAAAACACCAAACAACTGTCTTTAAATTTCAGAAGGGTCATGACATCTGTGATCACTGAAAGGGGCAATCAGGTACTATATCTGGATCAACCACTAATCATGCCAGTAAAATTCTTGTTAAATTTGTTGAGAACACCTTTAACATGATCAATTTAATGCTGTTTCTGAACAACTTGGAGTGTAAATAAGATCTCTTTTCAAATCTAATTATTTATTTATCTTTTTTCTATAAATCTGTAAGACTCAATGTTGCCACTTCCTGTAGTTATACATTTTTTTAAACCTGAATAATTCTTTGGCATATACTGTGGGCTTTTAGATGACCACAGCTGGAAAGAGCACTCATCTGTACCATAGCACAAAGTCATGTCTAATACAGGTTCAAGTTTAATAGCAAAACCAGGACACATTCATATCAAACAAATGCTTCCTTTGGGTATGTCCAGGCATTTTACTCTAGTGCCATTTGGAGACTCAAAGAGACATTTAAGTCTTTCAGGTCAAAAACAAAACCTCTGCTGACCATAGGAATGTGTTTTTTCTTTCCTGCCTAAATGAGAGTCCTTCTTGTTTGGAGGTCTGTGGGTGATTAAAGTTTAAGCTAAAAGAGGAAAATCATTACTGCATAAATCAATCATCTTATGACTGCCTGACACCCATGAGCACGGATCATAAGCTCAGTTTTTTTCTAAATGGCTGCCACCCAGCCTCTGCCCATGACTCTGGCACTTTGTATGGCTTGCACATTTCACATTAGAGATGCAGATCCTCTCTCTTTCTCTCTCTCTCTCTCTCTTCCTCTCTCTTTCTCTTCTTCTCAGCCTGTCAGGCTCATCTGCTCCAGCAGTCCTCAACGTGCTCCAAAAAATGACCCGCGATGTGTTAAAAGGAGTCAAGCATAGACCTGGCTAAAAAATTATTTTTCAAACAGATTCGATTCCCCCCGCAGGGATTGATTGATCCGCTGTGACACAAAAAGGCAAAGACCGGATCGTCTTGAATGCTGCGAATTCAGAAAAAGAGAGGAAAGAGAGCTTTGAATTTATTGAGATTTTATTCTTCAGGCTGCTTTTGCATTATGGTAAAATATTCTTCAGTGGTATTTTGCTTCAGAAATACAACAATAGAATCTGCAAAGTTTAAAACAGGCTGGTTTCAGGCAAAGAAAGCATGGTCACCCTTGCCTTATGTTTCGTTTCTAATTCAATACACTGCAACAAATGTATCTGTCACATTTCATTTCATTAAATCAATTCACCTATTTAAATTGTTAAGTTGTAGGCTGGCTAAAAACTCAATATTGTTATACATCTTAGCAAATGGCAAGCAGTGATCTTCTACATTGTTCTTGTGATTAATCACAGTTTAAGTCACTTGTTAAGAATCTCACCTTTTAACATGATAAAAATTTTTTTTAAAAAGTCGTGTTAATGTGAAGAAGTGCATACCAGTTTTCCATTAGGAAGTGCATTGACTCAGAGGTAGTACACATCTTTAAAGTGCAGGGGTAAACTGAGAAAAGTCAGAATCATCGCAAGGATCCATGATTGACAAGAGCACTTACAAGTATAAAACGACCAGCAATTTATGAAATTGAGATATTAACTTATCATCAGATGGGAAGGCATTGGTGACTAAATCACATGTCTTTGCAAGTCTTTAATTAAACTTCAATAATCTTTATGTTCTCTGAAATATTTCAGCTACTTTGTCATCTTAGACTAGAGAAAATAGTTGTCATGTTTTGCTCATGGGTACATCTTCTTTAAAATTAGCATATACATGTTTCTAGCAGAGAAACTTGCAGGGTCTCTTTTTGGAAGTTGCGGGACACACAGTGACAAAATTATTTTTCATGGGGCCCTTTTTGTCTCATTTGTACCTTTATGTGAAATACTGTGCTTAACAGTTATTAACTAAGGAATAGGCAGGAGTGCACAAACAAACTTAGTTGCTGAGGTTCTATAATCTCCAGTTAAAAAAGTCACAATATGCTTCTTGGAGTTTTACACTCCCTGTAGTATTATGTTTGTCTCTTTGTTAGACTACCTTCATACCCAAGACAAAAAAGTCCACTGCACGGGGAATTCTCCATCTCCTGAAAACAGCACCAGTAGCAGCAAAGAACAGCTGACACATCCTCCAAATAGACCAATCACCATGATGTCATACCACTTTTGCATCAGCAGTTAAAGCCCATTGGCTGAGGGTATTGAGCTAAGACTGGAGAAAGAATGCAGAGCTGTTTGAAACATGGTGCTGAACTAAGCATCTACAACAGAGTGGACCAGTCAACCATTAGGTCCACTGGTCACCAGGGCCTCAAAGTGACAAGAGCACCTCAGAGTGAGAAGATAGGTAATCAGAATGTTAGCGCTCCATGAATATGTACCCAAGTTATGGCAAAATATGACCACTTTAAGAGTTCCACTGCAATTGTTTGATCAGTATGAATAATCCTGTTAAGATCAACAATTGAAAATTAGAGAGGTTTTTCCTCTTAACTAAAAGTTTCCTGGTATTGCTTTGACTTTTACATTTTACTGTCTTTAACTGAGACTATTTTATAACCTTTAAGGATGAAAACCCAGTTATCTGGTCAGAAAAGAGATGATTAATATAATAGGCTTTTGTTATTCAAAGTGCATCAGCCAGTGCATTCTCTGAAGTTGTTTTCCACCCTGATAAATATGACACAGATCCTTCTTAAAACTTCATAACTTTGAACTTTAACTGGAGAAAATGAGCCAAACTCCATTTTGAGTCATAAATTTCACCTCTTCTATTCTGGCATACAACAACACAACCATTATCAGACTTGTGGGTCCTGTTAGATTGTAGTGTCAGCCTATGTTTGCCTCCAGTTTTGCCATGTTTCACTTCTGGCTAATTCTATGTCAGTCACTATGTAGGTTGTTAAAGGGACTATGCGGTGCATGTTCCTTTGGTTTGTCCATGAAGCTGTCTGGGAGTTGTTTAACGTGTACTGAGATATTTAAACGATCAACAATGTCATTACGGTAAGTAGCGTCCAGCTGCAGCCACTTGCAAGCTGAGAAATGCTTGTTAGAAGGATGAAATCATGCTCAATTAATGCAATTAAAAATGCATACGATTCAGAACTGGAACTCATTACTCATAACTGTTAAATGCCAGAAACTACAGTCAGAGCTCAACTTTGTAACTTAAACTTGTAAACTTCTGGGCATGGCACAGTCAAGATCTGCCAGGTAGAGAAAGACAAGGTGTTACAAAACTCATGTACCCATGATACAGCTTATAAACTCTCCTAAATAAAGCACTGTGATGCCCTGGTAAAATTGAATCTGATTCATCTGTTCACCATGGGCTGCTGAAGAACCCAAAGACCACTCTCCTGATGTCTGTGGAGCAATAATGGTGCAAATAGATCACATTAAGCACCTATAAAACAAAAGCCAATATTGCAAAGGCATTTGACCACCAGAGCTAATTCCCACTCCTGGGTGTGTGTTCTCCCATTCACCAAGAGTGAAAAGACAAACGTGTGCTGCTGTCAGTCACGATAACAGATGCATGAAATCCTACATGGATGTTTAAAGAGGGCTGTTGCATTTTAAGTCGACTTCAAAAAGCCAGATGTCACACAGCACGTCATTCAACAGTCCTACCACGCATGGGGACAAATTCATGGATTAAAGAGGTGTTTGGTGCCACACTCATTAGAGATGAGAAGAGTAACATCTACTCCGTCACTCTCTATCAATCATCAATTACAGGAGCATCAAACCAGGTGGGATCCCGAGTCACGGCTCACTCCTTTCTGCTGGTAGAGTCAATGTGGGTGTTTAGCCTGTCACCGCCTTTCACTGACAATTAAACCTATAATCTCATAAAAGATGTACGGCTCCTTGATGCAGAGCTGCTGTCAAATGTGGTTACTCTGTGGTGGAAGGAAGAGTGAGAGTGAGGGCGAGACAGGAAGACAAAGACAGAGGGACAGCAGGAGGGAGGGAGCGAGGGAGTCAGTTATAGAGAGATAAAGATGATGGAGAGGTGGATACAGATGGCTTCTTTTTGCTCGGATCGTTCGTGGTGATAAATGGAGGGACCCTGGAGGGACTCACCGTGGCCGGCTCGTAGTGAGGCCGGGGAGCGGTATATGGACACAGGTGGCTGGTGGTGTCGGGGCCCCTGCTGTGGGTGATCGGGTCGGGGCAGGGCAGGGGGCTGAGGGACTCCAGAGGTAGGAGAAAGAAGATGAAGGTCCGAGGAGGACGACGAAGAGTGGGAGCCCAAAGCAGAAGCCAGCACCATGCATCCCACAGCCAGAGGCAACATCCAGAAGAGCTGGCCCTTGTGGGGCTTTCCTTTGGGGAGCATGGCTCACGCCCCCCCCACTTCCCACAGGTGACTTAAAACTCAAATGAGCGAGGATCTCAGAAAAAGTGACCTTCCAGAAAACAGGAAACAAACTCCATAGCAGTGAGATATCAACCCAAGCTCCTTATCAGCGTAGGATCCAGCGGTTTCCTCAAAACAAAGCGCGTTTCGGGCACGTCTTTCGGATTCCTCTCGTTAAAAACTGCAGAGCTCCCGCTGGTCTTCGTTTGCTCGCTGGCTCTTTGAACCAGAATCCAATATGTCTTTACTTTCTGTTCTCGGCAGGATCACCCTGTGGCTGCTCCTTTGATGACCAAGTGGTACGCATGTGTGTGTGTGTGTGTGGAAGAGTGTGAGTGCATGCACTTCTTTTTTTTTCGCAGACGACACCTGGATTGTGTCCCTGTGCGCCCTCCTCCACCTGCAGGCGCTGAGTGAGTGACAGGAGGTGGTGGGGGTAGAACAACCTGCGCTGCAGCCCCCTTCTGCCCGGTCTCTCCGCTTCGTTCTGCTCAGCACAGCTCCGCTCAGATAATGCACAGCCTCAGCTATGAGACCAAGAAGGAGGAGGTGGATGAGACGGAGGGAGGGAGAAGCGAGGCAGCTCCACACACTCGAGCACGGACAAACTGTCAGCTCTCTATCGTCTCGGCAGAAAGGCGCTCCTTTCTCTCCTATAGTTGGTGAAGATCTCTACTTGTGCTTTATCTCCTTTGAGTTTGGATCCAACATTTGTTTGACTTTTTCTTCTTTTTTTTCGTGAAGGTCCCTGGAGAAGTGAAGTGGTCTGAGCTTGTTAACCCGGAGAGACCCAGACTGATAGGTCTTTGTGTTACTCCAAGGGAAAAAGAGAGAGATTCGCAGACAGATAAAGAAAGAGAAAAGCCAGTGAGAAAGAGGAGGAAAATGAAAAACTGCTGGGAGGGAGTGAGACGGAGGGGTTGGGAGATTGAGAGAGAGAGCACAGAGGAGATAGAGAAAAAGAGGAAGAGGGAGAGGAGGCTCAGGTGAAACTAAGCGAAGATGATGGGACGGAGGAGAGGATGGGAGGGAGTGGAGGGGAGGGAGGAGAGAAGCGGCAAGTGGGCCAGCCTATGCAAATCCTCCCCGAGCAGCGAACAAATCAGGGAGGCAGGCAGCCACTGCAGAGGAGTGGGCTGCCTTTAGTCACAGGGAGAGGAGATGTGAGGCAGGGAGGAGAGGAGGAGAGGGTGGAGGAACGAGAGAGTGAGGGTAAAAACTGAAGGGGATGGATAACAGCGGGGCACCTGGAGTCATGTTTACGAACCCAGCTCGGGGAGGTTATATGGTGTCACTTTCCCTACAACGTCACGCAACCTCCTCTCCAGTCGTGTTATGGTGCCCCTGAAAGACTACTGAGCCAAGCTACTGAACTTCTACTGAACTACTAAGAGAAATAGTTTTTGCACCTGAAAACATGTTCAGTGAGCTTTAAACAGGGTATATCTCCCCATGGAATTATAATACAAAGAATTTTATTTGGTGTTTTGGTGAAAATGAATTAAATAAGTGGATGAAAACAGTACAGGATTGCAAAACCAGCAAACGTCTGCTGACAGGTGGTTTAGGAAGAAGTAAGATGTACTAAATTGAAGTTAGCAGTATGGCAGCAAGTTCACCAGACAAGACAATACTTTTGATTATTGCTTTTTACTTACTACCCATTGTGAAGCACTTTGGTTCACCGAAAGGGTTGTTGTAAAGGAATTTATAAATAAAGAAAAATTATATTTACATTTACAATATATTACACCTTAATGTGCTTTCATTCCTGGCTGTAACCAGTTATGAGTTTAGGGTCCAATCAAGAAAATGGCTGCCGAACAAAATGTACAATATCCCTTTAATTTTTGATTGCACCATAGTCAGCACCCTGTCAGTATAATAAGCACAAGGCGATGCACAGTTTGTCCTATAGGTATGACTACAGGGTATTGCAATAAAAGGCCAGTTGTTACTGCTATACAACATGTTGGTGGTACGGTCTTCTCTGGACTGACAAGGCAAGGCAGTTAATTTCCTTCTGGTAAAGTACAATTAGGCTATGTCCCCAATGTCCCTTAAACTGGAATTACTACTAGGATAAAGCATTCATGACACTGTTAATAAAGCTACTAAATTTGTGCTGTTGTTTTCAACCTAGTGTCTGGCCCCCTCCTCCAGGCAGAAGGGGTGGGGGGCTCCTTTAGCTTAAGAATGTCAAAATTGAGTTCATATGTGATATTTAAAAAAAAAAAAGAAAATACACTAAAAGCATACAAAATATCTTTTAAGGGTATTTGCACAAAAATGAAAGTGTAAGCCCATTTATCTTGATTTTATCCACAAAAACAACATTTATCACTGTCAGACACAAACATATCTCCAAAATGGCTACTTTTCAAGAAATGAAAAAAAAAGCTTGTCTACTGAATGAATGAATATTGTACTGTCGTAGTTACAAATTATTTTTGCTTTTTCGTTTGGTATAAAAAAAAAATTAAACTAAAAATAAAATTTACATAAAAACTGACATGGGACTGACATTAAGCAGTGATTCGAGGGAAAAAATGTACAAAATGGAGACAAGAGTTTTGTGCCTGACAGAGTTCTTTTTGGTGCAGTAAGATCTAGTTATTTCACTGAGATTCTGAGGGGAATCAACTCTTTTCTGGTACAATTGGTACTACTGCTCTATCAAAATGACAATCACTTTTCCCTTTATTCTATGAAATGACAAATGATGCATGCAACATCTTGCCACTAAAACAGCAATTACAAGGAGGTATTAAGAGTCCTGTTGTTCAAATAAACATTAGAAGATGTGTTCAGTGTCCCTCAAAAAAAAAAAAAAATATCCTGCACCTGAAATGATAACTCAGAGATGAGTTTATAATCTCATAAATTAATTAATAAATAAATAAATAATATAAAATAATTTCAAGGGACGCAATAGGGCTCTTAACCAGCTTGCAGCTGTGGCTTGGGCCCTATAAAATAAAAATAAAAATTGGGATACATTAAATATCCCACTGATACAAAGACTATAAGGCGACACATTTACAGTCCTGTCTGTATGACTTTATTGATATGCATTCAGTATTCTGTTGGCAAAGTGACTTTAAAGAGATACCATTACCTTACATTGGCAAAATGATCATTAGGGAATGCATTTGATAAGTGCCACAATTACTCCCTACAGCCAGATAACTGTAAGGGGAATTGTTTTTATCTTGTTTGTAAAATGACGACTGATGGAGCAAAGTGTTTGCTGTCCCTTGATGAGATATCTATTCAGTGATGCGTTTAGGTCTAGTCAGGAACTAAGATAAACCAGAGGCAACATTAAGTCATGTTGGTAAGGTAATTATATGATGCTTATAAGATGACTGTGAACTGTAAAACTAGTTGAGCTGTGGAGACATTCAATATCCAGCTAGTAAAAAATATCTACGAGAAAACCCTAATGTGATCAGAATTGATTGTTGGTATTAGCTGACGACATGCCAAGGTGATCGAGGTTCCAGACTGAAACCTGATCGCTGATCCTGACCCTGAGTTAATTTTTCCTTTTTTTAAATGTCAGGACAGGTTTACTTTGTCCAGCTCAATAACTAACATAATGAAGCAAACCACGTCTCAAATCAATAGGTAGCTGTATAATAATTAGGATCTAAATATCAACAACATCATCATGATTATCATATTGACGAATAGCTTGCAGCTGAAGCAGTGGGCTTTTCACTTCCTACTCTGTCAATCTTACTGATATTTTGGAGGGCCGAGTCTGACTGTGCAGCCGTTGGGAGAAGTAAACACTTAGAGTCAAATTGCAGTTTAATCATGTCACTCCACAGAACATAATTTAATTTGACACCAGCGTTGAGTGTTTGGCTGCTGACCTTCCGGATCAACACCGAGATATTCAAAAGTGACAAGAGGAATTCATGCACAGCCATTGATAGCATCCCCATTGATGTAAAAACTTCCCAAACACATGACTCATTGTTGGCACTGTGGAGGCTCCGTGCACTGCCACTTCACAGCTCCAGCTTTACTCTGTTTCCTCGCTTTTTGTCAAGACGTCTCTTCCTATTTCTCCATTTAAGAGGAGTCCTTATCAGAGGACCACCGCAGGCACAATTATTGCTGTGCTTGTTGCGAGCACGCAGCGCAGAGATAATGTTTCATGGGCAAATGAACGACAGAGGAGGGAGGACATTCTGACATGCATTGATCCGTAAAAGGGAAGCAGCAGTCTGGATCAGAGTGTATTTTTGCCTTCGAATGAATAGCAGAGCTCAATGAGATGCAAACATGACTCTGCATTCATTCGTGGTTTTGACTGAACATTTATGTAATTTCCAGAATATCTGTGCACTGTACACATTATGAAATAAACATGTAGAGGGTGGAAATATGTCAAATTCACATGATGTGACCCTGAATATGTCTGTCTCTGTTACGTAATAACATAAAAAAATATATCAAACATGCATCTATTTTTGACAGCGTCCACCCATCATGTTGGATCATTTCAAGCAGCCGCTGTCTGCAGCTTTTATTGGTGCTATGATTTTGCAGAAAATAGATCATGTGTGCACAACAAACCCACATGTCTATAAAGAGCAGGGGTCTCAAACTTGTGTTTCGAGTAGGCCTCAGACCACAGAGGCTGTAGAGAAGCAAAACAGATGAATCTATTTTTTGAAGTGTGGAAACTGGAGAGTGTTAATTCTGAAAGAACACATACTTATGACCACGCAGACTTTACACACAGGCTCCCTGGCTCTTTTACTGCTGTGATTAACAAAAAAGTAAACTTGAGACAAAATCACTTATACCTTTTTGCTCATTTACTCTCCCACTTGTGCCATGAATGAAATTGATGCATGAGAGCTCAACCTAAAACATCAACTCAGTCTGATAAAACAAACTGCTAGTATCATATGAATGCTGCTTCTATGGCATTTACAGTCGTGCTCTGAGGGTGTATCAGTTTAAAATATTACAATGCAAACTGATGACTCTCAGTCAAGTGGGTTCCTAAATATCCTTTTTATCAGCTGATGAAAACACAGTGAGTCCTTATGCATGTCTCTTTTGTCTGACCCTTGGTTATGGTGAGATAAAGTATGAACAGTGTTTGTTGCTGCTGGTCAACGGCTGTATTGTAAACCCGGCCATGGTTAGGGACAACTTTATTGGAATCTAGTTACATAAATATGAAACATATACCAGGTCTTGTGTGTGTTTTCAGCGACAACATAGGCTTTCCAGATGTGAAATCTACAGATTTCATTCGGAACAGAACTGAACTTTGCTGATTTTCTAGTTTCAGATCCAAAACTAACTCTAAACAATTTCTAAGGGGAAAAGGTTTTATGCTATTGGTACTTGGACAGATGGATGGACGAATGGATGCTCAGACAAAAGAATGTCAAATCCATTTCCATCCCAATTTATGTGGTAGAAATTCAATCCAATCTACCAGTTAACTTGTCGAAATGCTTTGTAATTATTAAATAGGTATGGACTTCGCTAACAGGACAAGGCAGAAGGTAAGGAGTAACGTAGCATACAGCTCTTATTTTGGGGGTTAAGACGCAGCTTGGTCGATTTTTTTTTACTTGGTTAGCTTTCACATTTTGTCAAGATGACCAAAGCCTGTCAGGTATTGTGGGACATGGCCACCTGTCATTGGTTCGGCTGTGGGTGACTACTAAGAAATGTCATTGTTTAGCTTGCAGGAGTTTGTTTTGAGTGATAAAATAATGATAAAGTTGTATAAAGGCTGCACAGGATGGCACTGAGATCATGGCAATTGTCCACTAAAAGGCTTCAAGTTTGGTTGCGCTAGCAATGCAACAGTTCGACAGACTCTTCTTGATATTGTCTATTAATTATACATTATAACTTTCTTACCATTGTTGAATTAGGCCAAATTCAATCCAAAATGCAAGGATGGTTTGGTTTGCTTCCCCTGTTTGGACCTAAATTACTTCAGATCACCAATATCCTCTGGCTGACTTGGAGTTCCCCTTCATGGTCTGTGTTACATTAAACTTTCTCCAATAAAGTTCCATCCACTTATGACAACAGTATAAGCACAGAGAGAAAAAGGAAACCACTGTTTAATTGGGTGTTCTTAAGTTTTATTCAATAACGATTGGAAAAATATATTAGAGTCTATATCATTGTGTGACACTGCAGCAAACTTGTAGGTTTTGTTTCAGTAGAAAAAAATTATGGGCGTTTTTCCTGCATTTTTAATTATCTTGGCTGTATTTTTTCTTAAGAGTGCCTTTGTTGTACTTTTCCATGTGAAATAATTGGTGGCTTGTAAGAACAGTCTAAGAGAAAATGTGAACTAGTGGTGCGAAGCAGATTGCAATTCAACAAGACCACAGTAGTTGTTTTTTTTTTTTTTGTTAATAGTGTTTATCACCAAGAGAGCATGGGGCTAGCTAAATATATCATCACCATGAAAATTAAATTAGCATGAAAGTTTACTGAGTTTCTCCTTCACTCGCTGCTCTGTGGTGAACAGAGTCTTCTCTCTTCGGCTCCATTTAAACACTGCTGTAGTTTCAGCTGCATGTCTCCTCTCAGGCTAAGCTCACTGTCATCCTCACGCGACAGAGTCCGGTCTTCTTTTGGAGGAGAAGCATAACAAAAGCAGACAGGCTGAGAAAAGATGCATCACCTCTGACATTTCATGCACATTATCTGCTCATGTCGGTCGGTCCTGGAAGTGTCATGGAGGATGCCAAGACATTACATCACGTTCACATCATGTTTGCAAAATATAAATATGCAGGGCTGATACCCTGGTAGAAAAGTTTGTTAAAATTATATTTCTAGACTAAAATTTATTGCATGTTTTACTTTTTTATAGACTGAAGAGTGAGATCTATTTTTTGGAGGCAACACATTACTCCTCTTCTTTTAGTGATGTGTCAAAAAACATCATGCATAAAACCAAAATGATTTCAAAATAGATGCTGTGCCATATTAGCTTCCATTGTTAAAATGGATGGACGTGTATACGTGAGCACTCTCAAACACAATCCAAGCTGCAGCTCCTGTCTCTCTCTTCTCCTTAGAAGACTTTAGACCACTTTAAACCTGTGGTTCTCAAATGGCATGCCAGGGAACACTAGTGTGCCTCTAGACAGGTCCAGGTGAGCCTTGGGAATATAAATAACAAAAAGACTATTACTGCATGGACTGCATGTATGACTGAGTTTTTCAGTATCATTTGATTACAAGTGTCCCACTTTAAAAAAAAATAAATAAATAAATAAATTTGTGTTGCTATATACATAAAAATGCTGAATTTTCCAAAACAATGATCCAAAAATATTTGGATTAATGTTTAGTAAATAATACTGCTGTTGGAAAAATGTATTACACGTTGGAAATTACCTCATTAAAAGTCTCAGCTTGTGTAATGCTTGTGATTTGCAGTGTTTGTGGGCTGTTATCATGATGGCAAGACTAACAGCAGGACTGAAACATACTTTTTTGCACTTTTAGGATTTTTGATTTTTCTTTCTAAATCTGTCATTAAAGATAATTTGTCAACTTGGGAGGGAAATAATCATCATCCTCGCACAGTTTCACTTAGAACCCACAAAAGCATTTGAATATTTTAGACTGAAAAACCTTCTTAAAAGGACTGACAGAAAAGATGAAGATTAAATCATGAAACTGATGTTTTACTTGCAAATTGATCTAGTGTCTCTCCTCTCACTTACAAAATTGCACAAGCTTTCTGAATATTTTGTATCTTTGCTTACTGCAGCCATGACAATTCTTTTCACAAATACCTCCAGGCTTAATGCTGGGTAATCAGCTGCGCCACATGCGTCTGAAACAATCTTGTCTCTTTCTCTTTCGTGAAGTATACGGCCAAGGATGAGCGAAAAGTACAAAAGAACCTTGAAAAACAGCCAGCGGAGCTCAAAATAACTTCAAATAAGCAATGATGCTGGCTCAAAAATGTCAAATTTATGAATAAAATACGTTTAGCTGTGAGCAGTATTTGAAAAAAGATATCAATTCTGGGTTTAAAATCAAATTGTGCCAGGTCCAAGTACAGAATAAAAGAAAGAAATATGTCAGTCCCATCATTCTCCCTCCATCTCCTTCAGCTACTGTAGAGCGTCCAGAAGGTATTTTTTCTCTTTATGGCTCAGCACAAGCGGAGTGAGCAGTTGATACGCAATCTTAGGGAAATGGCCCATCAAGGTGCTCGGCCTTTCAGCAGCAAATCAGAGCCGTTTATGCTGCAGATGGAGGATCTCGCTCATGTGGATACGCTCGCCACAACAGCCACTCGGCAACCCAGCTCCTTCTTCTCAATCCAACATTTGCATTTCCAGCGCTCATGCATAAACAAACAAGCCACCTGTACAGCACACACAAGCATACAAACTTGATTCACCAGCGTAGAGCCGTGCTCCAGCCCCTGCCAGCGTTAATGCCTCTCCCGCTTCCAAACTAGTCAACCAATAAGGATCCAGGGAGCGCCGAGTCTCACGCTGACTTGGTAATGAACCCTCGTCAGGATCACAGCTAATTAGTGTTTTACATTCTGATTTCTCTGCGGTGTCTCGCTGTGACAAATAAAGTCTGTTCCTCCTGCCCTGCACACGGGCAAATGAAGCACAAAACATCTTAATGTTACACAAGAGTGGGTACGCAGAGGAGAGGAGATGAAAGACGACCATACTCTATTAACCTCAAGTCCTGTTTCATAACTTAAAACCATCAGTCCAAGACAAGATTTACTCTTCTCCTGTGAGGCAAATGGCAACTTCAACAAACATGGAGGCTGCTGGTGACTTTAGGAGGAAACTCAAAGTTAAACTCAGCTTTAACTACTTTCCTTTGCTGCAGATGAATCAATTTATGATTAAAAGCATATCAAATCTCTGATTTTATGCTCGATTAGTTTTTCTCAAACAGACGGTTTAAAAAAAACAAGCAGACTTGATTTGATTACCTAAAAAGAAACAACAGCAAAAATTCAGCTGACTGAGAATTGAGTCATTAATAATAAGATCTGCTGTTTAAGGGAGAAATAAACAGCACACTCAGCATCAACTTTAAAAGATACACCTTGCTAGTGCAAGGTTGGACCCTCTTTTGTCTTCAGAGCTGCACTCATTCTTCATGATATACATCCATAAAGGTGCTTGTAACATTTCTCAGAGGTTTCAGTTCGACATGACGACACTCTGCATATTTGTCGGCTGCACATCCATGATGTCACTTTCTAAAGGTGCTATTTTGGGTTGAGATCTGGCAACTGAGACAGCCACAGTGAACTCATTGTCACGTTCAGGAAACTCTGTGACATGACATGTTATCCTGCTGAAAACAGCCATCAGAAGACAGGTACATGATGGTCATAAAGGGATGGACATGGTCAGCAACGACACTCAGCTATGCCCTGGCATTCACATGATGATTCAAAGTATGTTGAGAAAATATGTCCCACACTATTAATCCATCAACACCAGCCTGAACCACTAAAACAAGGCAGGATGGATCCATGCTTTCATCGTGTTTACATCCAATTCTGACCCAACCATCTGAATGTTACAGCTGACTCATCAGACCAGGCATTTTCCCAATCGCGTATTGTCCGATGTTGGTGCTCCTATTTAAACTGTGCTCTTGTTCTGCTCTTATCTGGAACAAGTGCTGCTGGAGTCCATCTCCTTCAAAATGAGAACATGAAATGGCCTTCTATATAGGGATGTCAAATTTCCGGTTAATTAATTACAGTTGTGATTAAGGTGTTATGTTTTTTTAATCACGTTAATCTGATTTTTAATCTCATCTCTATGTTTTGTTTTTTTCAGAGGGCAGAACCATAAGATACAAGAGCAGCTGGTGATTCGATGATCAGCCCACCCGTCACACTCAGATCAATCACATCAAGCCACAGTATGACATGGCAGATCGACCCTGCTGTTAGCCGTTAGCCCAAATGTCGAGAAACTTAAGTTCTTAGACTATAATTATCTTACATTAAATTATACCATATAGATGGGTCATCTGCCACTTAAATGTGACATAAATCTTATCAAAGACAAACCCATATCATAGGGTAACCATGACTACGGCATCTTTCGTGTGGCATTTCCTCGTCTCGATGTGTCCCAGCAGTGGGGAAGAGGAAAATCATAATTTCCCATAAGACAGCTTGAAGTGACGGTTTTTCGCTCCTCTTTTTAAGGAGAAATGGAGTCCATTTCTGATAAAACTGCAGATCTTGCCGCATCCACGGAGATCCCTTTACATGCAGCTGTTGTTTTCAGCCACTCACTTGGTATTTTCCCCTGTTGGGGCCTGTATTAGTTAAGTCAAGAGATGGCTGTGTGTGCAAATCCCAACAACCATACCATGTTCAAAGTCACTTAAATCACCCTCCTTTCCCTTTCTGATGCTCCATTTCAACTTCAGCAGGTCATCTGCACCATGTCTACATGCCTTAATGCATTGAGTTGCTGCTTTGTAATTGGCTTCTTAGGTATTTGTGTCAAAGGGCAATTAAATGGCTTCACTTGATAAAGTCAGGAATGTGACACACATGGGCATATGCCAGGTCTGCACTTAGCCATTCATCATTCTTGGCACTCCTGCACCATCAACAGCATGAAACCTACTTTATTCATTGGTGTTTTTGCAAAATGAAGTGTAAGAGTTTATACCCCACTTCCCAGGACTCCAGAGGCAAGGGACGCTCAGCCCTCCATCTGCATGAGGAACTACTGCGACCTCCAGCAGCAGTGCTCCAGCAGGTCAAGTGGCTTCTCTTCAGCTACCAAACAAACTATCAAGCATGGGACTTGAACCGGCAGATATCTGGCACCAGCAAGTCCAGAATGGCACTACTAAAACTTGAATGTTGTCTCGCCCCTAGTGGTGTTGATGAATGTTTCTGTGTTGATGTATAAGATGGATATGCTAACCTTATATTTCAACTGTAATGTGTGCTGTATTTGGAAAAAAGGAATTACATTTTATAAGTGTGCATCATTGTGCACAGTAAATTCAACCTGCTTGTGAAACACAATAAAAAAGCCTGTTGCTCTCGAGTTAAAATACAGAGCAGTGTTTAATGCTTTCAACTGGAGTCATTTTGAAGACTTGTTTTCTCTGTGCCTGAATTTTAGGTGTCAAATGGAAGGCAAATCCATTTGGCTGCTTCCAAGGTGAGTCTGAAGTTTTCAAGATTTGTTCCCCCCATTAGCTGGAAAATAACTGCTGGAGAGTGATGTTTCACCCTCATGAGAACAGCTCCCAACTTCAGCCTGTTTGAAGTGATGGCTTAAAGGGGGATTGGCAGAGGACAAAGAGTGTCGCTGGGTATTTGGATCATCGCGGGCTGGCACTTAGACAAGATGCACTTTCTAGTAAGAAAAAAATAATGGTGGTAAGAAGGCAGTGTTGACAGCAATACTGCATTCGAAGCCTTTCTTCTAGACAGTCTCCCTCTCATTTCCCACCAACGTTTGTGTGTGCCTCTTATACGGAGATGCAGTTTTATCTATATCCTAGCATTTTACATCCAAAATATACAACACAGCCACACTGGAGATAGCAATAAAAGTCATACAGCACCACCATGAGCCCCCCTAGGCTACAATATTTGTTACAGACCACAATAGAAATCCTGTAAATGAAACAAAGAGCATACTTTCACTTGTTTAAGAACCTTTTCCCTCAGAAGTGTCCCCTTTCGAAACACTATCACAGCTTTTTAAATAGATATAAGATAGTGAGAGTGTGAGGCTGACCTTTCTGGTCTGATAATGCAGCACACAGCACATCATAAAGTGTTCTAAGTGATAAAGTAAAGAGGCTTTTGTACAGTCTTTGCCTTAAATTAAACCTGAAGTGACAATGTGAAAACAACTTGACAATGTGAAAGAGATTTTGATTGTAATTATAACTCCATTCCTCAAGTCTATATTGAGTTTAATGATGAGTGTAGCTCACAGTTCAGTGTTGTGGTTCACATTCTGGTATTCTCGGTGCACTGGCACATGTCGCACCATGTTGTCAAAAGAAGTAAGTTTTGTGTAAGAGAAAATGTACAACAAAAAGCATTAAAGACAAGAAGAACAAGGTACAAATCATACAAATGAGTCAGAAAGTGACTGCTCTTGGTTGGCGAAGATTAGAAATAATTAAGATAAAAAAAAAACATGAATATGTGAATTGTAGCCTAGATCTGCTTGATGTAACACAAATAGGTCTTGCACCCCAAAATTGTTCCTTTTGACTGAAACAGTTACTAAAACGAAATCAAACTGAATCATCAATTTTTGCTGAAGTGGCTGTGACGTTCCTTTCGTTGTGTACACATAAAAAGAAATGCATAGTCCTTAGATATTTTGGGTAAAAGATGTATTGTTTTCCCCAAACAGACATTTCACACAACATAATATTGTGGCGAGTTTTAACCATGCACCTTACCGGTGGTCTTAGCTTGTTCTTTTTAAAGGTACAGTGCTTCTGGGAGCTTTTTCAGCCACTTCACTAGCTATTGTCAAGTACCAGATAATACCAAACTCAGAAATATATAACTAAACATACATTTAAAAACTAGCTCTAGGTGGCCTTAGATGTGCTGTAATAAATGGAAGTCTAAGGAAAGGGATAAAGTCTGAGGTCATGTTTAATTGTAGTGCTCAAGCTGTTGAAAGGCTCTATAATAACATATATATACTTCGTATTAAACGTGGAAAATAATATATACTATATATATTCAAAAATTGTACACTTTGCCTTAAATTTTTGTTCAAAAATTCTTTGATAGTCAAAGTGTGAGAAAAGTCTTCTTTAAATAATTTAAGCTGAGTCAGTGGTTTCGGGTTGAGTTATTTTGGATGCTTCAATCCCCTAACCAGAGGTGACAAGAAACAAATAAATCCACTAGACAACTTAAGAAGACTCTTTGCCACATACAAATTTTATGCAGACTGATTTGGAACTTTGTCTTTTGGGTCATGACGCAACTGCTTTCACAAGACATCGACCATCTTTGAAAAGCAATCCACGACGACACACACACAGACAAAGACACACATACATGTACAAAAACACGTCCAGCCTGTCCCATACACACACAAACACACTGTAGACTCACCCCCTGCCCGTGGCTAAAGTGCAGTAATCCATCCGCTGCACTGCACTGCAGCCTAACACACTTAATAATGGATGAATCATAAAATCAAAACTGACAAGCAGCAATTGAAACGTGGCCGTTTGTTTTAAAGATTAAAAATGCAGCAACACTTTATGACTTATGAATGAAGACTGGAATCTAAATTGGAGGGCAACAGCTCGGGGTGAGCTGAGATCGGCTGAGGGCAGCCGAGCCTGGCCAAAAAATACAAACGTGCAAATTGCAAAGGAAGAGTAGAGCAAAAAGAAAAAAAAAGAGAGAGAGAGAGGCATGACACCTGACTGTCCGCGCTTTAACGTGCCTGCCTGTTATGAAGATGTTGTACCGACTATTCACAGATGCTGCTGATTTCGATTAAAAAAAAAATGCATGACTGCACAGCCCGAATGTATTTTTGTTTTCTCATAATGTGTGAATGAAGATAAGATGCACATCGCAGCAGGCTCCCATGGGTGCAGCACCAGGAACAATGCAATCCCCCCAAGACCTAGTTTCTACAGAGCAGACAATTATTTTACACGTTCTCATTCCTGTCTCACCTTTTATTTGTCACAAATAAAGATCTGTGTCAGGGACTAGGCTTTTATTGCCTGTGTGGGAACATTCATCATGTTGAATAGTCACAGCTTTTATTTTTAGAAGCCTGGGGGGGGGGGGGAGTATGACAGTTTTGAGCACCTGTAGTGTTTACAGAAAAAGAAGGTAATGACAAAATACAGTTGCGCTGTTTTGAATTTCAATAGAGAATCTTGCCTTTAATATTGGCCTATTTTATTAAAACTACTTGACCAGCAGGAGATGTAAAATAATAAAAGTGTCCTGTGACCACTACTAGCATAGTTTTGCTCTTGTAGCACCAACAAACTAAGATTTAACGTACTTTTCACCAGCCCTTTCTAGTGCTTAAGGTAACAAAGATTGGCTCTTGATCAGCCGTGACCATCAAATCTGTTCTAAAAGGCTACCACACCTTATGGCACAGAAATTATGAAACAATATAAGGGAGTCCTCTAAAGTATAGATGAAGTCTTTAACTTTGAGCCTTCATATAAGACAAGTTAGAGTACTCTCCCATCCACCAGTGTTATCATAAACTGTATGTTACATGGACACTGCCTCAGTGGCATCACCTGCTGGTCTTTGTAGTGGAATTATGAAACCACAGATGACTCTGTAGAAAATTCTGCAATAACAATTTTAGACATCTGAACCAGGCTCTTAACTGTTGTAAAAATTTCAGCCTTCATACAATTAAAAAGGGAATATTTTCTACATATTATATGATAAATAAGTCAAAACAAAAAGCCTCACCTGCCTAAAGAGTGTGCAAAAAATACAGAGTTAAAAAGGCTTCAAACATCTTCATGTCTGATTAGAAACAGGGTATGTATCACAGGTGTGTATGGGACATTGGGATTTTACAGTCAGCCTCTGGTGGACACTGCAGGAAGTGCAGGTATTATTTTGAACATCCATATTTCAAACATTCATATTGTCTTCATTTGGGTGCCATGAAAGACATCCAACCACAATAGAACAGGACATTACACACCCTCTCAAACAGTACCTCACTCCACTGCCTTCAGGGCACAGGTACAGGACAATAAGGTGCAATAAGGCTCGCCTTGGGAAGAGCCTGATCCCCGCAGCCATTGCTGCTCTGAATGGTAGGCCACTCTGAATGTATATGTGTTTTGTGGTGTAATTTGTTGCCATCTCTGTTTTTGTCTAAATCGTACAGTGCTGTGAACATTAATCTCCCCTTGGGGGACAATAAATCTAATCTAATCTAATTCTGATCAAATATTGCTTCAAACAAACAAGGCAAACATGTTTTTTCCTTTCTTTCTTTGTTTGTATGAGCTGAATAACAAGATTTTTAATGTGGGTTTGTATGGGTTTTTTGTGTTTTACAGCCAGCCTCTGCTGGACACTAAAGGAACGGCATTTTTCATTGCATTTGTGTTTTTATATACTCATGGTGGTTAGTTTGGATTCATTTGTGTGCCAGTTTAGAGGTGGCCTATTCACGTTTTCTATATATATATTGTTATTATTGATTCATTTATTTTATTAAAAAAATGCTACAAACATTAATTTCTAGTGTAGAAATAACCTTTCTTATATGGGTGCTAAAAAAGTACGATAGGAATCAATACTTTACAGCCAGCATCTACTGGGCAGTTAGCAAAGATAATGATTTATTTGAACAAACTTTGTGGTTTCTGTTAACATTTTATTGATAAGTTAGTAATAGATGTCTCAACCCTCTTTGATTTTAATTGGCAATCAAGGTAAAAGAGCCAGTGACAAAGCAGCAGAAACCTTAAAGCTGAAGTGATTTGGACTAAGAGCACCGTGAGAGCAATGAAAAAAGAAAAGTAGAGGTTAAGGGGTGTTATTGTGCTCATATGGAATCAACAAAGATTGCTGAAAATGAAAAAGGTAATTGTATCAAACTGGCATTGCCTGTACAAAATGATGTGTACCTGCATTTATGCTCCTCTGTGGACAAAAACAGTGATTACATGCCGTTTCTTTTTAGCTTTAGCAACAAGTCCACCCATTTGAAGGCTGTCTGATATTGATGTTGTTTTCCAGGGGCTTCCTCTATCACAAAAAGAAAATAAGTGGAACTATGCTTTACAAGCTTACTCTCCAATACAGCCGTTAAACCATGACATAATGTAGGCCATTGCACCTCCAATCCAGAGGTTAAATGAAACAAAATACAAGTAATAAGAACGTACATCTACCTTAAGTGAAAGATATTCCTTCACTGGGTAACCTGAAGTAAAGTGAAAGTGTTGGATGGCATCCACTCTCCTGAAGAGCCCTAAAGCAATAAAAGACTCTGACTGTATACCAGCTCCGGGTGAGCTTTCCCCACAGGGACCAGCGAAGTCACCACTCACACAAAAATCCTCCCTTGTGTGAAACAGCTGCAGCCTCCAGCATTGGCGGCATGTGACATCTGCCTGCCATGCCGCACACAGCTACTGAGCTCAAGAAGGCTTTAAAAAGGGCTCCAGGAATCCTAGCAGAGAATTTAATCTAAAGTTTGTTGGCATTTGCTGTTGTTTTATCAGTTTTTGGAACTTTCTGTACAGACAATCTGCTCAAATAAACAGGGACTGTGTAAGATGTATGCCAAGCTCAGATATTGCCTGTAGAAATGACTTTAAAGATAGTCGGGTTGATTGATTTGTCCGGCTTTGAGTAGGGCTGGGGGATAAGGGCCAAAACTTCCTTTGACTTTTTCAAGGATGAATGGTTATCTACAAAATGAATTGATTTTTTTCTCTGTCAGCTAAATAATTGTTGCAAAAACAGAATGAGAAGTTTAAAACAGTTTTACAGCCATCTATGCTCTGTCCCATTGCTGCACTTTTGCCTTTAACTCTTCACCACCCCAGCTTCATACTATAAACCTGGACAAGAAGGTTAAGACACTATTTCATCACACCTTAAATGTTGCATGTAAGGTAAACTACTGATCTTTTTAGGTCTGCAGTTGGATGAATGTTTCACATACCCCTTTTCCACCAAGCTGGTTCCAGGGCTGGTTCGGAGCTAGAGCCAGCTTAGCACCAGTTCTTTGGTTTTCCACAGACTAAGCACCGGTTGCTGGCTCTCAAAACCGGTGCTTGGCAAGCACCAACTCTTTGCTGGGCCAGCAGAAAGAACCAGCTTACGTCGGGGGCTACGCGCTTATGTCAGGGGGTGGGGCGGGATTAACAGAGTAAAAACACGGAAGAGAGCCATTTTTAAAAAGACGAGGTTGGAGTAAGCAAAAAACAGATTGAAAATAATATATATCTATAAAGAATATATAAAGAAAGAATATAGGGACCAGAAGACCGATCTGGGCCGTAGTGGCAATGGTCGGCCATGTTTTAACAGCCCGCATTACAAAATGCTCGATGCTGTTCTCGGGGACCGACCGGCGTGCAGCGCTACCGGGGCATTGAATTCGGCCAGTCTATGCAGGAGGACACAACCATGGAGCAAACCTCCACAGAGCCTGGTAAGTTTATTGTTTTGTTTATTGTTGTTCGCTAGTTGTTATGGGAAACTGGCGTGACGTATACAGACGTATACATTGACGTGCTGACGTAGCTCTCTGGCTGGCACCTGTTTGTGGAAAAGCAAACGGTTCTTAACCGGTTCAAACTTGAACCAATTGTGAACCGGCTCTAGCACCAGCACTAGCACCAGCCCTGGAACCAGCTTGGTGGAAAAGGGGTAACACAAGAACAAATGTGATTTGTCTTACCAAAGATGTATCAAAACAATGCTGTCGTGCCCTCTATCTGACTTGAATGTGGATCAAAATAAAGCTTAATATTTCAATTTGTTCCCCAGCCCTCACCTTAGCTACTAAAATTAGAAAATAATTACCTTAAGAAGGAGGGAATATCCATTTCTGACTGCAAAACAAAACAAGTGTACCCTTGTGAAAACAAAGTCACCCCAAAGAGAAGATAACTACTCTCTGTGGGGTTGCACTGTTTTTTTTTAATTTATTATTATTATTTTTTTTTGCAATAAATAGAAAAAAAAGGAAGACAAAATTCCCCATCTCTAATCCTTTGCTGCATGCAATCACCAAAACAATTCATACAGTAGTATTGTTTTTGAATGTGCAACATGCAGAGCTGGCAAAATGTCCTTGTCAAAACATCCTCTGAGTAGAAAAAAAAACACTGTTAGCTGAGTAGTTATTTCACGAGCAAACACAGATCTGCTGATATCACACCCTGCACCTACACCCTGTCATGCTTCTGCTCGACACAGAGATAAGTGACAAGGCGATATTATCATGTGGTGCTGTGATATGTCACCTACGGTTCCCATAAAAGGTCTCACTGATAAAAATACTCTACATCTGTTTTACAACCATTTTTGAGCCTTTCTTTTTAAATACAGCGGGGAGAACAATACATACGGAAAGAAAAACACCCAACAAAAGTTCCCTTGAGACTCATACAAATATTCTTTCATAGGGCATTCACCATAATTATAATTTATTTTTTGTAACAGGGTTTTAATTAATTTCACCATCACTCATACGTGTGGTAGCCAACAGCATGTTGTTTTGGCTCAGAACAGACAAATGGAAAGGGAGAGAACTAACAACAATGAGCTGAACAGCAGCTTTGAATTTTGTAAATACTCGCTCTTTATTTCCAGCACAAAATGCACGGAAATGTCAGAAGACGAAAGGGGTTTTCTGTTTTCCACTGTTTTTGTGTTGCAAGTAATACTGAGCTTTAAATATCCAGTTAGGCTGATGTGTGGCTTTCAGCATTGTTAGGATACAAAAATCGATTTTTCAATAAAGTCTACGTGTTACTCTCTATTCAAGGCAGCTAATTTGCCAACTTAAACTTGTAAAAATCTCACTTAGAGCACAATAAACTAGACACAAGTGCAGGAAGGCAGGGCTGTACTTCTGTGACTACTTTTCTAGTCTGTTTTGCAGAGATTTGAATTTAGAATGACTTTTTAGTTGGAAAGGGAGAAATGTCATGTCAGTTTGCGATAACATAAGCAGTGCCAATACCAACCATTGGCCCCTTTGAAAGTTAACATCTGTATGTATGTAACGAATGAGGTCAAACTCTACTGGTCTTAGAGACATTTTTCTACAGTCTTAATACAGCTTTAGTTCACCTTTCTGGATCAAAATGGGCATATCTGTTAAAGTTCTATGTAGTCTGTTGTGTCTTATCTCCCCTCCTGATCGTCCTGCCACTATACTGGAGGCAGAGGCTTTTGGAGGCTGAACTGTTGTGTTTTGCGCTGCTCCTTAAGAATTTTTTGTAGTTATGTTTTTTTTAAATTTGGTCTTGATCTAATCTGTTTAAAATATAAAAATTGTGACAGAGGTCAATACTTTGCTCACTACATTTGTTTGCATCTGGTCAGTAGAGCACAACAAAAAGGCCTCTCAACAGGAGCTAGTGGTGGTGGCCGCATTATGATTTAGCACAAAATTTGATCATTATTTTATGGGCCAGCTGTAGAAATACTCATTTTGTTTGACCAACCGGAAGTTGGGGTTGAATAGGGAGCTTTACAGATAGGCTTATTTCACTTAGTTGTTTTATAAGCACTATATACATACTTACTTAAAGGAGACATATCATGCTGATGCATGATTTAATACTTACATATAATATAATACATTTGAAAACAAGACCTTACACCCCCTTAATTTTCAAAAAATGAAATATTGTATTTTTTCTGATATCCTAGAATGAGATTTGACACCTCTGAAAATAGGTCATTGCGAGATGACCGCGAGATTTAAATCGTCGTGACGACATTGGGTACATTTCTTTTTATTGGAGTAATCTGATAAAACACTTCCTCCTCTGTGATGTCCGTTAGCCCCACAACCATCAGTCAGGAACACATCCACCAACCAGCAGTATATAGCTCCCTAGCTCACACTCACTCATTACCAGCTCTGCCCTGTAGGGGGACTCAATATGCGATCGCTGCTTTGAGCCTGCCGGAAAATACAGCAGAGGAAGAAGGACAGGCTGGCTCTACCCCCGATAGAACTGACCAATCAGAGCACAAAGGGCTGTGACGTTGCGAGGTTACTGTAGGTCAGCCTGAGATCCGAGCGTTTCAACGAGAGCTTGATAATGGCCTAAAATGAGGATTTTGAGAACGCTATTGTGGGGCAATGAGGAACTAAATGACTTGTACTGAGGGCAGAAATGCTTTACAGGCATCCTAGTCTGGCATAGTGAAAAGGAGAAACAAGCATGATATGTCTCCTTTAAGTCACAGTTACTCCCTGGTTTTTGTTTGTATCATCTTTATTAAGTAATAAATTATTAATTTGCTTATTACCACCACCAAGGAGGTCATGGTTTTGCCGGAGTCTGTCTGTTTGCTTGTTTGTCTGTTTGTTGATCTGTTCGTCTGTTGGCAAGATCGTGCCAAAACTACCGAACCCTTGAATTCAACGTAGAGCGAACACGCTGCGCACCGAAGCGCCCTGGTTTTGCTTTGACTGATAGGCTAGCGACATCACCCACTGGAAGCGCTGGGGCACACACAACACCAACATCTGTACAAGCAGCAGCACATTGGTTCAGTCAACAAGTTACAAGACCCACATACTGTCTGCTGTTGCTTCATGTTCTCTTCTATGACAAAGTACTTCTATACCCAAGACATCAGAGTCCGTTACACAAGCAGTTCAAGCTCATCGGTTTGGAGATGGAAAGCCAAGTGCACACCATAAACCGTAGAAAGAGCTGCAAAACAGAGTGGGCCCTCATGGGAAGGTGATCTTACATCGACTCCAACTGAGCATTTCAGAGGGAGAGTACATAGAGATGGAAGTTTTTTTTTTTTTTTTTTAAACATTAGCAAGCGATAACGCATTAAAGCAGTGGCCAAAACCAAATAAAACTGAATTAAAACAAACTATGACGTTATAAATTGTAAAAATAATTCAGTTTATAGAGTTTAACAGGTGACTGCTGCTACAAAACTTCTCTCTGAAAGGTACACTAAAATGCTGGTGTTATATTGATGAAATAATAAAGATACATGCCCTAGATTTTTAAGTTCATGCTACACTATTCAATGATAGGCTGATGTCTGTCTACAGGACCACTATCTGAAGATGGTGTCCAACTGATTTGTGCTTTATCCCTTTTCTAAGCTGCGAGGCCATCTCCATCTTCATATTGATCAAACAGACAGGAGAGTGGTGTTATATTGATCTGTTCCTCTGAATTCTTGAAAGAGATGGACTGAAAAGTATTTTCCAAATCATCCTTTGTTGCATCTTAAAATATTGTTACTTTTCACTTTTGACGTAAAACTTCTCTGCAGTCCCTGAATATCCCCTTCGAAAAGACTTGCACAATTACAAGCACAAACACACCCGTCTGATCCCCGTTTTGTCTCGGCCCCCTTGACAACATCCGCCTGCTGGAGTTTGACATCTATTTTGTCTCCTGCATGGCGTTCGCCTGAGCCACGGCGCTCAAGGTGATGCAGTATCAAAGGATCAGCAGGAATAAACAGATCTGGTCACACATGCACAAGCACAGAGTGGAGTCCCCATAAGAGGAGATGTGGTGACAAACTTTGCAGAGAGGGATCAAACTAAAACACTCCTCACCGACGTTTTAGATGACTTGACACGCCGGCTTTGCATTTTAAAAATTGAGCACAGGGCGAAGACGCGCAGCACAGATTGAGTTTTAGCTTTATTTTATAAATGCCTCTTGCTCACAGGCGGTGTTATTTGATGTAAGACAGAGGGGAGGACAGGGCTTGTGGAATTGGCTCTACTTTACAGCAGAATGGGAGTTTGATTGCTCTATTTCACGAAGCCTGATGACGCCGTTTTCCATTTCTCAACATTTTAATCCCCGTCTTAATGCACTCTGGCAAATTGGTTCCAATGAATACACTCCGGTATGCCAGGGTGATGATAAACACACACACAAGATTGCAAACAAATGGTAATAGAGAGCATTTCAACCTTGAAAACTGACACTGAAAAACCCTGTGTACAGCATTTTACAGTTTTTCTGCACAAGCCTTGTTTGTATTCCAGGTACGGTAAGCGGCAGACACACAGCCAATCTGCCCCCTGCCACTTCCAGGGCTTCGTCAAAACAGTTCTGGCCAAGCGATTTACAGGCAATATATGAAATATGGATCATACCTAGTTGAGAGAGAAAGTGCTGGGGGATTTTTATGCCGTGTGTGTGTGATACATGTGACGGCTGAGTGGGCGGGAGACAGAAATGATTGCTTATGGGATGGTGTAGGAATGTGAAACCATCACAACAGTAATACGGTCATGGTGCTCATCTGCAGGCTCATACAGCTGGGCATGGATGCTACGCACATTTGGAGTTAGTGAGGCTCACAAAAGGACACGGCCTCCTAAATGCATTTTAGACAGTGTGCAGACAGACGTGAGACAAGACACTGAAGCTGAATGATATTATAGTTTAGTGTTTATAACTTGGTGAAAATACAACGGTTCTCATTTGTGTCTTGCTTAGTATTTTAGATTTAAGGTTCATTTTACAACAAGTGAGAAAATACTTATGGGTAAAATGAGCTGATAGGACTATTAGAAGTGCTTTTTTTCATGCTTTGTTGATTTAAGCCTTCATTGCTTTGTAATGATGGTAATGAATAAAGTGATAATACAGCAGAATGATTAATTTAACTGCTCAAATCTTATTTACATCCAGAACATGGTGTCTTGCCTCTCTGTAGCTGTATTTTTCGACTTTATTTAGTTTTAGTTTTGTCCATGTTGTGTTATTAAGCCTGTTTTCAGTGCAAGATGGGCCAACCACATTATGTGTATTGTTGTATAAAATGACATTTTCGCATATAAGCTGTACAAATTCCTGCCTTGGTATACATTTAAAATACAGTGTATTATAAAGACTACACTACAAGCATAAACGAGTACATTACAGCTACTTTAAAGGTGTAGTGTGTAGAAGTCTGCGGCATTTTGCCGAACAGAAATGGTGAATATAGGATATAATGTTTCTATTTGTATGTAGAGTTCATTGAAATTGGTGTACAATCATCCCCATTAAACTTTTGTTTTCTTTTTATTAGGTAAGAAAAAGCGGTTATTATTTATGTACCCCGGTCTGACATAATGATTAGCCATGTTGTCAACTTGTGGGTTTTGGGGACAAAACAGCAAAATGTTGCTCCATTTCTTTTGATTCTACGAAAAGTGTAAAAAACCTGTAATCAGCATCTTAAATGACCGATATTTATACAAATAATAATTACAAATACAAATGAAAAAACCCTCACCTTGTAACTGTTGTAAATGATGCCCTGTTCACCATCCTTTTTGGTCTTCACCGGCTCTCGTTGTTTAGTGATGTGATGTTTTAAAAAACTGACCGGCTCATTCCAAAATCTTAACACTAGATATCGCTGCCAATGCCAATTTCTACAGACTGCACCTTCAGGGTTTTAAAAGTATATGAAGAAATAAATAACAGCTCTTTGCAAAGCAATAAAGCACATGTGATAAGGCATGATATTATACTGTTGCATGCACTTGCATCAGTATAGATGCTGAAGCAGCCATGACTATACCAGTTTGATCACTGGGTTGGCCAGGGCCTATCTATGTGGAGCTTGCATGTTTTCCCAACAGACCAAAAACATGCTCATCAGGTTAAGTGATGACTCTAAATTGGTAAATTAAAGGTATGATTGTGAGCGTGAATGGTTGTCTGACTCTCTGTGGCCCTGTGATTAGCTGGCATTAGGTTCAGGGTGTACCCCGCCTCTGGCACTATGTCAGTTGAGATAGGCTCCAGCCCCCCTGCAACTCGTAAGGGACAAGTGAAAGGCAAAATGGAAGGATAGATGGATGTATTTTGCAGACTTTCGCACAGTAACAGGTCGCAAAATGGTGGAATAACTTCTTTGATGCCCTTGTCTTTGGCGCTGCTTTGGCCTTTTTCCTGGTTCACATCCCTGCAGTTACTAGTATCTGCTGGTGGGTCTGTATAAAAAGCAGAAACTTTAACAAACAACTCTGTCACACAAACTTAAAAACTGAGAAGAAAATCCAAAAATCCACACTACTTTAATTTTTAGTCTTAACATGATCCTCATCTCCAGCTTTGAAACCAGACAGTGACTCTAAGAACAACAAAATCCTTTTTGTCACCCTGCTAGCCGAAGTAGTAGTAGTTGTAGTTTAACAAGCAGATGCAGTCAAACTTCCTGTTTGTTCTTTTGTTGAAAATTCTCTCAGTGATTTATCATTTCTACTGCATGACACTTTGGTTTAAAGGCCAAA
Organism: Scarus forsteni; assembly: GCA_036419115.1. Classification (NCBI taxonomy): domain Eukaryota; kingdom Metazoa; phylum Chordata; class Actinopteri; order Labriformes; family Labridae; genus Scarus; species Scarus forsteni. Next base: position 10,080,190 of record JAZDUH010000135.1, read on the forward strand.
GTCCTCTCTGCCTATGACTCTTTGCCTAGAAAACAAACTAAAATATCCTCTGATGCAATCCTTTCAATGTCATAAATAGAAAATAATTCAGCGTTAAAGTTGATTGTTGAACTGAAATCTCCCTTACAAAACAAGATAATAAAACCAGAAGCAAGCCGGGGTTCTACATAACTCTGATTATGGGACAGTGACAAATCCAATTCAACACCTCCTCTAATCGCCATCATGATGCTGTCCAAGATCCCACCAGCTCAGCCCCACTTGTGAGCAGACAACAATGCAAGCCCATCTAGTTTGGAAACAGCATCATTGTGTGTTCAAGTGCAGCGCTGAGTGACTATTCAAAAGCAGCCCCCACGCCTCTGCTATCCCTCACAACCTCAATATTGCTTGTTTTTTTTTTTCTTTTTTCTGACAAAACCAACACGAAGGGGCTGCAGCACCTGCCGCTCAGCCCACGTGTGTCACCCACAGGTTGACTGTCGGCTCATTTGTCCAACAATAGACAATCATTTGCTCCTCTTGCTCCTACATGCACATTCACGCACAGGTAAACAAGCGCACACACACTTCAGCTAGCTCCCCCTGCCTCATTTCACCCACTGAAGTGACAGGCACGGCCATGCTCAGCTGCCTCCCCGTGCCGCAGGTTGTGTGCGTACGTGCTGCTGAATGTGCATCAAAACACACATAATCGCGCTGCTATAACAGATGCTAGTGTTCAGCAGGTATGCAAAGCTTTCTGCCAGGTGTGGCCTTCACACCTATGCTGTCACTGCAAAAATTGTCAGCGCCCTGGAACTCATGATGTGTGGAGATATTTTGGGTCACATCCCTAGAGGTGGGAGAGGATGACATAATGCAAAGAGGATGACTGCAGTGTTTCTTGCAGGTGGAGGAAACCAGTGTTTAGTATCACAGCATCCTAAAAGGTTTCCTCAGTCTTATGATTTCCTGCAAACCTGTAATAACCTTGAATCATAATGCAGTTCAGTAATGATATCACACTGCAGCACCTGCCTTTAAATTAGACTCTGGACATTTTTAATTACCCCAGGGTAGCTGAATATTGGCCTCCCTGCCCAAGCGAGGCTCCACGCTGATACTGTGCCGGGGTGATAAAATTCAACCACAGGCCCCTTTGACCACAATCCAGGCTGGCTTCCATCTTCCGCTTAGGCTACCTGCGCAGCTCCAATTAGAGTTGGCGGAGGATAGGACAAAACATGGTGGGAAAATGGTGACATTTCACATGGGCTGCTCTCCCTCATGAATATGGAGGAGGGTAATTATGGCTGGGAAGCGGGCTCTCCTTCCCACGTGTGTCGATGTGCAGATTTTTAGGTCACTTTCAGGCTAGGTGAGCGATATGACTGTAAGCAGAGGGTACAGTGGAGGTGACATGTAGCTTGCCAGTAACAATTATAGTCCTGTAATGGATGGGGAAAACATGCTGTTTGCAAAGTTGTTTGTTCCATGGATCAGACAAACATGAGAGCTACATAATACTGAATAACATGGCAGAGGACTGGTCTGTTAGGTTTGATATAAATTATTTTTTATTATCTGAAGTTGGGAGAGGTACAAAAAAGTAGACAACCTACTGTTGGGATATGAGGCGTACCCCATCAGATCCAAAGAGTAGAGATGCACAGCAGTTAACCAAGAAAGGGTGCAGCTGGTTGAAGAAAAGCCAACTGTTTATGGACCATAGCTTAATAAAATTTCCTTACTATGACCAGTGTGATATGACCTCAACATCATACAATGGCATGTATTTACTCTTTGTGCTGGCTGTTTTGTATTGTATCATGAAACAAACAAAAAAACAATAATAAAAAGGGATATGAATTTTGGTCCATTAGTGTCACAACTGCCCTCTCCCTCTTGTAGATAAAAATCAAATATTATACTATAGTGTTCAATTCGCAAAGCATTCAGTTGAAAATGGTTAAAAATGGATTGGCAGATCATTGTGATCTAATTTAATTTATGCTTTACACAACGCTAAGTTTCAACTTCAGTTCATATGGAGGATGTTTTACAGTTCATTTCTAAGGGACGTCCTTTTAAGTAGTTCTGTGGTTTATTTCTCTGGTTAACTGGCCAAAGCCACCAATAAAAAGTTAAATTAGTTATTTACAATAAAAGCACCATCCCGTAATTAAAAGTGAGGGGTTGCAGGGTTTTCTTTTGCTTCGATTAGCCTTTTTTTAATTATTTAGATTGCCATTTTGGCTGTTGTTATAAGGTTAGAAATGCTCCTGTACTGTAACTTTGTAAGTTTACTTCAGTCAAAGTCTGTGATGAAGATCAGAAACAGGAGCCCGGTGTGATTAAATGGTGATTTTAAAATCTGTTCTGTGGCAGAGAAAATATCAGTGACTTTATTAAAACACGTTCATTATCCAGCACTGTTACAGCCCATTTAATAATGAATAAAAAAGAAGAGACTTGAATGTTTTTTGTCACAGTGCAGGAAGAATTTGGGTCGATGTTGGAGGACATGTGAGCAAGCAATGGCCAACTTGAGGATATTTTAAGATATGGAGTTAAATTCGTTTTATTTTTAAGTGTAAAGTCTGTCAAATATCACATTTTTTAAGGTCTTTATTACAAAAAAAACTATGTATGTTTAGCTCCATGTAGCACTCTAAGTTGCAGTTTGATTAAAGTGTACTCTGTAAATAAAGTTGCCTCTCCTTTGTCTTAAGTAAATGTGATCTAGGATAATCATTTGACATTGTTGTTCTATAGTAATAAATATATACTAAAATCGTTTATCTTTCAAAAATATGGAGCTTTTCTTAAGCTGTAATAATTAGATAATGCATTTTTTTGCTCAAGTATAATCTAATTTGAATTTAAAGCAAGGAGTAATAAAATAACACGTCTTTGAATAAAACAGTTTATATTAAAGGCTCGGCTCTTTCTGCATTCTTAAGGTTAATACAAACATCTCAGATATTGAACATTATTACAAATATTTGCATGAGTACGGCTTTTGTTTTTATTGTCAAATATTTCCACTGTAGCACTGCCACCAGTTTTTCTGAGTGTGACGTTAACTGCTGACATTTATTATGTTTTACATCTGAAACATTAACATCCTTTTCTCGACATATTCACCTGTAAGGCAGCAACAGTGAGATGCTCCCAGGAGGTAGGTGACAAGGCCTGAGATGTACACAGATAAGAAGACATGTTCAGCAGCCTTTGTTGATAGGCATGATGAACAAGATAGGAGAATGTGTGCACACAAAAACACGCACAAACACACACACAAAGACCTCAGGCAGAATCATCATAGCTTCAGAAATAATTTTGACAAAGTTCAAACTGCTCACATTCACCTCAGAGAGAAACTGCTGCTCAAAGATGATAGATGCTGTGTGTGTCATATTTGGGCGTCTTACACTCTAATTAACAGCTCTACAATCCACATCGTTTCATTACACATACCTATCTGTCCAACTCTTCTGCAGACAATAAGTCTTTATTTTTGAAGATCTAATTTGATTTCTGTATAACTTTAAATTATTCAAGACTAATTTTGAGAATTCCCCTTCAACAAGCGAGAAATTTGGACGAAAACAGAATTACTCTTCACATAAAATATGACAGGTTGTCTTTGTTTCATCTTTTTGATTTATTTTAGCACAGACACACACAAAACATCCACACTAAATCTGCTTAGTTTTCTTCACGGCTGAATGTCAAACAGACTAATTGAAGTTTTCATTAAAGCACATCCAGTGACAGACATTAGAAGAAACAATTAAAGCTCGACTATGTTATGTCTGCATATCGTCAACTTTAATAAAGTGAGTATATTCGCTTAATTAAGCCTTCAGACTTCAGAGTTTCTGTATGGCCAGTATATCATACTGAATAAGCTATTGACCTCATATTCATCAATCATTCAGTAAGGATTGAGACAAAAACATACCATAAGGCATTCAAACTATCTTCATTTATCATTTACATGCTGTTCAGTAAAGTCTACAACATGCAGATTGAGTACTGTGTCACTATTTATGCCCCAGTCACAGACTCCCATTTCTCTCTGCGGTGGTGCATGACTGTACATGGTTGGCAAGGCTGGTGTGAATGCGGTAAGAAATGACTGTCTCTCCCCTGGACACACCCTGTAAATACACCGTCAGTAACACCTCTATGGCACTTCGAGGGCGTAATCCCGCTTCAACTGGGATACGACAAGGATTCCATGAATTTCCATTCCACTGACACGTCAGCCACGTTCAAGCCCAGTTTGAGTCATGTAAGCCCGATTGAGCCCAGTCGCTAGCGTCGCCTTGAACAGGACATATTTGGGTCACAAATGAATACATCCTTGTCAGTCGTCCTCAGAAAGCTTTCTGGATTGAGTCTCGATCTGCCTGATTGAGCCTTGTACATGCCACGCTTATACTGTTCGCCTCAGGACTGCATTAGGCTTCCACCTCACTATACTGAGATTCTCCATAACAGTTTTGAACAGTTCAAAACAATCAGGACCCTTCATTTTTCCAGGCATTCCTCCACAACTATACAAAGCTGATCCACATCAAGTAGCACATGCACCATGACCAAAGCATGTTTCATCAGGATTATGAGAACTGGGCACAAGCCATGAGAAACGGGAGTGTGTGACTGGGGCTTTAGGTGTGTAGAGTAGGGATGGACGACATTGCCTAATCTCAATATCACGATTACTTGAAAGTCTTACCTCGATTACGATTGATGAACGATTATTTTATGACATGCTGGAACACATTAGTGGTGATACCAATGGTCATTAACACGGTCCTCCTGCAGTATTTACACTGAACTTCTTTCTGCTTGATGTCCTCTGCACAGAATTCAAAATGCACCCAAACAATGGAGACGCTACTTGGCTGCTTGGTCCTCTGATAGATTGGCGCTTGTCTCCTCCATGTTGACAGCACGTCCTTCGCTCTTGCCGAAAGTGAACATAGGCAATATGGAGGGGGCGCGGTCACGTGACTTACACAGGGAAAATAATCGTCATGAGTGAATTACTTCGATTATAGGGTCTAAATGTCGATTTCGATTATTTTTTGATTAATTTCCCAGCCCTAGTGTAGAGTTTGCACTTCTGCCAGCTACATAGTGGTAATTGAGCTTTCAGCCTTCAGTGATAGTTGTGAAGTAAGGTCCCTCAGCCTGTTAACTTGTTCCCCCTTTCTTGCATATAGGTAGGGTAGTGTTGTTGAAGTGGGATTATGGGTTGTGTGTTATCAATAGTAAGTGTTAGCCTGAGATGGCCTGCTTAGCCCCTTTAAGGAGTGGCCTGCCAGAGTGCCAACAGATAACCGTGCTACACAGCTATGCAAATGAGTTTGTTTCCATCCATATGAGGGTTAATGAATACGATATTTGCAACAACAAATACTTACATAAACACATGTAGCTTTGTGTTGCCCACAGCTTTCCTGCCTGTACTCGGACAACTTTCTTCTCAAAGAGGCCTCATAAAACCTTACTGAAACTAGACCTTTAAGCAGCTTTCAACAATTAATATTGCTTCTTTTTATAGTCAAATGCTTGCTCATTGTGACTCTGTAATGTGAACAAGGCGTTTTTTGCTGCATGCTGGGAATCACTCTGTCTGACACCTGCCCTGTGGCAGCAGTTAGAGGTACTAAAAATCACGCTCCAGAAATACTTAATCATGTTGCAGATAGTCTTGTTTGTTTTTGTAGATGCTACTGAGGCATAAGTTTTAATTTCAGTTTCATGTCCATGACAACGTGCCTTACAGGGCCTGAAAAAGAATAAATGATGTGATGCTAAATCTGTAAGTCTAAGCTGAGAAAGACAAAAGCCATTACTGGCTCATACAGAACTGTAGTCCAACTCCTTCCTGACCCAAGGTGTGCGGGATACACGGAGTAAAGCGGTAAAAAAAGAGCAAGCAGCGTCAATATTTCAGCTGTATCTAATGGAGGAACTGAGCATGGCTAAAATAAGCCGGGACTCCATGTCTTTTTTTGCCAGCTCTGGCTCAGCAGCTAAGTGCAATCCCTGATGGGCCACGGCGAAGGCAATCAAGCCTGAGCAGGAACATCTGCCTGAATGTTTCTGAACGCTGTGCATGCTGACAACAGCTTAAGGCTTTTAGAAAGACACTGGCTCCCATATTCTCTCATGTTATAGTGTCTCACGCCTCGGCTATGCTGTGCCCTGCCTTCACTTCACCTTAGAGCGGGAATGAAGGGACCTGCGAGTCTTAATGTAGATGTCATTGCTGTGGGAATGGTGTCACTTTCATTACTGTTTTATCAAAAAGTTTCAAGGTTTTAATTTTTTAATAAAACAATGGGTTTTCATTTATCCGCGTTAAGATTTCCTTGGATAAACTGTAAGTTATGAGAAAATAGCTAAGCATTTTCTCAACAAAGGCAGGATAATTATTAACCCAGTTTTGCCAGGATATCAATCATTTAAGTTAACAGAAAAAGATAAAACTTAACTTTTGATGCAAAGAATGACCATTCCACAATGCCTGCACTTCAAAGCAACCACAAAATAGAAAATTCATCATTCTGTTAAATAGAGAAATTTAACATAACGATGGGGAAAAGCTCTTAAAAATGGCTCTCTAGGCACTGATGATTTGGATATTTTCTCTTGTCCCGTGAACACAGGCCGTTTCCCATGAAAAGGGTAGGCTGGGATAAAATTTGGCCTTTTTGTCTTCTTTTTGGAATTCTTTATTCTCTCTTTTATCAAATCCAGCTCTATAAGCTGACATTGTTGATCAAATAAAGACATCCCGATAGAGAAAATAATAAAAGAGTAAACAACTGAATTAAATAACAACAAAATAAATACATGAATTATAGCACCTTTTATGTCACCCTAATTTAGTACTGAGGGATCACTTGTAATACAAACTTTGACTTTCACTTTTAACAGCTTTTCTCCCTTTTTTGTTAAACTTTTCAATTCAACAGAAGCAATGGTTAACTTTATGTCAATATACAAGAAAAAGTTCTGTTTCCTTCAGGAAAGGAGTTGTCAATTCATAAGGAAAAAGGTTACGGAGGAAGTAAGTGGAACTGAGCAGCATGCTCTAACTTAAAGCTATGGTCTACGATTTGGAAGCTTGGTACATCTTAATAACACTGTTTATAAGGCCGTTATGGCCCTATGGTCCGATATACGCAATACAAAGACCAAAAAGAATGACAAAAATCCATTCAGTATATCCGCTGCAAAGCGGCGTAATAGTTGACCAATCCGAACCACCGTTCCCCGCGGTTTGGATTGGTCTGTGAGTCCATCCAATCCCCTGTCTCCCCTGCTCTGAACCGTCCCGCCCATGGTCCCGGCTCCTCCCCACTACCTCCCTCATGTACTGTACAGCTAGCTGCACAGCTACTGAAGCGTAGCATGGAGCCGGAGAAGACCAGCACCGAAACCGGGAGGCCGCTTCTGTTACCCTCCAAAACGAAGGGAAAGAAACGTAACGTAAACGATCTTGGAACACAGACAGGAGGGATGAGTGAAGGGGGGGCAGGCTACGTTTTTCAAATCTGTCTCAACAGCCAAACTGGTTTTCAGATCCTAGACCCTAGCTTTAAATAGGAAATATTTAGTTGGACCAAATAATTAGATGATGTTTGCAGACAGACAGCCAAACACTAACATTACAATGATGTGACAGCTGGCAGCTAACTCAAAAGTCATTTTAACTAAATCCTAATACTTTCTATAAATGTAGGCATAAAGTCCCGGTTAAATGTTCAGTCTAAAGTGTAACACAGCTGCTCAACACTAGAGACCCTGTAGTACAGCTTAATGTATGTGTCCTATGCTGCCTATTTGCATCAAACCTAAATGTAACAAAATGAACTAAATTAACCCTATGTAAAGAAAGGGTGGAATCAGTAACATCTTATAGAAACAACACAGTTTTGCATGCATAAGAAAAGATCAAATTGTAGCTGTGGCTGTGTATTCTTGCCTTTATAACCACTTGATCGAAGCAAGAAAACTACATTTAGCACAGAAATATTGAAGTGATAAACTGAAAGGGGAAATAAAAGCTAGCAATATGAGAACTGCTGTCATTAACATTAGTCACACTTTACAGATTACATTTCTTACTTGTGCTAAAAGGGATCTGACATTATCTACATATGAAAAGCCTAAGTAACTGTACATGGTGAGCTTGGGCAACAGAACAACTGCAGATGGCAGAGAATAATTACTGTCCATCGGAAGTAAACAGAAATACTACACAGTGTACTTTTAACTTGTGTAAACTGTTTTAAGTGGTAGCACATCAATCCAGCTTGATCCCATCAAAGGCGGAAACAAAAATCTTTTCTTTTTTGCTGAGACAAAATGTATGAAGTATTAAGTGTGACAAAATCAGAAGAAACTCATATAAAGACATGCCTGAGAAGATTTAAATGTTTGGAAAAAATGGGTCCCTCTTCATGAATTGCTTTCATTAACCTAAATTCAGAAGCTGGCCTTAGAAATGATTAATTTTTCCTCAGTTGAACATTCAAAGAATATTTATCTTAGAAACTAAGATTTCATCTAACACCACCTTCATGCTTCTAACAGGATTCCTTTGCTATTTAGACTCCACATTCAATGCTTTACTAATCTCCAATAATCCCCAATAGAATAGCAGCTGTGTGCTAAAATAAGATGGTTTATTTGGATTTTCACACCAATTGTGAGAGTCTCCATGTATTTATCTCCATTTTTCCCATTCTCCTCCACTGATTTGTAGCTCCCTGTAAAAAGGAAGCCTTGGCACCCATCTTAGGAAAGTAGGACTGACACTCAGTCATTTGGCTGATTAGTTGGTCAATAAACTCTTATCTCCTTTGGTTTCACAGTGACATGGGTTATTCAAGGAAATAAGAGCTTAAATAAGTCATAAAATAATTATAAAATTAAATAAACTTATTTGTCTGCCAGTTTACAGATCTCAAATCTCAAAACTAGACCTTTTTTAATTTACAGATAGTCTTAAGATGGTGTAGCACCAGTGTCCAAGTCCAATCTGTTGGCCACCCAGCTCTGGCAGGCACTTGTCTTTAATTGGGTGGTCATTTCAATTAAAACAGCCCTTCACAAAGCCCATTCTGCACTGAAGGCAGGAATAAAAGAGCAGCATGGAGGTACGAGACATTATACCTAAGGTCTTTTTGTATCTGTTAGATTTAACAAGTAAACCGAATCACAGCTGTTATCACTGCTAGAAGACAGAAGTAAGTATCTGGAGGGAATTTTTTATATTGTATTTTATTCTAAATCATAATTGTGCTGTTATTACCAGCTGTTACATGAAATCCTAAACTGATCGATTGTCTCTGGTGGAAGCAAATATTTTACTCTGTTTTACACTAAAGAAGCTGATGTACTTGGTTACCATTAAAGTGTTTGACCATGTTCCTCTCATTGTGTTTTCAATTTAAAGTGGTTTATCAATTCGATCCAAAAAAATATAAAGAAAAAAATTATAAGAAATATAAAGATGCAAGTACAGATTTTTCAGCTGCAGGGGCCAAATCAGAGGAGGAAAACCTTGACAGGAGCAAATTGTGGATTAATGTTGTCAGTTGCTCCATGATTAGAGTTTGGCAAAACAGGGTAACTCCAAACCGACTTCTACTAATCCCAGCTTCGAATGTGTTTCCTTTGGCACAATGTTCCCAATTTTTTAGGCTGTTTTTGGGCTTTTCCTCCTTTTAGAAAGAAGACAATACAGTGGGTATACCAGCAAAGGAGGTCAGACAGCAAGAAACAACATGCAATACCCTAATATTAAGCCAAGCCTGCTGTAGAGTTCTGTACTTTAGGTATGCTTACATGCCACTTAGCTAAGAGCAATTTTCGGAATTCCAGTTTTGCTGTATTTAAGAAAATAAACATGATAGCTGACGGTGATTTTGCTTTTACAAGGTAATTTTAAAGTGTTAATATTAGCTTGCTACTCATCAATGTTTTGATGATCAGGCATATACAGTATTAATCCTTTTCAAGCAGCAGAACTGTTGATCCAAAAATGTTAAAAATGTATTTAAATGTTTATATATCTGTATATTTTTTTTATCCTGGAGTGTAAACGGGCTTACATTAGGAGTATAAAACTACGCACATTTTACACTAATTCTAAAAAAATACATGAATGACTGAGCCAGGTTGAATATAATACACCTTTAGTGTAAATAAGTTGATTTGAATGGTGGTCCATCAAATCAAGGGCCCCTGTTAGTCTTGTAGTCTACTGGTCAGGAGGAGAATGAAGCGCCACCTTCACTTCAGACAAAGCAGGAACAAATTGAGCAAAAGCCAAATTTATCAACATTTTGGTGTTTTAAATGATAAGCATTTCATGCTTCTTAAACTGGAAGTGGAATGAGCAGGAAGCTGGACAAAGGAGCCTGCTTCAAACTTTCTGTTGCTGGTCTTTTCTTATCTCTTCAGTACAAACTTAATGTTTCAATGCTAGCTATTCTGTTTTACCTTTAAAAAGTTGCTCAGGGCAGGTTAAAGATAACCTTGCATAGCAGATGGGCCTGCATGATTCAGTTCCTGAAATCCTGCAGATCCCATCTTGTAGCGCACCGTAGTCCAACGGATTCACTTGGCTAAAATTTTAACGGCCCTATCAGGGAAAAGAGGCGGGTGCTGCGGGAAGAGCGGAAGTGACGAGAAGGCGTGACGTCAGCAGACGGCTACCCGATTTGTATTGCGCATGCGCTAAAACTGCGTCACTTCCTCTCGAACCGTGATGTGATATATACGCGATGGATTCAGACATAGAAATACGTACGGATTGGGTAGTGACTCCTGTCATAGATACTTAGTAAAACTTGGTGAAATCTGCCCTCCTCAGAAGTTTATTTTTAGTGTGAGAGGATAGTATAAGGCCGTTAGCTGTTAGTAGCTAAGTTAGCGGCTAACGGCTAACTTTAGCCGCTATGCACATAAGCTACGTCATATCAGGGCTTGATGTGGATTGGCCTGTGGTGAGTGTGTCAATCAGAACGGTCGTCCAATCGCCAGCGACTGATTGTTTTGAAGGTCCCGCCTCTGAAAGCTAATCAGGAGAGCAGCTACTCAGATGGACTTGTGAAATATTTCCGTGGCGGACATATGAAACTATCCATCTGGCATGTCAGGTTAGGTTAAAGATGGACCACAGCCACAATTGGACCCCAGGTCATAGTTTGAACAAATTCCGTTTTTTTTCATTAAAACCTCTGTTGTCTGCATTCTTAGTGGTATAAGAATATCAAATTTGAAAGAAGCATGTGCTGCAGCTCCTCACTCTGGTTAATGCTGGGTGAGACTATTTTAACCCTCCAGCATGTAATTATATCAGTATGCAGTCAAAAGCTGGTTTGTTCTGGCTGATTGTTCTGTCAGAGCAACATATAGAGAATAAACTTATCAATGATTCTACTTTAAGCTTGGTTTGTTAATATTTAGTGAATTTAGTATACCAGCCAAGGTGCACAGACACCACTGTTACTTGGCTTGTTCCAGCCCTTGTTGATATGTCAGCAATTCTCACCCACTGTGATTGTTTTTTGTCAAATTAAGATTACAAAGATCTTATTTTTTCCTCCCCAGATCGTTGAACAGATGCTGGAACCAGCTATTTTATTCATACCTGATGAGCTTGTTAGCACATATGCAAAAGGGAAGAAGACAGATGAAGAAACTAGAGATAGCACCACTAATGAGAGAAGGATTCTGATTCAAGGTAGCATCTATTTTAACCCATCCTCCATTTATTTGCGCATAAAAGAGCAATGAGACGAGTGCCCGTTTCCCACTTAATTATCTCTCTAATGGAGGAAGAGAATGGCATTTAATTACTCGGGCCCAGATTTAGACTCGTGGCATGCAAGAGGTAAATGGATGTAATGTTGCGAGGATAAATGGAGCCGTGGCGATGATATGCAGATGTTTGCACATGTGCAGCGGCTGTAACAAACTAGCACACAGCACACTTGATTCGTGGTTACAGCCTTCTGCTAAATCTGCTCCGCACTATAAGAGCCGTTAGGAGTAATCACATGGCATTTAAAGCCCAGGCACAAACCGTAAAAAGGATGATACCAAAAGTGTGAGTGTGTGTGTTGTTGAGTGATTATCGTTGAGAAAGTGTGTCAAAAATGCACACATGCAGGGGAGAGAGCAGGAGGGAAGCCCTGCGAGTCACATCTCTGATGCCAGCGTTCAGGAACAGCTGCCAATAAAGATGCATTCAAAATGCAGCACTGTGGGATTGTGAAAGCAGGATATGCTCTACAAATATTACGCACACTGTTATGACTCATGCCTTGAGTCATCCACATGATAATAATTTTAATGAATATTTGTTATCCATTTAAGTTTCTGAAAATTCACTTTGGCTGAGGGGTAAAAAAATGAATCATGATGTTTGATTCACTCGTTTTGGAATTTGAACACAGCTTCAATAATCTGTTCAGTCATGGAAATCAGTCTGTGTGCTTCAATTCTGTTGAGGTTCATGAGGGAGTAACATTAACTGTCATGTTTGACAATATGAGTTATTTAACAGAGACGACTGGCATATGTCTTTGTCATCATTTACTTACACACACTGTAAAAAAAAAAAAAAAAGTAAAAAAACTGTAATTTTCCGGCAGCTGGGGCCAAAAAAATACAGTGTTTCCTCTAGGTTCATTGCCTTGGGGCGGGTTCGGGGTTGCGGGTCTGTCAATAATGCTCCATAACATCATAATTAAAGAGCATTTAGATCTGAATAAATAGTGAGCACTGTGAGCACACAACTACAACATTCTCAAAAGAATTTAAAATAAACTGCATAAAGTATAAAAAGTATTTAAAAAAAACAGGAAGAATGGAACATTTCATGTAACCATGCTCAGCAGGTGGAGAGAAGATGAATCATAAAGTTATAGCAAGTGACTGACAATGAGGAGGAACTACATGCTGAAAGTTTCCTACACTGCTGCTAGCTGTGCTTCCCGTCTTAGTAAGGACAATTGGCTTAAAAATGCTGAGATTTTTGCTTGGAGAGATTGTTTGGTAAGCTTCAGGTCATCCATTAATGTTTGTTTTTTTATTTTTTTTTTTTACCGTTGCTCCTTCATCTGCCTCCTGAGTGTGAGTGTGTGTGTATGTCTGTATGTGTCGTGTGTGTGTCTTCATCATCCCTTCAGTCAGTCATTTCAATGAAGGACAGGCGGCAGACAGCACGGTTTGGACCCGCCGAAGAGCACATGCACAGATTTTGTCCTGCTGCTCAGAAACCAGCGTTTTGAACTTTCTGGCTGTAGTCGCCTGGCAGCAGCAAATCATATCGTACTATCGAAGAACTGGACGTGAGACAGCATTTCTACTGAATTGTTTTTAGGGAAGGGAGTGTCATAGTAGTATGTCAGAGTGAGCATCTTCAGAGTAGACGATCTTTGTAATGTTAACGCTGCTAAGGGGGAGCCCGGGGATTGGCTGAGGGTTACGGAAGTGTAGACTGAGAGAGAGAACTGCTAACTGTATGACACGCTGTTTGAGTCTGTTATTAAAGAGAATTAATGATTCAGAAGTTATCGGCTCGTTCTATGACAGGGAGTGTTGTGAGACACTTTTAGGTGGCAAGCTGAATCCAGCAGCCTCAATAAAGACTGCATGTGGGGGACTCCGCCTGCAGAGAGACAGTTTGGTTGCACGGCATATCGGTGTTGCACAAGAGGAGCGGGGGAGGAGGCGTTTTCAGAGCGGAGAGGAAAAATGCATTTTATTAAATGTAACAGAGACTGGCATATGTCTTTGTCATCATTTACTTACACACACTGTAAAAAAAAAAAAAAAAGTAAAAAAACTGTAATTTTCCGGCAGCTGGGGCCAAAAAAATACCATACTGTAATTATAATACAGTTTGTAGTTGTAATTTTAACAAGATTTTGCCTTATTTAAGGTTCTTTAACATTTAATTACAAACATTTAACTATAAAAACAATTGAATTACTCATAAAGATGGTAAATCTACATTGTAATACGAAGAATTATGCTTAAATTTACAGGAATGTGCTGCTAAAAGTTGGTTTTAATGACATGATTATTTTTTAAATGTATTTTTTGGGCATTTTGTGCCTTTACTGATAGGAGAGAGACAGAGGATAGCCTTGTGAAAGGGGGTGAGAGAGTAGGGGAAGGCACTGTAAACTGGTCACAGGCGGGATTCGAACCCAGACCAGCAGAAGTAAGTACATGGGTGCCTGGTTGCTAACCACTTCACCAAACCAGCACCCCTTGATAACATTATTTTATAGAAATTCTTTTTTTTAGAGTTGTAAAGTTGAATTTTATAGTTTATTTCCTTAAATAACAGAAATTTATTAGTGAAATTACAACATTTTTACTATTAATTTCTATGTAATTTTAAATGATTTTTCCCTTTTTTTTAGAGTTGTAAAGTTGAATTTAACAGTTTATTCCCTTAAATAACAGAAAAATATTTGCAAAATTACAATACACTTGTTCACGTATTTTATCAATAAATATTCATATTTCTAATGGGTTTTCTTTGTAAAAGAACAGAAAAATTGTGTTTTTTTCACAGTTACAGTAATTTCTTGTTATATTACATTTGACATGTAAAATCACAGTTTATTTTTGTGAATTAATTGACATTTTGGAAATACAGAAAAAAGTAAAATAAACAGTAAAATACTGTTACTTTTTTTTTTTTTTTTTTTACAGTGCATCCAACAAAGGCTTGGTAAGGTCCTCGGTCTTAACATATCTGTGTATATCCAAATGAAATAATGGGTACAATATCATCATTTAAACTCATAATTTAGGTAAAGAACATAAACATTAGGCCCGGACTAACACTGAATAGATCATTTTTCACAGCATCACTTAGTTTAGTCCAAGTTGAAACCTTTAAGGCATCAGGTTGTTGCAGTATGTACCGGGTTGCTAGTTTGGAACACTGTGTTGGTCAGGGCCTTTCTGTGTGGAGTTTGCATGTTCTCCCCTTGCATGAGTGGGTTCTCTCTGGGCAGACTGGCTTCCTCCCACAGACCAAAATCATGCCCAAAAGGTCAAGTGGTGACTCTAATTTGGCCTTAGGTATGATTGTGAGAGTGAATAATTGTGTGTCTCTACATGTGGCGCTGGTGTTGTCTAGCGACCAGTCCAGTGTGCTCCACCAGCCTAGTGTATGCTGGGATAGCCTCCAGCTACCTGCAATGCAAACATATGTCATTTAAAGTACACTTGTACTTTCTTAGGAGCCCTACACATGTGTTTCTGGTTATCTATGGCCTAATATTCTGAAGGGTACAAAGCTGTGTCAGCTGTGACCATGCTAAAATCAGGTTTTCATAGTGAATTAACCAAAGTGGGTTTCACACCTGCTTTGTTCAGACTTAGTTAAAAAAGACTACAATTTTGTAGTTGTCTCTTCTAGCCACAACTCAAATGTTTACCTTTGTCACTCATTCCATGAATGCACGATCCTTTATGGTGTACCTCACTGTAAAGGTGACTAACCAGACTATATAACTATATAAAATATATTTTTTGCTCCCTGAAAAGGGAGCAATAATTGACCCAAATGTTTCCAAACCTTTTCTAGGAGGTATATACTGTTTGTATTCAAATGAACTGAGCCAAACAGAAAACCCTCACTTGTATCTAAACAACTCTCCGAGATAATCTAAACATGAAAGCCAGTTACAAAAGTGTTGACGTGTCATATATTATCCTTCTGGGATATTTGAAAATGCTGCGTCAGTGTAGGCCCATTCATTCTGGATTTTATCAGTAAGAACATTTGACATTTTGGGGGTTCAACTCATCTTGAGAACAGCAAGGGGGATCATCTGCCTTTAAGGATGAAATCTTTATTATTTATACTGGTGTTTCTGAAGAGGAGACAAAATAGTGCTAACCTCAAAAATGTGGCTAATGTGTCTGCTCAAGTTCAAACGCTTGGTCTGTGAGTGCTAATGACTTAAATAAAATGGTGCTCTGTTGGTGTTAAAGAACTTTTTGTTGTTGCCATAGTGTCAAACAGACATCTGTGATCGTACTAGTTTTATATTAAAGATCATCGTTCTGGTACTAAAAATATTATACAGGCAAAATATAATTTTTACTTTTGTCATGATACTCAAAAATACTGTAGATAACTATAAGGCTATACTTGATCAACATACTGTGGGTTCATATCGTCCAGTCCTACATCAGATTCTAACATCCGATTCTCTTGAACAAGCACATAAAGTAATGAAGGCCAAAAAACTCCAAGTGTATGTTTAAACAATGGAAGTAGAAAGCAAAATGTTTTGGATGGTGTTACATTTGGTGTTACATTTTTTCATTAAGCGTCCCAGCTTACTTGGAACACTTTTCACCCCACCACTTTGTCTGAAATGTTTTATGCCCTTTTTACCAATTTGTAGGAGAGAAATTCCATGACAAACCAGCTCTTACTCCTCCTGCAGCACTGCAATGTCACTTGTGATTTATGTCAGCATGTTTTTGGGTTGCACTGGCTATGGTTCCCAGTGTCAGGCATGTCAGGATGTGGTGTAACAGTGCTGTACAACATGATTCTTAGTGCTGCTCCAGGCTTTGGCTTCTAATTGGTGTGCAAATTAGAGCAAATGAATCTGCTTCAGGATCAACAGATGTTACAACTGATGAAAGCGAGCTCAGACATCAACAGTGAGTGGATATCTTTGCAAATTTTTACAAATGAGTCAGAAACAGATAATTATGTACCAAAGGTAAAAAGAAACTCATACAAACTTTTTGTCTAAATTTAATACAAAAGAGATTAAAAACACAAAAGGAAGTATTTTTATAAAAACCCTTACTCTTAAAGTCATCAAGGTTCACATTCTCATTTAAGTTTTCCACAAGCCACTTCAGGTAGACATGTAGGATACACTGAATGTGTCAACAGGACTTATTCAATTGCTCCAACCTGCTGTAATCACTGTAATTCTTTAGCTTTTAAAACTTGACTTTGTCGATGTCTTTATCGCATTAGAGTGAAATGCCATTTAACTACTTCACCCCAATTGACTCCACTTCCTCATCTTACTTCCAGGGGCACTATGGTTGGTTTTTAAATTCTGTCGACTGCATTAATCCACAATAATCTGTCTTCAAAGTGGAGCTGCAAAACTATGGGGAACACAGTGCTGTCAACAGCAGTTAGCTGGATCGTCACCAATCCCTTCTCGTCTATTTAAATCTTGTCGCTCTGTTCCCTCTCTCATACAAAATGAGAGGTACAGCTTTTGTGCTCTGGCGCTGATTTCTTCTGGATTAGAGCTGGCTGGTTATAATCTGCTTGACTGGCTGCTGCAGACCACTTTTACTGGTCAAAGCAAATAAATACAGAACACTCTGATGAAGGCAGAGTGTGTTCATCCCCTTAGGCCAAGCAAAATGGACAATCACAAGGTGATATTTTGGAGAAAAACTGTGATAAACCATACTTATCTCTTTATTTATTGTGGGTTTCATGAGTTTGTGTGTTTCCTGAAGGTGAAGCCAAATCCATACTGCCATATGAAGTCATAATATGTCTGCATTGTGTTGATCTTCAGCAAGCATGCAGGAGCTTTAGTACACGGATTCTCTCTATCCACAGCTGGCTGTCCTGATGTAAGTCCTCTTTCACAAACTACAATTCAAAGGATTTGGGACAGATATTAGCTGAAGAATACAACAAAAAAACTGAAGACCTGATTATGTTTGATGATTGATCATGATTGTAAATGGTAAATGGAATTTTCTAGTCTTTTGACTACTCAAAGCTGCTTTACACTGCAGGTCACACCTACCCATTCACACCCATTCCCTCACTGATGGTTCTGAGTTTCGTGAAACCTCCCAACCACTGACTAAGCGCACTATCCAACTGCGCCACCGTTGAAGTTTTAAAAGCTACTATTTCAGATTTGTGACACATTGCACACATTTTCTTTTGGCAAAGGGAAACCACAAGCAGTGCAAAAACAGTTCTGAAACCTAAACATGTTTCAAATGAAGACTTGAGATCACAGAGGCTCCAATATGATTGGGAGCAATGAAACAATCATGCACCTAGTTTCCACCAAGTGTTCATGTTTGGTTCAGCACTGATTAGTATGGTTTAGGCCAGTAAGCCCGGATCTTGTTTGCATTTCCATGGCCAGCTGTACCTCCATTTGAGGAAGGAATGTGGGGTAGGTGGAGATGGTTGTGCTGGCTACGTAATGCCTGACGCAATATCTGTGCTACACTGTGCAGCGGTGCTACGGTCGAGCACGTTTCTAAACAAAAAGCAACAATAGCACTCTGGTCTGCTAAGGAGCATTGTTTTGTGTGGACAACCTTTGGTCAAAAGCAGATTCACTTTAATACTCGACTACTTTTATACATTTTTGCTGCCGTTGTATAAGAGTTGATCATTTCAGACCAATCAACAGCACTTTTAGCTCCACTGTTTAGGGTCGGTGTGGTATGAGCAACACCTTTTCAAAGGGCTGCCCCGGACTGCATTCATCCTCATCGAGAGAGGATAGTTGGGCTGGAATCTTCAAGTATGTGCCTAGTTTGATCTGCCCAGAAACTGTGGAAACTCCTGCACAGATCCTAAACTGCAACAAAAAAGGACTTGTGCAATTGTTTAAAGTGTAAAAATTGCAACTGGGGGACAGTTTTTTGTTCCCGTGGTATCCGACAGGTCATAGTACTGTTTCCTTTTAACTAATAAGACAAAGGTTGCCTCAAAAAACTAAATCAATGATAAATCTCTACTAGGATTTCTCGTTGTATCACTGTCAGGGATTCTAACTGCTAACCGTCTTTTTACCATGCATTAAAGTGATATTCCAGGATTGAACAAGTTGGGTCCTATCACAAGGGTTAGGGCAGAAATTACCTCTACAGCAGTGTTTCTGTGGAGAAGAAACCCAGGGCGCTAGGCCCTAACTCCCTCTGACTCCTTCGGATCTGCTCGTTGCTGAATCTTCAAGTATGTGCCATATTTTACTTGACCAAAAACACATAAACGGAAACTCCTGCACAAAAAGTCTGATATCGGTGCATTCACGCTTTATTTAGAGAATTTTCAGCGCAATTACTTTCACACAAAAACACCGCTAAATAAGGCTCTAGTTCATAGCGCGGAACGGCCTCCGCTGCACAGCCAGAGCTGTCTGCAGAGCCTGCTGCTCTGCAGCCTCCGGCTGTTGCCTCAATTCAAACTAAATCAATGATAAGTTATCTCTACTGGGATTTCTTTTCCACAGAAACACTGCTGTGGAGGTAATTTCTGCCCTAACCCTTATGATAGGACCCAACTTGTTCAATCCCGGAATATCACTTTAAGCCTGCTCTCTACTCTTCAGTTAACATCAAAAAAGCATATCAGCATACACAACACTGTCTTACCCTTTATCCCCTTTGAAAGTATCTGTAATATATAAACTTGACGTATTGCCTGCTCCCTTCTTCCACGTACAGTAAGTGAACACATGAATGCACTCATGCAAAGACACTTTTGCACATGCACCATCTCAAATAGCAAGCAGATAGCACACATCAGCAGAAACAGAGACCAGCAGCTCCCTAAACAGCCCACGCTGTACCTCCAAGCAGCTGCAGCATCGGGCTACTGAAGTGTAATCAAAAGGCTCAGTCCGCCTCGGGGTCAATTCATCAGAGAAGTTATCACGCCTGAATTATACATGACAGCTTCTGTAAACCATAAATGTTGAATATCCCGTTTGCACACAAGAAACGACAAAGGAGAAGGGATGGAAAATGAGATGAAAAAGGAAAGACAGGGAGGAGGGAAGGAAGGAAAAGAAAGCGAGAGAGAGGGACGCACAGTCACTTAAAATAAAAATGTCAGCGTGGTGAAACAAGTTTTATTCCAAGGCAGATGGATTTAAAGAAAAACATAAATAAAAAAGGAAAGCTCATGCTCAGATGCACCGCACGCACACACATCCAGAGATAGAAAAACTGCACAGAGAGCATCAATTATGTACAGTATAAACAAACAAGCCCACGTTAGAATAGAAACAATCAGGTGGAAGCAGCTTGTCAACACTGATTATTCTCTTATTCCTCAAAAGGATTTTTTTTTGGACATGATAGGGAATATAAGGTCATCAAGGTTGATCTTATTCACATCTGCTCCTCAAGATGGAGCCTTCAGCTGTTAAGTTCCAGTGTCAGACTCTTGCTGTGAACCCAAACGAGCAAATCAATAGCTATCGAGTGAGGTCAGCCTCCTTGAACTCGCTCGCTCGCTCTGCGCTTCACTGGCTCGCTGTCTTCCTCTCTTTCTCGCTGTGCATCTTTCTGCTCGCTCACACTGGCTCACATGGGCTTTTAATCTCACCAGAGAAAGAATAAAAAATGAGAGAGGCTGATAACTAGCTGAGCAAAGGCCAGGGAGGGATGTGTCAGCGCCTGTAAACACAGGCTATTCTGTACAGTGGTGTATTTAGCATTAAAATTGGATTAAATGAGCAGGGTTTTGGTAAAAGTCAAACAAAGGGGTGGAGAGGACTGGTTATTTCATTTTTAATCCACACAATGTGGGATCATCAAAGCTGAGCCAATTACAAATATCTTGAAATAGGAAGGAATCAATTACTAATCAAAGCTTCTGCAAAGCTTTCTTTTATTGCTTAGCACCCCTATAAAAAGATAATTTTCTTACTTATATTGTGGAAGCAGATGAGTACTTCTGTAAGATTCTTTCAATATTTTTTAAAAATATTTTTTGTTTAACACTTTTAATACTTATAGTGTCGTGTTTTGGAAGGCCACACATTACACTTAACATAGTTTTTACAGGCTTCTGTATAAAATCAGTCTATGCAACCCCTATAACCCACTCAACATCACCTCAAAACCAAACCGAGTCAACAAAACTTATTATGGGAAAGGAACCCCACACTTTTGACAAGACAATTAGCAAGACAAGCAAGAGAGTGGAATTATGCTCATTTTATTCTATTTTCTATTGAATATAAGGCTTAATGTTTTTCAACTGCGTTTCGCACAATGTCAAACACAGATGAAGATGATGATTGATAATTTTATCTTATGCAGTAGAATTTTTTAAGATGATGTAGCTTCCTTGTTACTATTAGTGTTGGACATTTCTGAAGAAAAATGTCAAAATTGGTGAGAATTGAAGGCAAAACTAACAGTAGCAATAAAGAAACAGTCGATTCTACTGATGATCTGGCAGCACAGAAAGATGCCAGTTAAAAAAACCTCACAGGAGCTTCAAAGATTCAAAAATCATACTTCTCCTAAAGGTGTATCCACTTGCTCAGATCAATGTTTCCCTTGGATTAATTCAGAAGTGAAAGATTAAAGAGATCAAACTGACTTCAGCCAAGTGAGAAAAAAATGAAAAAGCTTGAGAATTAACTCTGATTCTTCGATAACTCTCACCAGAATTGCAGTCTCATGATTTCTTTCCAATTGGCCATGAGTCATAACACTGGACTGGTGCCACATTGTTGAAGATTAAAACTAAATGTGCCACCGCAAGCAGCCAATCGACTATTGATTTCCACTTGGGGGGGAGGGAGGTGTGAAAGTGTGCGAGGCAGAGTGATGGCGGAGGGGACGCCTGTTGACGGCAGGCGAGGCTCAAATTAAAGATTTCCCGTCCATGTAATGAAAAAAAGCCAAGAGGGCCAATAAAGTGGCTCCTGTTGAGTGGGTGTGCACACATAAAGTCCCACAGAAACCCTTCACAAACACTCAAGGCTCCATGAGCACACACTCTTATGTCTCCTCGTTGTGAATCTTTGTGCGATTTGACAGCAGGAGTTATGGCGCACAGCACGAGGGAGGGTATTACACTGACAGTGATGGCATTATCCTGCCCCTCTTTTGTTAGGAAACGACGGCGTGTTGTCTCGTAAATAAAGGTGCGGCTCCATCAAGACCAACGACTGTATCCATCCTCCCCTGTCTCTCATTATAAGGCCATCTGCATCCATCGACACACGCATCCCTCCTGGCAAGGCCACGCAGAGCCCATCAGAGACGAGGGAGTCAGCAACGCTTCACCGCCAGAGCCCACTGATGCAGCCCGCTTCAGCTTGATGAGGTCATAAAGACGCCGATGGAATGATAGTTGACACACGGCTGTTGGAGGCGGACACACACCTTTGGGATTCTGTGGCTTTTTTTTTTTCCATTTCTCTGGCATTTCTGTTTACCCTTGTCGTTTTTTTTAACCATCAGCTCTCATTCTCAGCCTCTCTGGTCAAAACATAAACCAGTGGCTCTTCAGCTGGAAAATGGCCTGTGTTACGCCCACACACACACATAAACACAGAGAGAGAGAGAACATTTCTGAGAATAAACTGAGCCTTCGTGGGGCTGTCAGTTTGCCGCTCGTCTCTCTGTGCAAACCGAGTGCTCAATCATTGATGAGGCCAGGTCCTCTGGTACGAATGAAAGGACTGTGCTGAGGAGTGCAATCACCATTAGAGTGAAGAAGATGCATTAGCGAGAACCACATATTAAAAAATCCCCCTGTCCTCAGGCGGATACTAATGGCACAAGGAGCGCGCACACACAGCAGGAAGTTTGACATGAAACATTGATAGAGCTGAACTGTCATGAGAGGCTGTACAGTGTGTTTGTGTTCATGGTTCGCGCTGTGAACGTGGCCTGTTCTGCAATTATAATCAGCACACACAAACAGGGTTTGGTTATAGCTGTGTGTGCTGCCATTCATCCCTCCTCTGCACTGTCAGCCTCTCCTCTTTGGCATTACCATTTATTAATATTTTTCAAACATGTTCCCCTGTCTAACCCACCCTCAGCCCCTCTTACAGCTTTCAGTACAGCCACATTGCTGCGTCTGCCCTGCATTATCCCTCTAATTCACACCTGCCTAAAGGCATTCTGGGACAATAATGTCCAGCAGAACCAGGGGCAACCAAAGAATGAGAGCTAATTTTCTATCCATTGTACTTCAAACACTCAGTGCTAACATCAGAGGAATGTACAAATAAAAATACAAAAGAAGGTAGGGTGTTGTGTAAATCCAAATAAAACTAAGGGTGTCAGCATTCACAGGATAATAGTGTTATTAAAGCTTCTATGTCCTGCAAAATCAATATTACTTGCTTTAGTGTTCTTGAAGGGGTTTGGGGAGCGGAAGAATATGACAAGTTTTACTAACCTCAGATTTCTGAGAGAAATGTCTTAAAGAAAAATGCCCTTCAAAGCACTCTGCTGACAACTCCTTTGGTTTTATTTTGTAATAACTATAGAACCTCGTGTGATCCCTGATTGTCACAGGCAGACGCCATGACTGTTTTGAATTTGCATATTACAGGCTGCCATTTAGTGCAGAATTTATCATCACAGCCACCCTGCCCCCTAAGTTTCCAGCGGTTCCAAAGTGGAGGGAAAAAGAGCTTTATCTGATCCTCTACAGTAGTGATCACCAACTGGCGGCCACATCCGGCCCCCCATAGCTTTGTGCATGGCCCCCATATGATCACAAATTAAGAAACGTATTCAGAGAAAAAGTTTTGTTGTGGTTTCAAAGGCATCTTTCTGCTGTGAAATCCCCAAAACTCCTTATGAATTTCTCAAACCATCTTTGATTGAATCTGTTTCATCAGGCATGATGCCATATTACCATTGTTTTACATCAAGTCACCTGTGATCTGAAATTTAAATGCAAAAAACAAAAGGACACTGGAGCCAAACACCAAACACAGAGCTGGAAAACATTAGTCCATTACAGAAGTAGCTAGAGTATCTCCTTGTAAGTTGCAGCAGTATAGGTGATAGGGACTGATCTCACTTTTAATGGTAAAGGAATGCAAATAGCTCTGAAGGAATATAACTATGTTACAAATACTTAACTAGATTTATTTTACCGTCCAGTCCCCGTAACGTATGTCAGGAAAGAACTATCCATTGAATATATGTAGCTGATGACCCCTGCTTAACAGGAACTTTAGTTTTAGTTATTATTTATTTACTTATTATTCAACTATAACCAAAAACTTTCTTAATAGACACCAAAGACATGATCTAAATGGCTTATCAAACCAGAACATGGGACTCTTAAATTAAATAAAACAATTATTCAAATTGTCACATCTCTTAGCGGCCATAGCTAGGCAGCTGCTGGATTTTGCTGCCCTATGGTTTTTCACTCTCGCTGCCCGTCAGCGCCACAGTCTGTCATTATGCTCTACTGTCAATCAGAGGTTCAAGATCTGAGCCTAGCTCTGGCACATGGGCAAGATACTGAGTTGTTCCAATTGCTACATCAGTGGTCTGAAAATGGGTATAACAAGGTGTGTATTTGTTAGCCAGTACTGATTGACATCTTACATTAAAACTCACATCAGTGAATTGATGTGAAAGCAAATGAGTAAATAGATGTAATCTGTGATGCGAAAGAGTCAAAGCCTGAGAGAAGGGCTATAAAACTTCAAGTCCATCTCCCATTTCTTATATGTGATGAAAATAAAGGTACTGCTGTTCCGTTGAATGTTTCATTTCACTTAGAGAAATATCACGTGGCCCAGAGAACAAGTCATGTTATGCATTTCACTTTATTCTCCTCCTTTTAGCTCTAATTGTTTCTTTTCTGTCCACATGCACAGGCTAATGCTGACTTTTGATCTCCCATAAGTGGAATGTTTTCTTTTGTCATTTTACAATCATTTGATTCCCAAATCAGGACACTTGTAAGACTCATAAGGCTATGAAGTACAAAGTAATTGAACTTTCTGACATGTAATTAATCATTAAGTACTGTGAAAATTGAGCCATTAATCATGATTGAAGATATTGACTTACAGCACTAATAAAAATAAAAGCAGTGATCTGAAAAACACTGAAACTCAATATTTGATTAAAAATACCCCCAAGACATAATACACACTAAAGTTAAACCTCAGAATCTTTTTTACACTCAACAATCTGTACACTTCTCAGATTGGTCTACTGACCGATCAATCAGCTCCCTAAGCTCCCTTTCCTGTATCAACCAGGTCGAACAAACTTCTGGTTGAACAAACTTTTCTTTCACCAGTCTTTTTAATGCATGCTGGTGAAAATATTGCCATAATTTGTGACTTACAACCGCAGCTCAGAAAAGGGATTCTAATACCGAGATCATTCTTACTTTATGGCTTTAATTTATCTTTATACACCCTGCTACAGGTTTGTCTTTATTCTGCCCCTGAGGCAAAAAGTCATATGACTTAAATTTTTCTAATTATAAGCTACTTTCAGTTGTTTAAAATGGGAATGAGGCCAACAACAACAGATGTTGTCCAACTTAGTAACAGTCACCTAGGAGGGTTCATCTTGATAAAGGATACATTCCTGTAAAGGACAGGACTTTCAGTCCATATGCCTGCAGTCTCAACTTCTCACACATTTATATTTTTGCAATATTATAAGTTTGGAATGATACGGGTCACACTAAACTGCTGAGCAATTACAATTTCATAACAGATACGTTGGTTTGTAATTTAGTAGCAGGGTTGTCAGAAGTGAGTATATCGGCCCGCAGCCCCTCAGATGATGGCCAGCTTGGATGTATTAAGGGGAGACTTCCCAGAGTGCTCCCATTGAGGCTGAAGCTGGACGGCTGATCTGTGGGGGTGCAGGAATGCATATGCGGTGTGCAGATCCGCATGCATTCCTGCACCTGCATCCTTTCAAGTAGGGACAGTGCAAATTTGTAATTTCAGACTATCTTCCCCCAAACAATGACACCTTCAACAGCTTATCCATTGCCTTTGTATCACATTCAAGATAATAAGCTGAAAATAAGGTTGTAAACAAGGTTTCAGCATTTCTGTTTATACTGATATGCTTTTTAGTTTGTTTAACCCTGTAAAGCCTGAATACAACTTATAAGCAAAAATATATTTCTTTTGGAGCTGAAATGTTTATTTCACTTTCTAGTAAAATCCAAAGAAAGTTAAAATTTATTTCTATAATTTTTTTTTTTTTTTAATGTATTTTTTGGGCATTTTGTGCCTTTATTGATGGAGAGAGACAGTGGATAGGCTTGTGAAAGGGGGTGAGAGAGTAGGGGAAGACACTCTGCAAACTGGTCACAGGTGGGATTCGAACCTGGACCGGCAGAAGCATGTACATGGGGTGCCTGGTTGCTAACCACTCCACCAAACCAGCACCCCAAAATTTCTATAAAATTTAACATTTATATTTTTTGTGCCTCATTTGATACATTAGGTGTTTTTGGCAACTTATCCACTTGAAGACATTTTTATCATTTATCAGATTGTATTCAGATTTTTTTATCGTTTGTTGATCATATTGATTAGATAGAGGTTTCATGAAAGTATAGATCAAATATGATACAACAGGCTTTAAGGAGTTAACACGTCCCCTCTGTGAGGTGGACTTAGGTGCGCTTATATCGATAAGACAGGCTGGTGTTTTGAGCGCTGGTAGCTGCTCAAAACGTCTTGTTCCCTGTGCCTTGCAGAACGGAACTACCAGTGTGACATCATACCATTATTTGATCAGCAGTTTAAGCCAAGTGGTTCACTGTTACAAGCCCATTGCAGAGGGCAGATCTTTAGATGAATGTAGCGTTGTGACAATGTGGCACACGGACAGAACAGATCTCACATCCATTTAAAGTGGACTGGGTTCACGTGGTGAATGGGACCGAGAAGCAGGAGCTCCACTCAGACACACTGAAAATAAAGCACCGAGGGTTGGTCCGTACATTGAAACCAGAAGGTGTTTTGAATGTGAAAATTTAAATCAAAAGATGACCTCATGACATAATCAACTGCATAAAAAACATTATAATCAATATCAAATATCACTGAGTACTGTTTTTGCAAAATCCGATGCCGACCCTGTGGCACGAAGTCTCAGCTATAAAATCTGTTACAAAAAGTATTTTAGATGGTGATTTGTGAACTTGGCAATTCAGACAAGTAACATGATGAAATTCCTGTTTCAATAACAGCAAACAATTCCCCACAGGAGCTTTACTACAGTAGAGCCTGACATGCTCGCTTGAGAACTTAATGCTTTAACAAATAAACCCGTAAAGACATTTTCACTAATCTTTTACACCTTCACGGTCTGAAAAAGAATAAATAATTAACTCTCACTGCAGAATCCAACCTTCACTCATCTCCACAGATTTCATGGCTCAACTTTTGCACCTTGTGAGCTCGGCATAAAAGGAGCAAACAGAGTGCAGGATGTCTTTATAACAGCTGCGCGCTAGTGTGTGTAGAGGGGTGACAGGGAGGGGGCACGGCTCGTTGCTGAGCTCTTGGTAGGCCTGCCTGGGGTTCACTCTCCACATTACACGATGAGCGGGAGAAAAAAAAAAACCCTGAGCCTGCTGGGTGAACTCTTCAACTCAATGCTGAGTGAGCAAGCGAGCAGGGCGGGCAGGCGTAGCCCTCCCGTGCTCCAGCCGCAGCCTTGAGATAGCCCTTTTCTCTGCTTCTTTTCTTTCTACATTGTAAACACACAAGCCCAATGTGACGGAAAGAAGGCTGCACTTGGCTGATAAAGTGCTACCCCACGTGAACCTGGAACCTTTACATCTTCTCACCCGTGCCCCTCTGTTTCCCTCATGCTCCGTTTAGCCCTTTTAGCCCACTCTTCACCTCGCGGATGTGTGAGGTGTTAAAAGCTGGGTGCTGTGTTGGTCACAGTTTAAAAGGAGCAGGGTTTTGAAAGCACTCAGCGCGAACACGTGTTAACAGCAGAGTGAAAAACATCTAAATCAAAACATTTCTACATCTCAGTTTGGGCTCGCCTGAGAATACAAAATCAACACTCATGTTTGTTCCTCCTCCAAACAACCATTTAGCAGCTCAAATTGATTTGGGCTCCCCTTTCTACTTAGCCTCCATTTTTGTTTTCTTTACCACTCTGATCTTCAGGTTGCTTTTGCAGAGGCTTATTAGGCAGTGATGGAATAGACACATCTGGATTCAGGAGAGTCACGCCGTCATGAGAGCACCCAGTTGGGTTGAAATGCAATTAAATGTGCTGGATTAATTATGAGTTTTTTGCTCCGCTGCGATGGAGCAACACAAGTGAAAGGGAGGAAAAACATGAATGCACACACATAAAGAAGAAAACAGTTAAAAAGTAGAAACAGATGTCCCTGGCATATTGATAACAGTTATTTCTACACCAACGCTGGCTCGCTTTGAAGGCTAAATAACAGGCTCTGGCAGAAGGCCGAGGAGACGCATGCTGTTTGAGGGTGAGAAGGGACCGCCTCACAGAGCGTCAACACAAGCAGGAATAAGAGGCTGCGCTGCCCCCTCAAATAGGAAAACACAAAAGTATCAGGACAAGCTTCCCTCCTTTTAATGTGGAAATCATATGCATATACCATCTGAGAGGTTTAGAAAGAGCTGAGCACCTAACATACTGTAGGAGGAACATCAAGACGTGGAACACATCCAGCGTCTTGTTCGCAGAGAAACTTCAAGGAGGAAATCGCGTTGTCCAAACTGCCATGAGGATTAGAGAGAAATGCTGCCGAGAGCGAGCACCCATGCTCACAGTGCCACTCGGGTGGAGAGCTGGGGAGGCTCCACGCTTGGCGCACTCAACGCCTGACCCTTCAGGTGAAGTCTTTTCATCTAGTTTTGTGGAAACAGCAGGGTAAAAGTGGGGATGTCTTGTAGGAGGCAGGGCTGAAGTGTCTATGAAAGAATATAAATCTGACAACGGCACACACACACAAACACACTGAGAGTTTGCAGCAATAGCAGGATGATGCATTTTATATTTACAGCAGCACATCCATTGCTGTGCTTCTACATCCAACAAATTTTGTCAAGACCAAATCCAAAACCTGGCTCACACTTTTGGAAAGTTCGTCCGACTGAAACCTGGTCAGCCTGGGAACAGGGGGTCGGTTCACTTTCAAGCAAACCAGAGCTCAGTTCACAAGGAGTTGAAAGCCATCTGAATCATAGGACAAAACTAGGAAACAGAACAAAAAACAGCACATTTTGGTTTGAATTTGCCCAAATACCACAAGTGTAAACAAGCCAACGAAGCATTTACTGACAATATCAAGAGGAGTGTGGCACAAGCTGTGACAGCAAGGCTCAAGTTCACGTTATCGGTCAGGATCTACAGCAAAGTTTGGTTTCACATTGCTCCGTCAACATGCCAGTTTCACCTGAGCAGTCAAACATAACGTCTGAGCTTCTTGAGTGTAACATTATTATTTTTCAAAGCCAATTGTCTATTTCTGTGTCACTGTGCAATAATAGATTGCTGGAACATAGACTGCAGCTACAGCCCCAACATCTGTTGTTGGCTATATTTCACACTAACTGAAAGGCTTTGGTCCACTTGACAAAGTGCAGTGCGGAAAAAAAGACAAGTGAAAATTGAGACAATGCTGAAACTTCATCCCCAAAAAGAATACGCCACACTTTCTGCATAAGGGAGTAAGAGGTAGAATGTCTGGTGAATTGCTACACCAACCAGTATAATATATAGGATTACAGTTTGATTGATGTCTGAGCTGCTGTTGATTTATGTAATCTCCAAAGATGTGAAAGTGTTTCGACTGTTTCCCGACACAATGATTTACTCTTTAATCGATAAAATCCACAACATGCAGTTTTTGACGCTCTTTGGCTGACGTTTTCTAATTAGAGTTGCAAAGAGGTGACACATTCCTGAAAATTTCCTGAATCATTCCATGTAGGGATAAGATGGGGAACTTTGAAAATATTCCAGATAGGAAATTTTTCATGGGAACAATGGGAACTGTAGGGATTTACAGGAATCTATGGGGATTATTTGGATATTGGGCCAATTTTATCCATCTGTATCACATCCAAACTTAAATATAAACATTTTGTTTTTTCAAGTTCAAATGCATTGCGTTATTCTACAGATTTATTGTAAGTTGATTTTTATTCATTTGTAATTATTTAATTGAACAATCAAATTCAACTTCCCTTTAAGTAGTCCAGTGTTCTAGACGCATCTGTGCTTGTGATGGAGGTGTGCACAGTAAGCAGTGTGCTATGTGCATGTGATTAAGGAACAGCAGAGATATTCTCAAGCATAGTTGCAAGATATCGGGTTGTTGTAGTCAAGATTGTGCTAAAATGTGTTTCCTCAACTACATACAAAAAACTGTCATGCGTCTCCCTTCTATTTTATTCATTGTACATTTCTGTTTATACCTGCAAATCACAGTCATTCTACTTTAAGGTTTCCAACTTCCAAATTCACAGAATTTTGCAGCCCTATTCTAAAAACTTTGTTTCATGTAATGCTCCCACACTGACATCATTTTTTGGCCTGGTTAATTATGAAATCAAATCACTGATTGCCCAACAGGTCATTATAACAGCCTTGGGAAAAGAGTCTGCTCTGAATCTGCAGTTTGGTGTTCCAGAAATCAGCATTGAATTAACATGACACAACAAATAATCAACTTAAACTGATATCTGTGCACCCACAGTGATTTGCCAAAGGCCTATGTTTGTAAAAAGTGCTGAAAGTGGCCAACACTGATGTTGAACTGATGCCAATGGCTGTGTCTGTTGGAATTTACAAATCAAAGAAGCAACAAGTTGGTTCATTCAGCAGAGGCTTGTCAATACTCCCAACAGAGGGCTGCTGGTGCTGGCCCTAAAGATGTTAGACACACTCTGTAAACTCAATTACAACTCTCACCTGCAGACAATTTTGAATAAAGCGTGTAAAATTTGGACTCACTTTTCAGTGTTTACCGACCTTCTGACAAACTGTTTAATTTGAATGTATTTTTTTAATCAACACTCCCACCAAATTTGCTCTTAAGGTTAAACAGAAAAAATTCAAACTGCAATTTGTTCTGATTAAATGAACTTACATACAGAGAAACTCTGTGCGTCAGGCCTTTACCTTGAAGGAGGGAAATAATTGTTTGTCCTGGAAATTAAGTGTTCCATGGACCGAGAGGGAGAAAAGACAGGATGGCAGGAGAAAGAAGGAGAAGAATGGCCTTTGAAAAGTTGTTAAAGTTTGGCTCCAGCTTGCATTGTAATCACAGCCCTCCTTTCTCACTGTGGCTGAGCAAAATCAATCCTGCGATTTGTGTGCCTGGCAGACAGCTAACAAGAGCAGTCAGGTGGAAAATAGGTCCAGCGTCACCCCACAACACCTGGCTGGCTGAGACACTGCATGGGTGCTTCCATTGGAGACAACATGGACAGAAACCCGCACTCACACACACCTGTATAAGCTGGCAACGGCGACCTTTGGCTTTGTAATCTCGATGGCGATGATGTGGTTGCTGAAAGACTTGCAATTGTCACAGAAAGCACAAAGAAGATCAAGGTAGTATGTGCACCGTGGCCATGAACTCCTCAGAACTGGAGATGAAGATGACAAAAGCTGAAAGGTCTGGCTACAGTGTCTCTTTATTGAATTCTGGTAAATTTGGGAAATACAGATCGGCATGTTGGCTCTTTTCAAACTTGTCCTGGCTGAATCTTGGAGTGTATAATTTAAATAGCCACCTGGTGGGAAGGATGGCGCAGCATCTTAAATAAGTTTAATCTTTGTTTTATAATACACAGCACTAATGACCACACTTCCTTAGGCAGCGGTGGAGGTCTGGGACTGCACTATGAATCTAACTAGGTTAGAAAGATAAAATTATTACTTCTTAGATAATATATCACTCCACTCCTGGGGGAAGTTTGATATATAGCTTTTGTACATAATTTGTCAGACTGGCATTTATCCTCTAGGTGGTGATGTTCTTGTAGTATAATATGTGTTTTGTTAGGCTGTTGTTGCAGTTAAAATAAAACAAATTAAGCTGTTCTGTAAAGCAAAGCCTGCCCTTGAGTTCAATATTTTCCACATTCATCTCAATACTTTCCCTTTTCTTAATCAGCACTTTAAATAAAGCAAATATCCTTAATGTTATTCAGTGGAATTTTCCAGTTCAAGCGTATTTTAAAGTTCATGCTTGAATTACAAATAAAGTCTGGACTCTATTAATGTTCTTTACCAGGTACAGTGTTTAACCAAGTTTATAATCATCTCTAAAATGGTGATGTATGATTCATATCTTATACCACGGATGGGCAACTGGTGGTGCAAGGACCACATTCAACCCACATCCTGATCTTAATGAGGCCTATAAGTTAGTTTCATAAATCAACTTGAAGTTCTCAGAGAGCAAAAACCTCCCCCAATGCTTTTCTGACATTGTTAGCCAAGTAATTTGTGAATATATGAAAAAGTCGAAACTCCTTTAAAAAATCCTGGATACTGGATTGTGATCACCACCTAACTCTAACCACTTCTTTGTATCAAATAACTCTCATGTTCAATATGTAATCCAAATCAGTATAGAGCTTGTTGTGTTATCTCGCTCCCTGGCAGTCAGAAAGACAGCCAGGCAAAGAAACAAACTTAATAAAAAAAACATTCATTTATTCCTTGTGCCATGAAAATTCTATCCAAATCTGTTGAGAACTATCTTGCGCAGAGAAAAACGAGCCAACAACAAAAAAAAAAAAAACAGCAAACTGATACAAAGACAAAACAAGTATTTCTGTATATATCTCCTGGCTGAGGAAAGGCACTTGTCCAACTGAAGAGACACAACATGCATGGAAAGATATAAATAAATATAAAAAGCAATTAAACCTATGACTAAAAGAAAGTGAATAAAAATGTTTGTAAAATGAACTTCAATATCAGTTGGTACTTTTAAAAAAATATCTGAATTGTGCTTGCAGCATGGCAGAAATGCATTAATACTCTACATACTCCACTCTACAGCCACAGTGGTTTAAAGCAGCAATGGAAGTAGACTCATGGATGGACAATCTGCTATATATTTACTAATATTTAGTAAATCCTTACAAGTCCTTCAGTCTTATCCCTGCCATACCTTATGACATTTACCTAACCAAATTGGATTTACATTAAAAACAGAATGAAGAAAACTGAACCAAAATTCTCATTAGGTAGAACATATGAATAAGATTTCATGCTTTAGTTTTAAGGTGGTTGATGAACAAAACAAAGTCTAATAGACGTTTTTAAACGGCTTCGAAGAGGGACATAGACATTTGTTTTCTCACTTGCTGTACCAGCTTTAGCAGAGTTGGTGTAGGACAATGTTGTAAACACTGACAGAACACTCATATTTGCCAAAAAAACATTTTTCATGACTTTTTTTTACAAAGCCAAATTCCAATTAAGTCTGGACTTTGTGAAAACAGCAAATAACGGAATACAATCATTCATTTTCAAATTATATTCAGCTGAACAGACTACAAAGGCATTTAAACAGATAAACTAAATTGTTTTTCACAAGTATTCCCCTCGTTTTGAATTTTATGCCTGTAATATGTTCAGAAAAAGCTGGGAGAGGGGAATGTTTATCACTGTGTTATTTCACCTTTACTTTTATCAACTCGACATGTGTTTGGGAACTGAGGACTCTAACTGTTGATTCTTTGTAGGTGCTATTCTCGCCTGTTCTAGCTTGATCTATGACCTCAGTTGTTCAATAATCTGTGGTTTCTACTGTTATATTTTATTAATTTGTGCTTCACCACACAATTACAATGGGGGACAGGTCTCCACTGCAGACAGGCCAGTCTAGGACCTGCATTATTTTACAACAAAGATATTTCTTCAGATTTTCTGAACCTTTAAAGACATAATGGACTGTAGATGATGAAATCCTTGAATGTCTTCCAATTGCCCATTGAGAAACATCGATCTTAAACTGTATTTGTTTGCTAAGTGTTGAAACTCACCCCATCTGTGCTTGGGAATGACTCAGCCTTTCAGTATGCCTCTTTTTATTCAATAGTAATTTTTGGGCATTTTGTGTCCTTATTGATAAAGAGGGACATTGAAAAGGCATTGAAAGGGGGTGAGAGAGAGGAGAGGAAGGCACTCTGCAAACTGGCCACAAGCCCGAACCCGGGCTGGCAAAAGCTTGCATATGGGTCCTGCCTGGTTGCCAACCACTCTGCCAAACCAGCATCCAGAGTATGCCTCTTTATACCCACCATGACACTCACCTGATTCTAATTACCTTGTTCACCTGTGGAAGCAGGGTTTTAATCATTCCACAACTTCCCCAGACTTTTCTTGCCCCTGTCCCAGCTTGTTGCAGGGAGCAAATTTAAAATGAGTGAGTATTTGCAAAAAACAATATGTTTAGAAGCTTGAACACAAAAATATTGTGTCTTTGTACTGTATCAGGGTTCCTACAGCTCAAGGCAAGTTAAATTCAAGACTTTTTCAGACTTTTTTAAGGCCATTTGAAATCAAATGTAAGACCAAGTCGACATCGAACCACAATTGAAACAAACAAAACAAACAAACAAAAACACCACATGAATTACCTGGGTTAGCGGCGATTTTAACCCAATGTTTATTTTAAATAAAACATCACTTTAATCTTTTTTTAACCCCGTTTTTAAAACTTTATGCCTATTTTGCCCCATTCATCTTTTTTGGCCACTGTCAGAACCACTTTTTGAATTTTTACATGGTTTTTGACGTTATTTTGCTGCCATAATCAATTTTCCTAAGCCACTTTTGGTTTTGTTTGCTAGTTTTTCCCCTTTTTTTTTCTCTCTCCAGGCACTGTAGGTAGAACCAAGACATGCGTCTGCTCTAAAAGATCCTGGTGCAACCACATCACCGTTTTGTTAGTTCCGCTATTGCGATTACACGATGTTGCCACGAGAGTAAATTAGCGAATTATTTTTGAAAAATAGATAAATGTTACTAAATATTTTTTTAGTTCAAACTAACATAAACCTTACTAATGTGTTCAAATTTTTAAGACTTTCGAAAATTGGATTTAAGACATTTTAATGCCAATTAAGGCCTTATATTAGAATAATAAATTCAATGCCTTTTAAGACTTTTCAAGGATCCGCGGGAGCCCTGTGTATTTAACAGAATATCGGCTGCTTTTATTTAAGCTTTACACTTACATCCCAACTTCATTGCTATTGGAGTTTGTAGGTTTTTTGTTGAATGCATGACCTCCATGTAAAGTGTAAAATCGAACAAATAAAAGACACAACTTTGTCCCCAAGGAGGCTCCAGAATCATACAAACCAAGAGTTCAACTGCGGAGTTTTAACCACATTAACAAAAGCATTTTGCTTACTACTGCAACTTGACCCTGGCTTGCTCAGCACTTTTCCTAATTCAGCCTAGAACTGAGACAATGTGTGTGCTCAGCTGGCCAACTGTCTGTCTGTGCGTGTGTGACCCAGATAAGCACGAGGTGTCAACATAAAAAAATCGAGAGTAATATTCTGCCCCACTGCCATGCTCCCTGGCTCTAGTCCATCCAGATTAAAGTGTTTGTGTCAATGAGCAGAGACCTGCCATCCAAACAGTGTGTCACAGTGTCGTAATGGCTCTTTGAAATAGAAACAAATGCCATTGATCAACACCACAATCCCCTCTCTAAGAAGCCGCATTAGTCAGACAGCATATTAAATGACTGGTTACAACACAGAAAGACGTAAGCAAACAAGTCTTTTCTACATCCGGAAGAGTGCTTGTGTTTGATTTTCCAGATGGTTGGCTGCTGATTGCTTCCCTTTGTTATTCAATTAGAGAATCTGGCGTGCTGATGATAATGATGATGATAATGCTGATTGTTATTGTGTTGTTTTTACACCAAATCTGCGGGACGTTAGTTTGCTTCAGGTGTTAAGTGTCAAGCTTTTGCTGATCTCTTTTCTTTTTTTTCCACAGGTTTGTCTGTCTCTTTATCCCCAGGCAGGGTGCACACAGGCAGCATCCATTTGCCCGTCCGACTGCAGCCGAGGGACTGCAATATCTGGCTCACAATATAATGCATCGCTGGTCCCATCAGAGCCCACAATGCAGAACGCTAACCATAACCCGAGCACCTGCCTCCCCTGGATGAAA
Organism: Scarus forsteni; assembly: GCA_036419115.1. Taxonomy (NCBI): domain Eukaryota; kingdom Metazoa; phylum Chordata; class Actinopteri; order Labriformes; family Labridae; genus Scarus; species Scarus forsteni. Next base: position 10,116,196 of record JAZDUH010000135.1, read on the forward strand.
CTGCGTGAGGAGGAAGGCCTGAGATGGCGTCTGACAGAGAGAAAGACACAGAGAAACAATTATAAATCTTGAGTTGTGTGTTTGTCATCCCCGAGTGCAGCTTGAGCCGAGTTTAGTTTCAAATTGTAAAAGCGAGATGGATAAATGAAAGATTTTATGAAGAAAAATGTGGAATCCTGCGTCTTTCAAGCACATCAAAGAGCACATTTCTGTGGAGCAGCAGGGGGGTGAACTCGGCGCGGCACGCTTGGCTCTCTGCTTCTCTTTCCTCCTCTGACATTACCGATTTAATGAAGTCAAATTGCGGCGGGATTTCCGAGGGAAATGTGTGACTGAAACATCATTTATAACTGAAGTAGCGGGAGATGCTGATTGAGGAGCATGTTTATCACTAATGGCTGTTGTTTTCAGAAAAAAAGGCTCTAAATATGATTTACAAGGCGATTATCAAGTGCTTATTGCTGCTTACTTCTCCTTTAGCACATCTTTGAGTAATTTGATCCAAAGAAAGGAAATTACTCTTATTTGCAGATATTTTTAATATGAACTTCAATCACTCATTCTCAAGGACTCCTCTTTTTATGACATACAGTCAAATGAGGGAACCACAAGCTTTTCCTCAATAGAAATAACGAAACCTAGAACTACCACCTGGCAGTGGAAAATAGGTGTAGGATAATGATTTTCAAAACGCACGTATCTTGCCTGCCTCTGATTTAAGGGCCTGCAACAGGCTGTGGAGGAAGAAAAGGACCAATTTAAAGTGTTCTCCAATGTCCCCGAACACAGGAGGTGATCCCAACTTGACTGTGTCCCAACTGGCCATTTCCAGGTTTGTTTTAAGAATAAATTTGTTGTATATTCATTGTAAATGAGGTGAAAATTGCACAAAATTAGATCATTTAGTCCTTTTTGTTGTTGCTGCACATGCCTTAATTTTAAACAAAGACAAATATCAGTTCAGTTTGAAATTTCAACTTCAGGCTGTTCTTGTTTTGTCTTGGCCACCTTTAGAAGAAGCAAAACAACCTTCAAAATGCAATGAGCCTTTACTTCAGTTGGACTGGAGATTTAGGCAAAGTTTGGAGCCCAAGAATCACAGTGTTTCTGAAATACTGCGTATATAACAAATTATGAATCATGAGCCTAACTTACCAGGATCTTTACCCTACAAAACTGAAATATTGAATACTTGTTTCAAAGTAAGCATTTGCAGACAATTTTGAGAAAATCCCTGAAATCAGCCTTGACATATTAAGTATACAAGCTAGGGATGGATATGAGGACCAATGACCTTGACCTCTGGAATTGAACCTCCAACATCTATCATTTTAAATTTGTGGATTTTATCAAAATCAGATGTAAGTCCTTCCGAACGTTTCCTAGATATTGCTTTTACACCTAATGTTTAAGCTGTGGCTCTTTTACCTCAAACTTTAATCTCCACAACTCTTTATCCTTGAGTCGGAGTGGACGTAGAAGAAGATTTTGTATAAATCTTCAAATTGGTTCTGAAATAGCATGTCTACAAGCAAGGGCCAAGCATAAAGCCAAACGACTCTGAACTTTAATTTACAACATCTTGTTTTTTTATTCTTCATTCAACGGGAAATATTGAAAAAGTTTAAAAGGAATGACTATTACTTTGATAAACTAAACAATGTATAACAAAAGGCATAAGGAATTTGACCACTGACTTACAAAATGCAACCAAATCTCTCTTGTTTCAGAGAGGAAATATGAGTCTAGTTTAAAAGGAAATCCACAGAAGCCTTCTTGAGATATCGTGTCGTGAGATACGATTGAGATATCGTGAGACGTACGGCCTTCAAAACCTTACCATTTCATTCTAAAGCCAGATTGGGCATACAGTATGTGCATGGTTAGAAGTAAATCCCTCAGCTTGTTCTTGACATATTGCACAAAACATGTAGAAATGTTGAAAAAAAAGACAAAAAAATCACATGAGGTGTTGTTTTGATGTCATGTTCTAAAGGGATAGTCATGAGGCCCAATGACTCATAAACTTTCCAATTCTCTGATTAAGAGTGAACATTTGTGTTAACTCCAAAGCCAGCCCCTTTAGGCAAATATATGGCATCTACATGACGGACATACTGCCAGCTGAAGAGACAACCAAGTAACCAAATGCCTTCAGCCCTGCTAGCGCTGAGGAAAAGTATACTTACAATAAGTGAAACAGAAAAGAAACGACTTAGAAAGAGGATCAGTTTAATTACATGATACACGAAGCCCTGTCATCTTTATCCCTGATTACATGGTCATTACAGTAACAAGGTTTTTAATAATCTAGCAGCAGGTGTCTGCTAATTCCTGAACAACTCATTTGCTTATATCCGACAGTCACAGTTCGGTACCTCGTTAGATGGAAACCTTAATTAGGTGTGTACATTTCTATATTCTGAGATAATGCTAGATATATTTCAAGCTTTGATATCAAAGACTTTGAGAACAGAATGAGAAGTTTAAAAGCTTCATTTTGTGATTCAGGACATAGGAGTGCTGAGGGTCCTTGAGCAGCCCCTGCAGTCGGGCAAAATTTAAACCACTGGGTTGAAACACACTTGAATCTCACGTTTCGTGCACAGAACTCTCTGGAATGGGCTTTTTACACAAACATGTGTTTCCATTACCCCCTACAATCCCAACAACAAAGTAAAAGTGCGTTCTTTCCTTCTGTTACCTGCTCCACCTTTCAGAAAATGTGTTCAAACTGCTAAAAATTCTCCCGCTCTCAGATGGAGAAACCCCCTGATCTAAGTGTTTGTTTGGCGTCAGTGGAAGGAGAACATCCAGTAGACCTGCACAACATGAGAAAAACTGGCAATGTCGACAACTTAAGAGTCCTAAGGCCAATGCTTTTCTCCCTGTTCTATACAACATGTGCAAGTGACATGTTCTCCAGTTTTAACTCACACCAACTAATTCAAAAGTAGCTTAAAGCCACCATTTGCATTTTCTGACCCAACAAAAGATGTGAAAGTTCGATCACAAAACCTCATAGCCACATAAAGTAGTTGTTTTTAGTCATTAATTCGGGCAGTTGTTATGTGTTTATTGCAAAGGAAAGCATGATCATGTGATTAAGGCTATGCCCACATGCTGTGGAGTTATTCTGAAATCAGAGGTTTCCTTTTCTGTTTTAAAAATAGCCATGAGGTTTTGCAAAACATCCTTATAACCATGAACATCAATTTACATAAATGCACTTTTAAAACTGATAATTACAATGTCACAATGTCACCGATATGCATTTCCGTTGCAGTTTCTATGCAAAAGTTGTCATAATCCTGTCCTTTTGTTAGTTAAGTTTCCTGTTTTGCTTTCATGTTTTATATTTTGTCTTGTGCTTCCTGTTTTATTTTGAAAATGTACCTGTCTCTCCTTGTCCTCGTAGGTTTTGCATCCTGTCTGGTGCTGTCACACCTGATCCCTGATTGTGCTTCCCAAGGTGTGTCTCATCACCCTCAATCATTTCATGGCTGTAACCCTCATGTCTCCCTTGTCTTGTTGCCAGTTCGTTGTACCTTATCCTGTCTCGCTCCTGCACTTATCTGGTCACATCATGTATTACTTTGCCTGTTTCTTGAACTTTGATTCTGCCTTATGTTTAATGGACACTGTAGCTTGTTGGACTGAGTCGTCATGCACCGAACCTTGCCTGGCATCAACTAAAATTTTCAAGTTTTCCATCTGTGTCCATCATGTACTTGTCCACATCCCCTTTCTTGGTCACATTTTATAACAAAAGCTGTTTAATTTCAATAGCTATGATACCTGGGGTTAACAGCAGTAATGAAATGATTCTTATTATATTTCAGTTAAATAAATATCTGATAATCTTTGTCATATTCTGTTATTTACAAGCATTAATGGATGATCATGTCAGTTTTAACATCTTGTAATCATGGCAACCACAGACGCAGGCAGCAAGGGACACCCGTCAACACAGTTATTTAAAAAATAGCAGCACAATATCTGCAAAGCTTGTGACGTTTTATTGAGCACTGTCATAATGAGGGAGAAGCTTAATGCATGTGTTATCATGTTAGCAACACCTAAAAGTTAGCAACACTTAAAACAGCCATAACTTAGCAATGTCTACTGCAATGCACGTAAACAGCCATGATAATGGAGTGTGACAGTCTTTCCTAATATGACCTGAAGTGTTAGTTATGTGTGCACAGAAGGCTAAAATGCAATAAGCAAATTTTTTTTTTTTTTTTGGCGGAATGGTTAGCAACCAGGCACCCCATGTATTTGCTTCTGCCGGTCCAGGTTCGAGTCCCACCTGTGACCGGTTTGCAGAGTGTCTTCCCCTGCTCTCTCACCGCCTTTCACAAGCCTATCCACGGTCTCTCTCCTGTCAATAAAGGCACAAAGTGCCCAAAAAATACATTAAAAAAAAAAAAAAAACACCTGCCACTACTGATCTCTTTATATTTTCCAAAAACTGTGATTTACAGCATTGCCCTTTTTACCAGGCACATCCCTGATAGCCAGATTAATAATAGTAAAGCACAGGAAAGCTAATGCCAAAGCAACCTTTTAAAGGGATACAGTAAGAGTCAGACCACAAAGAGCTACGCTGAAACAGACTAATCTGTGCAGGGCTGAAACAGAGGGGTTTATAGGCGTGCCAAATTCTACTTTCTGAGATTTGCATACACGAAACTTCAAAGTAATTGTGCAACAAGTGAGATGCATTTTGCTTTTCTTGGTTGAAAAATGAGACAAACTAGCGTAACATGGGACTTAAAATGAAATATCTAAATATTCTGACATAATCAACAACAAAATAATTTCATTTTGATTCATCTAATCTTGATTTTTTCTTCTATAACAAAATCCCCATTTATTTATGCAACGATCCTGGACTGTGATGGTGAATAATCTTGCAAAAAAGTGACCAGGGTGCACCTATGCAAATTCAAGCCGACCGTCAAGATATATGTTCTGACATCTCCAGGGAGCATGTGTAGCCTAATTTGCAACACGGTGAGGTGACACATGGATGTGAGTGGGGAGGGAGAACCGTTTGTGGCCCGTGGCAGCGTTCCCTCCCTCTCTCCCTCTCCCTCTCTCTCTCTCCACCGTTCCCTCTGCTTCTGTCTCTCTTGATCTCTCTCAAGTTCCTTGCACCACCCCCCACCTCCTTTCCACTCCAACTTTCCCTCTGCCCTGCTCTCCACCTCTGTCTACCTCATCTGCCCCCGTCGCCACCATCCCTCAGTCAGCTGTCCTACCCTCTCCTTTCATGTGGAGGCTGTGAGTAGTGCTGACAATGATGAAGATGATGATGAGGCTGCGCTATGTTTGAAACAACAAATGATGAAGTTGCACAGGGACAATCAGCTCCAGTTATAAAGCTGCATTTCTCCACCATATGGCTCTCTTGCCAAACAAGATTCGTTTATGTGGGGGGCTGACATGTCTTACTGATGTATTTGTTCTGAATTTACATAAATCCAAACACTTAAAAACAGAAAACTCTTAAGAAACATAAAGCCCTTTGGTTAGTAGATGCATCAAATAAATTGAATGAAAGAGAAATGCAAAGAAAAAACGCTCCTTTGCCTTGAAACATCTTTTAATCTCACAAAGCAGTTTGAGTAATTTAGCACTTTTCATACACTTTCCTCTTAAGCTGTTTCCCCTCTCTAAAGGTGGCCTAAAAGCACAGACTTGTAACAGAAACAAAGCTGCCTCCTGAAAAACCTACATAGCAGCGCTTTCACAGTTTTCATCTCGCTCCAAATATGGAGTGGAGAGGGCAGCATTTATCACTTGCCAGTGGCACGTCCTAATGAAGCCATCGTTTGTCTGCCTAATGGCACCTGGTCTCCATCTGTCATTGGCACGCCGATGCAAAGACACGTCGCGTTCACCTTGCCAGCTACCGCTCGCTAGCAGAGCGAGACAGAGAGAGCGACCTCACCCCTTGTGTGTGTCTGCTTTTGCACGCTGTGAAATCCCTGTACCATCGCCGCTGTGCGACATGGCCTCTTGCACTCGGACGGGGCTGGAGTGTTTGGGGGCCAGGGGAAAGTGTGCCACAGTCCTGGTGACGCACACTTCCTCCCCCGATGTGGCCCGGACGAGGGGAGTGTGACATATGCCTGTGTTGTTGGGAATGTAGGGTGTGGACGTGTGTGAGTGTGTGTCCTCTGCTCAACAGCTGGAGCCGGGCACTGCAGCATCTCTTCGGGGAGCACTTCATGGCTTCTGCCTTTACTACACTGCCATGGCCTGAAGGCTGGTTTGACAACAGTTAACCTTGGATTTATCTGGCCCAGCGTATCGCTCACAAGCAAAGAAACACCCACGCATAAGGCAGGGCCATATGGAGAGAAATCATATGTCTGTGCAACAGAGGGCGTAATAAATAGCTTCCTTTTTTTCTGCAAGGAATTAACCCTTTAACACCTTTTGTATCATATTTGATACATAGTTTTATGATACCTCTATCAAATCAATATGCACAACAAACTACTAAAAACATCTAAATACAATCAGATAAAAAATAAAAAGGTCCTAAAATAACAGTTAAACAGTTGCCAAAACCACCTAAGGTATCAAATTAGATCCAAAAATATATATGTTACATTTTATGCAAAATTTGAATTTTTGAGGATTTCAGCAGAAAGAGAAATAAACATTTCATCCCCATAAACTTTGAATCTTCTGGCTAGAACATTTGAAAGTTTTTAACAGAAAGTCCTAAACAGCATATAAAATGTATTCTCAGCTTAAATAAATAAAGATTCAGATAATAAGACAACAACAATGAAAATGTAATGGATTGTAATTCAATGACTTTGATTGCAAATCATATGCCAAACCAAAGTAATCAATACCGTAGTAAAAGAAAAGTAAGCTAATGTTGAAATCATCTGATCTACAAGGATTAATATCACATTAGCAGCATCATTTTAATGATGTATTATATCTTAACGTACCGAACCAGTAACCAGTCATATTTTTAAACAGAAGAAAGAGCACAGTGCAGGTTGACTTATTATTTCCTGTTTCAAAGAATTCCTAAAGCACTGAAGCTGGAAATGATGCAGTTTTAAGTTTAATTTAAATTGAAAAAAGCTCCTAGAAAATGAATGGATGTTTTCAAAACAACATATTTATGCTATTTAATAAGCGTGTTGGAATTTATGAGCAATTTTAGTGAATAAATACATTACATGACTTTATATTAAGTGTTAAGAACCAAAAACAAGTACCTCCGCTTTACAATACGGAGAAGTTGATAGTTACCAGCGACGTGTTTCAATGAGAAAAATCAATCAACACAATTTTAAACCTTGAACCTACACATACACTCACACAGACACATACTTTTATATATGGACTGAAAGCTTCAAAGCCTCTCAGTACTGTGCTCTTACACTCTTACACATGCATGCAAACACACATCAAAGCATGTCTCTGTATATGTTACGCACAGATCAGTCATGCATATATACAACAGGCAGCAACACCCACATCCACATATCTTACCTTCCAACTAAAGAAACCCCAGAAACATCAATATTTACTTTTGGTTTCGAGCCAAATGTGTCATCCAGAAAAAAGGTTATCCTACTTCAGTATTTTTAGAGTAAAAAAATCGTCTTTCCACATTTATTCTCCAAGTTTCCATCACTTCAGCATGTCTTATTTGCGTGTATTCATGCCAGTGGGTCGTGGGGAGGGGCGGGTGAATCCATTACATTACTTTATGATGCTACATCTGTTTAGCCATCCTTGCAAATTAAAGCACCTCCAAGCAGCCTCATCGCTCAGCACACTCAATTAAAACGAGCCTGCCTCTTGCACAGATACGCTTCCGAAAGCACCGTTTTCTTTAGCTTTTAGTCTTGTGTTGGGGTGCAGCAGAGGAAGACTGAGATTAAGTTAAATAGATAAGCGAGAATAGAAGAACATTTATCAAGTTAGTAAGTTAATTACTGTTCTATTACGGGCCTGTGTATGTGCTAAAGCCTGAAAGATGCAGATGAGTAGCAGGGATGTGTGTCTTATACACGTAGGCACTGGAAGGATATGCATTAAAGTGTTATGTATGGCTTCGTAAATGGAGGATGCATTTTTGTGGGTGTATCAGCTTGTGCACGGCTGTGTATGATCACCTTGAAATCATCTGGATTAAAGAATTGGTCTGCTGCCATGATGCTGGCTCTGTGGAAAACATGGCGCATCAGTATTCATGAGGTTGAATGCAAATGCTCCCAGCAGCAGGGGAGAATTGATGGTTCTCTGTGTCTTCTTTGCAGAAATTTGCCATGAAAGCAAAGCTCAATTAAAGTTCTGATTAGGGCTGAGTCACACGGACCTTAAATCAGATATTGACATATTTTAGTTTATGAAGCAGTAATCTGAATGTTTTCAAAGAAATATATGGCTGTTACATCACACAACTATACATGGTTTTAGTAACTGTTTGGTACCTGTTTGACACAAAAGATACTCAAAATAAGTCATATCATGCTTTTGAAAGTAATCTTTCCTCCAGGATGTAGCAGCTGGCAATGTGGCTAGATCAGAAGAACAAGAGTCTGAATACATTCCCTAATTATGCATTTGTGCCTTCCTGTGTGGTAAAACCTTACAAAACAATGATCCTTCAGTGTTGGGTGCAGGGTCTGCAGTCCTAAATGTTTCTGATTGGTTATGTTCATGAAGTATGTCAAGTAATTAATCGTATTTAAATGACTGCAGCTGAAGTTTATCTCCCATGCTGTATCAATTTAAGGGATCATTTGTATTGTAATAAAGCATAGCCTAACACACCAGATGGACTGTTTCCAATATCTATGGGATACATTTCACTTCCATAATCTAATAGGCAGTGTTTAGGCACAATAGAAGACACTAAAAATGGCAAATGTGATTGGACAAATGTTTTATTTGTCATATCCTTTACAAGTCAAACAGAGACTTGCAGACACTTTTAACTTTCTATTCAACTGAGCCATCCCTGTAGCTACCACCACCTTATGATCACAAATATGGATCACGAACGTCAGTCCTTCTGCCTTGTATAGTGTATCATAATGACTCACAACAACAGATTAGTCTCGGATGCCTCACAACTCTAGCAACTAGGGCTGTCACTTTTTCTAAAAATCAAATTTGAACGTTTTCGAACATGCACCCAAATAATCGAAGATTGTCAGCTGCTGTCGGCAGCTTGAAAGGGTTTAATCGTCATTTCAACCCGGGTCGATTGACCCTGCAAGTGATGCAGGTTTTAATCGGCTCGCCTTCGATCAGCTTCAGTGAGAACATCACACCCGGGTTGACTCGCTGATTTACAGATGACATCAGCGTAACGTCCCCATGGCATAATATCACGCTCGCCCTCTCCATATGTAACTAATGTGGGTCTTTGCCACATGGCTTGCCATCATCAAAGCGATGACATCATCTTGATGCGCCAGAAGAAAAACATAGCCACACAGTTCGTCTGCTGCCTGTTAGACCCTGGTCTGCTGGCAGTGGGAAAAGAGTCACATGCCGATTGTTAGCGGGTTAACCAGCATTGTACAAACCCGTGTCAACCTGCTAGTTTTAGTGTGAAAGTGGTATTAGTGGCTCTAATTCTTATCACATATTTTTTAACTTGAGGTACGTCTCACCTGATGTACTATCCAGCCCATGTTTTATTAAGGGTGTAAAGAAGAGGGATCTTGGAGTGATGCAATGTTTGAATATTAACGTCTTGCTCAATTATTTGCCAAATGAAGTTTAATTACTTAATTAAGTCTTTCAGTTGATAGTGACAGCCAGTGGACATATCAGTGAGTTCAGTAGCTGTGTGGGTATCTCTGAGAGAGGATGTTTTCAGGATGGATGGTTGTATGGTTTCTATGGTCTAATGCTCCACAGGCTACATTTCTACCTTTAATTCTCTCGTTTCTGTAGACCTCCACCTTATTGAGGCTGACAATGGACAAGAGCAGCGTGGCAAAAAGTAATTATGAGGAAAAACTGCAAAGCTGCCCACGCAATCATCTGTGTCAGAGGCCACACAACGAAACACAGGGCTCGCTTAAATGAGCCTGACAAGCCCAGAGAATATTAATTTTCGCTCCCCTGATTTTATCTCCTCGCACATGTATTATTAAAGCCTCTCTCATCAAGGCCACAATATGGAAATGATGAATAGTGGTCCAGATTGGCAATGAAGCTCCTAAAGGTCTGGGCGCTAAACCCAAGGGAGGGATTGTAGAGGTCGCACAAACACATACAAACAAGAGAAAGTCACGCACGGACATCGCCGAGCCCCCCCGCTGGAGCCCGAGTGAGAGCTCTGATTGGGGTGCTGACCGAAATGAGACAGCAGCCGCCCCCTATGGTCCGACGGTGAATGGCAGGGGACACACAGCCCGTAATAACCGCCACTTATGTGCCCCTTACACAAACACACACACGTACACAGACTCGGCCGCACGCGCCAAAGTCCAAAGTAGTCAGAAGTTTGAATTACAGGTTTGGACCCCTGATTGCAGACCCCTCGGAGTGTGTGGGCTCCATGTAGAAACACACAGTCTCATTACACTGTGCTCAGGCCCAATCAGTGAGGCCACTGGTGTGGATGAGGATCATAGCAGGTGTAATGCTTCCACAGAGGGGATTATATGCTTTGAAAATGGCCCTCACCTTGGCTACCTCTTTGAATAGCAACTTGGAATATGCTTCTTATTTTGTTCAGTTTCTAACACTTTGTGTTCAGAGTTTTGCTGTGTTAGATTGCCATGCTTTTATCTTTCTGTATGAGTCAATGCAACAATGACTTTTCTGAAGAAAAAAAATATTCAACTAAACAAACCATTTCCGGAGAATAAATTGAAATATGTGGATAGAAATGCTAAAAAAATGAAAGTGTACAGCTGTTAGATAAAAGGATTTGGATCCCACAATAAAACAGCAGGAGTCCATTTTTCTTGCTTGAGCTTCATCAGACTTTCTGCCTACTTAAAGCAATTTAGCATCACAGGCTACATCTACCCATTCACATCCATTCACTCTCACCATCTCCTTCTGGTAGTCTGAGTTTCCATTTACGTCATCCATCAGTTAGCTAACACACGCCCTTTCAAACCCATTTATATGCCACTGACACTAACTTGGGGTCAAGTGCTTTGCCCAAGAACATGTCCACATTTAACTGCCAGAGCTTGGCTTAGTCTCTTAACCTTCTGATTGATGGTAGAGCGTAGAACAAGACTAAGCCACAAACACTCCTGTCCGCATGTTTACACTTCTCCTGTAAGAATCAGTAAGGCTTTACCAAACCAGCCAACAGCTAAAACAATGTCACTCTACACGATTCAGTACTGTTTGATATGATGGTTGAACCTAAAAGACAAAAAAGGTGTTTGACTGAAAATGATGGTGAATGAGACAGAAGATGGACAATACAGGAGACACCATCATTCCTATTAAAAGTCATAGTTTCTTTCATAAAACTGAAGTTTTAAGGTGACAGCACTACATGTTACTCTAAACCTACAATCTTAAACAGTGATTCATGACAGTATAGGTGAAACTAACACATTTCTGTTGGGGTGCATGTTGTTACTAACAAAATATTGTGATTGGCAGATTAAAGTTTAGAAATTGGAACTCCAAGTTTGGCAAAACATCTATTATTTATTAATTACTTGCTATTTTAGTCATACATATAAGCTGTATTTATCACATACTGTTTATTGGCTGTACTACCCACTAGGCCTGTGCTCAAAATATCGATACGGCAATATATCGTTGTGCACTTCTTGGGGATACGTGTATTGATACAGGTTTTACAGAATCGATACGGCCTCAATGTTTGAACAGTTGCTGCAAATACACTTTGGGTAATATTAGCAGTGGCACAGTTCAAAGTAGAAGCCAAGCTACATGATGAAACACATGTTCCAAATTTAAGGTCTATGATCTTTGGGGGCCTGAATTGAAGTTCTCAAGTTGAAGAATTATTTTAAACTCATGCTTGTTCGTTTTCTCCTTGTAATAAAAACAAAAGTTGCTGGGAATTCTGTTTAAAGCGTAGTCAGTGTTCACAATTTATGCGTATCAGGATACATATCATATCGTGGCCTCAGTATCTGGATATGTATCGTATCATGGGGTTGCTGGAAATACCCAGCTCTACTACCCACAGAATTTATGGATGTAGCACAGTGCTTCACCCTATTATCACTGCATGTTTACATCTTAAAACAAAAAAGAGTCTTCTGTAAGACAATGAAATGCTGTGGCGAAAACAACTCCAAGGTGGCAAACAGCATCTTTCAGTTTGGGATTTGTGTGGCTAAGAAGAGGCAAAGGGATGGAGGTAACCTATCTTATCACAAAGCGCCTCACAATCCAAAAAGCCCTGCACTGATGGGAGATGGTGGAATTAATTTGATTTTGGAAAGAGACTGAAGAAACTTTATTCATCAAATATTTACTCTTACTGCGAAATCCCCTCCCCAGTCTAAACTTCCAGTGTTTGTTCATCTTTAGGAAATAGAGGGTTGTTCACATGTGACAAAATGATGAGGAGTGTTATTAATTTTTCATTAATTCCCAGGAAAAGTGATGTGCCTCTCACTGCACTGCAGATAAAAATGTCAGTTCCTGGAAGAGGATTTTTTTTTTTTTTTTACACAGCATGAAGTATTTTTGTGGATACTGCAGCACACAAGATCAGCATGTACACTGAGGCATTGTGGGGCAAATGTATTGTGACTAATAGGGTGGTACATGGTGCTAATGTCAGGACAATCCATTTAAATTACAAAAAGCAAACGGCAGCTATATTGTGCGAGATCATAATGCATCCTGTTGGCATCATTATGCAGGGAAATAGAGATGGCAAATAATGTGTTTCATTGCTTTGAATCTGTCAGATCTCCATGTATTAAACATATCATTTCCCTCCTTATGGCACCACTCTGGCTTGCATCCCTGTGCGATTATCTATCTGGGCTGTCAATCTTCCCCACTGGAGGTTACATGAGCATTGAGCATTCTGGAAAGCTGAGAAACACACTCATATGCACATGTACCCACACAACACACTCACATATAAATGAAGTGGATATGGTTTCACAAGAACCAGAAAACTGCATGATGATGAGAGGCTTCCAGAGGGGCAGCGGACACATCAGAGAAAAAAAAAGGGAGAATCATTTCTTTTATCTGATATCACAACAGATTTCAGAGAGAGGGAATGTGCTGCAGTAGATGTTGGAAGGTTGAAAAAGATAGGGAGGGAACATGGTGTAGCTGGATTTAATAGCAAGGCTGCCGTTTGAAAGGCTTCATTGAGTTTCTATCCACTGGATCCTTATTGACATCTCAAAGTAACTCCAGAGTTCAGGTGTGGAATGAAAGGAGAGAGAGAGAGAGGAGGAAAAAAAGCTGGATTACATATCCGTTGACTTGTCATCTCTGTTTGAGAAAAGCTATAGATAAACTGCAGACCCAAACATTCCTCCAATGGCTTATGTGAAATACTGTTATGAAGCAACTCAAAAACAAAGAAAATCAAAATATTTCTGACCTGAAACATACAGGCTGGAAGACTTACTGTAAAGTATCGTTTACTGTGAAAAATCCTGATGACAGACTTAGTGACCATAGATTAGTGATCATAGATTAGTTATAGAGACAGGTCATCACAAACAGAGCTGGCTCCCAGAGGAAGGCCCTAAATATGAGGCAGTAAGAGAAGAATATTACCCATAACCCCTTAAAGCCCATTGTGACATATTTGAGACTTACTTTAATGATACCTCTAGCCAATCAATATGGGCAACAATGTCTAAAAAAGTCAGAATCTGAATACAATCCGATTAATAATAAAAATGCCAAACGCCAAACATACCTAATGAGATACAAACAATATATAATTTAATATAATTAAATTTTATGGAAATGCTTTTCTTAAATTTCAGTAGAAAGAAAATATAATAATTTTCTGGCTATACACATAGAGTATATACAACTGATAACCAGATAAGCCCATATTTACTGCAGAAATCCAAGACAGTAAGACAACTGTGGCCGAATTTATCGGACTGACAACTTCAGTACAACCAGAGAAACCTAAACACAATCATACACAAACATACTCAATGTAATATAATATAATAATATTACTTATTTATATAATTACAATTATACTTTGGAAAAAAAGGACCTTACAACACTGATGTTAACTGGCTCATTTGAATTTATATTTTGGTATAAACAATGCTGTGCAAACCTTGCAGGTGTGAATTATTCTTACAGAATAATTAAAACCAAATAAAGCTGCAGCATCAATGATGGCACCATCTATGGTCTTTATCACTTGTTAAATTGCTTTAAAAAAGCTCTGCTATATGATGAATATATTACATTTGTTTATAAGACAAAAATCCATTATATGTTTGCACTTGCTGAATGCATTATAGTTGTGAAAAGTATATTTTGTTTGTGACAACTTACACATTTGTTCTACATTTGTTTTTATTTTCTGTTGTGGCCTTTTATTGCATCAACCTGATACAAGAGAACCATCCATTGTGTGCTGCAATTGCCATCATGTTGCCTAAAGTGTGCTGAGATACATTCAACATAAACTAGCCTATTGGCACCACTTTCTAACAGCGTTTCTCCCACAGTAGATCAGAACTATTTATTAAAACATGGTGGCATACGGTAAAAAATAGAAACCACACAAAGCTGGAAAAATGCCTAACACAGTGTGCTAACTAAAGACCAGAAATGGATGTTGCATTGCATCATGCAGCATTGCATGCCTGCTGTCCATGCAGAATCTGCCAAAAATGTAATTTTTTTCCCTTGTAAACTGTACATGAAGTGCTTTTGCTGGAGAAATGGATATAAAGTGTGTTTTATTGATGATACTGTCTGTGAGCAAAGCAAAGTTTCTCCCTGGTGATGAAAGTGAAAGTAAATCATTTCATTCATTACAAAAAGAGTAATGCTTTGGCATTTTCACCATGTTAAGCAGATTAACAATTTCTACCAAGATATAAAAGCCAGGAAAACCTAGACAAAAACACTCTGCACCGTATCAGAATCCTTTCCTTGCCTTTGACTGTGATAATGCATAGGACAGAGGGGAAAATAGAGATAGGCGTCATGGCAAAAATGTTCTGCAGTGGTGCTTGCAGGCAGTTGGGAAACAGAAAAATGACTGAGTGTAATAATCTTCATTTTTTTAATCATTTTCTTGCTGATGCTCACTCATTCAGTGTTATACTAAGACAACACAGGTCTAGCCTGAGTGGGTTGCACATTTTCCAGGACAGGAGTCCATAATTCACAACTTTCAACACTAAAATAGATAAGAGCTAAACTATTTTTCAAGTAGAAGAGAAAACTCCACATGGTGAAGATGAATGGTACAGGAAGAACTACACACCTGCCCAAAAACATGTTTTGAATTGAATCAACACAGAGTATGTCACAACACATTTACCTCCTTCTTTTCAGTGTAAAGTTCCATAAAGAGGCAGCTTTTAGAAAAATGGATTGCTTTACTTTGCAGAGTATCCAGTAATTCATCACAATTCAAAGGGTTATAGAAATCTCATTAAAGTAAACACATGGAAAATCACTTTTACACAGGCTCTAAATGATATCCATCTAGTATTTGCTGTGATATAAATTAGATGAAAATAAGACTTGAATTGATTTGATAGTTTTAGCTGTTGGTCTCCCATAATTGAAAGTGTTCATTAAATAATAAATGTTGCAATAAGAGATGATTGCAGCCACTTCTTTTCAGTAAACAGCTCATTTAGTAATGTGTAAAGTCCAAACACTAGCACATGTGATGTAACCAGTATGACGGCATGTCCAAGGGGGATTTGAACACACTGTGAAGAATAAATTCTGCTCCAGTGTATTACTGCTTTGCCTCTGTCCTTTTATTATTATACAAACTGCCTGTGTTCACACAAACAGCCCACTTTATGTGACATATCAGTCGTTATCAGAGAACAATCTCTTCTGTAGTGTTATCTATCCCCTGGCTCCTTCACAGTCAATAAACCACTGGATGGCTTTCCGCTCTCCACACTAACTTTCTCTCTTCTTACATCATATTTTCATCTCAGTGAGTTACAAATAAAAATCATTGTTGTTCAAACAATAATAGTCAGATAAAGTGGGGGTGGTTTTGTTGTTTCAGTGCCTTGTGTTGATTTTAAATCAGATGAAACTTACATAGTGGAGTCTCATGAATGCAGATAATGATTATTTTTCTAGTGTAGTTTAACTCGATCTTTTGTCTGCCTTCAATACCCCTGATCATACCATCTATAACAGGGCATTGACCTAACTGGGTAGGCATCTTGGAGATTGCACAAATAGTTCACTTTCTACCTTTTAAACATACATGCCTATAACTGTGATGACAATTATGAGTCCTCTTCTGTCCCTTTGTTATGTGGTGTGGTGTTCCACAAGGGTTTCTACTGGGCCCCATTGTATTGATATTCAGCAGTAAGCAAGTTAATCAAAACTTATTCTTAGTTACATGAACTCATTAGTCCTTAAAGGAAACATATCGTGCTGATGCATGATTTAATACTTACATATAATATAATAAATTTGAAAACAAGACCTTACACCCCCTTCATTTTCAAAAAATGAGATATTGTATTTTTTCTGATATCCTAGAACGAGATTTGATGCCTCTGAAAATAGGTCATTGCGAGATGTCCGCGAAATTTCAAACGTCGTGACGACACGAGGTACCTTTCTTTATATTGGAGTAATCTGATAAAACACTTCCTCCTCTGTGATGTCCGTTCGCCCCAAAACCTCACCGAGGAACACATTTGTCTAGCAGCAGTTTATAGATCCCTAGCTCACACTCACTCATTACCAGCTCTGGCCTGTAGGGGGACTCAATACGCGGTCGCTGCTTTGAGCCTGCCGGAAAATACAGTAGAAGAAGAGGGACAGGCTGGCTCGACCCCCGATAGAACCGACCAATCAGAGCACAAAGGGCTGAGACGTTGGGAGGTAACTTTAGGTCAGCCTTGAGACCGAGTGTTTCAACGTGGGCTTGATAATGGCCTAAAATGAGGATTTTGAGAACGCTATTGTGGGGCAATGAAGGAACTAAATGACTTGTACTGAGGGCAGAAATGCTTTACAGGCATCCTAGTCTGGCATAGTGAAAAGGAGAAACAAGCATGATATGTCCTCTTTAAAAAATATTGAAAATATTGAAAAAATATTGAAAAGCTACCTTACTTTAAGTGCATTATTACAAGTAAATAAGTGTCGCATTGTAACACAAAGTACGTCCATTTGCTCATGCTAGCAAGCCCATTGCAGAGAAAGGACTGTGGAAAGAGTGTGGAGCCATTGGAAAGACAGCACACATCACACTGAACTGACCAATTAACACAGAGCTGACCAGGTAACCAATCAGACCATACTGGGCTCATGTGAGAGAAGGGGCCCTTTAACTGACAAGAGCTTCAACAGTGCCTCCCAGTGTGAGAATAGAGGTGGATCAGGACTTTATGACTGTGTGGTTTAAAAAGTGCAATTGAAACACAATTGATTCGCGGTATTATTAAAAGTATGGCATTTCACACAATATATCACCATTCACTGCAAGAAAACAGAACAAATTCCTGCATTAAAGCATGAGAAAAAAATAAATGCAATCAGTTGAACCTTACACCTGAGCAGTCTCATTGGATTCATTTCTATCTGAATAACATCCCATAAGGTTGAACCTTTCTCACTCTTTTAAATTCACTCTCAACAAAACCCCACATCCATATTTATTTCTGGGTAAAGAGGCCAGGAAAATCCTCTAATATAAATTGAAACAGCCTGGAGCTATAGCATAGACTTAACCTTTGGGACCTGGAATTTAGCGGAAATTCACGGCAGCCCTTCTCAACCATGTAATCCTTATACAGAGATTTACATACCCCACTTGGATATTTGTGCAGACACACCCATATCAGTCTAGAGAACAGTGTGTGGAGGAGTTTGCACACACAAAGGGGCAGCCACACAGCCGCCACGTGCTGCGCTTACATGTCCCGGGGACACAGAACATCCCAAGGAAAGCTACACTGCTGAGCCCAAACAAAATCAGTCGGCCCATTTAATGAGGCGTGACTCAGGACTCGTGCGTAATTTCTCTTGATGGTGTCTCAACGTGTTTTTAAAGTCATTTATATAACGACGCTGATGATTCACAGAGGAGGCGAGCAGAAATGGAGCAGAAAAAGAGCATATTGACTCTGTTGAGCGTCCCACGAATTATGTGCCTGATTGTACAGTGGGGTGGTTAGCAGAAGGTCAGAGTCATGATGAAAAGCTCCGGGGTTCAGCTTTGTGATGCAGCTTTAACAGAGAAAGCAAACACCATTGTTATTATCTCCTGTGTAAGTCTGACATCAAAAAGATGTAACTGCATAACTTGTGCAGCATCCTATGATACTGAGCAACACATTAAATTTAAAAATTAACTGAGATATTTTAAATCAAATAAACAATATCATTAGAATCAATTAAACCTTTCTTGCTAAATTATGTTTGACTAACATGTGGCTTGAATAAACAGTTTTTTAACCACAAGACAATACACCATAAACAGGAAATCACCATTTAATTCTTTCATTGCAGTCCAGGATCCATACAAATATGAAATTTCATTTATTAAACTTCAATTTCTTCCTTTCTGCTTATCAATAAATAGTCAGTTACCTACCAACTCATGTTTATGTTTAAGAGCATAAAAGTAGGCTTAAACAGTATTCCTGCAACGCCAAATACATGGCACTCTTGATACCCAGAGCTGTGTTAATAATTCTAATTACAGTATTAATAATGATAATAATAGATCTGAATGGCCTAGAATGTTCCCCTTTCAAGACATGCAAGGTCACTTTACAAATACAACTTAAAAAACAACACAATAACAGAAGGCACAATATCAACTTAAACCACATCTAACGATTGAATTAAAAGACTCTAAAGAACATAATTATAGCAAATGGGCAATTATGAGGAGGTGAGTTTCAGTCTGGATTTGAAATAATGTGAAGAGTCAATGTCCTCGATGTCTTGTAAAAGAAATTTCCAAAGATGAGGGGCAACACAGCTGAACGCTCGAGACTTCTTGGAAGTTAAGCTGGCAGGAGGTACCAAGAGGAGCATAGAGGAAGAATCACAGGTGTACATGGACACAGAAGATCAGAGAGATATTTAGAAGTAATGCTGCGCTCCAGGCAACCCGTAACTCGTGTTTTTCCCACCTGTAACGTGAAATTGCACTGGAACAGCGGTCGAACTTGTAACTTCCCACCCGTGAACTCGTACCAGATCGATGTACTCCGAGTTACGACTCGTGACGTCACATCACCGCCTTAGCAATATGGCAGCCTCTAAATACTGACAAATACTGTTAAGTATAAAGTTCTGTTACCTTATGCGCCATTTCCTCTCTTTTATTTCACTAAAATGAGCAAACTGATAAAGCCTAAATCTTGTAATGACTGCCATGTTGGTTTGTTTAAAACCGAAGTTGTAATTTGTCTGGAACGCTTTCAAGTCGGAACTTGGAGATTTCATCTGGGAAATTTCCGAGCAACGGGTTGCCTTGAACTTAAGGTTGTATAGAGCCAGTGTCTCCACAGTCAGACATGTAATGATGCAACAGTAAGCCAAACTCACGTTTCTGTCACCCAACCCTCCATTATCACTTCTTTCTTATTGAGCTTGGTAATGTTTTTAAGGCCAGCCACCTCTCAACTCGGACTAGTTCTTGAGTCCTGTTCCGACACAGTTCAGACTATAAGCAGCCTTTCAACAAAATGCAGAGCAACACATTCAATGTGAAAGCCTATAAGCAGCTCAAAATATCTGTGTAAATATAGTTTTGCTTCATCCTCACAGCTAACTTTAAATCTTTGAAAGCTTACTCTCTATTACTGAAACAATATTCCACTAATACACTATTGTCAGCATGTGAGTGGAAGTGCTGTGCAGCATTAACAGATAATGTGAGAAGTCTCTGCTTATCTTCACTCATATGACACCTTAATGTGACAGTGAGAGGGCTAATATAAAGTTCAGTTTCTCAAGTCTGCCCCCTTTAGAGTGAACATAGCCAGAAAACCAAGAATGCAGTTGAAAAAGTAAAATAATGAAGAGAAAGTTTCATCAATAAAAGAGCTTAGTCATCTGAAACTCTAAGATTCTACAGTAGGAGGATCCAAACACGTGTTTAGAGGATCCAGGTAGCTTTTTTTCCCCCCACAAAGCGACGGATCATTGAGATGAAGATTAAGAAATCACTGGAATACTCCACCAGCCACGGATGTCTTCTGCGATTAGAGAAGCTTAGAGGCACTGCCACCGGAGATACAAAATCATCACTTTTTATGCTATTCACTGGGCGATTTCCCTCTAAGTGACTTACGGGAATATAATTTCAGTACTGGTTGCCTCAGTAGGAATCAGATTCCCAGCCAACCAAAAAATGTCTCTAGTCTTTGCCTTTTTACTATCCTAAAATCTGACGGATATCTGTGGATTTTCACTCAGCCACTTACTGCTGAATTATGCCAACTTGCTGCAAATGTCAGATGAAATAAGAGAGCAGGCAGACAGAAGATGAGGAATCCATTAGTTTACAAGGTAGAAAGGCCAAAATACCACAGCTGAAGAGGTTATTTTAACATGATTGCAGGGGTGTGTGATTGCAATGCCTAACTGAATCTCATACTGCTCAGGAAGTAGACTATAGTGTGATTTTCAGTTAATGGGGTGAAGAAGTGTGCTTCTGAGTTCTCAAGTTTGGTAGGGATGGGCATTAACATTAACCTTGTTGTGCAGATGGATCTGACTGATTCATGGTCTGGAGTCACGCAGATCCATCTTGCTAAGCCATAACCCCCTACGACTCCACGGCCAAATACTGGACAGCCCAATCAGGTAAGACAGGTAGAAACTTAAGATATACAAAGGCATAACCACACCAAGATGGCTCATCAATTAGACAAATTGTGAATATTTTTTGCATTTTTAGGCTGGTCTAGGCTGGATAGCATCAACCGCTACATGGGGCTGCAGCTCTTGCTTGTCAATCAGATCTCACTACTCTACTACCTAGATATAAACTTGCAATGGGGCAGAAGGCATCACGTTTTAAAGAAGAAATACACTTTATACAACTTGGCTTCGAGCCATGTTTAGCTCTTAATGATAAATCATCCTAGATTTAGATGAACTCTGCACATTTACTGTGTCTGTCACATGATAAATCTGATTATTTATGCGTACAGAAAAGCTGAAGAATGTTTCGATGTCAAATGCATTGCACCCACAGAGCACTCCACACTGTGGACATTTCATCGTGGCATGGGGTTCCACCAGTGGAAACGATGTAGGCAATTCAGTGACAGCTGATAGCAACACAAATAACAAAGTCTACCACAACATCTTAGTGCATCATGGAATCCCTTGACTGATCTGATTGGTTTTAGGATCATTAACCAGCAAGATACTGACCCTAAGCATAGACTTACTTTTTATCAAAAGTAACTCTGTTGGAACAACTAGAACTGAAGGTAACTTAATAACAGAAGGGGCTGCTGAAAAGAACACAAAAACAATGCTTGTAAGAATGCAATCTGTTGTCAAGACATAGAAGGCCTAACATTATATCAAATTTTTGATTATGAAGTAGGTAAAAAGGACTAATTAGTGTTTTTAGTCTGTTATTCCCCACATGGAAAACAATTATATAATATTAGTTTTAAACAAGTTTTTGAAAGATTTCTTAAATGTTTTTTTTCTTGTTTTTATAACAGGAAGTTGAATAAATTCGTTTGTCATTTTGTATATCTTACACAATATACACTAAATATATTGTGAGGGAGATAATGGATTAATCAATTAAATATAGCTGGATAAAAATATGCTTTATTTTTCTGTCTCTGATTTATTCTATTTGAGTTGAATAAATATAATTATAAGAGAAGTACAGTAAAGCTTTCAAGAACAAACCACCAGGACCACCAAGAGACAAGGCTGGCAGCCTGAAAACCTCATAAATGGGCCCTTGATTAGCAGATCTACACACATTAAAAAGTTAAATTCTGATCTAATGCGTTATGTATGCCAGGATTTTCTAAGTTTCCATTACCAGAGGGGGTCACAAGACGGTGCCAGCATGAGTCAGCATCTTTATCAATATACCAACTAATGATTTATTGCTTTGACATATTGTGCCCCCTTCTGTGCATGTTTACTTTATGTACACCTAGTCAGTAAACTGTTGACCATATAAGTCAGTTTTTGAAACTACTTCCTCGGCCTGCAACCATATTGATATTGCAAAGATACGCTCTTACCGTTTAAAAAGAGGATGGTTACATTCTTCATACAGACAAAAATAAAACAAAAGTGTCAATTGTTGTTTGAATAATTTTTGTTAAAGGAGACATATCATGCTTGTTTCTCCTTTTCACTATGCCAGACTAGGATGCCTGTAAAGCATTTCTGCCCTCAGTACAAGTCATTTAGTTCCTTCATTGCCCCACAATAGCGTTCTCAAAATCCTCATTTTAGGCCATTAACAAGCTCTCGTTGAAATGCTCGGATCTGAGGATGACCTAAAGTTACCTTGCAACGTCTCAGCCCTTTGTGCTCTGATTGGTCAGCTCTATCGGGGGTTGAGCCAGCCTGTCCTTCTTCTTCTACTGTATTTTCCGGCAGGCTCAAAGCAGCGACCGCGTATTGAGTCCCCCTACAGGCCAGAGCTGGTAATGAGTGAGTGTGAGCTAGGGATCTATAAACTGCTGCTAGACAAATGTGTTCCTCGGTGAGGTTTTGGGGCGAACGGACATCACAGAGGAGGAAGTGTTTTGTCGATTACTCCAATAAAAAGAAAGGTACCTCATGTCGTCATGATGATTTAAATCTCACGGACATCTCGCAATGACCTATTTTCAGAGGCATCAAATCTCGTTCTAGGATATCAGAAAAAATACAATATCTCATTTTTTGAAAATGAAGGGGGTGTAAGGTCTTGTTTTCAAATTTATTATATTACATGTAAGTATTAAATCATGCATCAGCATGATATGTCTCCTTTAAGCATTTCTTTGCTTGTATTAAGAATGGCCCATTTCATTGCTCACTATTTGTGGGCCCCTCCATGACTCTGGGCCCCAAAAAACTTTACTCTTTATCCTATCCTATGGGTGGCCTTACACACAGCTGTTATTGTTTGCATTGTTTAAATTATTATTTAAATTATGTAGCTTCAGAGACCCTAATTTTTATGGGTCTTTGGGAGGCTTAGCAGACATTACGTTCTTCAGGGGAGGGTCACCTTCTAACACTTTGGAAACCCATGCGCCAAGTATAAACTATCTCATGTTATGATTTATGGTGACGGGGTTAGTGTCTCCAACACTCCACTGAATATATAATGCTTCCATGTTGGTCCTGTTTTGCTACAACCAGCCATGTTGTCTGAACCTGGCTCCCCTCTCTGACCTGAAACCCATTACTTTATTACACCAGCTCTGGTCCTGCTTTATGATTCCTTTGTGGTCCTGTAATTTAAGGTGTGTAGTCATAGCTAATGGCTCCCATCATCCTCTATCCTCCTTGGAGCCTGAAACGCACTAATCAATGATACTCTGACAAACAGCATTACCCACAACATGCATCACATTACTAATAGCATAGAGCTAATAATATACAGGTGAGGACGCATTGATTTTCTGCCATCAGCATAGAAATATTAGCCAACGCAAGCTAACACAACATAACACAGAGAGTGATTAGACATGTATTTAGTGTCTTTAAATAATCTCAGTACAAGTAAGGATGTAAAACTGCACATTATGGGAAGATAGAAGCTCTACCTGCAAATCTCGTTTTGGAGACATGCAATAATTGGCTGCAGTGTAGTGATAAACTGGGATTACCAGCTAAAAAAGGATTTTATCAGACACAATCCCTCCTTTCTCATTATTTCCTCTCAGATTTCAGGAAGTGAGCAGGAGCAGATAGATCTAGAATGTTATATTGTTAAAATAGCTTGCAAAAATGCTGGAGGGTTTTATCTCCCCAAATAAAGGAAGTTTAAAAAAAGAGAGTCTCAAAGGATGCCTAATCACTTCGAGTTTGTAACACTGAAGATTTGGGACAAGTTAAACAGAGCAACACCACCACAAAGGAAGGAGGAGGCCATGCTGAGTTGGAGAAGACTTTCCACCTCTCTGTTATTAATTAATTATCTTGTGGTAGGTTTAAGAGCTGATGTTTAAAATGGGACATTTCATCACTTCAGTCTCCAGCTGTTAATATGGAACAGCTTCTGGAGACTCTTGAAATATGTACAGTGTGGGATCTGTCTGAGTGATAGACAGAGCAGCTTGCCATGTTAGATCTATTATTCACACTCTTCTTTGTGTGAGAACTTTGAAAATGGGGTAAACTCTTATTTTCTGAGGCTGTTTTTTGAGCAGGATTATACCATTTTTTTCAACAAACCTCATATTGTTTTAATTCCACGTCATGTGGCTTTCAATCATTACCGAAAGATGATACTTATGGTACCATCCATACAACTCTCATCTCTATGATAAAAATAATCTAATACTTTTTTTGTCCTTATCAAGAAATTAAGGAAACAATTTCTAAATGCAGGGGGCATGGTGGCGCAGCACGCAATGCGGGTGCCTCACAGTAAAAAGCTTGCTGGCTTGATTGCATGTTGGTCAGAGCTTTCTGCATGTTATCCCTGTACATGTGCATGGCCCTTTAAGACCCCATAACGAGAGCTAACTGATACTCACGTGACTTATTCCCGTGAAAAAAGGAGTTATGGAGGCAGTTTTTTGTGTTACCTGGATTCTAATTGTGGAGTTCAATTTGTTATAATTAATACATTTTATGGGTAGTTTTTTGATGTTGTTGTTGTGGTTTTTGAAGGAGCTATACTTTTTTATTATTTGCTTGTGTTGGTGCATTGTTTGTGTTCGGGCCCTTTGCTCTGTCACTACTACTCCATATCAGACCCCAGGAAATAAACAAATTGATACTTGGATTAAAATATTTTAAGTCATTCTTTGTTTAATTTGAGTAAGGAACTTTGTCTATTTTTTTTTCTTGTTCTTATATAGTTAACTAGAGGAGTGGTACCTCAGGGATCCATCCTTGGACCCTTTCCCTTCTTTTGTTAACTTAGTTGGGTTCCTGTATTGTCTGGGCTCCAACTGTAATGCTTGAGCTTGTTACAATGAGAGTTCTTATAATGGTTGAGTGGGTAAATTTTTGCTATATAAGCTCTGTTGCTAGTTTTCTTGTTTGTTTGTTTGCATTGTTGCATTATTTTGTGTTACAGGGTCTTTGTCTTGTTCAATGATGCTATGTTTGCATGTCAAAGCACTTCATTAAAACACTGTTTCAATGAAATCATTATTACTAATGCAAACGATAAGAACTGATTATGCCAATATCATTTAATCTGATAAATAAAAAAAAACACAATTCAACTGACCAAACCAATGATAATCTTAGTAAAGTCAATCACACACTTAGAAAAAAGTATTAGCATGCTCTACATACCGGATGAAAGGCATGGAGTTACTTTTTGAAATACAAGTGCTACAGAATTTTCAAGTTGTGGTTGCACTCACAAATAACAACCTGAAGTGAAAAAAACACATGTATTCTTCATCTCCAATAAAATTTTCAAGTGGTGTTGTCTGTCGTTAAGATGTGTTTTACCCAGATATGTTTTGGTTTCTCTTTGCCACATGTATCCTCCCATCCTTTTTCTGGCAAAATACTTACAAAACAAGCCTCTTTCATCTTTTAAACATAGAAACACTTTATAAGAAAAGTGAGATCTTCTGAGCCACTAGTCCACTGGAGAAGCTAATTCAAAATCTGAAGTTTTTCTATTCGATACCTCTATAAAATACTTTCTGCTCACATTCCAGTGCACAATAACCTTTCTGGAGGTTTGTTTCATCATCTCGCTGCTTTGATAAAAGTGACCTGAGCTTTATGTAAAGGTATTTATAAGTGTCTGCAAACACAGTACAATCTGAAGAAAACAGTTCATAGAATACCAATGTCGACTAAAGTGGCTATACATTACTGTATGATCTGGTGTATGTACTGTACAACTATAGGAACTGAGGATTTTTCAGACTTCAAATGGTATGCTGACAGTATTGAGGTCATGCACTCAACAAAAAAAAATATACAACATAGCATTAGAACTTATTTTAATTAACTGGAAATATCACTGTAAGTATTCTACCTATTGTACCTTTAAGGAGAAACTGTTTGGTTAGACAGTTGGGGTAATATGTCACTTGACGCTTTTCTAAATATCTGGATCAATATTTGCTCGAACAGGGGTATTACTCATCTTGGATGTATCGGCCTCCAAGCCATTAAGTGCTAACAAAACTGAGCCTCCCAAGTGTCTGCCTGTTTTTGTAATCCTGGCAAAAAAGAAACCAAATAAAAGAAGGGGGAAAAAGAAGCTGTGTTTTCAATTTAGCAACAAGAAAAGTGTTCTCTGCCATCCTCTTCTTCATTTGCCGTCTCCTGTGCCCTTTCCTGTTTCTCCCCTCTCACAGGGCTTTACTGGAACAAATCATTAGTAACACATACGGCTGTTTTCTCTGGGTGAGCCAGGCTAATTTTGACACGCTCATTATGCCTTCTCTCTCTATGTTTTTCCCCTTGCAGAGAGTTTTTTATTCTCTCTTTAAGTCTTGATCTCCCTTTCTCCCCATGCCATTGCACACAGGGCCATACGATACATCACTGTAAACCTGCCTCATGTGCTGTCCCTGGAGGCAAAGCCTGGGGTCAAAGCTCTGTTGGGCTTGGGTCAAACGAGGGCAGCTGACCAATCTCTGTCCAGAGATGGCTGACTTTGAGGGAGCTAGGCTTTCTGCCAAGGCTCAGCAAAATCCAGGAGCCACAACATGTGTGCTTGTAGGTTGAGGGCTTGTCCTGTATTTATAGGTCAAAATTCAGCACTTTCCAGGCACTTTCCAGGTGTTCTTTACACTTTTTCCAACATCTGCAGCTATTATAAAATGTGAATTGAAATATTACAAAGTGAATGATGTGATGCTGATGAAAACAAAATTTGTTTTCAAACAAGTCTCTGTTGAAAAGTTAAAAAAGCAATGGAAAATACTGCAAAGCTAGTAGACTTGCATCCATTCTTAAACTGGTTAGACCGAAAAAAAAAAAAAAAAAAAATTTGATGCATATTGCTGCTATAATTGCCACTACAAACAAGCAGTGTAGCACCCTATAATGTAATAATTTACCGATAATGTACAACATCTGATAGTGTAACAAAATCCTGACTGATATTGTATTAATATTTTAACTGGTATTGTACTACCTTATCACATATTTAGGAATTGATCGCTAAACTTCCTGTCAAAAACCTGACTGTCTATTACAGGTTAATCTCATAAAATACCAAAAAAATCCCAATAATGTCATAAGGTATTACAGGACCAGTCAGGATATTTTATTACATTATTGGTTAAGTTATTACATTGACAAGTTTATTACATTTTTGATTGAGTTAAGTGCAAATTTTGTTACACTATCAGGCATTATTACATTATTAGTAAATTATTACATTATAGGGTCCTACAAGCAGTTTAAAAAACTTTGACAAAAACAAATCAGATATATTTTTAAATGATTCAAGAACTTCCAAGAACACTGTGGGCTAGGTAGTTATATCGGCTAATTAATGATATATCAATTATACTTTGTGTGTGTTACTGCTGAATTCTAATAGCTAATTACAAGTAATCAAAGTGTTAATGGTATTTTTGTATTTAGAGTTTTTTTTAAATTCAAAGATTTTTACAATGGTATTAAGTTTAATCAAGCCTAACTGAAGTTAAAAAAAAGTTAATAAAAACTTGATGAATGTTTAGAAGGAACTGAAACCCTCCCAAAGGAACAGTGAAAGTTAAAAAAGAAAAAAAAGAAACATATATAAAAAACTTAATGTATGGTAAATTACACGAGACATTCAAAGGAGTGGTAGTGCCCCTATCTTCCATCGCTTAGAAAAAAGGGAGATGCTAATATGACCAGCATCTAGCCACTGCTTCAATATGGTAGCTTGCAGAAAAAGAAAATAAAAAGAAAATAATGGAGCGAAAGGTTTTCATTCCATTCTGCTCTGACATTAACCTCATCACAATTGAAGCATTACTGCTGACAGCCTTAGTTGCTACCCTCCATGTTCCCAAATTTGCAGTCTCCCTCCAATTTTATGTTTTAATGTGCTCTCCAATCTACTCCCTCTCTATATGTCAGAACAGAGCAGTGCGTGCTTGGAGCCGACAGCAGCGCATGGCAGGAGGAGGAAAAACAGGGAGGGAGGGAAGCAGATGCTTGTGACAGTGTGGGGGCAGTAATGAGGGTCCCTATGACGGAGAAACAATCAGTTAGGCCTGAACACACAGCCTACTCGCACACACACACGCGAAACAGCGAGGGAGTAATGGGCTGGCAGAGGCCCGGGGCCAGTCTCCCTGACACACACATTCAGAACACACAACATGGTGAATTATGAAGGGCGAGTGCACCGCCATCACTGTCGACCACTAACAGAGCATAATAAAAGCAGTCCAAAGTTGATTACCCAGACCGTTTTTGTGAGATATTTGTTTAGGATGGACAAATACCCAGTTTGGTTCAGGTGAGTCAGGCTGGTTTGAGAGTACAGTAAAGCAAAGCGGAGCGAAAATGACTTTCCGGGACTCTCAGCTGCTGTGTCTCATGCCAAGATGGCACATATGACATCCCAGTGTGTTCCCCAAGCCTGCCTCTAATAGGCACGCAAAGCCTTTCAAAAGCATTACCCCGCCGATGGGAGACAGTCTTATTGGGGCGGACGTTTCAGCGAGAGGAAGGGTTCGATTCGCCAAAGAGCGGGCAAAGAGGAGGGAAAACAAACGGTACTTGCCAAGTGTGGGGTTCACGTTGCCGCAGAGACATTTCAAGAAGTGGAGCAAGGGAGGAAGTGCATGTTGAAAGGAACAAGGTTTGAAAATAGCCTGGGATAAAAAGAGGCTGCACGCTTGCTAGAGTCCTAAGCCAAAAAAAAAAAAAAACACAACAATGGACAAAAAGGCAAAAATGCATACACAAAGACTCTTGCATAGGTCCATGCACGCTAACGCAAAGGGTCTGAATCAGCAGCACGATGGACAGTTCCAGCTGAGTAAGATTGATTACGATTGATTATGTCACAGCAGGAAGTGGTAAGTCTTTATCTGCCTCTGTCTCCTCCTCTGCCGAGCTTGATTTGGTCAGGATAGCTGTCAAGCAGAGGAAAGACTTACAGCGAGGGAGATGTTCAATAAAATGACATAAACAAAAGAGCTGTGCTGTAAAGTTGTTGTCTGATGTGATTCATTACTCGCTCACTCCGCACTGCATCATCGTGACCTTTGGAAATTGCTCATTATATCGAGGGTGCACTTTTTAGCTACAATGATTAACCTTTTAAATTTTAAGCAGGAGTACACATTTTTGTTTTATGAGGTTCAGCTGTTATCAATGCTTTACATCCCTCGGAGACACAACAAGAGCATTTAAGGTAATAACTTAGCCCTTTTTCTTGTAAAAGTGGAGACTACCTCATGGCAGAGAAAGGTTGCGTGCCCTTTTTGTTTTATTCTGTACAAAGTTTTTTAGACACTAAATAATGCTGAGGGAGAACACTGTTGCCGCAGTATGATCTAAAGCTGGGAAAGTCAACCCCTGGCCCTGTTGTGGCTAATGATGTAAGAATATATCTATACACAACTATAGTACTGTATGTCAGTGTCATTGCATGGAATTTGTGGCACAGTTCACTTTGACTAAGGATCTAATTCATCTATGACCGTAATTAAGCCTCCAACCACTAGTTGGCAGAGAGCATTCAGTAAGGTGACTCTTCTGATACTTTAACTTCCCTCACCAAAAAAATACCCGTTTCCCACTGAGCTGGACATGATGCTGGTTTAGAACCAGTGCCCTGACCTGGTACCAGTTTTTTGTTTTTCCACTGTCCGAGCACCGGCCTAAGGGGCTCTCAAAACATCAGGGGCCAAGAGGTGGAGATGTTGCGCCTAAAAATTGTTCTCTTACCTCTTTGCCATATAGTTAAACAGCAATTTAATCTGATGATACATGGGTACAGTAAACACTTGGTTTTTGATAGCAGTTTAGTTATTGTGAATCTTTGGGCAAATATGGCCAGGAAATGTACTGATGTAAAATTAAAGTTTAATAGCTCACATGAAGTGACTGTTTGCATCTTAAACCATCCTGAAACAAGCTCACACATTCAAGTAATCTTCACAACCCATATCCAAAAAAGTCACACTTTGCAGGTTATTTTATTTTTAAAGATGTGTACTCCCCACATCATTAAAATTTATGGTTTGTGTAATTTGTTAGACTGCAACACCACACTTCCAAACAACCAGTTACTGATATGTTTGGCCCAAGTTGTACGCTCAAGTAATGTCCCTTTTCCATGAGCCCGACTCTACTCTACTCAACTCTACCCGACTCTACTCTACTCGCCTTGTGCTGCTTTTCCATTAGCCCCAGTCGCCTGTCCAACGGGGTGAGCGGCACTGCGGTGGCGTCATTTTGAGCGCGACACAACAAGCTGTGGCTTTTTGTCACAAACCGAGTAAAACAGGAAGCAGAAGAAGGCTGCAGGTGGTAAGAAGAAATACTCCTTGAGAAGCACAGGAGAGTTTTGGAAGCTATACAACAGAATGAAGCCGAAGATGAGAGCACTCGAGCTGCAAAGGAAAGATGTATGAGGGTAAGCTAATAGTAGCTACCGCTAGCATGCTAGGTCATCTCGCTCATGTCTCATCAATGACGACATTGTCTGACTGATCAGTAGCCGGCCGTCGGTGACGTCATCTTTTAGGATCGACTCAGCTCGCTTGGAACCAGAGCGGAGTACATACTAAAACTAGCTTGTTTTAGGAGGTACCGGGCCAGTGGAAACACGCTGTAAATCGAGTAGAGCCGAGTAGAGTAGGGCCAAGGTGTGCTAATGGAAAAGGGCCATAAAAGCATGGTTCAGAGCTCTCTGAGGTTAAAATAAACTTGTTTTTTATTAACTGTCTTTGGGTTTAAACATTAGAGGAAGAAGAATTGAACTGCTAGTACTGTTGCTGTAAGTAGCATGCAAATACACTATTTTAGACGCTGCTGCTGCAGGGTCATCATTGTCTTCCGCTGAAAGCAGCCTTGGCACCTGCCTTAAACATTTGTACAAGTTGTGGTAGTTTAAAATATAGATCAAAAGCTAAGAAAAAAATCAGTAGGATAAAAATAGATAACTGGACTAAGTGACAAAAGGTCATAAAGGGATGTGTTTAATTTTGATAAATTTAAATTACTATGAAGCAACACAAGTAAAACTGTGATGAAATGGAATATCAAGGAAAAAAGGAGTTGTCGGAAATCTGAATAAATTCTGTCTTCAGAGACTTTCCTGTTCTTATTTTTTCATCAGTATAGAAAAGTGTATTCCTTCTTAACTGAAGCTGTACTAAACTGTACCAATTCAGTTAAAACACACACTGTTCTCTCACAAACATTTGAAAAAGTATGAATCGTGGTACTTGCAAGAATCAAGATCATACATGAGCATTAGTTGGAGCCATAGTATCATCTCTTTTTGGAAAAAATGCTGTATTTTCAATATATTATAAAAATAATGATTAGTCAAGAAAAATATGATTTTGTTCACTCAAGAGAGAGATGTTTTTGGATTATCACCCTGAAATCGTATTTCTTTTCGTCAGTGTGGTAACAGAGGAGGTTAAGGTTGTGTGGCACTGAACCAAACTTAAGTGTGTGTGTATGTGCGTGCCAGTTTATGACTTGTATCAGCCATCTCAAGACTGACAGTAGTCACTTTGCATTACCTTTACAATGATGTATTTGACCCTGGTGTTTATACAAGCCTCTCCGCCCCGCAGACATGAACAGACAGTGACACAGTTATAGCCACACACACTCACGATGAGGCATAAAGCACACACACACACACACACATACATATACCATTACATTTCCCTGTTTCCTCTGTTTGAGGCTTTGGAGACAATTTGAAACACGGGGTCCATGGACGATCAGCCCTCTGCTGTAATTGGGTCCCTTGTCACCCTGCAAATTCATGTCAGCATTGCTCACATGGGATGCTAATCTAAATGGCATCAGTGTCCTACTTTATATGTGTGTGTATGTGTGTGTGGAGGGGAAAAAAAGGTGTAGTGACTTTAAAAAGCAAATGGGAGGCTGCTTGTACATTACCAAGCCCTTCAACGGAGCGGTTTCTGTAACTATGATATCAAAACTGTTCAATATGTTTTCTTTAGCTTCTGAATGGTAATTGCCTTCAATAGTGTGGACACAGGCTAACAATTTTCTGCCACTGATTTTGATCTTTTTTCCTACTGAAACAAACTTTAATAAGCGGACAGCATTTGAAATTTTAGATCAATGGCAGTTTCTGAAAATTGGACTCAGCCAGGAAATAAAGTGGGTTCAATGACAGAAATTTAAATAAAATGAATGCCTTAAACCGTTTTATTCACCTTTCTGATTGTGTGAGGCTCCAAAGAAGTCATTCAAAAAGTCTGTTTTTACTCTGAGTAAGTCAGATTGTAATATGATTTGGTGATTTTAGCTTTTTGTTTTGTTTTTTTCTATTAATTATCTGAGGTGCAACTCCCCTCAGAATAAACTTTCACAGAGCAACCCCAATGTGACATGATGGTACACACTAAACACTGCCAAATGACTACACCCATTAAACTGCTTGATTGATTATCCAATGTGCTAATTACATGGCATCAACTCAAAGCATTTAGGCATGTAAACATTGTCAAAGTGAACTGCTTAGGTTCAAATCAAGCATTAGAACGGGAATAAAGGTAATTTATTGACTCTAAATATGATATAGTTGTTGGTGTTTGATGGGCCTGTCTGAGTAATAAGGAAATTGCTGACCTATAGCACCTCTAGAGTTTAGAAAGAATGGCATTTAAAAGTGGAAATATCCAGAAAGCAGCAGTATCTCCAATTGTAATCTTACAGAGAACAGCAATTTCTCTTAAAACTAGCTGTCATCTGTAACTACTGGCTTTTAGCTGCTACTACTGGAATCAATCGAGGTAAAAGTTTGTGTCACTGCTGAGCTCTGTGACGACTGTGGTCGGCACTACAATTCATTAGGAAGAACATAACAGTTGCAGGAGCTGGGGATCAAGCCACAGTCCACTCCTACACGCTTAATGCCAAGCTAATTTCTTGCTAACTTGTAAAACTGGGACTTGAGTTGTGAGCTACCAAACAGTCTTTGGAGCTTATGTGCCCTAAACCTGTGCGACCCTGTACATTTTCAAACGATTTTAATCATTATTGAGGATGCAGTTTTACACGTGAGCTCTGTGCATGTATCTAATTGTGTCTGATGTTGTGGGAATGCTTCTGTGAAAATAACTTTAATCGGCGCACCAAGGTATTTGATACAGTACTCTATGTGTGTTCTGTCCATTATTGGCACAATTACAGAGGCTTGTTTCCATGATATGACGGTAATATGAGTCACACACACGTTTAAAAAACAAAACACCCACTGCCAAGCAGATTTTAAGGGACATACTGGCTCTCTGATTGGTTTGATTCATGTTACACCCAGAAAACAACTACGGATGATCAAGTAACATATTTAATAATCTATGAACTCTGATTGGGCACGTCACACTCCAAATCACTTTCTGCCACAAGGATTTCGACAATGTGCTTTAACGCTGTCAGTAGGGCCCAGTCTTTTTCAATATTCTTTGTAAAGAGGTTTAAACATAAAAAAGTGAGGGCAGAATCATTAGTTGCCAAAACCTCCACCTCAGCAGGACTTAGACCCCCAAGCCTTAATTTTGGGATCAAATTATCTTTGTCTATGTTAAAGTTGATGACTTTGTTTAATACTTTATCTTTCCAGAGAGCAAGACGAACTCAGAGCAGAGAATCCCGATAAGGACTCACTACAGTATGTCAGAGTGCTGTTATTTGATATTAATCAACAACCCTGGAGCAAGTCAGTATAACACATTCATCCAGACTACTGCATGATGAATAAAAATGATGACCTTTTTAGAGCTGAGCTGTTTTCATGTTAGGGTTCCTCACAAAGAATAACAAACACACACTGTCGATTTAATACTCCGCAAAAACAGAACTAGAGCTTTATTTGTAGGTAAAGTAGATTTGGACATTGAGAAGTAAAGTCTGAGGGCAAAGTCACAATAAGCTCTCGTTGCTCATATGGCAGACAATAAATAGCCTAAATGGCAGGTTGACAAAGCCCTCGACATAATATGCATAGGAAAACAAAGTATGCAACCTTTAAAAACATCTTGCCAGCCAAGGAGATTTTTTGTTGGCTTTTCTTTGTGAACTTCTGAACAGGATGAATGAAAAACCAATCAATTAATTTTGAGGGGATGTTTAGTGAATGCTAGTCATGGTACATGGTTTATTTTGGTGGTGATGTGAATACAAATGCAGATCTGGGACTTTTTCATTTGTTAGCATTGGGAGAAAGTGCAGTTTTCTGTGTTTTTGCTAAAAACTCACTAACTTCTTGATGGACTTTAATGACATTTCCAGGTAACGCTTGTCACAGCACAATATATAAGAGAATACACTTTAGTAAAGACTCAGACAACCGATGCAGATCCTTTTTTTTTTTTTCAAGGATTAGTTATGAGCGTGACATAGGCCAGTTCACATTTTTGACACCAACTCGCCCTACAGTACTGGTATTACTTTAATAGGGGTTTGTAGTTTCAGACATAAACCTCCTATTTCCATTTTGTTTTGATTTTATTTTAATTTTCATCATAAAACAATGTTATTAGTTCTTCCATTTTGGAAATTGGGTTTTATAAAATGTAACCAATTAAAAGTACAAAAAAACAATATGTAGACCAGACAAAACAATCTTCATCCATTCAGAAGTTAAACATTTTATTCCTTTCCTAAAAAGTAGCAATTTTGGAGAAAAGAGGTTTGTGCCTGGCAGATTTTTTATCTGTTTGTATTCAAGACACAGACAGAACATGAGTATAAAGTAATACCATCAGTAATAGGTATGGTTTATGCTTATCTAAGTCTGTCATGATCAGTATCTTCACAGAAACACATGAACATCGAGTGCTGTAGAAGCAAATCTATAAGAAGAACTGAACTTCATTACTTTACTGATCTTGTCAGCAAAAAAGCAACAGCACAAATGAATGTCATGCGTAATGATCTGTCAAAAGAGAACTAGTAATCAGGGCTGTTTTTGATATTTTCCACTTGTTTGCACCACAGACAGCAGAGAGCTGATCAAAGTCGGCCCCCCGATGGCTCCTATAGAGGCAGGTGGGAAATCTGTGGGCAATAGGCTCTAAACATGATGAGCAAGTTAGAACGATGTAGCGTGAAAGTCTGTGAGCACCATCTGTGGGGGGCTAAGTGATGAACCAGGAAGCTGCTGACACAATAATTGTAGAGACTTAGCAATGAGGCTGAGAGAGAGGAACAGAGAAAAAGACGTGTGAAGCAAAGTGGAAAGTTGGAAGACGGGATGGATGGAGAGAAGAAAGGCCAGAACTCTGAGTGAGAGGTTGATAATTACCAAGAGGGGAAGATTAGGCACTGAGCATGTGGCGTTTCTAAGCTTTAAACACTTCAGTGATACAGTGTTTGGTCAGATGTCAGTATTATCACGGGAATCGTTCTCAGTTTGTGTGTGTGTTTATACAAATTAAATGGGATAAACACCATCAGTACAGTGACGGCCAGCAGATTACACAATTACTGAACGTCCATATAAAAGTAATTTGTTTACCTTCCAACTAATTATTCAAACTCTTTTTGGCAACTTTTCTGTATTTTGATTGCATCACAAAGAGAAAACAAACAGACTTTGTGCTAAAGCCTGTAGCAGACAACCTTGATCTCCAAAGACGCAAGAGTGAAATATGGATGAATTCAACATGTTTTCAACATAATTTGAGCCACAGATCAGACGGAGTTTGGAAATTATTTGTAAAGTTGCAGCTGGTATTGAACTGAGGTTTATTGGAATGCACAAGGAAGTCCTAAAGTCGCATAAAGCCTTTCAAAGTTTTGGACAAACACTTGCTGTTAGAGAGAAAAATCAGAGCCATCTGGTTTTGAATCAGCATTTGGGACAAATATGTATTGTTGGCATCAAACACTGAGGTCTCTCTTTGCCTTATTTATACTCTGAATTTAGTCATATGAAACTGTATGAAAGTATGATAAGTGCTGATCAGGAGTTCACGAACAGATTTTCAGACTATGAAAGGATCACTTCTTATGTCAACTACAAGATATGATAGTATATTGTAGTGTGGTACAGAACAATATAATTCATTATTATATCCACACATGGTATAACAGGAAATAATAGGATACTGTATATATGAATGATTAAAAGCTATACGACATGGTGTATTATGATAGAATACCATATAAAATGACAAGGCAGGTTGTGTTACAATACAACACAATACAGCACAATACCCTGTGATACAATGTAGTACGACTTAGTGCAATAAGTTATGGTGCAGTACATAAAAACAACATGGTACACAATGCAGTATGAAATAACATGATATATTATCCAGTAAATACACACTGTAATACAGTAGCATAGGATAAGATAAATTTAATATGATGTCATCAGTGTATCAAATTGTAGCCCATACATAGCAGCACATGGTGCCATCAAAAGCCTCTTTATTAACCCACTTTCAAACAACTGTGCTGGCTCAACAATATGCTACAGTAAGACTCTTGACAGCATATAACTCAATATTCCCCTGCTACGAAGTATTTTGTGATGAGTTGTAGGAGTTATGTACCCCTCTGTCATCAGCTGGTCAGGTTGTTAAAGGAGACAACAAAGACTAATTTTGCTAAAACTGAACTAAAAATAAGCAATTTTGGCTTGATTGCATGAACTGTGAGCCTTGTTCCATGAGTGGAAATCAGTTACACAGCTTCTCCTGGACCTTTCATCAGAGCTCTTTAACTTCCTTAAGCCCTCAAACTGCTGTTGTGTGTCATAGTCCATAATAGTAAAACTAACACTGCAAACACAACGCTTTGTCACTGTTAAGAGGTGAGTCCTGATGTCTTAATTAAAAAAAGAAGCCAGAAATTGGAATTTATATTGCTGTGTTCTTCAGTGACCACTAGCTGACCCTCGTGCAGCTCCTACACGTCAGGAGGACATCATTGCATTACAACATAGGGCTTTGTTTAGGAAAGGTTAAACACTGTAAAGAATCTAACTGTACTGTAATGTCAGGCCAACATAGATTTTAAGTAATTTCAATCTTTAAGGGGGTTAACTACAAGGCTTTCATGTAGGTGCAGCCATCCACCCCCAACATCTCCCCCTGAGACAAAGCTCTTCTATTAGCAATTGTATTTACTAGTGCCAAAGACCTCGAGCTTCCTCACATTTAAAAAAACCTGACTCTTTAGGATGCCATAGATACTATTAGTCTCCACATTTTACATTACTTCTTTAACAGCAGGTGGGGTCCTTTGAGTAATCAAGTGTGCCGGACATGTTCAATTTCAGCCACAGGCAAACTCAGTGAATGTAGGCCACCTGTTCTCTATAGAAACATGAATGTCAGATGTAATTGCTTTTAAATGCCTCTACCTGAGGAAAACCATCATTTTTGCTGCTCCTCACATAAGCACAGTCTCTGTACGGGTGCCCTTCATACACAGTGTGGGGTTCCTCTGCTAAAAGACCTTTAATATATAAAATTAATGGCTGTTAGCCATCAAACAGCACTCTTGCATCTTAATTTTTTTTCCTGTGGGGTCACACTGATTCATCCCACTACCTTCCAATGCCTGACCTCTCTATGGCAACCAAAGTCGCTGAATGACAAGACCACCCTGTGGGTGGGCCGACACTTGTAATTGTGAGACTATATGCTGGCAATTACATGAAAAAGGTGCCACGTGACACCCATAAAAGCTATTACGTGAGGCAGGGGTGTTGAAAGAGACATTAGATGTACAGGACTGTAAATCAATAGGTTTATATAAGCCTACACTGCCAGCCAGAGAGCTTTGAGGGTTTTAAGGTGATTTGATCCTCCCTCACAGTCTGAGCTCCAGAACTTAAGTCACTTAAACAGAAAAAAATATCCCGTTTTACATAAGTAGAACCAAATCTATAATTAACTCAACAAATAGGAAAGTGAGCCTCACAGAGACCTTCATCTTGTTAGAAGCAAAACACTTCCAAGTCGAACTATTCTAAAAATCTGTTAGTTCATCCCTCAAGTTAAGCTGTGAATGTTTTTCAGGCTCTTTCAGTAAAAAGCATCATAATACTCTAACATTGCTCACATTTTTATCTCTTCCCTTTTTTGAATGAAGATGGATCAGTTTAATTTGGGTAATATTTGCTTTGTAGATTTCTTATCCATAAGGTTGCACTTTTGCTTTTTGCATGAACAGTGTTTGTTTTAGTGTTTGTTTATTTCCTCTTTGGACCCACTTTGGTAGAAGGAGAATGGGGACAGAAATGTGTGTTGTAGGTATGACCTACTGTATGTATCTTCTCAAGCTTGACATTAAATATCCATGCAAGCATGGGGGTAAAAATCAGTACTTGAATTGAAAATAAACATTTAGGTTTAAAAAATGAACTCAGCAGCACATTAGGGCACCTGGAGAAGTGGATCGCCCAGTCAAACAGAGGACTCTCTAGGCATAACTCAACTATCAATTGCTCTCTTGACCTCAACAACAGGAAGCTTATCTCAAGGAAATGGAGAGCAGGCAAAAGAACTTTGTGGAAGCACTGTAGATGGAAATATAATACACTAGAAAATCGCTCAGAGAGCGCAGACTTGCACCAAGCAGCTCAGTTACACCCATTAACTGTGATATCCATCTAAATTTATAGTCTTGTATTGATTTTATACTTATATATTTATTTTGGAATGAAAAATATCAATCTGCAAGAAGAGTGATTATTGTTGATAGAAATATCATCTAAAAGAGTGACCTAGTTAGTAGTGGGTGTTGTAACTTGTTGGCAGAACCAATTTGCTGCTGCTTGTACAGATGTTGGTGTTGAGTGTGTTGCGGCACTTCCAGTGGGCGATGTTGTCGGCCTGTTAGTCCGAGAAAACCATGGCACTTCAGTGCATGGCACATTTGCTCTATGTGGAAGTTTGGTTTAACTTTGGTTTGGTTAAAGTTTAATGAAGTTTTTTCGAGTTACACTTTTGGAAAAAATGTCTGCCCTAAGCATCATACCGTGTCATGTTCTGGTGTAGATTAGTTTATCATATCTTATTAAAGATGCACCATTTTTGAGGCTCTGCTTTCATTATTGCTAATTTAAGAACCTTGGACATCTGACACCATTAACCAGGCACCTGCATGTCAAAATATTTTTTAAAAAATGAGGTAAGAATCTATGAAAAGGTTGACATTTATGAAATAATAGAACCCAATTACAATTGGTAGGCTACAGGCCTAGAGTCTGTCACTTGCTGAAATGCAATCACAAACATAAAAAGGCCAACTTTTAATTTGACATGAGCTAAGCCAGAGACTGAAGTACCTTTGTGAAAAGTTTAATTCTGTCACCCACTTTAAATTAAGACTGCCTGCATTGTGTCTACAGTGCTGAGAAACCCATTACACCATCATTTGGATCTAAATCGGTGAGGTCAGACTGAGACCTTATGGTCTTCTGCAACACATAAAATGTAAAACCAAATTTTATGTTGACTCAATCCAAATAATAAACAATGGAAAGAGACAGAGTGCAACACAATGACTGTAAGACATACCTGGAAGAACCAGTTGCATGTTTTGGATCCAAAATTGTAGCATATGGATGTCTATACAACAGATGCTGATATTTCACTGGTGTATTTTTTATGTTTTATCTTTATTCTATTGCTTTTAATGTAATAAATGGTTAATTTCAAGAGTTATTATTCTCTTAACTCCAGGTTACTTTGGGTATTTTCAGCTCTGATGACTGCTAGTTTCACATGCTGAGTATCCTGATCCACCTCTCTTCTCACGTTGTCTGAGAGGCCCTGTTAGAGCTCCTGTCACACTGAGGCCCCCTTCCTCACTTGGACCCAGTATTCTCTGATAGGTTGACTTGACTGCTTTGTGTTGATTGGTCAGTATCCTGTTTTCAATGATTCAACATTGTTCTGTTGTCTACACTGCACTTCACTCAGCACCCTTTAAGGCAGCTACTGGCACTTTTAACACAGGAAGTCAAGGAAGTCCTGAGGCTGCAGATGTTTTTGTCTTGGGTGTAGAAGTCCTCCATCAGGTTGGAGACATTTAATGTCAGTGAAGGTGTAATGTTGGCTTTTCTGTCTCACTGACGTAGAATGAGCTGCTCTGTAACTGAGTGCTACTCTATAAATAATATGGTACAGGTAACTTTCATGTAATATTCATTTTATCCACAGTGTGATTGTTTAAGGGGTGAGATAAATATTGAATTATTATGAGAACATTCTGTTCCGTTCCTCAAAGCTGCAGCAAATGTGAAATTATGTCTTACTCAGAGGTAAAACAAGGAGGCAAACAAATCTCAAAATGACATTTAGAGCAATTTAGCAGAATCACAAATCCTGTCTTTTAAAAGGTTTAAGCCACAAACCAAACCTGTGCTTCTGAGTTTATCTTTTATTGTTCTTTGTCATTTTGAGAGTAACAATTCAGGCATTCGACATTGTAGTATAAAAATCTGCATTTTCGTAGCATTTGATTTAGGAGGAGGGGGTTGTGTTCGCCCATGGCTGACCCTCAACTACAGCGCACCTCCTCTATCTATATCAAGAATAGGTACATTGGGGTGTTGGTTTGGCGGAGTGGTTAGCAACCAGGTACCCCATGTACTTGCTTCTGCCGGTCCAGGTTCGAATCCCGCCTGTGACCAGTTTGCAGAGTGTCTTCCCCTACTCTCTCATCCCCCTTTCACAAGCCTATCCACTGTCTCTCTCCTATCAATAAAGGCACAAAATGCCCCAAAAATACATTAAAAAAAAAAAAGAATAGGTACATTGATTACTGAGGGTGGCAATATTATTCTTACTTGACAAGGGCAAAATTTATGAGAACTAAAACAGACACTCAATGAAGCAGGCATACGTTTGATCCAGTCAAAGAAGGCATGAATGTATAGCTGTCACCCAGTTTGATAACAATATTTTGAAAACCAAACAGTTAAGCTGAATTTAATGCAACACATTCATTTGAATGTTACCAATAATCATACTGGTTTAATCATGTTCATTGACATACTGTTTCCCTAATGTCAACATCAGTGCTCAGTTTTAGACCTTTCATGAAAGCCTTAACATCATTTCCATGAATAATGACAGCGGGTATTGAGCTATAATTTAGTATTTAGTATTGTATCTGATTTGTAATGAAGGGGCAGGACTAGATAAGCTTTTTTGCTTCTTTCTGTTCCTTCTCAAACTGTTTGCTGTGCATGTGTTTGCACTCACATGCTTAATTTGTTAATGTACTGTAACAGTACAGTTGGTTTACATATTACTTGTTGGATTGGTTGTTATTGTTTGTTATTTCTTTATTTCCTTTTGTTTTCTTTTTTAAGTTTCAGATAAACAAACAAACAAATAAATGAATAAATAAAAACATATATACCAATTTGTTGTAATGAACAAGACATTCACCTGCTGTGGAAGATAATTTTAGAAATATCTCATTTTTTAAAGGATGTTCTCTTTGCACATGGAGTCTAAGGGGCAAATTACACTGAAATACCACTTGCAGGTTTTGATATCTGTATTGTTTCAATTTTAGAAATGTGAACAGACATTTAAAATGACTGTCCGGCTGTATGGAGTGAGTGGGTGGTGGAAGGGCTACATGTAGCCCTGTTCCATTTGCTGACCCCAGATCTATAACATCTGAGACAGATACATTATTTCAAAGCCAGGGGAAATATAGAATTCATTCATAAATCATGCACATGAGGACAAACTCACACCATGCCTGTGCTCAAAACCCTCAAGTTCAGATGAGTTGTTCCAGCTATTGATTGGGTGATTTGTATGTGTTGTCGGTTCTCCTGAAATGTGTCTGGGAACATATGTTGATGGATGTGTCTGTAGCTGGAGCTCTCAGCTTGAGAGGGCCGGAGTGGGTGCTGGGAACGCGCTGACAGCCTCAAGGTTACCCGCCTGGCACCTCAACAGATGGACGACCCTCATCATAACTATCTGTAATGTGTTCAACTCAATCATTCCTGCACTCCCTCTCTCCCTTTTCTATATGGTGTCTTTCTCTTTGGCCCGCTGAGGCAGTTTGCAGAAAGTCTGAAGAGGTTGTATATACAGACAGCAGTGAGAGAATTTATTCATCACAGCAGGGGAACAATCATATTTTCTGCTGTGTGAGTCAACCACAAAATGAGAGTGTTCACAAAGATGCTTTTGGTGTCTGTTGAGAAAAACAGTAACATGGCATCTATTGCTTCATGACAAAGACTGAAATAAGAGGATCTATCATAGTTTAAAACAAAAGACAAGACTTATATGGTCCTGCTATGGATGAAAATTAAAACACTAATTGTCAATTGATGCACCACCATCACAAAGTTCTTACATTTTTAACCAACTGTTTAATTTAAAAAGCAAATTAAGTGGTTTAGGCCTCAGACAGAACAAAATGTGACAGAGCAACACAGGAAGCACACATGTCAAAAAGCACCTCATACATCGTATGACACCTTTTTTCCACTTCAAAAACACCTGTCATATTCCACCAGTTGACATGTTTTTTGCGCCCTATACTGCTATCCTTTATAAACAAACGTCCCATACAGGCAAGTACATGAACAAAAATGCTATTGACACAAAAGACCGCTGCTTAAGAATATTTGTGGTGCAGGGGTCAAACCCATTTGCCATTGTCAGCAGCATATAAGCATGCAAAACTCATCATTTGTTCTTTAGATAACCATAGTAACACTACTGTATGAAGCTTTGTTTATTTTATGCGTAGTGAGTTAAATAATGTTACTGCTTACTATTGACAATCATAAAATGGCCAACAACAGTGGTTGGCTGGTCTCTATTCCTGATATATTCATATTTTAGTCCCCAAAATGTGGAACCAGAGTAATGAACTGCTTAAAAATGGAATCAATAAGAACAATCAAATTCAGATTAATAAAATCAAATATTAAAATCCTTTTGGCACCCAGCTCTACCAGTTAAAAACTATATTTTAGCATTTACCTGTGAGTGCTTAAACCAACACTATGTAGTTTTTCAAACATAATATAATCCTTTGATATTCATTGTGATGGTCCACCACTTTACAATGGAGTTGAATGACACCTCTGTCGTGGTCTGGAGTGGTCTGTATCCCTTTCACTGGCGCTATGTAACTTCGAGGTGGATGGTGGGAGCCCTGCCACACTAAAAAACTACAAGTTTGGACTGCTTTACGGCATACATCACTTCCCCCGATTCCTGATTCGTTTAAAACACGGATGTCTCGGCGAAGGCCAAATGTTAACGCCGAGCTGTAACCATGGCGGAGGAAACGAAGAACGTAATGAATAGAAAAGTTTTGTCGGAGGATACAAAACAAAGAAAGCGAGAGAAAAACAAGCTGAATGCTCGGACCAGAGTAAACATCGGTTCGTCGTTCACTCGCTGGCGTGAAATAAAAGACGAGGAGGGATGTCCGACTACTATCAGGTATGTTGGGCGACTAATTTATGACGAAGTTCCTCAGAAAAACTTGACAGGAAAAAAGTACAGCACAACAAATCCAGAACGTACCAGTATGTAGTTTTGTTCAGACCTGTTTCAAGTGTGTGATATCACCAGCTCGTCGTTGTCTTTACTTTTATTCACTTTATCGCTTCAACAGGACGGGGGTGACTTCACGGTAATAAAACCAAGTTGAACTTAGCGATTTTTAACATCGTCATTTACTCAAAAATAAA
Source organism: Scarus forsteni (assembly GCA_036419115.1). Lineage (NCBI taxonomy): Eukaryota > Metazoa > Chordata > Actinopteri > Labriformes > Labridae > Scarus > Scarus forsteni. The sequence goes on from JAZDUH010000135.1 coordinate 10,160,417, forward strand.
TACATTACCTCGTCGCTATCCATCCTGCAAACAGCCGATGAAGACATAAGAATACTTTTGAGCGAAGTCCTGGCTTCTGTGATTCGCCTACAAAACAAATGCACGCGACCGGCAGATCTGTCTTACGATAGTATGCGCGCGCTAGAGCTCATGGGTAGTTGAGTGCACTCTCCGGTCAAACGGGGATCTTCCGTAGTGCTGCTTGAAGATAGAGTATTATGTTGTTACTGGAGTTTAGTGTTCTCAAAAAGCAAAGCACCACAGCTGGAAATATATAAAATGGCATATTAACAGAGAAGGGAAAAAAAACAAACAAACAAATACATGGAATAAATTAAGAGAATAAGATCTACAAGGCATCCAATACATTATCAAGACATGTATGACGGATGACATATGACATGTAGCATATGGTTTTATTCACACACAGCAATAGATTTTATACTGCAGCTTTAAGCCAATGACCATGACATAATCCCTCTGTTAGGTGGATATATAGACTATATCCATAAACTGAACGAAACACTATCTCAACAGTCCCTTCCATTGACAGTCATGAGGAGTTACATCCTCTATTCTGATCCTTTATCTTTTTTTAACCCCATACTTCCCTTTTTTCTGGCCTTAGGGCATGAGGCCTCCAAAGCAGCACATATATCCAATTATTGTGCAGCTCTGTGCATTGAGGTGACACATCGATTGACACAAGCGACATCCAGTCTCATCACAGTGACATGATGCAGTGCCGGCCAAGCATCATTATCCTGATCAACCAATAGTGGGGCAGCTTGTTAGACCCCCCTCGGGCCAGACATGCAGCTCTGGCTCTAATAAAGATATCATAAGATCAGAAGGAAGGAAGGAGAAGTGATAAAGTGGTGGAGGGAGGATGAGAGATTATACATCTTGGAGGGACAACTTTCAGTGCGTGAGCTAATGTGTTTGTGTTTGTTTGGGGCAGCTCCACAGGGTTTCTGTTGAGCAATCAAAGATTCCTCCAAGCCACAGATTCATGCCAACAGGATCAGTTTCCTCAGAGCTGCAATCCTCCATCATTCAAAACTTGTTTCTTTTTGACAATTCTGCAAAAACTGCAGAATTTCAATGCTGTCTGAGCTTTCTGATCGTGTTATTCCTCGGTCATTTTAAGCTAACGTAATCACCTCCACTACTACAACAAAAGAAAAGAGAGCATTTTAAAGTGTGCTTTCGGGATAAGGTTGTGCCCGGAGCGAAAATCACTCTCTGTGGATCTCTTTTGGCCCATTTCTGAACTACCTGTGGTATTTATAGGCAAATGTTCCCATATTTCTTTGCTCCACTTATAAGCTCACTTTAGCCAAAAGGTACTTTTATGACTTGAAACTTTCCTTAAGCCTGCGAGAAAAGAAAAAGGAAGGAAGGAAGGAAGGAAGGCAGTACAGAACCATCTTTCCTGCTTTCTGGCACTTGATGTCTTTCCTGTCTGACAAAGTTTTTTGCTTGAAGCTGTGAGCAACACACACCTTAAATCTCTAAACAAGATCATTAGATCATTACATTCTGCTTAGGCTCCAAGTAAGGAATGGATGGAAAAGACAACAAATAGCACTGGACACTCACACAACATATCTAATAGATAGATGCTTTATCATCACTGCTGTGTACAAGTGCAGTAAAACTCAATTTAACGCCTATTTTCACTGATGCAGCTGGCATAAAAAGGAGCTGATGATGGAAAAATAAAATAAAGGAACAAAAACAGCTATTTAAGAGACAACAAATAAAAACAACAACCCTAAAAACACAAACTTTCAACAAACTTGCAATTGCACATAAAGCATTACCTGCACCACTAATCCATTTCAGGATCACAGGGGGTGCGGGGTTGTTGTGTTGCAGGTGCACCACCGTGCCGCTTAAAATAAACCATTCATATTAAAAATGACCGTCTCTTAAAGGTGCTATGAGGAGAATCTATTACCGGTGACATTAGGACTCTGCTACCCATGAGCACGTGCGGCGACTGTCGTAATGCTGCATTCCAGTAACCTCAGAACTGGGAGTGACATCATCTCCAACGTAATGGCGTTCCAGTTGAAGTCGGAAAAAAACATGCAGATCTACCAGGCTATTGTTAGCTGTTGTTAGCTCGGGAGTGGCGAGGTTTCACCGAGTTCCCGAGTAGGAAATTCCGACTTCGGGGGACGTTCCAGATGCAGTTTCCTACTCGGAACTCGGAAATTCCTACTATGACTACAACTGGAACACACCAAAAGACCCAAGCCAAAGCGTGCCTTTGTTGTGATGTTAGTAAATGCAGCTCGGACCTTCCTCAGAACTCTGCATTGCTTTACAACTTCTATTTTTCAACAACTTACAGAATGCAAAGCGGCAAGGTAATGTATCTCTTTCTAGTTATGTAGCGGTAGTTTTTGATTTGTGACAACAAGCAATTTTGGAAAACTTAGTATCGTAGTTTTGTAGCCAGCTATATATCGCTAATTACAGCCCGGTGCTCTAAGACGTGTCCGAATAATTTAAATCTGCTCTGGTTTTAATTGTCTTGTTCCCGAAGTTGAGTATCAGGCCAGTCCAGCCCTGTCCGACCCGACCAGAAGGCTAAGGATTAGCATTTATAGATAACCTATTTTGATGCTATAAAACTCATCTTAATGTGTGTATTTCGATCAGGCATATATCTAAAAGTGAGACTTTTTTGTAATTACTTAGAAACTCCTCAGAGTCCCTTTCAAGACTTGCTGCAAAGTGGTCAAAATGAGGTGTTTTTGTTCATTGTTGCAATAAATGGCCTTATGGAGCCACCGTATTTCTAAATACATTCACTTTGTAACAGTGTTAAAGTAAAATATGCGTTAGTTGCCTGTCTACATGTCCATCCCTCTCCCATAATGTGAAAATATTGTTCACCTCCCTTTAAGGACATGTGTGATTAGCCCAGTTACACAGTGAGTGCTGAAGCTGCTTTGTTAAGCCCCAACCAGTTTTAACCTACACCGGTCATACACTTTCACACACTAATGAGGCAACAGCAGGGCAACTACGGGGTTCAGTGTTGACTTCAGGTTCAAACCCCCAGCTGCCCAGGTAAGGGATAAACAACTCTACCATAAATCCAAACACTGCCCCACATCCAGCCAATCCCTGTTCAATGCTTCCACTTCCCATTGCAGCCATCTGCAGCTACTTAATCCCATTCAGACAGACAGACAGACAGCAGGTTAAACTATTCAGCTCCAATGAAACTCCTTCAGTATTCATGAGGAGGTCCATAGAAGCCAGCAGAGCCTGTGTATGTTATTGTGCGTGCATTTCTTTTCTCATTTGCTTGTTTATCCCCCAAACCTTCACTCATCATTGACGTCATGTCAAAGTGAATAGCCCCATTGTGTCGCTGCCTTTTTTCTTCCCCCTGCGAGTTTAATACTGTAGAGCAGACACATCAGTCAATAGAGGGAAAATGCTGTTATTATTGTGGCTTTTCTACTCACTGGAACATTGTGGACCAGAGGAAACACAGCTTGTCCCTCATCCTTCGCCTCTTTTGTCCGTTTCTTGTTATTTTTCCCTCTCTTGCTCCATCTTCCCCTCGCTCCTCTTTCCCCCGAAAAGAGTGGGAGAGAAATGACTACGAGGCGAATGCCATGATTACTCTCTTTTTTAACAGTGAACGAAGCAATGCCGCTGCTGTGTTCGGCGTTTATGTAAGCAGTTAGCCTGATATGGTTACAGCGCTCTGAGCACACCCTGAGATGTCAACTGAGGACATTGGGTTGACCAGTGGTATGGGTTTGGTACTCGGAATCTCGATATATGGAGTGTTGTCGATGTATTGATATGTCAGGACAGACAGCTGACGACTAAACTGTTCATAAAGATGTATGATAATGTAAGATGCTAGGCAAAAAGCTCAATATTAAGACTGTTTACTGCAAGGACCACCAACTGTATTTATGCTTATTGGCCACAGTTTAATCATATTGAAATGTTAACCTATATAAGACATCAAAAGTAATTTATTTGATAGTCATTTTTAGTCAAATTGACAAAAATGTCAAATGATGGTTGTTTAAGTGTATGGAAAAATGCTAACAAACAATACATTGACCCTCTCTTACAGTGCAACACATAGTGGATGAAGGAAAGTATTAAAAAAAAAGGAATCAAAGGTTTCTTCAGTGTCATCAATCTTCTCTCACGTTATTAAAAGTTGTGGTTGACATGATTTTAACCTCAAATGGAACAAAATGTATTCTGTTAAGCTGCCTGACTATAGCAAGCTAACCTGACACACCAGACTAACTGTTGGATACAAAATTCAGAAAATATGTCACTGTTCAATCAAGGAAACATCCCACTGAAAGTGTCTGAGAATGCAGGGCCTTTCAAAAGCATCTCAGGCAGATGACTGGCCATCGTTCTTTCAATTTCATCTATTACGAGCCACCAGAAAATGTAGGAGGTGAGTGCTAAGTAAATAAAGTGAGCCATTTCTTAGAACAGACTCTCCAAAATCTGTCAGAAGTAGAACAAAAATATGCTAACACTAGAAAAGCTTTCATTGTTGTTTTAATTTTCGAGCAATAAAGAAATGAGTTCCACTTTAGACAAAACTACTACTGAAGCTGTTAGCATCTCTGCTAATCACAGTATTAGCAGTCACGTTCTACTTATAGCTCCTACCTCATCCAGCTTTTAAGACTCTGATTGGGCCGTGCCCCAACAGGCCTAGCATAATCGTTGTACAGTGGAGTTTGGTAAGATGGATCCAACTAATTACAGCCATAGAATGAGGCAGATCCAGCTGCACTGCAATGTTACCAGCATTTATCTACACTGTCAGATAAACAATCATAACAGACCATATATATTCTGTGCATGCACTGAAAAGCTTGGGTATAATGTTTTTCTAACAGCAAGAATACACCCACAGAAGACCCACGTCAAGAGCTGAGTATCTAATTCATGTCATGCTGGTTTGACTGTGATGCGTAACCAGCAGTCTCAATCTGTATACAGAAACAGAGGAACCTCATTCACACATGCAGATAACCACTAAAAATTTCCCAAGTTTACCCTGATAGGATGTATGTTAGTTTTATCCCCAGTCTTTACCTTGGCAAATTCCTCTGTTGAACAGGTGCTGAAGCAGGGCAGTAGCATACTATCTTCAAGCTCTGACTGGGTGCCATACTTTCTTTGTGGATTTGGTGCATATCATTATCAAACAGTTTTGACAACCTAAACTTACAGATATGCCACCAACATTTTTGTCTGTTTACCTTTTTTTCTAAGGACAGAACGGCTGACAGATCTTTAAATTGGCGACAGTTCAAGAGAAAGACAGAGAGGCTGACAAAACAAGACAGAGTGCAATGGTAATGTCTGCAATTTCAATATTTGTAAACAAACACAATAATACCCAGAAATGGATGTCTGGGAATTATTTGGCTGTTTCTGAAGCTATTTGTTGTTTCATAACAGGGAGAAACAAACAGATCTGTCGTATATTGTACATTGACATTCAACTAAAACGTATGAAAGAATGATATTTGGTCCCAATCACCCAGCCCTATGTGGAATCAGAGCACAAACAGAGCAATCCATCCCCTGATCTGTCTCAAGAATCACTGATACTGGCATCAGTCTAACAAACACTTATCTGCTTCCTGCACCTCTTGTATCTCTGTATCTTTTTGTTATGTTTGTTTACTGTGCTCCTGACAGTGGAACAATGCAGCGACCTTTGCTGAGATAATTCTATTACGTAAGTTGAGTAATTGCTCTGGATGTGGAAGAGGAGTGTCCGCTCATCTTGCTCTGCTCACAGCCCCCATGTCCTTGATTTTTTTTTTTTTTTTTTTTTTTTTCTAAATGAAACTCAGCGGTATTCATAGAAGCTGACAGGGAGAGTTCCTGCTTGGAAAACAGAGAGGGGGGGGGGAAGAGAGAAGAAGAAGAAAAAGAAGAGTGAGAAAAGAGGAGAAGAGAGGGATGGATATGAGACGACAGGGAGATGGAGATGAGCATGACAAAAGCAGTGAGCCAGAACCAAGCAGGATGAAAATGCTAAAAAAGGAGCCCACCCCTCCGCCCTTATTTCTTATATATATATTTTTTTTTTTGAAACAGCGCTGGGCAAAACATGCACCTCCAGAATGTCCAAGTGGCTCTGAAAATGGCCTGTACACTGCAAAGAGCCCAGAATAAATGGTACATGAGAAAAGATGGAAGAATCCGACATAGTTCTTGCTTTCTGAGGTCTTTTTTCGCACATTATCAAATAAAGCAGATAAGCATTTGATACCATGGCCGTAAGTTTTATTAGCTGCAACTTAGTACATTTTTATGTTTTTATTTTTATTTTTATGATTATGAAAAACCTGAGAGTGATCTGTTCAAGTTGCACAAATATGTTGGTAAAGAGATATTGCAAGAGAAGCCTGACAGTTTCTTCAACCTTTCAAATATTGAAAACATATCAGTCTTCCAAAAGTTTACAACAAATACGTTTCACTTGGAATATGTTCATTTTGCTAGTTCTTGCTTTGTTAAATATATGACACACTATCATTAAGTTGTGTCATTTCTAATTATTCTCAACATTAAAGAGATACTTTTTCAACAATTTAACATCCCATGTTCCCAGAGAGGTGCCCCTGTTTTTGTACAAAGCACCACTGGACAAGTCAAGCACCTCAAGATGTGGAGGCAACAGTATGTGTCCTGATGGATGGATAGATGGATGGATACTTAGCTGATTCAAAAGTAAATGAAATGGTGATATAATCAGGTAACCATGACATTTATCAAGCAGTCAAAAACACCAAGTAATGGGTAAAAAATAGTATCTAACTATCAAAAGGCACACTATTTAAGTTAGAATATAAGATTTTTTGAATCTCACCAGTTAAAGCAGCTTTTAAAAATATTGTCTCAGGTATTTTGGCAATGTGTGCATTGCTTCCTTTCCCTTTAGTTAAAGCTATAACGAAGGATAACTTAAGAGTAACTTATTTATGGAGTTTGAGCTGGGCTGAGTACACCCTTGAATTTCAAAAATTGCATCTAGAACATCATGAGCAAAGCTTGAAGGGGGGGGGGGGATAAAATAAGCAGCTCACTGTCTGTGCTATTTTTGTGCATTTTAATCATTGGCCATAGCCAAGAGACCAACTTAAAACAAACCAACAGAGTATAAGAGAATGAAGAAATGGGGTTAACAGCGAAGGGAAAGTGGGTGGATTCTGTGAAGCAATGGAGTGGCAGTGATTGGCACCGCACATAACCTGCGTCCAGGTATTAGTCAGCAGCAAAACTGACTTGCAGAAAATGGTTTCAGCCAGTATAGGGTAGTCAGTGTGCAGACTTCTGACACAATATGTAGAATTTTTAAACTTTGGACTCGACTGTTGAGATATGGACACGGGAAATCTTCTTTGAATACATCATGCATACAAAGAGGCCTGGTGTTTACCTCCTCTTCTGTGCATGTTGATAACATCAAACATTAAGATAACAGATATTATTTTAAAAGACACGTTACACAAGAGTCTTGACATTTTTTGACAGCTTTAACACGCCACAAATGTTTTCCTCAAAGCATCAGGGGCATGACATGCACCTCCAGATTTTAAAGTGGTACTCAGGATGTCTTATATCCTGCAAAGAGCCACGCACAAGCTGGAACATGAGCATAAATGGAAGGCGTGGAGATAGCTCTCTTCTCCTGAGATTTTTCTTTCTTCCTTGTTCTTTTTCTGCCACCTAGAGCTCTGTGTCCTACAAAGGAGGAGAGCAGAGAGGGCACGCAGGCTCGACGCTAACAATCAGCACAGACGAGGCTGCGGAGAGGCTTAACTGGCAGAAATGTTCACTTTACTTTGTTCGGGTTTCTTCATTTGGACAATGGGTAGAGACGGAGTCAGGGAGGCAGACAATTACTGATATTTGCTGGCAGCTATCAGAGAGGGAGAGAGCAAGAGAGAAGCGGAGGGAGAAGCTCCACTCCCACATTGTTAATTAAAATTTCTCTCTCACTGCTGTGCTCCCTGAATGAAAGGCAGCCGCACAGAACACACACATACACACACGTGAACATGAGGCAAAGGACTGTACTCATTTGTGTTTTCATATTTTTGTCAAGCCACTCCAATCAAGCCATAAAGCTGTTGGGAATGTGATTGTATGAACTACATTTGATTTTGCTTTATTTAGGGGACTGCACAATTTTCTCTCTATGATCCATAACTATAGAGAAGTACAAGAGGCAAAAGCAGCAGTGAAAAAAAAAGAACAGGAAAGCTGATTTCATGCTCGGGGGATTGCATCTCATTTTCTCCCAGTGCGGCGCGCCTCTGCTTGTGGATTTACTGCCACCTGATGGTGTGTGACGACAATGCAACGCTCACAGGGATGCAGGCTGGCATCAGAGTCAACATGTGATGGTCGGTCATGCTGGGGCTGGAATATTTAACAAGATTTTTAAGAATTTATTTCAGATGAGATAAAGGATAAGGTAATATAATCTGAGTTGTTTTTGTTTAAAATGCAAGGGCAAATGCTAACAGAGATTAAGGATGATCAAACAGCATGCTTATTAGCAACAAGATAATCTAATTTTCTGTTCTAAATAATACACAGTTGCATACAAACCTATTAAAATATGTCAAATTATACCAATTTGTAGTCAACTTTTGGAAAAGCTGGTGAAAATGAGGATCATTAATTGCTGATAGTCTTGCGCACCATCCAAATATTTGTGGAACTTCACATCAACAGTGTATGGCAGTGAAGCAGTCTTGCCTGCTCCTCTCACTTTTCCAGTTTTCAATTTCTTCAATAGATATGACTGGAGATTAGCGGTTTCTGTACACTAAGGCTTTTTTACAGTTAAATTAAGACAGTTCTTCCTCTTTGGGTATGGAAAATTCATGCACACAGATGCTGGAAACAGGCTTTGCCAAAGGTTTGTATAATTCAGACTGCAACCTCCAGCTTTTTCTGAGAAAAAAAAAGACATTTTATCTATCTTTTACAGCTTTAGTGGTGGTTACATGCTCAATTTTCAAGTAATTGTGTTTCCTAGAAGAGATGTTAAAATTGAATAGCTTTTAAATTATTATTCTTCCACATAAATGTCTCAACAGTCTGGAACAGAAGACAGCTAAGTTTTGCTTCAATGTTTTTCCTGCTCCTTCACTAAGATTGTACTTCTCATGTATTCTAGCCATGGATTGCTTGGATTAAATGTGTCGTGTAAGCCCTTGTTGGCAGAGATCTATTAAACTTCATATGTCAGATTTAATCTAAATACAGGCCTGAATGACACTAAAAGCTTTTTGATAACTATTAATAGTCAATAGTCTAAAACACCAACTATTATCATTCACTGTCTATGAGTATGTAAATGCAGGAAAGCTCATGAAGAACACAAATATGCTGGCGATATTTGACGACACAGGAGTGGACCGTCAAGGCGTAGAGCTCTCTGCAACTTCTCATTGACATATTGGCCCTCTTTCTGTTTTGGTTCAAAATATGATTGCATATCATTTTGGTTCTCAAACCTTTGTAACCACCTAAATAATGGAGGTGTTTAGTCCATGATGATGCACAGTTAAGACAGTATGAAGGAGCTTTCAGTTTAAAATAAGACTTAAATCAATATTGCAACAATGCAACAGACTTATTGTTGTGTACTGGGGTCCTTGTTTACGTTGGCACTTGAACATAAATAACACATTTATAACAATTTAAAAACAGCAGATCTGTTAAAAAAATACAAGTCCAAAAGATTTAAAATGTGTCCATTTCTTGATTTATATTTTTGAGTTGTAGGCAAATTAATTCGAGAACTGTACAAACCAATGGTAATATTTGAACAAGGTGGTGACTCTGGCATAGAACAAGGCTTTCCCTTGCTCCTTACTAAATTAACCCACTTTTAAAGGTCACCAGGGTTTCTGAGCGACTCAGAAAGTACTGATTTGTGTTCAGGCCAAAAAATTACTTAAGATAATTTTGTTTTTCTACTGATCTTGATTTAAGCAGAGATTTCAGCATAAAAACATGGTATTAGCCTGGTATGCTCCATATTAGATTTCACCCAATATCCAATACACAGACATTCACAAACTCATGATGCCTGGTACTGAAATCAATATCAATGTCAGCATAAATATTTTCTGTCCACAGCACAAAGGCTCTACTTCGACTAAAACTTTGCCACTTGAACAGTTTCTGCCCCTCTGCTGTCAGCATTATAAACTGTACTTGAGTTCTTACAGCAATACAGGTATGTACACATGGCTACCAGGTTGGTTTCTGTCTAACAGATCAAACATGAAGTCATTCTTCATAATAATATTTCAATGCCAATTGTTTTGAGGGTTGAGTTCATAATTAAAATGATTTAAAGGCAAGACATCCTTATAAACGCAACAAATTTAGCCCCAACATTTTCAGAATTTGATAATGTTTTGGGGCCAGATGGGAGCATTTCTAGCTGCCAGTTTATGATCAATGCCCTAAGTTTTGCTCCAAAAGTAGATCAGACTCTCAATCTTGGACACATTGAGCCATGTAGCCATGTGTGTTCAGTTCCTGGAGTTTCAGCTTGAGCACAATGTCTCCAAACCAAACTTCCTGCTTGCTAAAATTCAACTTTTTCTCCCTTTAACTTCTTCTTTTTGTTTATTTCTTTAATTCTGGGAAAGGAAATGAAAAGAAACTGCTTGAAAGAGCACCCAAAGGAAAAGAAAATCAACTACAAAATTCCAATTTGGCTCCATGACGCACAGTTAAGGAAGCTATTATACGCTCTGAGAGTCCAGTCGATATTAGTGAACATTAATCCACAAAAACCCAGCACGGGGGCAAACTAAGACTTCAACTCTGCAAAGTCACAGGATGTAAAATAAGTAACTGTCCGAGAACTTATGTTTCAAGAAGAAATATTTCTGAGGCGAGGTGAAATCGATGAACCCACCCTGTAAGTCATCCCAGGCCGGAGCGGGAAGGTGAATTAATGAGCACTCCTCATCACTAATTAACACATAAAAACACAGCTCTCATCATCAAGCAAGACCCGGAGTCGATCGCTTGCCCTGCATGGAAAGGATTGCATCAGATGATCTTTAGTTAGGGGAGGAAAAAGGAAAGAAGGAAGGGTTTTGGTGATATAAAGCCATAGACAGTGGCTGGGTCTCACATCACAAAGGTCTGTCTGATTAGGGGACGCCGGCGCTCACAGAGAGAGCAGCTCTTATAACAGCCTCCACCACCTCATTAGTCTGGCCCAGCAGCAGTGTGCCCCCACTATTAACCGCTAAATGAAAGACCGCCAACCGTGATTACTGAGGGGAAGTCCCCTGTCGTCTTGGGGATAAGAGATCCCACACACACATTCACAAACTCACACTTTGGACTTCTATGATAGTGATTTGAAGGCCCTTTATGAAAAGGGATAAAAGCAAAAGTGGATATTTTACACGCCATCAGTCACAAACCATTTGCTCTAAAGCCCGGCACATGAACACTGGAGACATCAAGCAAACCTTGATGCACCAACAAATTGCCTGCACTGCACCAAAATGAAGGGGGAAAAAAATCAACAAAACCTTGCATCGCTTTCATTCAAAGATCACATGAAGATTTCATTCGGGTTTTCAAGCAGCTTAATAAACACATGAGTGAGACAGCTCGGGGAGTCCTTGAGTCAAGGAGATGATACTCAATGTTTTAGAGGGGATGGCAAGGCTCCAAAGATGCATCCACTAAGTGTGTATTTGTAATTCTTATGAGAGTGAAATTATGGCACATTATCGCATAATATGCAGAGAGTGATTATGTAATGCAGGCGTACTCTGTCTGTGCTTTAATGTACACACCCTCAAGGAGCCCATTGAATAAATGAATGCACTTATATACAATTAAATGATCAAAATTTTGCATCATCAGCTCAGATGACCTGACTTTCAACCTTTTAAATGGCTCATCCAAACATCAGCCATCATGTCAGAAAAGCATTCAAAGCAACAGCCAAGGGGACAAAAGCCAACTCAAGTCCTTCAGTCAAATCTTAGTGCTTTACTCATTTCTTTGAGGTGCCACATTGACCACAAGTGAATGCAAAGTTCTCCTCATAGGAACAGGGTCTCCAATTGACCCCCAGTGTCTGTTCATAATTATCAACAAAAGTCCCTTTAAAAAAAAAAACATTTACAAGAAAGAAGGAAAAGCAGTCTGCCTTTATTTAGCAATCACAAGGCTAGTCTAGGCTGGCTACACACTAGAGGGTTTCAACTTGATCCTCTTCTTCAAGCCACTGAAGCTGGGCACACAATGTTTGACTTCAGGGCAGTGCTGATCAGATTCGAGGTGAATAAAGGGGTGATATTGAAGTTGGGGTGGATTTCAGCCCATTCATATGTTGTTTATCATTCATTGAATGGGCAGACGCAATAACTGATTATAGTACAGTAAGCTGTCCCAAAATGTGTGGATTTCTAGAGTGTGGCATTTTGGTTGTACAAGTGCATTCACTCACACAATGAGAGCAGAGCAAAGGGGTGAATCGCAAACTTCAGGCTTAATTTCTATTTGTGCTATCAGCATTTAAAATTATGGTAACAGAAAGCATACCTCTATTATGTGTCCAACCTTTTTTTTAGGAAATACAGTGCTTAACAAATTTCTTAAACCACATTAACAGCATTAGTGATAACCAGATTTTTTTTATGTTTCTGTAATGCCTAATAAACCAGAATGTAGAGGATCTTTCACCAAAATGATATATTGAATGCAGTTTTATTGTTATTGATGAATTTTCAAATACACAGTTTTACAAAAAACAGAAAAAAAAGTAAATTAATTCTTAATACATATTTCAAATTATGTTTTTTTACTTGCACCAGAACATAAAAAAATGTTTTAGCTTGATTAATTTCTGACTTCTTATATAAGCCCAAAAAGGTCTATAAAATTACATCCAGTTTGATATTTCTCATTCCTCATCCAAATGAGTGAAATCAGTAATAGCATTTTTAGTTTTAGACAAGTTTTTGAAGGTTTTCTGAAACATCTCTTGCTGTTCATTAGTTGATGAAGAGTTGGAGGGTCAGTAAGAGGCCAAGTGGTTGAGAAGATAACACTGGCACTGACACTAGCTGAAGCTTGCATGTACAGAGCCTGAGTTAGCTGAAGGTCGAGATGTTGTGGCAACAAAGGGCTATGCAGTTGATTAGGTAACTCCTCAGAAATGTTTGTAAACACAGGCAGGGTTAGGAGTCTCTTCACTGAGCACTTATCCTTCCACTATGGCACAAATGCATTGTGCTTGTCTCAAATATGTTTTCTCAGTTTGATGGCAGGTGGTCTAATGAGTTTGTTGAGCACTGCATATGAGAAGGCAAGAAATAAAGGTAGAGTTTCCACTGGCAGATGATTCTTATCATTTTAAATCCATCTACTAGCAGTATTTGCTGATGATGTGTGTCCCATAGCAGAAGTGGTTTTGTCTGTTGTTGTGCATGAGTCATACAAAAGAATTATCAGAAGTAGCCAAGCAGACTTGACATTAACCTCCATCTGCACAGTGTGAATGCATGACTTGTACACACTTGTTGTGCATATTAAAAGATTCAGATGTACAGAGCAACATGTCATTTGACAACAACTGAAATACAGCATAACACCGGCCTAAAATACACAGTTTATAGCTGGCTTAAGTAAGCCTTATCCAAGGCATGACTAAGTATGTTATTGGTCCATTTAAACGTTGTGTGAGATGTCAAAAGAGTATTTTTAATTGCATCCAATGGGATCAAAGCCTCCTCGAAATCCAAGTTAGGCTGCTCTCAATGGCATACCTTAAATAGCCATTTTCAGTATGCAGACCAGGGTGAGTCATCTGCCATACGCTGTGTGATTTTACACCTCTCAAACATAACAGCACCTAAACATAACTTTACTGTTTTCTACCTTTCAATTTGACTAAACAGAAAACACACCAGGACAGCACAAATAGATCTTCAAGACTGTTATTCTTCTTAGGTTCAGTTTAATTGCTAAAGTTTGTGTAAGGTCTCACATTTATCAAGTCTCTGCTGTGAAGTTGTTTGTGAAGAACAGCAGGCGTGTGGTCAAGTAGTCTGGCAAACAGTCTAGCAAATTGTCTGGTGTCTGTTTGAACAACTGAAACACTAAGAATCAGTTCAAGCTGTGCTTTTTACATGGTTTTCCAATGTTCTTAAATTGGTTAAGATTAGAAATAGTCTAGTGTGTAGCCAGTCTGGGCTGTTAAAAGCTTAACACTTAATGAACATCTGGATAAACAGTTTTATTGAGGGATAGATTAAGATTTAGAAATGAAAACAGAAACTAAACTTGCTGTTTTTCTTTTAAATTTGAGCTCATTGTTGTATTCTGGTTTCATCTCGAGTTGTGAACAAGACTCTCGATCTTAAAAGCAACAAGAAAATAGCCACTACAATCAAACCTTTTACTGTTCAGTCACATTCCATTTGACAGACAAAATTCTAACACAGGTACAGCTCTGGATCCAATATTTCCCATAACGCAACCTCTGCAGCAAAATTGCAGCTGAAATTACTCAAGGGATGTCACTCGGGTGATTTGCTCAGACTTGATAAAGCTCCCCTCAGAGCCACAGGATTTATCACACAACCATTTCACATGCCGTTTGATAGTCCCCATGACTCATACATCAACTTGGACATGAACAAATCGCAGGGTGCCCCTTTAAGCACGAGCAAGAAACACGAGTAAAGGGAATTTTGAAGTACTCACGGTCGTTGCAGTGAGTCCCAGTGTAGGACGTCATTGAGCAGTCACACGTGAAGTTCTCCCACTGCTGTATGCACACACCCATGTTGGCACACGAGTCTTCCTGGCAGGTTGTGCTTGGGCCTAGGAACGAATACAGAGGAGGGGGAACGAAAAAGATGCCACAGGAAAGCAGTTAAAAAACAATTAAGAGCTGCTTCTGAGCCTTAACAATGCAGGGCCCATGCAGAAGAAATGCACTCTAGAGAGAGATATATACAGCAGAACAAGACGGAGTAAACAGTGCCACCACAGGAAGCCTGACCCGGAGTACAATATGCTTCAAACACATTCTAGGGGAATCCTGTTTCATGCTGGCAAAGCAGCAATCGTAGTGAAAAGCTTGAAGCAGAGATGCCAGGGTTTTAAGAGGAAGACAGCATGCTTCGAATGAAGTGGGAGCACTGACATTTAAAGTTAATTCCTGTAAAAAACAGCTGAAAAGGGTACAATCATTGTTTTAGTCTGCATTCATGACTTTTCTAAGGTCATTCATACACAGTGACATCTAAGTTGGGCATTCAGATACCATGGTAACTATACATTGTATATGGATCCACATTTTGTAGTGAAATTATGTCTGCAGTTTAGGGGCAACCTGTGGTCTAAACTCACTTGCCACTTTCTTATTCTGTAGCCCTTACATTATTATCTGGCTCTAAGGCTTACTGCGGTTATTGATAGCCAACCGGCCTCAATGGTCACTTGTTTTGAACTGGGGAGTCCCTTCTTGCTAAATAATTGTAATCTAGGGCACTTATTGTTGTAATGAGGTACCTAAACCATCTAATTTTCATATATAGAGCACCCCTGATCCTCCTGTATTCTCAGTCTATCTGAAATGCTCTGTTGGATCTCCTGCCACTTTCAGACCCTTTCATACTAGGCCCATAGGAGGGACCTATGGAATGAGCCAAAGCCAGTTACTGGAGCTGTTAACAGTGGAAGACGGAGAAGTCCTGGGGCTGCAGACTTTTTTGAGGTTTAATCTTGTGCATAGAATTACTCTATCATGGGAGAGAGATATGTGCCACTCACCAAGGACCATGTAAATCTATTTTATGGACTCTTTAAGACAATTTAAATGGTGTAACATTAGTATTCAACAGTGAAAATCAATTATGAAATGAGACATGTCACTACCTGCAACAAAAGTAGGCCATTGTACCCATTTTAGCAATTCATTGGGCCAATCTCATTGTTGATTGATTTCTACAAGTAAGTCATGGATATATGCTGTAAATATGAACAGATAAACAGCTTTGTAGAATATCATACTGTATTATATAATGTGAAGAAATGTTTTACATTTTGCCAATTTTTGTGGCTAAAGACAAAAATTATACTAGCATGTGTGTTAACACACTTGTATTTAGCCTTTATCTTACCGCTGTGAGAGTAAATATGATGTTGGACCCAAGTGAGGGCTACTTTTATACTTTAAAGTTCATTTACTCCAGTCTGGTCTGATAAATGCCCATATTTAGTCCAACCAAAAAGAACTTCTATTGTACAATAATTTAAGCCTTACATGTTCAGCTTCCCTTCCTTATTGTATTTATAAACACCCTTTACAATGCCATATTTTGCATATGAACCTTGTAGGGTGCCAGCTAACTTAAAATGACAATTCAAGATGAGAAGTGTCAGTCAAATAGCGATGTGTCATTCGCAAACAAGCAAAGAACTTTAATGTTACTGAATACAGGGCCATTTGGGAGCTGAAAGACCAGCTCCTTCTACTGCCAACTGATCCTGATCTTTCAAAACAGCTAGAATTTCTATTGCCACAAAGAAAGCTGATGGGATGTAAGAAAACATTTTCAATTACTACCAGAGGTCATGTTAGTAGTTTTAGTGTGCCAGAACATGTTAAGTCTGCACTACAAAATAAGTCCAGAAACAGCTAACCCAGATGTCCTCCATTTGCAATCTCTTGCTATCAGATTGCATCTCATCTTCTATCAGCTTTCATGTACGTTCTTCAAGATTAAAAATTACCACTTGGTCTCCGAATGCCCAGTTTGGATATTGCTGTAAGTTGTAAACTAAGTCCTTAGCAGCCGATGAATTGGACTCCAGTCAGACTGATGTGATGGCACTGTCAACATCCCTTCATTTCCATCTGTGTGAGAGTGTGTGCAATCGGACAAGCATGCAATTTATTCTCATTCCAACAAGTGATTTACAAAAAGTTTTATCAGAGTAAAACTTCAAACGCTGCATTCCCTCTGTGAACAAGCAAGACGAGACGTGGAGAAAATAACCTTTTAACAGATGACTCATGGATAAAAAACAGTCCTAATAATACACATCCTTATAAAATGGCTCTAAGTGGTCCTTCCTATTTACTTTTCAAACACTCCTTTCAGTGCGGAGAACACTAGAAACACTAAACAGACAGTATTCATGAAGAGAGAGTGACACACAAAGAGAGCTGGAGAACATGTTGCGCATACCTTTGTGTATGCACTTTAGTCAGGCAGAAAGTTGAGGAGGGTATTCAAAGTCAAACTGGATGTGTGTTTGCTATTCCTCTACACCACACATGGCTCCTACCTTTGAATACGTTTACTAAGAGGGAATGCAGATAAGGACAAGCGCACAGCATAGATAACGAGATAAACAATTCCCCATCGGAGTCTAGACAGACGCAGGAGGGGAGACCTTGACAAAACCTTTCTGAAAACAACTATATAAATCAAATTAAAGTAAAAAGACAGTAAATAAAAAGACAGACAAATGCATGTGTTGAAGAGCAGGTGTCTAATGCAAGACAAAGTGAAGAAGACAGATCAAGTTTGCCAGCTGAAAGTGCATTTACTGTGTAATGTACGGCAATGGTAGTCAACCAGGCACGCATATATATCCTCACAATCCATGAGAGTTAACTTTGTTTATATTCACACAACGGTGCTTGTGTGTCAGTGGGTGCAACAGAGGATTTCGCCGTGTTTGAGTGTGTCGGCAGGAGGTCGCTCGCTCTCTGAAAAACACTCATCTGGGTTGCATGATAGCTTGTGGGAAAAAAAAATAAAAACGAGAGAGGCCTGATAAATCGGCAGCACACAGGCGGTGTTCAGACATGCAGTGACAGCCTCTTTCTGCTTGTCGACGCCCCCCTGTAATGTGTCACCGCTGGCATTTTCATACAAGAGCACAGAACCCCCACAGAACTGTCGGAGTCTGCCTACAGACTGTTGAGACCAGGGGTGGGCAACTGATGGCTGGGGAGTCGTAGGCGTCCCCCTTATATTCTCAATGCAGTTTGAGATTCATTGTCAAATATCAAGAAACATGCAGGGCAATGTGCAAACACAAGCCCCATCATGAGGGATAGTTATGGGCAGTGATTTTTCCAAAAAGCTATTAATCAAACACTAAAAATACGACACTTCAGAGTGCAGCAGTGATGATAGATTGACTAAAAGTCGAACAGTAATTTAGCTTCTTGTGAGTTGTACGAATGTTGATAAAAAGCTTGACACTGACACATTTTTCATTTCAAGATAATCTTCACAAATAAACACCATCAATATATAATTTCTGCAGCACAGCAAAAAGCTATTTACTTTTGCAAATGATTGGCTATAAAGGATCTATACAGTGCTGTGAATTAAGAATATAGAACATATTTTTTGGAGAAAATTCAGCATCATCTCACCGTTTTTTGATGCTTGTTAGCAACAGATCTTGTTGGACATAAAAAAAGCCTTGACCATGCACAACATTATGAAAACATATTAGTATTAGGTAGGGTAGCCAATATTAGATTGGGATGCCACCAATATATAAATTTTACTGGATGTTTTCAATGTGACCACTGCTTTATGTAACAATCAGATGGAAAAACAAGTTAACAATCATTACCCTCTTGAAAAAAAACAAACTGTTGATTTTTACATGTATTCAGTTATAATAAGTTGAAGACACATGGTAAATTTATATACCACTGAAATAGGGATGTAACGGTATGAACATTTTGGTTATCATTATTTTCGCGGGTTTGTTGCAGTGTGCTCAAAATATTCAAAAAGTACTTTAACACAGTCTTGAAATCATTTAACCCCTTTAATAATAAAATTTTAACAGTTCTTTTGTCCTTTTTAGTCAATAATTGTGTTGGGAAATGTCCTATAAGTACATTTGTTTAAACCTTTTTCATTAGAAATAAATATAAACAATTCTGGCAGGTATTTGTCAATATTATGTTGTAAATGCTTAAACAGTCTGATATTACAACAAAAGAAAACAACGGATTTGTACTTTAAACAGGTTTCTCTTCATGTACAATTGCAAACGAACATGATCAAAGTTTTTAGACGATCAAAAATAAATTTAGCCTATTTTTAGGGATGCACCAAAATGAAAATTTGTGGCCGAACCCGAAGAAAATATAAATGCTTGGCTAAATACCGAATATCCAATGCAGAGACAAATTAATTCACCATATTTTTTAATAGTGCATTAAAAGCTTAGAGTACATTTTTAGACATGTTTTAAAAGAAAGTAACTGTTTATTGAATATTACGGGGGGGGGGGATACCATTAGGCCTTGCTATTAGCTCACTCCAATGAAGGCCGAATATGGCTTCTTTTTGCATTATTCGGCCAATTATATTCGGCTACCGAATATTCGGTGCAACCTTGCCTAATTACATACACTCACACATTATTGTTTGCCTGCAGCATTGGTGTCCATGTTTCCATGTTACAGCTCGTTACATTCGACCATGTTCAGGCATTTTTTTATTTATTTTTTGTTTTACTAACGATAGTCAATGATGCAGTTAGCCCCCTTCATAACTCTCCTCTGGTCTCCCAGAAAATTCTGTTTAATCGCCTATATTTTACTGAAGTAAGGCTCACTGAATCCTCTCTCCCTCTCTCTGCTCGTTTACTCGAGGAGTTACAGCAGTTTTAATCAAACCGGTAACTATTACATCCCTACACTGAAACACACTGAACAATGAAAAATAGTTTGGCTGTTATACATTTTATAAACGTCTGTTCTTTAACAGAAACAGTGAACATACAAATAGCTGTCAGCAGCTTCATAAAACTCTCTTTGATCGATAACTACATGTCTGAAGTAATATTTTAAGTAACAATTACTACAAACCTGGCAATTTTCATTGAATAGCATCAAAATGTCCTTTGACATGGGTTGAATAAGTTTAGTAGAGTCAATTAACCATGACCATCATCATCTATGCTTGACTCAAAAGGATAAATCTTTAATAAATAAACATTTAACAATATTTTTTTTCATCTGTAACAATAGAAATGATCTTTCTCAACAACATCAGTCGTGGCCTACACATTTGAATGGGAACCAAAACATGCTATAATATCATTTTAAAAGTATTTATATAATATACTACAGTTTAATATGCTGCAGTCCACATATGCAAGTATCTACGGCAGAAGCTTGTTTTCATTTATTCATCCATGCTGCGTTGTCTCCTTTCCCTCTTTCCATCTATTTACTAACAGTTCTTTTCAGAGAGCGAGTCACCTCCACGACACCCAAGGGGACATTTATTGCCATGGTGACACCCACAATGCATTGCACACAGCAGGCTTTCAAGCGAGCAAGGCCTCCGAGAGGCTGGATTTAACCCTCTACCTTGCAGGTCGGCTTTGGTGTAACCAACTTTGTTAGCGCAGAAAGAAAATAACAAACAGAACAAGAGCAGAGCGGAAAACAAGAGTAAAGGTTAGTGAGGGAGCAGCATTGTTAGTGTTTAGTAAAAAAGTTTGTCACTTTGGCAGAGAGCAACAGTATTAAAGCTGTCTGAGGTCTAATGCCTGGAGAAGCAGCTTCTCTAGCATCATAAACCCCAAGATCTGAGACAGTTTCTGACATCTACTTGCACAAATGATAGTCAAATGTTCTTCTTCAACATTCTGTTGTGCTTTGATTTAATGATTATTTCAAGCTTTTGCTGCCATCTAGAGGTTAAATGAAGAGGACCTGAGCTGTAATGGGCATTGAAAAACAGAACTTACTCTGAGACACAAATGCTTTAAACTATTCATAGATTCAGATAGTGTTGACTTTATGCTCTCTTAGAAAAAGTGCAAAGCATCACTTCTTATTGAACACTCATTAAAGTTGCAGTACTTGAGAAACTGTTATTCTAAAAGTACATTAACAGCATCTTATTTGTATTCTGAAATAGCTGTTACTAGTCTGCCTTAAGATGCAAGTTTGGAAAAAAGAAAACAATGCAGGCAGGGAGTGTTAAGAGTTTAACAGAAAGTTGGCAAAAAAGCATCTTCCCTTTCAAACACAGTGCAACATAATGAATTACTGGTTCTTTGGCTTGTCTTTGCTTTATTTGCTGTCACAATTTGGTTCAAAAGGATTTCCTTACCCATTTTTAAGTACTTCTAGTCACTTCAAGTCATAATGAAGCAGTATAAAAAGTTAACAAGCCATTAAAGGAGAAAACTAAAGACAAATCTGAATCATTCTTCTAAGCTGTGACAAATGCCTGGCAGAGGGAAAGAAATAAGTGGGATTAACAGCATCAGCCTGTGGCTTTAAGGGCTACTAAAGAGCTTTGTAATTAGACTAATAAATCTCACGCAGCAGGTCATGATTCTTAAGGGCTATGGCCCATCTGTACCTTCACAGCCACGCTCGATCTGTCCGCTGCGGAAAAGGGCGTCGTTGATGAGGTCTGGCAGGCGGCCGTTGAGATCGACTGAGGCCAGGCAGCCCTGGAAGCCCTCCCGTGAGACGACCAGCTTAGGAAGGTTCTGGTACATGTTGGGGCCCAGGCCGCCAATGAAGAGGTCACCTAAGGGAGAGGCAGAGAGGGGGAGAGGGGGAAATGAGGTGTGAACATCATTTAACACCTCTTCTCATTAGTATAACTATTAAGCTTAATTTAATAGCAGCTTAACTATAACCACTGTAATTATCAATCTCAGTCCACTCCATTTCATAACCATTATAGCTGCTAATGTAAATATTTGAACAGCCTCTCTATCCATGCCTGTTGCTGTTTAAACTACATATACATCTACTATAATAACTATCATTATAGCTTTGTAGAGAGGATTATGATAAGGACAGGGCTATACTGTATACCCTTGAAACTTTTGCTAAATGCTTCAAAGTGCAGTACTCATGGCAAAGGACTTATTAGTATTTCTGAAGTTGGGCTGTACCAGATAACTGACAATCGTGGCTGAAAGGGCTCCCAGCAGTGCTGCACCTTTACGGAGAACGAGCTCTGCAAACCAGTAAGGCCTGGTACACACACATCTAGACTTCTAAAATCCTAAATGATTTTGAAACAGTAAGAGAGCCAAACAGGGAGATAGATGATGTCAGATTTATCCGTTTTGTTCCTGTAGTGTGTGGTGTGTCAGAAATGGAGACATAGAACACCACAAGCTAAGTGATCCATTTTCCAAGAAGGCAGTGCCTCTGCTCCCACAACTTTTGATCTGCCGTGAACACAGCCAACTTCAATAAAAATAGAAATTGTGGACAACATCAGGAGGGTAAATGCTAGGCTAGCAGTTAGCTTCCTGGAACATCCTTAGTACTTGTGTTTTCTATCCAGTTCCTCTCCTTATCAGATTGCTATATGTAATGTACAGCTTCTACTGTTTAGACATGCATGTTTTATAAATAAATCAATTAGTTGGACCTGCATTTTTCTCTGTTTCTAACTTTATGCTTTGCTTTCACTTGTGTGGCCAAGGCTATATTAGCTTCCTGCTTCTGCCAGCTTGCCTGATTGGCTTTGCTTTGGTCCATGTAACAAAACAAAGGACGTGATTTGCTAACATCAGTGCACTCCACTCACATCAGGACTTCCGGTCGTACATATTGAATAGGTTTACTATTTACAATTTCAGGTCCTCTTATGAGTGGATAAAACAACGCTTAACAGATCTCACACCACAGGATAATCAGTTGAGATAATCTTTAGGACCTCGAGATAACCAAGCCTTTGCTGAGTTTGATCAGAAGCACAGATTCAAGCCAAAAGTCGGCTTGATTGTCGCATTGTGTGTATCTCGCTCAAGGTACACTGCTATTGACTGATACAGATTAGAGCTGAAACGATTCCTCGAATATTCGCGAGTACTCGATTACAAAATATCCTCGAATTAAATTTTGTGCCTCGAAGCCTAGTTTAATAAATAATTATACATATAAATATATATCTGGACTACTACACAGTGCACGGTGTTTGACACAGACGGTAATTTCTGTGGCAAAATGCGCCTGCTACCTCCGCTGCTGCGCGGCTTGTAAAATCATGAAGGAAGAGAAAAGAGAGGGACAGAAAGGAGAGAGTCCACAGAAGAAATGGCAGAGAGTGTCCCAAGTGTGTGGTCACTACAAGAAGGGACGAAAAGAAAACACAGTGCAGTGTGTCTGATGTCAAACAGAGTTAGCTTAGCATGTAGCTTAGCATGATAGCACGTCGTTAGGGCTGCAACTATTACTATTACAGCATTTTAAATATGCTCATCACAGACATGCGTCCTTTTTCCATGGTGGCGGACACAGGATTTAAGAACATGATCAAGGATTTCAATCCAAACTACACAATGTCCTCCAGAACACACTTCACAAATATAATTGCAGAATTATATCACTGCTTTGTAAATCAGTATTGTATTGCCTTTGTTTTAAGTCAGTACTGCTTTAAACTTTGAAAGTTGTTAAAATAAAAACCCTTTTCTGAGGAATAAACAGCATTTGGTTGCTCATTTTGAAAGCCCTAACATGTTGCATTGTATACAATTGATTTATTTGTTTAAAAACAACAAAGTATATTTTGTTAGAGTACTCGAGTACTGGAAGAAATAATTGACAGAGTACTCGATTCCAAAATTACCCGATAGTTGCAGCTCTAATACAGATACTGTATTTGAGTACTGTAAAAGTTTTACATAAAAACAAGCCATCAAAATTTTTTTGGTCAAATGTATGATTGGTAGAAAAATTGGCAAAAATCCAGTCAGTGCCATAATATTCAGAAGCCATCAAGGTAAAGCTGCATTCAAACAGAATGCAACTTCACCATAATCGCATCGCCCATTGAAGTCGTGTCGAGTGTCCAAACATACCTAATTTTGGTCATTGTCGCCCATCCCCCTGGCTCGTTGACATCTCATCTGCTCGAGCTTCACCGCGAACATATCATATATCATATAACAGGATGTATAAGCTGACATTATTCCAACTGTTTCCTTTTCATTTACCTACCAACCACAAAACACTGCAGCTGATGCCCTGCAGCAGCTAAGTCTGGGAGTTTTCCGCGGCCCATCTTGGTGGAACTAAATTACTGACTGACTAATATTTCCCACATGGACACAGATTGTCACTCTGTAGTCCGGAATAAAAACTGTCTGTCACAGGTACCTCCACACACGTACACACTGCTGATTGGCTGTTGCCGCACAGCCACACGCAACATCCCCTGAAAAGATCAATTTTTTGAACCTCCACAATGCTTAACAAGCAAAGTGATCGCCTTGAAAGCAGTCAACATGTCGCCGGAGGGTTAACCCTGGCCCACTGCAGCTGTACGCCGATCGCTGAGGACGCTCAAGTCGCCTTCAGTGTGTAGGCACCTTGAGAACACATGATGAATGTCTGTTCAATCACATGGGTAAGTTATAGAAAATGTCAAGGTTGCAAAAATGGGACAGGCTTGAGTTTGTGATGTTTAATCTTAATCGTTTTTTTTTTTTTTTCGTTATCCACAAACTAAGTGTCAGGACATAGGCCCCTGCCCACAGCCCAATTGCATTTTTGACCCCACTTAGTGTTTTGGGGCATAATTAAAGTTTGAATACATCCGTTCATAATATAGTAACAATCAAAGCACCATCCCCCTCCGTGGCCACTTCAGCTATACACTTAGGATTACTCAGTCAAAAATATAACAATTTCGTCTTTGTTAGGTCCCGTTAATGTGGCAAACAAACCCCACATCCCCATCACCACTCTGAAGTGTACCCTCCACAGCCTGACATTCATGGCCTGAGTACACTGAGCGCCAGTTCAAATCCACTAATAGGCTCAGCAATGTTATATACTTCTAGATGTAATAATTAATTTGATGGAAAGTTGGCAAGATAAGTTAAAAAAGAAAAATATCTGTAGTATTTCAAATTATCTCTGAAGTTATAGGTCAATGGACATGGTTTTAGCTTATGAGTAAGTGCCAGTGTAACTGTTAAGGTGCTTGGTGGCAAATAGATGATGAAAAATTAATTACACCCAGAAGAAATTCTATTTGTAGATTGTGTGTGTACTCCTGAAGTTCATCTGCTCCTCTGTGTGATACAATTAAATGAAATATTTTTGCTTATATGCAACAGTTCAATACTCATAATATGAAAAGATATATGTTTCTTAAGTCTAGGCCTAGTTGCTGGATGTATGAATAATAGGTTTATGACAAAGGTCATGTCAAAATAACAAGGATCCATGTAGTTCAAAGTTTATTAGATGCATTAATATGTTTTTTTTCTAAAGTTTGGAATATGTAAACCCATATCACATCACAAGCTCAAAAAACAAGGCTAAAGGAATTACTGCAGTTTATGGGTCATTAAAGTAATTTGTGCTCCCTGAGTTTAATGTTGACAAAGGTCCCTCCACGTCTTTGATCGCTGTCCTTTTTTTTTATCTGAGTGATTCGGGGCATCTTTTTACCTGCTGTCATGCTTGCAGGTGATTGGCTGCTGTCAGATCATAAAGCAGGAAAACTTTATGCCCAGTAATAATTAAAATGCAGATGAGTGATTAATTAAAACATTTTAGCACCTCAGATTTATAGCATCACCTCTGTCAGGAAAATGAAGAACTGATTATTTTGTTCTACATTATCTACAATCTGAGATTTGGACATGTTGAGTCATTTCAGGTCAGAAGTAAAAGTAAGTTTAAGTCAGACACTGTTCATTTTGTTGAGTCAAAGTTTTCTTTGGTCTCTTACTAGCCAAGGTCGTGTGCTGGCACACTGTCAGGGATAGAAATGTGTGTGAGGATTAAATGATCACCTTTAACCTTCAATTTGAAGATAATAATCTCAATGTCCTTAAAAGCGTTGATTTGCTACCTTTCAGGTCCAGGTTTTTGGCTCCGTTCACATTCTGCGTGACTGACTTTGAGTCCACCTTGAGCGTGTGTGTGTTGGAGGCATCTCGCGTGATGACCACGTTGTGCCACTGGTTATCGTTCAGCGGGTTGTCACTGTTGCCCTTCAGCAGACTAGGCCCATTCCCCAGGTCGAATACATAGTGGATAAACCTGAAAAAGGTGAAGCACAGTAGGTGGGAACATCAGAATTTTGGTATGTCTTAGTTAAATTCCATCTATATTCATTAAAATATCATAGATTAGCATGTAGGAGGTGAAACAAGAACCCTTAAATGAAAGTCTGGCCATCATTAAACAATACAAGACCTGGAAATGAAGCAAAATCTTAAGTTATATTAATATATGGCAAAGATATAGCGTAAACAATATTATTGCAGTGGCAGAGATTGTGTTTTATATTTTTATAAAATTTTAACAAAAAGAACACTTATTGACCATGACATAATTTGGGGAAAATGTAATCTTTAGAACTCAGTTTTGATTATTCTAATTTATTAAGGAGTATTTTGAACACAGCAAAAAAATAAATAAAAACGCCTTACAAACACCCTCATAATATCATGGCAAAAACAAAGGTCTAAAATATCTGGGATTGGGTCGTTTATTTCTTCGAAAATCTGTCTTATGAACGGTACGTGAATTTGAAGAATGGACTGGATGTCTTTAATCGGCACATCAGATGGACCATTTAATTTATTCACTAATCCATCTGGGAGAGACCCCACAGAAAGTGTTTAGGAGGGCGAACATTTCCAGAAGTACATCCAGCATGTGATTAGATGATTGTTCCATCAATCAGCATTTATTATGGAGGCCAATCATATAATGAAGCTACTGTACTACAGAATGTGAGCCACATGTCAGAAATGGAGCAAAAATATCCTTACTACCAAGACATTTGGTATTTGTTTTTTCTTTCACTAAAGAAATGCGATCCAGATCTGATACAACTGCTACTAAACCTGTTAGCATCCCTGTAAGTGTAGTCAGTTCCTGCTGTCATCTCATAGCTCACTCCTGTCCTTGCTCTAAAGAACACTGATTTGCTCATCCTGCTCTGGGCTGCTCACGGTTATTAGAGACTGGAGCTGTGCAAGGTGGGGCAAGGCCTGATTATAGACACTGAATCAGGTGGATCCAACTGCACTGCAAGGTTAATACATCATTGCTTCACACATATATATAGGTGTATATATAGACACATACACATGTATAGATAGATAGATAGATAGATAGATAGATAGATAGATAGATAGATAGATAGATAGATAGATAGATAGATAGATAGATAGATAGATAGATAGATAGATAGATAGATAGATAGATAGATAGATAGATAGATAGACGGATAGACGGATAGATAATGTGATATACGTCATGCTACAAAACTAAAAACTCTGAGGTGTGATTTTTAGTCTGTATTTCAGCCACAAATGAACAGCAACAAAATCTTTTTTTAATCAATGCTTGCATGCTATTTTTCTCTGGACTACGTCCTTCTCACCCTTTGACCAGCTCCACTGCAATAAAGTCGTTCCCGTCTCCACTGTTGAAGATGATAAATCCGTCCGGCGAGGTTGTTTTGAATTGGAAGAAGAGGTGCATTGTGGTATATGCCTGCAGTGTGGCTAAGCCCAGGTAGCTGCCTTTGGTCTTGAAGGTGACTGGGTCCGCGATGATGAAGCGCATGCCGAAGCGAGCGTTGAGCTCGCAGAAGTCGATGTCCCCATTCTTGCACATGTCGATGTATTGCATGCCGTTAAATTTAAGGCTCTGTGGGAAGAGTGTTAGAGAGAGTTTTAAAACAAGTTGTTGTTATCATAATCTATTCAAGTGCTATTACTTAAGAAAAATCAACCTAATTCTAACTTCAGGCAGCGATCCACAAAAAAAAAGATTGAAAAACATATAATTAGATAGGAAAGAATTAAATGTAATAGGCATCTTATTTTTCTGTAAATAACATGATAAACATGTTTGCAGAAATCAATTAAGCAGAATTGGTAATTAAGTTAAATGTATGAATATATGACTAGTTATTGTATCACAGTAACATAACAACTGAGTTATTGCAAATATGATACAGTATCAATCCCTTTCATCAACATTTTACATATATTCTTGTCTGTATGGGAGATAAAATAATGTTTCATATGTGTTTTTGTAGAACTACAAACCTATTATACTATTAATAATGGCACATTCGGATATAGCAAATAGTGGTAGGTAATGCAAGTTTGTTATAAATGTGGCAAAAACATTAACAGCATGGTGTAATTAGATATTGTGAAGTTTTTCAAAACCAGAGACGTTTTAGCAAGTGTAGACCGGCCTTTGCGTTGTCTCTGAAGGGTTCTGGTTGTCTCCTATACAAATAATCAGTGCCAGAGTTGTTGTCTTCGAGGCTAAATGGTGTGAAATCATTTCTATCAACAACAATGATCCAACAGTGTCATTACAATATTTGTAATTTACCTGAAGATGTCCAATGAAGGACGAGGGGGCGGATGAGACAAAACGTCTCTCTGTTAAGATGCCCGTCTCCACATTGTTGAACTCAAGACGGGTGTGGTCCCCGGCCATCAGACCTTAGGTGGAGGAGGGGAGAGAGAGGAGAAGAAGGCGAGGGATGAAGGGACGGAGGAGGAGGAAGGATACTGCAAGCAGACCTCAACCTAACAACGGCCGAGTTTTACTTTATGTCATGCAGATACAAGAGCCAAAAAATTCTCAAAATGAAGTAAAAAATAATGTGTATATGAAACAACTGATGAAATAAGATCTATATAAATAGGGTAGAAAAGGTGCATTGTTCATGACAGCTTTGTTAATGTCTGAGACATCAAAAAATATATTTAATAGGAAAGATCCAATAAGTAAAGACTTCCTAAAATTCCAAAATTGAACATTAGAACATAGAGCAATCCGAGGAATCAACAAACCTCCAACCTAAAAAGAGAAAATTAAATGGCCATGCATGTAACAGGAATTAAGAAGGAGCTACTCAATGTTTTACAAAGAATGATACCTTCAGCTGTGTCTTCATCCACTATTATTTTGAGGTTTTTACCCCGGCGGAGCACTCGCACCGAGTGCCACTCGTTGTCGTTGAGCTTTTGTCCAGCGTAAAGAACCTCAGGGCCTTTGCCTGAAGAGGACGGTTAGTTAGTCAGAGGAAAGGGAGAGCACACACACAAACAAAACTATATTTTGCCCTTGAACAGATGTAAAGAACTGATATTGTAAAGCTTGAAAAAGCTTCTCAGCACTGAACACTGAATGATTTAAAAAAAATGGACAACCTCCCAGGACCCAGAAAAAATGAGTTTGAGAACATGATCAATGTTGTCATGTTTTAGGAATATAAACTACCAAAATGTAACAGGGTTAAAACTTTTTCTTAAGTTTAATGGTATATTTTTGATAGTTGACATCAGGACACTTCATGTTGCTTCTGTATGTCTACATCTCTCGCACCTACTAAAACAATAACTGAGACTACATCAAATCAAAAGTGAGGTACTTTGGCATTTGTAATCTTCATGTTTTGACAATATTCCAAAGCCAAGAATGTTAATGGATTTATTGATAAATTTATTATAAATGCCTAGCAGGTACATACAGCATAAAGAAGAGCATGATTTTACTTCCACTGACAGAAACATTCTTATAAAAAAATGGATATTTACAAAAATCTGAAGGAAGATTTCATTTTGATATATTTTTCCACATCAGATTCATACATTAGATGGTTCTACAGCACCTTCAGTTTTAAAATGAGTAACATTTGCAGCATATCATTTTTTGCACTAAAGGAAAGGGCTGATTTATCACCGAGGTGTTTGCAAGTTTGTGAGTGTCCGTTCGTGGTGAGCTTGACATAATGTATTTACACTCGACAACAAGATCACAAATTCATGACCTACTGCCGTCAACAGCAACAACATTGATTGTCCTGAATATTTCAGCATCATGATGCCACAGAAGTTTGTGACCTTTCGAAAATATTTTACAAAGTTGTAACTGGTTAATTTTGAATTATACTCTAAGAATGACATAAATATGAATTTACACTTAATTTGGATATATTCACATTAACATATATCAAATAATTAATGATTAAGGATTCCCATGCGTTGTAGCAGGAATTCTGCCACTCATCCAAATTAGCTTATGCAGTACTTTAAAACTACTGGGCACCTAGAAGTTGACTATCCACACTTTTAACCTAAAATCTTTTGAAAATCTTCTTGTTAGCTATGTAATTATTATTTTAATAACAAAGCAGACTAAAAACAAACCATTATGTGGTTACATTTTTGAGATGATCAATCATAGAAGCCTTAAAATTCAATTAAGACTTAAGATGTAGCTGCAGAGTTGACAGCCATTCATAAAGGACAGACATTTTCTGTAACTCAACAAACAAAAAAATTCAGAAAAAAAATGGAGAGACTTGTGTGCCCTGCAGTTCAAAATTGGACGTCTGGGTACCAGGAGGATTTAGTTCAAAACAATTTCAATCCTTTGAATAAAAATCTGACAAAAAAAAGAAAACTGATGACAAGAAAATGAATCACACTGCAAAGCTTATCAAAAGAAAAGGGTATGCTGTTACTCAAGAATGGACTCAAAATGGTAAACTCAACAGATTACGTGTCTGTAATCAGATTATCTCAATTTATATGTCCCCTTATATTATCATTTTATCACTTGTGATAATTTTGTAACACTGCATATAAATTTCAAAAAGCATCAAGCTGAATAGACCTATGATCACAGTATGGTCACAGTTCCAGTAACCAGCTGTTGAGATTGTATGTGCTGCTGTTCTGACTTCCATCCACTAGAGGGCACAAGAGCCCCACTGAATGTCTGCAGACCAGAGCTGCTCTTTAAAGCCTTGAACCTGCTCACTGATATTGACCATGGATTTAAAACCCAAATAAGCAGCACTCCTCGGTCAGTAAAATTGATTTGTAGTACAGCCTCAGTTTTAAATTTGATGACTTGAATGCTTTCATCCTCAGCTGAACCCACCATGTGGGAAAAGGGCATGGTTACCCTTACATGACATTTCACAGGGTAATGTTTTATCTTGATGTTTTCAGGTCATTGAAACTGATAGAAAAATATCATTAAGAAGCTTTATTTAAACTCTGTCCATGTTAAAACAACTGTACCTGTCCTTAAACCTTATATGTTGAACAGGTAATATGTTTAAAGGCATGGACTGCTTCGTCAAACACGCCTGACTCCGACTGATTAAACTTTTTATATCAACTTTCCAGCTATTATCATTGATATGAATGTTAATGAGCTGTTCAACATTTATTGCCTTTAATACTGTTTATTTTCCTTCTCCACTTCATGATAATTACACTGTAGTTTATAACAATGACACAAAGATCAATCCACCCTCATACATGATTGCTAATGCTGATATCACATCTATTTTTACCATAATTATGGACACTGAAGCTTTACAGAGAGGATTTTATTGAAATAAGGAATGTTTTTTCGGTTCTGTAATTTTAAAGCACAGTGCTCATGCTGGAATAATGTTACAGTACCACAATATTTGACTTTTTATCTTTTGAGTATCATAAATGTTAAACTAAAAATGGTTCTTAATTAGAATAATAACAAAGGTATTTTTTCTTTATAGTTGTAGCTACAGTGGTAAAATTTTACTTTAGAAAGAGCCTTTGACCAGTTTTGTATTTCAGACTATGCTACTGACACCGTGATCCAAAAAGAGAGAAGCATTTAGCTGTTCATGATTCAGTGTCACTGTTGTGGATAACACGTCAGTCGTCAGATAGAGATCCTGTTAGATCCTGTTAGCTTAGCAGTAAAACAAATCTAACAAAATCTATGCATTAATTTTGTAAGCATCAATTTCATACGATGACAAATTGTCATATTTCCATTTATCTTTTACTGATGACACCACTACTAGAAGATAGAACAAGAGACTATCCAACCCACTTCCTGTTTTTACTCATGCCAGTTGGTTAGTTGGTATGTCGCTCGTGCTAAGCAGAAGGTAGACACAGCTGTGCTAGTTTTTTTACATGAAGCTATGTTATTTAACATGATATTTTACAGTTGGCCGAATTTATGATGTGAAAACATCCCTACTATGCAAGATTATATGGACCAAAGGAAGAAAACTGGAAATTCAAAAGCCTATGTAATATTCTTCCTTCATCATGGACGTTATGCTGGTAGCTGAAGTTATTTTGTTTTTTTAGTTTGTTTGTGCAACCAAGATAACTCAAAAAGTTCCCAACAGATTTTGTTGAAGTTTCAGGAGATGTTGGTAACCACACAAGAAAGAAGTGATTTTAATTTTGGTGGTGATTTGAATAAGAATATGGATCCAGGAATCATTTTAATGATTTTTTGACATTGTCTGATAGGGCAGATTTCCATATTTTGGATAACTCACCAATCAGAGCACTTGAAGTTTCCACTGAAACAAATGAGTGTGCCATTGCATTACTCTGCACAGTTCAATGTCAGACTTGTAAGCTATGAATCATACTTGTTTCTTACAGTTATGAGACAGCAGATTAATATGAAGCATGCTGCAACTCCATTACTGACAGTATAATTTACACATGAAAAAGGAGATACATAGTCAGCTATGTGCCATTATTATAGACAACATGAAGCAGGCAGGTCACTTTAAAACAAACACTACCCAACATATTTTATCAGTTTAAAGGGCAGTCTATGATCTGTTTTTACATTACACTCCTTTACATACATAAAAGAGCTCTCTCTTAGATCATTCCTGTTTCTCTTTTTCCATCTATTAATCTCATTTTTCTCTCCACAGGGGCTTTTAAAATAATGAAAAGTAAGAGTCCCTTTCATGAGTAAGAGCATATCGGCTAATATTAACTCTATACCATACTATAATCCCAGACCTGAAGTGTGTATTTAAGAGGGAAGGCAGGCAAACAAAGCAGGTCAGACACAGAACAGTATTTAACAGTGTAATTGTGTAAATAGCACAGTCCATAGAGTCTGAAATAGTAAATGCTCAGTGAATATAGGCATAGAGGGAACACTAAAGAACTATCTGCCTGACTCCATTAAAAATATGGGCTGCGTACAATATATAAAGTACATTAAGTCTGATTAGCATAACTTTGATCTCTGGCTATTACTTTCTCCCTCTTTATCTGTGAAATCCTCTTATCAGTCGCTAGCATTCACACACATTCCTGCCCTTACAATCTAGCACACAGGCTATAACCAAACATTGACTGAAGGAAGAAAAAAAAGAGGCTGCAGAAGAAGAGTGTTGACTTACTGGTGTTACAGTTTATCCTGACACAGTCTAGATGGGGAGGGGAGAATAAGTGACAGATGAAATCGCATCCTTCAAGGTTACAGCTGCAGACATCCAAGAGCAAAAAAAGCCACCTTCCGGGGACGGACACATGACCCCTGCGGCCATTTTAGCCTGGCTGGATACTGATTTTCAATCTAGCTTTACTGATACGGAGAATCCAATTTGATCCACATCTATGTGTTTGGGTATTTTAATACTTTACTCTGCCAATTCTGCTGATGCACTGATTTAGATGTGTGCATTTCGTTCACTACCATTCATGTAAAAAAAAAGAATGTTTCTAGAACTATAATGTTAGTCCTTTTTTACTATCATTTTTTATATTAAGCTTCATGTTTTATCTTTTTAGTTTCAAAATGGTCGCAAGAGATCCCATGGCCACATCGATTTTGCATCCTGGCAGCTGGAGCCAAAACATCATACAACTAATCCTCTAAGAAATTTAAAATCAATCAAAAATATGTGTTTTGTCTTGAAATCTGATGCTGCAATCTCAAGGTATTGGAGCTGTTTTTGGCAGGTGCATAAATCCATGTGACCAGGCCGGTCATGTGCCGTCAACCGCAACAGAAAAGTGGGAACAAACAGCCTCGAGCCACGCAGCACCAACACCGTACAGAGGAATCAAGTCCTGAATCACACAGTACAAAAAAACTTGTGAATTAAATCAATGTTGTTTCAGAATTACAAGCAATAGTCTAAATTATTTGGTAAATGCCACATTGCTCATTAAAAACATGAAATAAGGACTACAGATGTTCCATGTTTTTAGCAGCTGTGGCACCAGTATTGAGGTGTCTACCATTTGCATACCGAGAATAAAACATATGTGAAGCATAATGTATCTACTCTAGGCTGACTTGAATAAAAGCCTGCACTCCACTTAAATGTAGCACTCATGCCACCATCTGCAGGCGCGCTGGGTGCTGTGGCATCGGGCTGTTTGCCAGGCGGGCCGCAGGCTCGGGGCCTTTGAAGGGGTGAGTGCCATCTTTGAACAAGGCATGGGAGATGCCAGCTAGACCAAAAGGGTTACTAATGGACAGAGAGAAATATGGACCT
This sequence comes from Scarus forsteni, assembly GCA_036419115.1. Taxonomy (NCBI): domain Eukaryota; kingdom Metazoa; phylum Chordata; class Actinopteri; order Labriformes; family Labridae; genus Scarus; species Scarus forsteni. Next base: position 10,194,847 of record JAZDUH010000135.1, read on the forward strand.
GCTATCATGAGGAAAAATAAATAAAACATAAATAATAAAAAGGCCACAGAGACAGACCCACATGAGGAGAATGCAACCTATCAGTGCAGCACTTACTGTACAATGCTTACCTGGAGTTCTGAATAGATGGCGGATTATAATCTATATGTTTCTACGTGAACTTATGTAGTGCCATCTATTAAAAATCAAATTACTATGCTTTGGAAAATCTATTTATACACAATAATGAGCATGTTTTTAGTATGAGCTGTTCAAAAGATGTACTACAGAGCATTGAGAACTCTGTTAAGTTGATGGGGACGGATCAGACCACATGATTGTTGTAATCGTTTAAGGCGGCTTCATATCAGACAACACTTATAAAATCTTCTATCTTGGCCGGCAAACTGTAGACACTGTGGTGGTGATTCAGACCAATGATCATGTGCTTGTGTCATGACAATAACTTGTGTTTTTGGCCTGTGCAGAAGTTCATAGGCATTGGGATGCGAATGTCAATGAAGTCTCCAACAGAGGTGCTGGTGTGAGGCTAGCTATCTTGTGCTCAGAAGAGAAAGTCAGTGGAATTAAAGGTAGGGTCTGCCGGATTTTCCTTAAAAATAAATTAACTTTTTCATCTCCTATGGGTCTCTATTGATGTTTGATGGTGTCTTTGTTTAAATCACCCTCCTCCTCAGCCTGTATTTTGATGTTTTAGTTGTCTTGGGACGTTTTGGGAGGAGAGTAGCCAGGGATACCAGTGCGTAAGTGACTTTGAGTGTTATAAAATACACTAACAGAATGCTACGCAGACTGGCAAAGATGGCAGACGCTGCAGCAAAGAAAAAGCAGATACTATCAAGCAAAAGTGAAACGCTAAGCGAACAAAGCTTGGTCTGAACCTAGGTTTGGCTTTCATCAGCTTCTGAGCTCTGGAGAACCGTCCAGGGAAGAAAAGTGACGCAGATTAGCCGTCATGCTGTTGGACAAGTAAGGTTTGGACACAGGCGGTTAGCTTATGCTAAGTTGCCAATTTATTGGTTTTCCAGGTTTTCCATTACAACATATGTATTAATCTCAGGTTGTTTGCCGTTTAGGTACGAGCAGTTTAGGAACATTCTAAATACTGGTATCACTTGGATGATTAATTCAATCATAGATGTCAATACGGTGTAGTAGTAGTTAATAGTATTTATTTATGGACAATCGGACTGGGGAAGGTTGCCGAAGAGGGTGGGCACCCGCATCAGGTCACAAGGAGTTCAGGGGGAGAGGCTTTGTTTTAATTTTGCATTTAGAGACAGTAACGAAAAATACCTTTAAGGTGAGTCAGTGTCTTTTTGCAACAGGACCTGACATGACATTGTATGCATCTGATTAATTCAGTCTTGATTAGCTTCATGTGTTGTCAGTCAGGGAAACACAGATAGAGATACAGAAGGACAAGCCACAGTAGGATTCTGCTGTAGGACACAGCACTGTTGAGATCAATGGGAGTGTAAGTTTTAGATATTGAGCTTAACGGCATGACACTGGGCCACTGGTTTAGCTCACAACTTCTTAACCTGGACAACCAGATCAGAAGTTCTGTCAGCTGATCCTGATATAGATCAAACTGTATGAGTGTGGTGAATCCAAAATGAAAACTCCCACAGACAGGATTGCTTTGCATTTATTTAGGGAAGGCTAGATACCACTTCCGCATTGAAAGCATCGCCAAGGAAATGGCTCCTAAAAGTTATGGGTACACTGGCTCTTAAAGAGTGGCTCTCAATTTTTCCATTTGTCTTAATACTTGCTGGCTCTTTTTGTATCAACTCAATATTAAAATACTAACATAAATCATTGTTAATAGTCTGACCCAGGCCTAGACCATGTCCCATAGAGCCAGGGCTATATAAAGAAATACCTGGGCCCCTGAAAGCCCAAGTGAAGACCCTTTCCATATGTGATTACAGTTCAGTTCAAGTGCCCTCACATGATGATACTAATAGGAAAAAATGCCAGTAATGTTTTGGGGAAACAGGGTTTCATTCTTAGCCCAGGCGATCTGTGCTTCCCCCTTGAATGTTGCCATATTAATGGAGGGTGGAGGGGTGGAGGGTCACACTCCTCGGGTCAGACTTTCGTCTTCAGCCAGCACTGGGATGATGGATGTGATGCAAAAAGAAAAAAAAAAATCTGTTTTTTAGTTCTGCTTGTTCCCCTGTATGTCAACAAAAGGGAACTCAGAGGGGATAAAGAAGATTTTGGGAATTGTATTACTTCACTCCGGTAAAGTAAATTTAGATTTTTCGGATTTAAGAGTCTGACGTTTGATGATAGACAGCACTAAAAAAGCTGGGTTAGAATCTGTTAGAAATCATGTAGTCTGATCCGGCCTTCAGATAAATGGATATTAAAGTCTACAACAACATCTAATCATAAAGGCGGAGAAAGTACAACTCAGGCAAGTCAAAAAACAGAACATGCAGCTACAAAGACATACTACAAAACTTGCTTAGTAGACATTGAGTCTGGACCTTCTAGTAAAAACACAGAAACAGAAAGGCCTCCTCTTAAAGTCGACAGAGTTGACCCCATATTGACGGTTTATACGATACCTAGGTTGACCGTCAGTTTGACCCTCCCACTGTCAAGCTCCAGCCTCAGCGTGTCTGCTGACTCCCGCGACGTGGCAGCCATTAGCAGGCCAAAGGCTCGCTGGGACATGAAGCGGAGAGAGACATCCTCGGCCTCTGTGTGCATGACGTTTGGAATCACCACTTTCATGTACATGCTGCCATCATAGGAGAGGATTGATGCCTCTGTGGAAGACGGACAAGACAAAAAAATTATAATTAACAAACAGGGATCTTGTTTTACCATCCAAACTCACCATGGGAAAAAGGACTGTCTCTATTTTTGCCAAAAAAGATCCCATCATAGCAGGACAAATATATTACATATGCTTCATCTCCTCCTGACAGCTTTGTTTATGATACAGATGCCTCAATATGATGAATGAGGGAGTCTGCTTTGAAAGCAAATGCACAAGATAATATGCTCTGGGAAGAAAGGTGAGCGTAATTTAAATTTGGAGCACGCCTTTTGTCATGTAATTCCTACTCTATTCATGAAAAACATGCACATTCATGTCCCATATGACTGGCTGCAGCTGCATTCATCATTCAGAAAGTGACAGGTAAGTGCATGGGTTACACACTGCTTTTCACTGAACTGAAAACTCAAACAGCTTCCCTTTTTTATAATAAACCACCCTCTGTAATTTTCTGATGATGTTCTAATACGAAATTATCAAAATTTCATTATTTTTGTCATAATTTTCAGAACATGGTTAAAAAATATATCTTCCAGTCCAATTTTTAATGATGGATTTTTTACACAAATGCCTTCACAGTCTTCATTCATATGCTTCACTCAAAGCAAAGCCAACACAATGAGAGAGGAAGGTGAGGTCTGTAAATTTAAAATTCTAATATTCTGATGACCCCTTTGATATAGCATTTATAAACATGACCAGGGATGGACTTATGATTGTCAATTGGCCTGAATAGTCTCCCAGTACAACAATGATTTTGCATTCAGCAGAGGCACAATGTGTTATTTCAAGAACTTGTGTAGTTCCATCCTGTAGTTGAAAACCTACAATGAAATTTGTGAAGTACAGACCCACACCCAGTGGATATACTGCTCAGCCCAGCACTTCTTAAGGTGCACCTCCACAACAATATATACATACATACTAGGGCTGGGTATTTCCAGCAACTTCACGATACGATACGTATCCCGATACACGTAAATTGTGAACATTGACTATGCTTTAAGCAAAATTCTTGACAAGTTTAGTTTTTTTCTTATAAGAAGAAAAAGAACAAGGATGAGTTTTAAGTGGTTCTACAACTTGAGAGACATAAATTCAGATCCTCAAAGATGGTAGACCTAAGTTCAAATTTAGAACATATGCTTCATTATGTAGCCCGTCTTCTACCTTGAACTGTGCCACTGTTAACATTACCCAAAGTGTATTTACAACAACTGTCAAAATATTTAGGCTGAATCGATTCTGTAGAATCTGTGTCGATACACGTATTCCAAAGGAGTGCGATACGATATTTTGCCGTATCGATATTTTGAGCACAGGCCTAATACATACTGTATGCATGATGATAGCAGTGGCAGCAGCAAAATCAATTATGCTGTAGAATAATGATCATATCTAATCTAATTATATGCCATATACTATCACACCCATACAGTTTGGCAGCTTACCGCACTTTGCACCTCTAATTGTAAAATAAATGCAGAAAATACACATCAAACAACCAAAAAGTGGTCAAGGGGGTTATAGGGGCTTTCAACAGACTGTATTTAGACAAATTATTTATCATTACTTAAAAATGGTGGAGTGGTTGCAGAGATGAACACAGTTGCTATATTACTGTCATCCTTGATGTCATCTAATAGCGCAAGGATCATGCAGCCTGGCAACCGCTATCTGCAAATGACTTCATTGTCACTTAAATCAAAAAGCAATACTCTCCTTTCTTAAGCGCGCTTGCCATGTCGCCTGCCATGGTGCCTTTGCCTGGCTACACCTACTATTGCCATGATTACCGGAGAGTCCTGCATGACAGCCCTTATATAGGCTCTGTTCCACAGTTACCACCAACTCAGTGCAATTTGCAATCATTCTGAGCGAGAGAGAGAGGGAGAGAGGAAGAAAGTGAAACTGCATGGATTTAACACACGGGTCTCATTGGTGTTAAATAGCACCTCTTTACTGCCTGTGGAAATTAGCGCTGGTCTTTGTGGATTAGGTGGTAAATTAGCAATGAGGCTCATTTGCATAGGAAGGGGGGAATTTTGCACTGGATTTATGAATATTCCCTGATTTACATGCATGCAAATTGGACTTGTGCAGCTAGGAGTGGCAGTGTGTAGTTTGTGTTCAGTTTGCTTGCATTTCACCCTTTGCGTATGTATGCTCTGTGGATTGCAGAGTAACATAATACACACTGTGCAAAATGTGGTAAGATAATCAACATTGTAGCAATCAAGAAAATTAGGAACAGTAAGTTAGAAAGCAAAGCATTTTTTTAAGCAAACTCACTTATCTATTTTATGCAAAGTAGGTATACTGCCAGAGCATTTCACTCATGAAATCAGTTTGGAAAGCATTTTTTACTATGTAAGAAACAAATAAGTAGAAGTGAAAAGTTTACAGTTTAAAGATACTGTTTACTTCAGGAGACCTTTATTCACTGGGCATTTATTTTGGAAAAGATAATTTACTATGTTATAATGACTGCAAATGGGCTCACAGTGCTGCTAACCTGCAGATACTGTTATACGTCTGCATGAAATAAAAGATCAAGTCCTCCTGTGGAAGTTAATCAATATTATTGATCAAAACATCTTCCAAATAAATGCCTCTAAAAAGCAACTTCAAATTCAAAACAAACACGGTACAACACATATTTCATAGTTTGATCAGTATTTCTCAGGCAAAACTTTGTGGGAAGGGCAAATTGGTAAATAAACAGTTAGCCTGTACAAAAAATCAGTGCAACAATTTGTTGGCACTTACTCCTCAACAATAAATATATCAGTCTGGATTTTACAGAATCAATATGCCACACAATCTTCAAAGGCAGCAGTAAAACACCATTGGTAATATCACACAACGGGCAGTTTAAAAAGGTGCAGAAGAGGCTAAACTACATGAGTTTAACTTTTATTTACATCTAAGACCTTTAATAACCGAATTTCAATTGTCTTAAGGGTCATTTAAACCTTTTCTCTGAAAGGAATATTCAATGTCTGTGGCTTGGAAGTGCAGTGGTACATATCATAGTGTGGCCACAAAACATATTACATAACTGCTTTGTTTCTTCTATTAAATAGATCACAATCAAGTAAGTGACAAAAAGGTCCAGCTGAATGACCCTCCAATAAATTCACACATTCAGTGGTGAGATTCTGTGTTACACAAACTGTTCTTATGCCACCATAACCCCACTCCAACCCAAATCCTCTTTTTTTTCCAACTCTGTCCTTTTTGTATGTTAGAGTTGGTTATTGTGATGCTTGCATTGACAGCAATTACACACAACACAGCACATTAAATCTTAAATGCTTATTTCAGGCTGCTGGTTTTAACTTATTCTACCCCATTTCTGCTCAAAAACAAGCCAGAGGTCTGGACTCACATGGCCACAAAAGGGGAGGGGGGGCTGTTAGCAGACTAGAGGCCTCTTGGGCAGAGGGAGACAGATTAAAAAAAGGCATCCAACCATGACATACCTGTTTTGACACCTCAGCTTTTTAAAAAGAGAAAAATGCCCTGTGGCCTCAGAAATGCACAAACCATTCGGCTGCGTATGGGGAAATGCTGAGACTGTAGGTGAGAGGGCTTCAAACATCACGCAAGGGAGGGTCTGCACCTGTAAATGATGCAATGTTTCATCTCAACCCCAGCTTTGTTTTAATTTTTTACACCAGCTCTGAGGAGGAGAGTGTGTTTTTGGAGTGTTATTATTGCTTACCAATGCAAACAGGAGTGCATCTTAGGCAATACTGGATCTTGCTTTGCTTAAATGTCAAGATTCATGTGATACGCTAAAATATTTATGTTTTAGGAGTACAAGATCAGTGAGCCGTTCATCTCACCAGGCAGTGCACTGCTGTTAAATCCAACGCTGGTCTGTGTAACTTTTAGGTCTGTTGTAAAATCCATCCTCTGAACAAGCTGTCGACTGTGTGGGTACAGAAGCCTGGAGGGTAATGAAACCTTGGCACTGCATTGTTTTACTCAATTTTAAATTGTACAGGCTCTCTTGCTCCCTCTGTCTCTTTCTCTCTGGTGCACACACACACGTAAATAAATAAGAAACAAAAAGAAACAGTGCCAAACATGCGTGCCCAGCAGCCTGTCCGCAGCACAGACAGATCCTCTAACCAACAAAGGCATTTATTGATTTGTGAGCCGGGTCAGGTCCCAGGCTATCGCTGTGAGAATAAATAAAATGTGGCGAGAGTCAATCTGTACTTTGAAAACAGAAGGAGACAAGGAGGGATGTGAAAAGTGCCCAATAAAATAAACTGTGATGTCCACGCTGCAGTTTAAAGCTCCTACGAGGAACTGCCATTTTATGTGCATTTTGTTACACTGTGAGAATTTTAAGTGCATCTTGTGTCTTTATAATCTTGTTTATATGTGTCTATGATTGTTTCTTGTATTAAATTCAGATTGTCCTATAAGTCAAATGAATAAGTGAGAAAAAAAGCTTTTTGGCAGGGTATGATATGTCAGCTCATGTTACCGCGACCTGGTTGCAGTGCGTGACATACATTAAAAATAACTATAAAAATGGACAATCCTCTTGCTGATGGTCTTGTTTTCTTTTCTGGGTCATGAAGAGTCTGCAGTAAAAATTTCACTTTTTCAAAACCAGCTAAAACTCCTGAAGGCAGAGCTTATTAAAAATACACAAAGACACTTGAAGACAGCAGGTTGCAGAGATGGACACTGAGGGACGATGACAGCAGTAACATGGATCATTCTGCAGGTATTTGGGTGAAGCTTACAACATTTCAAGTCAATCAGACAACTCAAAGAATTTTTTGAAACCTCCTAATACATACAAATAATTTGGATGATTAAATTCTTTCTGTGGTGATAAAAATAAAGGTAACTGTAGCTTAGTTAACAGCTAGCACGGCTGAGGAGGGGGGGACATTAAATAAATTACTTTTATATATTACACAAAAATATACAGTTTTTTCGTAAGCTTTGTGTGTGAAAGCTCTTTAACCCTTGGGCACTGATAGAAACACATTATTTAGTCCTGTTTTGGCTGTTTAAAACCACAACTTTAGTTGCTGTAAAATCACATCAGATAAATGTTTCTTTATTTTTTTCCCATATCTTTTCCCCAAGCTCAAATCTGATCAAAAGTACAGAATATTTTTTAAAGGATTATGGATTTTAACCATTTGAAGGCCAATTCTATAACTGTAACCGACAAAAAATGACTGATTTTCAGTATAAACAATGATCAGATGCTGGATATTTGTTCAGTGCTATCATACTCTTGAATATGTCAAAGATTGGTAAAAACATCAGTTTTGCAAAGCATCATATTTTAAGTTTTACCCCTTATTGACTCCCATTATAACCACATTTATATCTATAGTGCAGTGAAATCACCAATGAAACTGGTATTTAAAGTTGAAACAATTATTTAAAAACCCCAAAAAAGTTTTGATCATGACTGAGCTTTATCAAGAGACTGGGGGGGGGGGGGTTATTATAGGTTTTTGATTCAACAGCCAAAACAGGAAGAAGGGGTAGTACATTTGTTCACAGTATGTTTGACCTTTCAATTTAAAAAAAAAATTAAAAAGTTACAGTTTTACAATTTTAAAAACAGAAATAAGTTTCCTCACCAAAAACAAGTTTCACTCCCTTGCATAAACTTATGTCCAAATAATACTGTAATGACTATGCTGTTGATGTTCATGTTATGTAAGGGTTAAATGTTTCATGGGTATGGGAGGGGGAGCTAAGTGGGCGCGCATGCGTGCGTGTGTGCGAAGGGAGAGAGACAGACGGGACGTTTTGTTGGCTGGCTGTTACGTTACGACAGTTGAGCCTGAGTTGTAGCTGTGACAACAGCTCGTTTGTTACTTACTTGTTGAATAAAAGACCCGAAAGAGAACCGAAGCCTCCAGGTGCCTTTTCCTGCAGTCAGGGACATTACAGTACGAAATATCATTATTTTGTGGCAGATAAAAAGCCACATATAGACCCAAGAGTTAACCCTGCTGGACCTTGTTTCTAAATTTCATTGTCATGTCTGATAGATAACAGAAGCATGCATGGGTTGTAGCTCTACATGTTGTCTGTCTCAGAGTTGTCTGAGTGAATAGTTTGAACAATTGTATTACATTTACAGTATTTCCCCCCTAAGAACTATGACTGGTGGCCTGTTGCTGTTCCGTGTAGCTGTAATGTTTCCGTGAACCTCCTCACCTGTCATTCTAACATCGTCACGCAGGTTCACGCTGCTTGGCGCTGCTCCTCCTGCTCCTAGCTGCTGTAGCTAACCCTCCTATCATGAAGTGTGACTGCTGACTTCAGTGGCTGTGAAGTGGAGCTGTATGGCGCTGCTTCCTTCTCTCTCCCGACCGCACCGTCACTTTTCCCTGACTTTCGGACATAGCTTCAGATATCCTTTCTTGTTGCGACCGTCGACCATCAATATTTGACTCTTGCGCATTGACGTAGTGACCCGCCCCCTCCAACTCTGATTGGCTAACACGTTGCCTTCGTTGGGTTTGATTGGTTATATTGATTGACATGTCAAGATAGATAGGATTAACTGAAGATTGCTACTCCGACGGAAAAAACCCAAAACCCCAAAATAAAAAGAAAGTTTTGATGCGAGTCCAGGGCGGGCACAGGCGAGACGCACCTGCCCATGCCGCCGGGTCTGATGCTGATGTTATATTGCTTAGACTGACTGGCACCTTGCATTTAGGTAACAGTAGACTTTTCCTAAAGTAGAATGATATCAGAGTATTTTTGGCATATTTCAAATTTTGCAAATGTTTCCATACTGCATACTACATTCTGGCAATATCAGTACATACTGTCAGTTTAATGTGCTGCTGTCGGAGAGCTCTTTCACTACAGGGAACACCTACCAGTCCACACTCATTCACACTCATCTCCACACACTGATGGTTCAAAGCTGTCCACCAGTAGCCTTTTACTTAATCCCCCACCCCTACTCATACCCATTTATAAGCCAGTGATGTAGCCATGGCAGCAACTTGGGGCCTATTGCCTGCCCAAGGACACTAAGCCATTTGTCAGCCTGTACTGGACTCGAACCCTTAATCTTAGAATTGATGGAAAAGCTATCACATGTTACGATAAATGTCAGTGATGTGGGAATTGTAGACATACCCTGCCAGTAGAGCAAAGTCAGATAAAGCAAAAAGTTATGAAAAGCAAGAGGTAAAAGAATATTTAAGGATTTTGAAAGGCACATGATAGACTTACCGGTATTTAAATAACTATTAATTTAAAAAAAAATCAAACATGTCCTGTTCAATGTTTCTGTAATTGTCCCTGCAACTAAATTTAATATGAAACCTACCAAATATACTGTTGCTAACAGCATTTAAATGATGAAGGATAAAGAAATAATTAGTATGAGGGAACAATTCTGAGCCAATGCAGACAGCAGAAATGCTTGTACACAAATGTATCATCTTTAAACATCTGTGTATCGACAAGAATCTGGTGATATAATACATATCATCATGCAGGGGCGACAATAAATATATAATATCATCATATATCACAAGTCATTAAGCAGGGCAACATATTTTTTCCCACTTTAAAGTCTTTTTTAATCGTCCATATAATTAAAAACTCTCAATACAACAAAAATTAAAACACTTTCTAATCAGTTTTATTTGCATAGAGCAGGGTTCCTACAAAATAGAAAAACTTAAATGTTTGTCACCACAACAGAAAAAAGAGAAAACTGCTCCAGCAGTACAAACCTCCAGCAAGGCATTTTCCAATGCTGCCAGGCGAGTCATTGTTAACACATGGGAAACAGCCCAAGCTCACATGGTCAGCATTTTCTTGAAAAATCCCTGCATCTGCATCTGGAATAAGTTAACCACCCAAAGCTTATCACAACTTACTGGTGTCCTTCCCAATATTTCCTGAAATCTTTATCAAAATCTGTTCATAACTTTTCAAGTTATCCTGCAAACAGATAAATGAAAAATGGGCAACAGAACAAATGCTAACCAAAAACCTACTAGGTGGAGATATCACCAAAAAATGTAAAGAGAGAAACAAACAAATTAATGTCTGCTGCCTACAAGGAACAAATGACCAATTCCATAAACAGATTACACACCCCTCCAACATGATAAATATACCTACTCTCTCTGTTGCTTGCTCCACCTTTCAGAAAATGTGTGCTCAAACAGTCTGCTAGAAATCACTCCACCTCTTACGGTGTTATTAGGAGTTTTGCCGCCACCTCTAGATTGGAGGCACTTTGTGAGCTATGTGCTTGTTCAGCCCACAGCTGGTCCCAGGACATAGACCAAGTCTCAGCATGTCTGTGCAGCTACAGGAAAACATTATAGAAAAAGATGGAGAAAAAAAGGAGGAAAATAAGAATATAAGAATCACTTCAAAAAATCAAAGTGTCTTTGGAACTTTTAGCCTATCTTAAAATATTGTATATTCCATATAAAATTAAGTGTCACCCTGTCCTGCTGACCAATTGCTCAGAAACAGCTGGAGCACTCAGATGCACCCACTCCAATTTCTCCTTTCCTGTCAAACGCCTACCAAGTTCCAGCCATCTACCAGCCAACTTCCAGCCACTGAAGGTCCCTCAAAACCTTTCTTTGGCAAGCCTAAATTCAACCATAAAAAAAACCCGTTCAAGTAATTGTGTGGTTTCCCAGTGAGTTTGCACATATTTCCCAAGAACACATCCAGTGGGCTTCAAACTTTTCCCCTGTTCGAGCACTGCAAACCTCAACCAGGCACTATGTGTTTGTCATGTCATTGGAGCGGATCCCATTATGGTCATGATGGAGGACTGATCCCAGAATTTTCCAGTCTGGGGCCAGTTAAGACCCAGTCAAGAAGAGTGTGGAAGATTTAAGAGACATTTATTTGCAATCCATCACTAGATAGTAAAAAAAGACAATGGAAATGTAACAGGCCAAAATATTCAACTAAAAATTGTCAAAACAAAATGTCCAGATAAGATTTTGTTGTAAAAAACGACGCTTATTTAGTTAAAGTAAATTAAACTGCTGCAAATTCCCATGCAAATGGGAATTTGTGATATGTGTCAGCATCCATCTAACAACTACAAAATACAACCTGGTTAATCAGAGACAAAGTGAGTGACTGTCATAATGCTAATTCTCGTTCCTTTACTTTACAAGGAGCAAATTACAGTACAGTTGAAGAACACAGTTGACAATTAATATTTAAAATTATCAAACATATTTTCAATAGCTATCACAGTTTGATCTAGCTTACTCTGGTTTGTCTAGTGAGCAGATTAAACACACATCCCGGCCCAAGCAGTCCAAATCCTGCACAAACAATGTGTTAGTCCTTTATGAGACTGATCTCCCTCTTCCCTCTAAAGCCTTATTGAAAAAATACCCTCAACCTCTCCTAACAGGCTGAATACAAAACCCTTTTACCAGTTTGTCAATATGGCTGACTGCTTCAGGGTCAATGCAGTGCTGTGGCTTTTCAAGCAAGCAAAAACATATTGTTAGAGCCAATTTTAGGGTTCTGTTGTGGTTTTACAGCCGCCGTTTGGGGGCAAAACAGTCCCCATCATGTGTGACAGCCATCGATCAATCTCCGCCGGGGCCTGCTGTGGTTTCTAAAAACGACTTTTTATTGCCTGAGATAAAGGAGGGAGTCTTAGGTTGACTGCAGATCAGTGTATTTTGGTCCCATGGCATATCTCTCTCTGTTCTGAGTGACAGAAAAGCAAATCAAGAAAAAAGACTGACTTCAATTTAGGGATGTTCACCTGCTTTTTTTATTTTTTTCTTTTAACCACCGAGGGATGGTTCAAGAAAAGAAAACAGAAAAGAAAAAGTCTAGCTTTGAAGGAAAACGACCAGAAGTGACTGACAGGAAGAACTAAAGTTGGTTGCCTCAGAGTGTAGATAGTTCTCCAAGAAATCATCAAGGCACTAAAAAGCAAAGTAGTGGTGGAGAGAGGCATCAAAAGGAAAACTGTTTATTTTTCAGCCACTGTAATTATGGGATTCAGATTAAAAATAAAATGACAAAAATACTCTACAATACACCAACACTGTTTGCTACAAATGTAAAAAATAACTCTTGCTTTATCAGCCACCATATGATTGCTGGAGGAAAACAAGTAAACAAACAATAATCCCTGTCTGTATTACATTTGTAGGGTTGTGATTCTGGCAGCCTTGACAGTTTTTCTTATTGCTCCCACCGGACAAGATAATCAATCCATCTTTGTATCAAATGATGTTTTGATCAAAATCAGGGTCTGTTAGTTTTTGGGTTTGATTTGGACTGTTTATATCCCTTTAGAATTATTTTTTTAATCTGGTTTAATGACAATTTTAATAGTGTTACATGGACTAGTCTAAGGTTGCTTTCACACCTAACGAGTTGAGATCTGACTGAACAAATGCTGGCTCCTAATATTGGATGATCTGTTGAAGTGGGTGGGTATGAATGCCTAAACAAACTCTGGTGTCCTCTGGTTTGCCTCCAAGTTTATCAGCATATGTCTGGTCAGCTTTTAACCTGACACTCGAGATGGACTGTTCAATATATTACACTAGTTCATCTGGGAAAGAGCCCATAGAAACTGTTGGGAGTTGGGAGAGCCATACCGGCCATAACCGGCAGGTGATTGGATGATCGTTTCATCAATCACATTCATCACAGGCCATTTAGATAATGTAGTAGGCAGGCACCACTGAGATATGTGTGAAAGTCAGAACATGAGCCACTTAGTAAAAAAAAAACATAAGGCAAAACATGTCGAAAGTGGAGCAAAAGTATCCTTCCTGTAGAGTAGTTTGTTGTGTTGTTACCATATTTTTTTCAATTTTAACATGCTTTTAAATAAGCTCTGATTTTTCAGATGTGTATTATACACAAGTCCAAGCAAACAACTTAAAATATTCTGTCTTTTCAACATTGTGACTGCAACACATCTGATGATACACAAAGCCCAAATATTCTTTCTCTGCAAAACATTCCTGCCACACTGGTATTATTCTTGCTAAATTGGCTGTTAAACTGTTCTAATGAAATATTCTGTGTCTTAATTAGCTTAACTTTGTGTAATCACCATTTAATTCTCAAGTGTTAGTGCTCACTAGCACACAGAGAGCACTGCCATCTTGTGAGCAAGGGGACGCAAAATAGCCGTGCTGTGATCTGTCAAAGAAGCCAGCATTATAGCTGCGTTCTGATTGGTCTTTACACTACAACTGGGCATGCGCAAGTGATTGCAACTGCATGAAGTAGAAAGTATTTCCACATCTGTTCGAGGAAGTGAAGTGGAAGTGAAAATACTGAAATTTCATTGATTAAACTTTGAATGATGGTAATTTTCGAGTTTTCTAGAAGATTAAGGTTTTTTAGGTGCGTGCTGTTTTCAGTCAAAAATCATGAAAATAAGGGGCACTTGTTATTATTAAGTGCATGTTGAAATCTAGAAGAAGAGGATAACCATATTTATTTTTCATTTAAAAAAAGGAAATGCAGTGAAGGTCTGATAAAATGCTCCCAGATGTCACTTTGAACAAAAAGCATCTGATGCATGAAGTTGCAACATAGCTTCAAACATATTTAAATGCATCTGCTGATCTACAGTTACAGTAACTTGATGTCTAATTACCCAGCAGGTGTTAATGCAAGGCGACAAGGGCAAGGTACAAACATATCCCAATAGCACATCAGTTGCATTTTTGCTACTCTCTTATTTAAACTGTTTTTGTGGGTGTCTTGATGGGCTGTTCTGTAAATGTTACACAATGCAAGTTAATTTGTGTCATGAAGTGATGGAAAGTTTAGACAAATATCCCTATGTTTCAAGAATTTAACATCTGGTTCTGAAGAAAGTGAAGACGGCTGCTGTGATTGCAGTCATTCAACCCTGATGTTAAAGCTAATAATAAGTCTTCAAAAAGAACTGCAGGTGATTGCAGTAATTTCAGCTCTGTGTGGGTGCAGGTGTGTGTATGTACTTGGACTTATATTTTTCACAGCATGATATCCCTGCACCTACAGTAAATCCTGCTCTGGCATTTCTTAAGAGAGATATCAGCAGCAATGAGCATGTCATTTCATATGGTAATTAAGGTGCTACTTGTCAATCTGTTTGTGTGTGTGTGTATGTGTGTGTGTGTGTTTGCCAGCAAGCCTTACACTTTACATAATTAGCAGTCCAATTGAAGCAGAAGATGGAGGAGGAGGGAAGCTATTAAGTGAGAGGCTTCACAAATATTCAGGGTTTAGAGGGGGCAGCATGCTAGTCACATCTTTTCGGCACGCGAACACACACAAACACACACTCACACTTCAGTCCTTTTCAAACTCCCAAAATCTGTTTTCTTTCTTCTCTGTTTTTTTATCTCTTGCTATGCTCCCATTAGTTACTCGCCTTGGCTGTAACTGTGTAGGATTATCTAATCTTTTATTTCCCCGAACAGAATGACAAGCCTTTGTTTTGATAAACAAACCAACACGGGCCTTGACTGTCAGCACTGTGTTTCATGTGAATGCCTGTCAAATCGTCACTCACACACACACACACACAAAAGCAATGTCGGCTGTCAACAATCTTTAAAGATCAAAAATCACATCCTGAGCCTGACAGCAAGAATAAGGACATCGATAAAGAATCTCACAGGCACTGAGTGTATTTTCTCTCCTCTTTTTTTGAGTGTGTGTGTGTTAGCGTGTAAAGAGTTAGTGTACTATCCACACTGAGGCGGTAGGAAATGCCTGCACTCGACAGAAGAGGCTCTTGGCTGTGGACGTTATCCAAAGTAATCCTCGCCACGTGATTCGCTCTGGAGACACGCAGGCAAATACACACATATATACACTCATATTAAGTGCTGCTAAAACACACAACATTACAAAGACTAAAAATAGCCCTAAAGGGCACACTGTACCTTTAAAGGCATCCTCAACTCAAAAATTTCTAACCTCATGTGATAGAAATCCACATAAAAATGGCACAGATCAACACATTTAAATATAGGGAGATGTGATCTAATATAACATTTATACATTAGCAAGTATTATAAATCATCCCTTTATTTATTTATTTGAGTGTAATGGTGTGATTGTGCAGCTCTTAAGGAAGAGGTGAATTTTTCTGAGGCCTGGGGACTTCAGGTCCCATCATTTCTAATATCATTTAGTCTTTCAACATCACCAACAGTGTTAGAGAGATAATATTAGTGCTATTATTTGTATGCCCCCAAAGCACAGCATGACCTTAATAAATCACTCAGGTTTGAGGCCCGTTGAAGGACTACTGAGTCAAGGATTACTTAACCTACTGCTGATAGCTATTAAGTTGCTTTAACATTTCTTTTAATGGCAACTGCTGGCAGGATACTTTTCTTTTTGATTAAAAAAAATAAGTCAAAATCAAGCCTATAGGTGGCAAAAGTAGATAGATAGATAGATAGATAGATAGATAGATAGATAGATAGATAGATAGATAGATAGATAGATAGATAGATAGATAGATAGATAGATAGATGGATAGATGGATAGATAGATAGATAGATAGATAGATAGATAGATAGATAGATAGATAGATAGATAGATAGATAGATAGATAGATAGATCGATCTTTGTGCAAACATCAGCCCCCAGATTAGAGTGGGGTGAATATATGTCAGTTTTCATGTGGTTACGTTTTTGCCGCCACATGTTTGTTTCTTTGTTAGTAAGGTCACAAAAAACCTTCTGGACTGAGCTTTCTGCAGTTCTCAGGATATTTTGGTGATGGCCCAACTTAAAAAAACAGATGCTGAGGTGATCCAAATAACCACCATTTGCAAAACATTGATTTTTCTCAATAACTGGCTTACTAATAATGATATCTACATGATTCCTAGTGCTTGTTGTGGATTTCAGGGTCAAGGGATCATATTATGAAGGTAACTTTATCATGGAACTGTTGCTCATAGATGTAACAGCAATATGTGAGCCACCTTGGCGGAGGTCTAGTTATAAACTGTGTCATTTTGATTTCATGCTGACGCCTGACACACCTGACTTAATAGCTGATTTTAAATGGATTCTTTATATAAGGTGGTTAAATTCATTCAAAAACTGATCTGTTTTCATGATTAGATGGCTGAAAATATGTGATATGGGAGATGTAAAGAAACATCAGTATTTAGCATTGCTACAGGTATTTCAGCCATCTGCATCTGCCCTCTCATCAGCAAGAGAATTTGTCAAGATATTTTAAGTTTAAACAGAGCACAAGAATAGGGAAGTAAGGTGATTCATGAATGTTAATGTTTTGGAAGCTGCCTATCTTTTAGGAGTGTGATGCAAAACCATCTTTGGGTTCAAAGAGAATGGATCCAAAAGGAGAATAGCAGTTATTGGGCCTCATTGATGTCAGACGTCAAATGAAGTTGGACAGAGTGGGTAAATATGTTGGAAAGGCAATAAAGTATCAAATAACCACTTGATACATCCAAGGGATGCAGAGGAATTTCTGAACGTTCCAAATCCTGGAGCAGCAGCAAATCAGACAAGGGACCACTCCTGTCAGCTTACACAAGAAACTAAGGCTACAATTTGCACAGGTACACAAATTGGACAACGGGGGGTAGAAGTATGCTGTCAGGTCTGATAAGTCTACATTTATGCTGCAACATTCAGATAGAAACATCTGAAACTGGTGGGACATAATGGAAGCACAAATCCATGCTGCATTGCATCAAAGAAACAGGCCGCTGGTAATGGAAACATTGTGCAGGACATTTCCATGGCACACTTGGGCCCTTTGAAGTATCTTATAAAACACAGCCTACTTAAAGGTGTAGTCAGCGATGAGGGAGAAAACGAGTGGAGAGGTTGTTTATAAACGAATTTAGACCCGCCTCTCCCTTCATACCTCACCCCTGGCTCCACCCTGAAAGCTGATGGATGTGCATCGTCATGGAAACGGCCGTAGAAACTGTGTAGCTGACCAACATAGCTAAGGTAACCCCAACTTGTCAGACAACTCGACTGACAATATTGATAACATCACGACAACAGTACATTCTGGCAGATTAGACAATAAGATGAATGCCCGACAGCTGTTACTGTTATGTGAAGCACCACAAAGCTAATGTTGCTTACCTATCCAGCAGAAAGACGGCGACGTCTGCGTCCGTTTTCAGGTCTTACAATTGGCGGAGTTCCCTCCACCGTCATAAAGCAACACCAATGTTGACCCAGGTCTTCGCTCTTTCATGGTCAAAGCCCTTCTTTTTCAGTTTCTGCTCCTCTGACCTTTTTTTTTCAGCCATTGCTACAGCACATATTGTATCTCTCTCTCTTACACTAACTGCGCATGCTACGCAACCTACTACTCCCCCTCTGTCTGATCTGCGCATGAGTATGATCGCCCCCTGGATGTGGGGGGGGTGTACTCTGTTTTGGTAACTCGGCCCGAGCCACAGTGTTTACCTGCTGAAATTCAGAGCCAAGGCTGTGTATTGAAACCGGACTTTTTTTTCAACATGCTGTCAGTGGGGACATCTTGTGGATGGAGAGGAGAAATACGGTGAATTTGACAAATACTGCATTAGATTAGAAGGTTAGAAGATCGCTGACTACACCTTTAAGTATTGTTGCTGGTGATGGCAAGCCCATCTTCAAACATCCTCCATAGTCATCAGATCTCAATCCAAAAGAGCACCTTTGAGAGTTTTGCTTTATGAATGAGCAGCCAACAAATCTGCAGGTACTGTGTGGTTCTATCATGTCAATATAAATCAAAATCTCTGAGGAATGTTTTCTTCACCTTGTTCTATCTCTGCCGCAAAGACTGGAAAAAAGGAAAACAAGATCCAAGAAGGTTTTGCAAAGGTGCAGCAAAAGCTGATGAACAAATGAACACTAATACAGTTAATACTTACATTTCTTAGGTGCTGATAAGGGTCCACACCACAAAGTGTTTTTGTATTCTTTGGAGAGTTGGTGTTGTTACTTTTAATGAGTGTAATAATTGATTCTCTTTGGAGTTAAGATTTAAGACATTGTAACACCTAACAGAGTGCCTTTTGGTCAACACTTCGGAGTAGTGTTTTTAAACACTCTCTCAGATTATATTTTTAACTGTTAAAGTGTTATCTGTATAGGAGCACTGCAAAGTCAAACACTGTTGCATTCATATAGTGCACATTAATGGGGAAAATGAGCTGATATGAAGATACTATATTTGTTCAAGGTAAAAAAAAAAGAGAAAAAATTTTTGGTCTTTGTCCACCAGTGGGAAGAAATGGGATGATTGACTCGACGAATGTCACAAGTTTCGAGGTCAGAGCAAAAAGTTCAGTGTAAGATCCTACAGTGAAATAAATAGCATTTGATTTGCAAAATACAAGTTTTACATTAGTTTTGGATACCAACTACTTTTAGGGAATTTGACTTCATTCAGAGTATATTTAACTCTGTCCTTGTTACCTCTGCCAAGGAGGATATGTTTTCGGGAGAGTCTGTTTGTTCGTCTGTCTGTGAACAAAATAATTAAAAAAGTTATGGATGGATTTGGATGAAATTTTCAGGAAATGTTCAGCATAGGAAAAGGAGTGATTAAATTTTGGTGTTGATCCGGATCACCATCTGGATCTGCCGAAAAATGTGATTTTCGTGAAAAACTACTGAACTAAAATAGATATCATCATGAATCCAATTGCTAATGGTATATTTTCATGGTCAAGGAATTTAAATATTTACATGAAATAAAGGTAGGACTAATTACCTCCGCCAAGGAGATTATGTTTTTGGGAGAGTTCATTTGTCTGTCCGTCTGTGAACAAAATAACTCAAAAAGTTATGGATGGATTTTGATGAATTTTTCAGGATATGTTCAGCATGAGAAAAGGAAGAACTGATTCGATTTTGGTGTTGATCCGGATGAAATAAAGGTAGGACTAATATTTATGGTAAAAATCACAATATGGTTGAGGACTGTGGCGCTGGCGAAGGTCTGCGCACTCTAAGTTCTTTTCTAGTATTTATGGTAAAAATCACAATATGGGATAGGACTGTGGTGCTGGCGGAGGTCTGCGCTCTCCCAGTGCTTTTCTAGTTAAAATGCCCTGACACCAAAATGTCAACTCATTTCAGTTAGCTTTGCCAGAAGTGCCCTCTGCATCCCCAAGAAACTCCCTCCCTTAAACAGGTGCATTGCTTTTAATCAAGAGTTTTAACTCTAGACATTATTTGATCAAAAACATTTTGTAATAGTATTTTATATACTGTAAATCTTTTCTTTCCTGCCTTTTTTTACTTATTTGTAATGGACACAGAAGCATGTGGAGCAATGAAAACAATGCTTTGTCTTAATCCATATTTTGGAAATAGGACCTCTAAGCCCCTCTAAGAATGATGTTTCCTCTTCAGACAACAGAACTCAGGAGGTCAGTACACTCACAGGGATTATCAAATATTCTGCCGTGCTCAACATAAGCAGACCCAGATGAATTTATCAGGATATCAAAAAGCATGTGGAGTGATGTAGCATCAATATGAAACAGTAAGCGGTTTTGTGCATCAGACATATTGAATAGGCTTTACACACGGATAAGGTAAATCCGCAGAGCTTTATCAACATGTGACAGATATAATCAGTATCTGAAACAAGCCTCTGCACATTAAATTCAAGTATGATTTTGTTATGGACATTGTACTGTACTATTTATTCCTGCTGCATTCTGGGTCAGGGACAATGCAGCGTCTGAGTCATCCCCACTGTGCTGTTGGCTCAACCCCTTAGCTGGTAAAAACTCACACAATGACATTTTTTCTGCTGCTGTCTCACTCTCTTTCTAAGGTGGATTATTCAAAGCCAGGCTGCTGCTTTCACCTGAAGGATATTAAAGATTTGATTAATTGCGGTTTGTGTTGATTTATGAGGCTAAAAGTGCTTCTTAATGGGAAAATAAAACATGAGCAAGCAACAACAAAACCCTTGCAGACCAATTTAGAAAGCCTTAAATCCTACATATTGACCCTATTCATTACTGTGAACACACTGTGTATGGGCAAAGGTGAGAAGCAAAACATTTAAACTCAGGGTTAATATCTTGTTTAAATGTAATTTTAGCTTTTAAATTCCAAATGAGAGGTCAGTGAGGTGTTGCTAAAGAGCAGACTAAAAGCATTTAAGTAGGGATTAGGCTCATTTAGTCAAAAAGGAGGAATAAATGAGGCATCTTTGGTGAAAAAGCACCCATTTAAGACTGTTTTCTCTCCCTGATCTTGCCAATGTGTAACACAACACTTCTAAAGAGTTTAGAATTAAAAAAGGGCAATGACCATCCCAAGTTTTATTGATAGAGTGTGATGCAGAGTCAGTTGGAGGATTTAATGCAGAGAAAGGGAAAATGGCAAACAATAATAAATTGTAAACACTAATTTTTAAGCCTTGACTTGAAAAAGGGGAACAATTTCTATATCAACAATCTGGCAAATTTTTAGCATTTGCATCTTCAGAAGGATTTAGGAGGATTTTTCTCTTTGGTCCAGATAACACAAAAGCAAGTCATCCAAAGGAGGGAGGCATGGCATTGGATTTTGGCTTCATCCTTGTGTAGATGTTTTTAAGTTTGTTTCATGTGATAGAATACCAATGTAATACCAGTTTATATAAAACACTTTATACCTGGCACACACATTTACATTTTTTTAATATTAAACTGTGAGAGTCCTAACACATATGAAGACAAACAGGACAGACTTAAGTTATATGTCACAAAGAGAGATAGCAAATCACACACCAACTGATCAATTCACCAACAACCAGGGTTTTTACTCTCACAGCTTGTAATCAAAAGATCAACATGACTTAAAGGTAAACAAACATGGAGGATAATGCCAAGAGGAATTGCACAGCTGAATTGCCAGTTAGCTTCCTGTGACATCCTTGGTAGTTATAATATCTCTCTATATATATTTTATTCATATATAATTTACAAGTTTGACTGGTTATGTGCTAATGTTTTTGTCACATATCAACAAGTGCTTCATTTCCTGATTTCTGTCTAACTTCATACTTCACCTTTCCTATCATATCAATATCATTGCTATATTAGCCTCCTGTTCCAGCTTGATCCCTGATTGGAAGATGTGCTCAGCAGTCCTCAGGGTTGCTTGAATATTGGACACATTTAATGTTAACACGCCTAAGTCAAATTCCCTTTGGAGAGGATAAAATGAGTCTTAACACACCTCAAACCACGGGATAATCAGGTAGGATCATTTTTAAGACCACTAGATAATAAAGCCTTGGCTGACTTTGGTTAGAAGCAGATATCCAAACCAAAACGCAGGTCAAATATTGTGCAGTGTGTACCCTGCTTTACAACCTCATACACAAGAAATAGACCTGTGACTGATGGGAATCAAAACCCAAGTTAAATTGTAATAAACAAATAGCTAAATGCTTCAATGTATTTTCTGTTTTTGTCCAACAATTTAAGGCCTTCCACTTTATTCTGGATTCTTACAAATCAAGCACGTTATGCTCTGATCAAAGTTAGCATGAACAACAACGCAACAGACAAAAAGAAGTCACTAAAGACAGAATGCAGCAAACAAGACCGTTGAATTAGTTTGGTAGAGTTTAAACCAGAAACAAGGATCTTTTGACTGATGTATGCACACATTCTACTGCTGAATGCTACTGATCTGTTGATAATGAATCCTTTTTTGTCATTCTAGATGCATTGTGGCAGTGTCAAGCTGACAAGTCACGTGTTTTGTATTTGCTGATGCTCCTGATCACTGGAATCAGGGTGGATATGTCAAATGAACGGTTAGCATTAAACAGTGCTGAAGTTTAAGTGAATAATGCAACCTTTTAAATATATAAAGCTCATCTTCAAATGTGAAATTTTTAAAGGATGAGTCATGTGTTGAAGCAGTTAAGATCACACGAGGGTCAGAAATTCAAGGTAAATCCCACCATTTATTTGCTATGGTAGTGGGTAGCACTTGCATTGGTGATAAACTGTTCCCCTTGTTGCATTCAATTAATTAGGAGCTGGCAACGGAAATGAAGTTAACATTTTAGCCTAGTAACCCCCTAGGCTTATTTCATGGGAAGAGAGAAACATCAGGGACAACTTTAAATGTTCTCAAGATTCAAGAAACACCTAGACACACTGGTGATGAAGACTGACTTGATATATGCATACATTTCCTCTCAACTTCTAAGATGCGAAGTATATGTAGAGTTGCAGAGACAGTGTGGGGGAAGTGCCGGCTGTTTTCCTGTGGGTTTACTCTTCAGAGTCCTTGTAGCTGGAATCTTTGATCTGCCTCATTTCCAGCAACTCGAGCAACACATTGAACAAATGAAACAGCCTTGTACTGCTGTAGAACTCCTCCACATCTGGCTCACTGAGATGTACCTCCTGCGCTGTGTCTCTACCACTGAATATGCAAATTGAAAGTACAGTAGCTACTGTCACCAAAATCCTGACAAAGGACAGCCTATTCTGTAAAGCTTAGTCAAACACAGCATCTATACTCATTGGCAAAAGAAGCATTGGTGTTTGTTTAACAGTTAAAAGCTTTACCCCATAAGCTTTCAACAAATCCAGCACCTTGACTCTCATTTTTGAGGAGGAAACTCTCCATCAGACAGAGAAAGAAATGTATATTCTCTGCACATCTGTTTGCATATATACCAAGTCATAATCCAGCTAACCATTAGGGGGCAGCAGAGTCAAAGAGAGCCAGATGCTGTTGACACCAGCTTCTCATTTGACTTGTTAGGAGATGAAGAGGGTGGGTTATGATAAGTAGGGTGGGAAAGGAAGAGGGAGATGGAAGAAAACGAGAGAGGTTGATGCCAAAAGGGTGTGACAAAAGAAAAACAACAGAATGAGAAAACATTAAAAAGTAAAGAGGAAGAATAAGGCAGCAAATAAGAGACAAAGCATCTAATGAGCAGTAGGTGAGATAAAAACCTATGGGTGAGGCAAAAGTAAACACAATGTTTACACATTATAGATGATCCAGATTCAGCTCCAGTCAATATTCAATTCCAACAAGATTGAGGGATCAACATAATTTGCCTTCATGCTTAAATCCCTTATCAATACCTTCCACTTAGCTCAATGTGCCTTGCAAGATATTGAATAACACTCTCACAAGAGGCAGTCAGTGCAAACAAATCTACAAAGTATGATAACGGCAGGTCCTGGTGTGTAGTGTGCCTCGGGGCCAGTCTCAATGAGGTGTTGTTAACAAAAGGAATAGAGTGCACAAGCTCTAACTTATTGTCCTATCCCAGTGAATTGATTGAATGATTGATTGATTGAAATGTATTTCAATCATTCTCAATTCTCAAATGGGTGTATGAACCTGTAAGTTATTATTGCATCTGTCCAGCAATGCCTGACAGAGTTTTTTTAAATTTCCTCTATATGAACTTAAGGTGCATCAATGTTCAGATTCAGTAGGTCTGTCACCTTGTACTCAATATTTTAGCATATTTGTCCTCAAACATTAAATGAACATTAAATTGGGAATGCAGCACATTAGGGCATCTGGAGCAAATGAGCTGCCCAACAGATGGAGCTACCAGTGAAACCAGACCACCCATTTTGTCTCTTGACCTTAACAATGAAGAAGAACAATTGAGGGGGGACAACCACTCTAAACAAACAAAAACATCTATGGTATGCCGCATGGAGGCACTTTGGGCTGCACATGCAAAAGACACAATAAAGATAGTATGTGCAAAGCAGCTGCCTAACTTCTTGTGCATGACAAACCCATAGGTCCATTGTCAACTTGTTTTTGAGAAGCTTCAAGCTGAAATAATTGGTCTGCAGAGGAACCACCCAATCAGCACCACTTCTCCATTATATATGTCCAGTTAAAATTTGACATTGTGGATCCTATGCAGGAGTCAAATCACCTCTAACACAGAAGTGCAAGAAATGAGGGTAACTATGGACACATCTACATTTGACTGGTAGAGAAACCGGACTAGAGCAAGTAGAGAAAATGTAGCTTTAAGTATAATGAAACAATGTAATATAATGTTTATGACTCCTTACATTAGGCATTATCTCTGCTCTCATGTGTCTGTGGGGATAAACTACAATATTGAACATGGTGGAGTCCTTGAATATAATTCTGTATGACCACAGAACCAGAGATCTTGACTGCACAATAACACTATTAGAAAATGCAAATTCAAGCCATTCTATGCAGCCTGCACTCACAGATATTCTACAAACCACACAGACTTGAATGTAGAACCTCAGTGCAGGATTATTCCATTTCTCTCTCTTGCTCTCCTTTTTCTAAACCCAGGAATCAGTTAGTCTCTCTGGGAAAGCTCCTCCCTGCTTTCAGAGGTTTGGAGACTTGTCAATTTCTCAGATGGCCGAGCACTGAAGGCTTGATTTCCTCTAAGTATTCTCTCTCTATCGCTCCCTTGAATGTGGGTGAGATGGAGAGAGCAAGTTAGAAAAACCACACAGAGGAATGAGGTAGAGTCAGCATGTGTATTGGAGTGAAAGGGAGAAAAAAAAAACCCCGAAATGAGACAGAAGACACACAGAAAAGCAGATGAAGAGAGGAAGATGGATGGAGCACATTCCCATCCTTCACATAATGCATGGTGTGCCACAAAGACAGTCAGGGTTTACATAACCCAGCACAGCTCTGAAACACACATTTAATTACAAATGGGGATTAGGGAGCAACAGCGTAATGTTCTAAGAAGTGGAAAAAAAAGAGAGAAAGGAACAGATCGTTTTAGAGTGAAGGAGGATCTGTTCATCTCCGGGGAAAACACTGTCAAACAAATCTCTGCCATAATACTGCTGATTATGAGACATTTCTTACTATTCTGACAACAGTGTGTACTTGGAGGTGCTTTGAGTAATTTAGAGGCCCACGATAAGTTCAATGCAAGGCCCCTTCCTCAATGCATAACATGGATTTGACCAAAGTTTATATGGTACATTTTTGACAGCAAGTATACAATTGTGCATCTGTTCATGATCAAGACAACTTGGGATTGGAATCAAGAACCTATTATAGTTGAGACTCAATAACAAAACAATATCATTACTTTTTTTGTTTCCCAATTCCCTTATCAATTCCTTCAACTTGTTCGGCTTGCTTTGCAACACAAGAACATCACGCTCTTTTAAGAGGCAGTCAGCAAAAATGACAACAAAAAAAATCTAAATTTGTGCCAGACACAGGGGGCAGAAGTGTCTTAATTTTATCAAAAAGATACTTCTTGCACAAATTTCAGAACTTTTAGAAGCATTTATATGTCTATCAGGATTGACGTGTTTGACACCCCTGGCCCTTAAAAATCTGGGCTAGGGATGTGCGCGACTAGTCGTTTAATCGTTTAACCGCCTACTTATTTATTAATCGTTTAGTATTTTACTAGTCGGTTAAACGCTACATTAAGCATCATGCATTTGTTCTTCATGCCTCTATGCAGAGCTGTCAAGTCTCCCGTTTTGGCCGGGAAACTACCGTATTTTACTCCTCTTTCCCGCCGTCCTCCCATATTAATATTTTCCCGTAATTCTCCCGTAGTAAAAAAAACATTCCTCTGCCTCTGCTACTAACTGAACACTGTCACTCGTCTGGCGAGAAATGCCACCTGCAGTAGCCTGCATGTTTGTTTTCCTCCTCTTTTACCACCAAAGAGGCTGAATGACAAGATGGCTTACTACGTCTATCTTTCTTAACACCGGGGTGCATCGGTTCTATAGCTGATTTAGCGGATTTATAGCCGAGTGAGCATCTGTCAAACATGCGATCTTTGGGGTGAAGACGGGCGCTCAAGGCCCACACGGAGAGAGCTGAAATGACCGTCCTGAGGAGTAACGAGGAAACAAACGTTAATATGAATGATGGCACAAAAGATACGGTTCTTAAGCCGGCTGCCCCAGTGTGAGAATGTGTTGGTTTTAAACAGGATGAACAAGGTGTGAGCTCATGAACACCTACGAGCTGATATGTCGCATTTGTTTGAAAGTAGTGGCGACGAAGATGTGCAGGTGCAGCGGAGCCTTTGTCCTGACAGTCAACACTTACTGAGGTGTTTGGTCGGCAAAGAACATATAGATAAAAGCCCAAAATAAAGCGCTCACAGACAGTGTCGTTCACTACATTGCAAAAGAAGTGCAGCCCTTCAACATGGCTGAAAAGCCAGCAGTTACAAACTTTTGACAGACAGTACGAATTGACTGGGAGAAAGTACATGTCACAATTCCTGAACTGTATAAACTCCATTTCATTTAGGCCAGAGTTTTTATTGTTGTGTGAGTTTTGTTTTTTTCTTTACAGAGACAGGGTCTATTTTTTTTTTGTTTTTGACTAGTATAATTATTTTTATTTACATGCAATTTTGCTAAAAGAGGCCATTTCATTTTCATTGCTTTTTTTTCTCTTTTTTTTTGTTAAATTTACAATATTTTTTGTTCAATTTATTTTATTTAAAATATCCTGACCTTCCAATTACAGTTAAATATTCTTAAGAAATGAAAGTTTCTTGAATCGTGCACTAGTCTTAAGTGCCAGAGATTTCAGGGAAATTCTATTCTAGCTACTATGTTCTACGTTTGGAATTGTCATGCTGCTGCATCCAAGTTTCATACCAAAGCAGTATTTATAATAAATGCCATGCATTGCATTGGCAAACGTATCAGAAATGTATTTCTCTTTAAATTGTTCAACTTTATTCAGTCAGTTGTTGTTACATCAATAGAATTTAAATTAACAGTTTGTCCTGAATGTTTGGGCTAAAATAGTTCCTAAATACACATTTGCATGTTAAACTTTTAAACTTTTAACTTAATATGTATATTAAATTGCGAGTTTTCTTGCTTATAGACTAGTCGACTAGTCGCAAATAAAATTTGAGACTAGTCGGGGGGGAAATTAGTCGAAATTCCCATCCCTAATCTGGGCAGGCCTGATTTTGTTGACACAGAAAATCAGTACAAATTGATAAATGAATCATTAAGTAATAGGATCAAAAAGTAGAATCATTTCTAGCACTGGAATTGATAAAATTTTATCAATTCCCATCCCTTAAGATAACTGAAAAAGTTTCCCACAATTCTGGATCACAGTTTCGGGGAATGATGATCATGGCACAAGGATGAAGTAAATGGATTCTGGTGGTAATCCAAATACAAAGGTAGATCCAATAAATTTTTAAAATGTATTCTGCATTTTGTGCCATTGTTGATAGGAGAGAATGACAGTGGATAGGCTTGTGAAAATGGGTGAGACAGTAGGGGAAGACAATCTGCAAACTGGCCACAGGCTGGACTGCCTAGTTGCCAACCACTCCGCCATACCAGCACCCCAAGATCCAATTACTTAAAAAAAATATTTGCTAAGATTGTTCAGTTTTCAACATGTTTACCATAATAACTTCAAATGTGCTCAACTGTTAATGAAAAAATATATTTATTCATTTATTTATTTATTTTTGCACAAAGGAGATGTGTTTTAGTTTGGTGGTGTTTCTCGAGTTAGAATTTTGTTTTGAAGGACTCAGACATTTCAAGACAGACAGGGTCGTTTCCCACATTTTTCTAATAATTAAAGAGGCTATGAGGAGTTTCTAATGCTACAGCCACACTGGACGCACGTCGAGATTACATACAAAGTCTATGCAAACACGCCTCTTGACGCAAATTCACCCTGGGCGGCGCGTTGGACGCGTTGCGGGCGCTGCCTGGAGCGTTGACGCTTAGCGCGTTTAGAGCGCCGAGGCGCTTTGACGCCCAAACGCCGACGCCGAGTTGAAAATATTGAACTTTCGACGCCAGTTCGCGCGCTGCAGCCAATCAGCGATGACATTCCCCTGACGCGTCATTGATTTGATGTCGTGTGACGCTCCGCGGGCCCCTGCTCCCGCTCAAGCCCCTCTCAAAGATGGAGGAGAGGTTTATCGGCACTGTTTGCTATCATTCGGAGCTATACTATTCGGCATGTATACTCTACAGAGACCGGAACAAAAAGGAGCAGGCTTGGGTGAAAGAAACTGAGGAGACAGGCTTGATTTAATGATGTGTGACGCCCCGGTCTCCTGCTCCTGCTCAAACCCCCTCTCAAAGATGGAGGAGAGGTTTATCTGCGCTGTTTGCTATCATCCGGAGCTAAACTACTCGGCGTGTGTCCTCTACAGAGACCGGGACAAAAGGAGCAGGCTTGGGTGAAAGTCGCTGAGGAGAAAGGTTTTGAAGGTAAGTTCTGTAAATATTCGTTTCCAGCTGGATTTGCCTGCAAGGTTATCACTGAGTCCGACCGGCTCCGGCTCTCTACTGCACATGCGCCCCGACGCGCGTCGTCCCACAGCTTGTCAAAGTGTCCAGCGTCCAGCTTCGGGCGTTAAGCGCGGCGCGTTACAGGCTTTACGCGCATTAAAGTTCGCCAATTCACGTCCAGTGTGGCCGTAGCATAAGTAATCACAAAAAAGTCTCACTTTTAGATACATGCCTGAACGAAATACACACTTTAAGATGAGTTTTATAGCATCAAAATAGGTTATCTATAAATGCTATTCCGTAGCTTCGCGGTCGGGTCGGACAGGGCTGGACTGGCCTGGTTACTCAACTTCAGGAACAAGACAATTAAAACTAGAGCAAATTTATATTATTCTGACACATCTTGGAGCACCGGGCTGTAAGTAGCGATATATAGCCGGCTACAAAACACGATACTAAGTTTTCCAAAAATTGTCACGTCTTTTGGGGCGTTCCAGTTGTAGTCAGAAGTAGGAATTTCCGAGTTCCGAGTAGGAAACTGCAACTGGAACGTCCCCCGAAGTCTGAATTTCCTACTGGGAACTCGGTGAAACCTCGCTACCCTCGAGTTGACAATGGAAGATGTGTGCCCCCAGTGTGAACAGTTATTTAGCTCCTGTAATAATCAATTTATTTGCACTTCTGACTGGGGTGTGTCACTCTAGATCAGCTGTAAAGATAGTATTGTTAGACCTAAATTTACAAAAATGCTCATGGGTAGCAGAGTTTTTGTGTCGCCGGAAATACATTCTCCTCATAGCACCTTTAAATAGTCCTCAATGGATTATGTCAAAATTTTCTGGTAATATTGACCATGGCACAGGAATAAAGTGATTTCATTCTGCTGGTGATCTGAATCCATATGCAGAACTGTTATTTTTTAAAGGATTGGTTAACATTGCATGACAGGACAGTTTTCCACATTTTCAAAACAACTTGGCTAACAATGAAAGGAATGCCTTGGCTAATTTTGGTTAGTTTGCTTGTTAGTTATACTTTTAGGAATTACTGTATATGTTTATGAAAATGACCAGTGTCATGTTATTTATGTTTCATCAACATTTAAAGCCCATTACCTCAGAGTGGCAGGGAGGGAATATACTGTTTAATGAATAAAAAGTTGTTGTCAGCCACCTTGAGCTAACCAAGCATCAGAAACTACACTGACCAACCAATCAAAACAGGGCATTAGTGTGACAGGAGTTTAAACAGATCATCTCAGTCAGACTAAGAATACAAGTAGAACATGGGTAATTAGTAAAATGGAAACTATATATAACTTTTTTGAACATCAGGAAATTTGAACATACTTATGTACTCAATCAAATTGAATATATGAAAATCATGTGAGGCAAAATATGGACTATTCATAGAAAATCAGCAGAAAAAATATACAGTCAGAATTAACAGATGTCCGTGCGACAAGTGGAGGAAATAGTTTAACCTGATTGCCAAATATGGATGATGTAAAAGTTGAATTTCAGGTAGTGAAATAAATTCACTTGCAAATCAGTGCGTTGATCAAATAATCTCTCTTTTGATTAAGATGTTTCATTAGTAAAACTGCACAGATATGTTGGTAACATCTAGAAGGTGTTTGGAACTCAATCAACTTTTCTACATGTTGCAGTCAGTTCACCTGAACAAGAGGTAGAGCAATGTCCAAATATGTCAAATGCTTTGTCTAAGGGCACTTTCACATTAGGCCCACTTGTTTCAAACCGTGCTGCGGAGCGGTTCACCCACCTCCCCCTCCCCCTCCCCCTCCCCCGCTGGCTTGCATTCACACTTGCAACATCAAACCATGCCCGGGCTCACTTGTGTATTTACTCAGTTTGAAACAGCAGGGGGCAATATGCACGTAACTGGTTACCAAACCTGCTACTGAGGAGAATGAAGAAGAGGCTACCATGGTAACCATTTCCTACACCAGACAACCAATGTTTACGTTTCGCTCTCTTTTCTCTCTCATTTTCCTTCAAATGTGTTTTTTTATCGTGTTTGAGACGGCATCCCCTCGTAAATCATTGTAATCCTCAACCAGAATAAACAAATCGACAAATTGAGTAAGCAAAAGATTCAACCGCGGGATTAACAGGAAGTAAATAATGAAGGACTTTACCCATAATTCAGTGCTTCTAATACCCACAATGCATCAAAAGTAGATTGGTTCGGACCACTTTGTTTCACAC
Organism: Scarus forsteni; assembly: GCA_036419115.1. Taxonomy (NCBI): domain Eukaryota; kingdom Metazoa; phylum Chordata; class Actinopteri; order Labriformes; family Labridae; genus Scarus; species Scarus forsteni. The sequence goes on from JAZDUH010000135.1 coordinate 10,226,163, forward strand.
CAGTGAAACCGCACCAAATGTAGGGAGATGGAGCGGATCGAGACCACCCCTTCATGGAAGTCTCGGACCGGCTGATTTGGTGTGCACCAAAGTGCGGTGGTTGCATTCACATTGATACTAACGTCCCAAACCCTGGGCCAAAACTTCTTTGGTGCGCACTAAATATGGTTGGTGTGAAGATGACCTAAGTTAGATGAAAGTATGATTTAGGACATTTTACAAAGATCATAATAGTTTAGACAAAAAGGTGATGAAGAAGTAAAGATAACAAAAGATGTGTTTTCTTCTGAAAATGTCAAAATAACACTAACAGTTATTCAGCATAACATTAAAGAAAACAAATCTGTAAAAAGCTTCACAGTTAGAAAGGCAACTTTTCGTTGTCTTTAAAGAGTTCTAAAAGTCACAGTTACTCTCCTGACAGAATCATTTGCAAAATAAAGTTGGAAACGTGTGGCAAAGTACAGGAACATGTCACTGTCACCCACTCATCCACACAATGTCAACCTGTTTGTGCAATTTAGATAGTAAATTATACATTTCATGTGGTGTTTTAGTCATATTTCTTTGCTCAAGTCAGTGATTATTTTGTGAGGTTCAGTTCGGTACAAAACCTGGGATAGTTGTCGTGGTAAAACTGTCAGTGGTCGTCTGTTTTTCTCCTTTTTATTCCCTCACTGCCACATGAGCCTATTCCTGTTCATTTCCATGCCCTGTGTGAAGCTGTGGAGCTAAGTTGCTTTTCTTGCAAACTGTCCTCGCACAGGAGTACCAATGTCAACTTGCCACAGAGCTGTCGCTTGGTGCCAGCAGCAGGGAGACACCATCTTTAATGACATGCAACTCAAATCTCTCAAGAAGAGGGAAGAGGACACTCTGCTCTGTATTTCTGCTGCATGTGTTCAGGGAAATTACCACAGCTGCTACATCCACAGGAATTAAAATTCAGCCTACATGACCTCCAATCACTCAGGACGTTCTCTCAGCAAAAGCATCATCTCAGCAAATGGAGAGAGGTGGAGAATAAGAGGATAGTGAAATTAGGATGAATCCATTTCATGAGCACAAAATACCCCCATCCCAAAGTCATGGTGCAGAATTGTGCTTAATGTAGAACTGAGGAAACTCAGCGCCATAAAATTGTGTGATTAATTTAACCTTCATTCAACAACAGGAGGGAAATCTGTGTAAAAATATGGACTGAACAGAAACTGAATGAGGAGAGAAAGAGAATTGGGTTGATCAATATGGACCAAGAAACATATCACAATAATCAATACAGGCATTCTATGTTTTTCTATAAAGGGGTAAAAAATAGGTTTCACTATACCACAATTACAAACCTTTATGAGCTTTGTGAGTTAATCAAATATGCATTATGATAATGCAGCAAAAAGGATATAGTTTGTAAATGCCAATTTCAGCTAGTTTAAATTTTTAAGCATTAAAAAGTTTGATTCTGAAATCCTGCATATCCATCTTGCCAGTCTTCATTGTCCAACGACTTAACTTGCCTATATGCTTAATGACCCAATCAGAGAAGAGAGGCGGGAGCTGCAGACGTCACAACAACAGGAAGTAACTTCTTGTTTGAAAACAATGGCGGCCTTTGAAGGGGTCTCAAAAACTGTTTTTTTTTTTATCAGTAATGGGCTCAATTTGTCCTTTAAAAGAGGAGGAGAGAACCTCACTCGAGGCTTGTCTTATGGGAAATTATGTTTTTGTTCTTCTCTTGGGGGTTTGATAAATCAGATTACGGGTACTAAATGATGACATTTGCATCTCCTCCTCTCAGTATATGTATGTACTGATTATCCGCATATGTTCTGCATATTACTGAAGGCCAACACGCTAAATCGACTGCGCAGGCTATTTTGCCCATTTGACAGATGCAATCCTCGTTGCACCCTGTTAGTAGATCAGCGCTATCCAGTAAGTGCATGTTTTTATACATGCAAACCTTTAGTAGATCATGCCCAATATGTGCAGGATGACAATACATGTTGTATCATGATTTATTACAATACTATGCAGGGAACTGTGCAGCAGCTGGACCTGCATGATTCAACTGGCCCTTTTCCATTAGCCCTACTCTACTCGACTCGACTCTACCTAGCTCTACTCTACTCGCCTTATGCTGCTTTTCCATTAGCCCCAGTCGCCTGCCCAACGGGGTGCAGTGTCGCTGTAAACAGCTGAGCGGCACTGCGGTGACGTCATTTTGAGCACGACACAACAAGCTGTGGCTTTTTGTCACAAACTGAGTAAAAAAGGAAAGCAGAAGAAGGCTGCAGGTGGTAAGAAGAAATACCCCTTGAGAAGCACAGGAGAGTTTTGGAAGCTACACAACAGAATGAAGCCGAGGATGAGAGCAATCGAGCTGCAAAGAATAGACGAATGAGGGTAAGCTAATGGTAGCTACCGCTAGCATGCTAGGTCATCGCGCTCATGACTCATCAATGACGGCATTGTCTGACCAATCAGTAGCCGGCAGTTGGTGACGTCATCTTTTAGTATCGACTCAGCTCGCTTGGAACCAGAGCAGAGTAGGTCCGAAAACTATTTTTGGAAGTACCAGGCTAGTGGAAACATGCTGCAAATCAAGTAGGGCCGAGTACAGTAGGGCCAAGGCTTATAAGTGGAAAAGGGCCAAATGTCTGTGGTCAAGTTTCTCATCTTGTCAAGCTCAAATCTACAATGACTATGATTGGCCTGAAGTGGCACAGCCCAATCAGAGTCCTTTAGAGCAGGAAGAGGTGGGAGATACAAGGAAAATTAAAGAAGGGAGTGGCTACACATAAAGATATTAGCACAAATGCTAACAGCTCCAGTAGTTTTAGCAGATCTTGACCATATTTCTTTATCAGATTAAAAACAGACACTAAAAACTTTTCGTAAAAATTATGATTGGCAGAACAATCATCCAATTACCTGCATTCCATCTCTTTATATGGGTTCTTTACTATGATGGAAATAAATTACACTGTCCCTTGTGCGTGTTATGTTCAAGTGCGGGGTGATATATCACATTTTGTACTCCACACTGGACTTTCCAGTCAAATGTCCGGATTGTCTTCTGCCAGGCTGCCAGAACATCTTCATAAAGAGAGCGATACACTGTCCAGCTTTAATAGAGGTGTTTGTTCTTTGATGCTGAGACCAAACAACTACTGCACACAGCAAACACTGGGAGCACCTTTCAGCTACAGATGAAATTGGATTAATTTAGCATGCTTTCTTTGGCTGCAAAACAAGTCGCATAACACAGAGAGGCAGAACGACATCAACAGTCAGGTCACACAAGGGATATACAGTATATGCACAGCAATGCATCAAGAGATCAAGGAAAATCAAAAAGAAAAATAGATATACTTGACTCCAAGGGGTGCAGAGTGTGACTTATTCTGTGATGTATTCAGAATGCATAGAAAGAATCTGATGTATGTTTTGACTCACTCGCGGTCTAGCATGTATGTCAGCTCACGTTCACACATCTATTCTTAACCTTGTCCACATTTCCATGTGTTTGGGCCCATGTTGTCACTTCACAAGAAAATAGTTAAATATACCTTCCGCCCCCCCCTTGTGAGTGCAAAGTTTAAACCAGCTTGATATGCGGCGACAAAAACATATGTTTTTTTCTCTGAAGTTACAGCCTGTCAGTCATTCTATCTACTTGTTATTCAAACTCAAAATAGAGAGACAGCAATACATATGTTAACACAGAGGATAGACGATTTGTCTTGCCACATGCACAAACAGTTTTAGTAGCTCAAACATGAGGTATCATTTTCCAACTGGTCACTCAAAGTCCCAGGTGTCATCACTTTAAAATGAGCATAATATAGCAACATTAGGCATAATGGCAGGGGAAGTACAGGTGCAGCTGCTGTAACCACCTGCAGGGCCCCACAGATGTATCACAGAGGCATGACGTGCTAAATGATGCAAGTCTAGTAGCACTTTCACAGCCAGCGAGGGTTCATGTTGGTCCAAATGTATGACAAGCTCATTTACATATTAGCCCAAGATACCTCCATTGCTGGTGAAACATATTGCTTTAAAATTCACAAACTACAATTTAAAGTTCACTTTTCTACTTTATGGACAGAGTTAGAAATCACAGATTCTCATAATGTAACAATATTGAAAAACAAATTCTGTGAAAATTATTAAAAATCATATATGTCAACTTATATTGGCAAACAGTCTTTTGCTTAACTTCTTAGGGCAACAGCCTCTGATGAGTGAGGAATAGCACAGTTCATATGACTTGCATTATCATCCACATAATCAGGGCTCAAGTCTTTAATGCTGTAGTTTTCACACTTTTTAAACCAACGGCACAACAAAGATAAAACCAAATGTGAAGGCACACTAATTCATAATCATGCAAATTAACCCCTTTAGCATGAGCCACAGTCTGTAATTTTGTCCATATTTATTTGTGTTTAACAACCTTAAAAAATTAACTTAGAACTGAATTATTTATGACGAAAAATCAAAGAAGAAGCTTAAAATGTTTCAACAAAATGTATATTTTATTAATCTTGAAACTGCAATGGAACATCATGTTGACAGCTTATTTAAAGACACCTAAAAGGGGCATCCACTTGGAGACAAACTAAGATGTGTTTTTTTACATATGGACAAATTGTCCACAGTGTTTTGGATGCCTGAAAACATGCATTCTGAGAGGATAAATCCAAAAGTGCCAGCTTTGTAGACAGTGTAATATGGAATGGTACAGGAAGTATGACATCACAGCCCCATCTCTCCCTTAAACTGCATTTGTGAACCCTGACAACAACAGATCCGGTTTTGGATCACCACCAAAATGTTTTGAAAAATGTTTCCTTGTACCATGACCAGTATTTCCTGAAAGTGTAATCAAAATCCATTAATAACTTTTCAAATGACCTTGCTAACAGACAAACAGAAAGACAAATGCCAGTGAAATCACAACCTCCTTGGCAGAGGTAATGATCCCATATCAGCAGAGAGAACACAGCAGTATCACACCATATTGTTATTTTTTTTAACTGCAGCTCTAATTGCTACATTTAGATACCGTGACTAGGGTGCTCAGTTGGTTTTGATAAATAACCAGTATCTGGCACATGCAATAACATGATTATCAGAACAACATTATGCTTCCATTTGACAGTCTGTTGCATCCCTACTTATAATCTAAATTGTTGTTTTAGCAACTCTTATTTATCTCCATTTTATTTCCATCCTCTTCTCTCTTCCATTTCTTTCCTCTCTTGTCTTTCATCGTCCATCCTCCCCCTCATTTTTCCTGTGTATGCATGCCGGGTAAACTCCAGTCTGTGAGTAAGGACCGACCTTGAAGTGTCATTTTTTGCTCTGCATGGAGATAAATGTCCCGGCGAAGGTGCTTATCACCAGTTTACAATAGGAAGTGAGGCTGGGAAAAGACAAGGGCGAGGGAAAGGCGTTAGCAAATGAGGGTTACAATGAAGTGGGCAGGGAGAGGGAGGAAAAATGGTCACAGAGGCACGATGGATTTTAAAACTATTAAACAAACTGAAGATAGGAACACACATATTGGGCTGCTTTCTACAAATGCAACTGCCTGGGGAACAAAGTGGTATATGAAACCATTTCCCTTTGCAGTGACAGAGCGAAGGGCAGAGCCAACTGCTTAATCACAAGACTTCTAAAGACTCTCCCTCTCTGGCTGGATATCTACTTTATGATAACACAAAAGAGGTGTTTGGAAAGCTCTGCCTGTTCATCTCAGGCAACAACGGTTTCCTCCAAATGCCAACGACTAAGTAGAGAAAAAATGGAAAACACTTCAAAAGGTGAATGACTGCAGTGTCTGCTCAAACAGCCATATTCAAAACAAATTGCAAACCTAAAATGGGAGCTTAATATGGAATGCATCATCACATCCTTCAAAAAAGAGCATGACCTTGGAGATAGAGCCACTATTTCTCTCTTATTTCACAATCTTAAGGCGCTCTTAGCTCTGAAGCCCTATCTAAAAACCATTTACACACTCTGTCAGGTCAAAAAAGGAATGGATGAACGGTCAAATACAGAGTGCATGTTCTGGAAACAAATTCTGTCTTGAAAGCTGCTGCATTAAGATGATGTGATGACACCAAAAGATTCTTAAGATGTATTCTGCATGTGGTGAGGCTAACCCGTAGTTTAGATAAGGCAACTTAACCAGATATGTTAACAGTCAGTGCTTAGCTTCTTCCACATGTGCTTTTTTCCATAATTGACCTTGAAGGCACATTAACTGTAATAAAACTGGAAGGGACTGGCTTTATTTATTTATAACGAAGAGCAAGAAATTAGTAACAGTAAATGCAAAGTGATGTTTCACTCTATAGCTGTGTTTAAAACTGAGTGTGATGTTAAACTGAGATTGCAGAATGTGCTAAATTCATAGTATAAGACCCTGGATATAGTATCATTCTATATAAAGCTTGGTTGTTATGACTCACTGCTAACTAATCCATCATTTGGACTGTACAAACCTGATTTTTGGAGTTGTTTTGTTGAATGGTTTTATTGGTTGTATGTGTTTTGGTTAGCAGAGGGGCTGTGTCTCATACTTGTTACTTCTCATCCCCACATTGCTTGCTTCCCTGGCTCCTCTAAACAGATCTACTGGTGTTACATCCTACCATTGGGTTTTTTCAGCAGTTTAAGCCCCTTGGATCAGGCTGGTAACCCCAGTTCAGAACACAGGCTGTAGAATGAAAGCGGAGACTTTGACAACATGATGCCAGGCAGCACTGAACTGACCAATTGCCACAGGGTAGATCGGTCAACCAATCAGAGTGTACTGGGGCCACAATGGAAAGAGGGTAGGTGGGAGTGTCTTTTTTTATGCCTGACACGCCCACAAGTTTGCTTGTGTCCACATGGTGAGACATCACAGGTTTAGTCTAGGCCCCTGTCATGGAGGTCTGTGCAGTTAATTGGTGCCTAACACATATCCAGAATTTCAATAGTCACAGATGACAACAAGGCTGGAAATATACTGATTTGTTGTTGATCATCAGCCAAAAGACTAATAATAAGAAGAAATGGCGAGCATTGTGGAGCTAGTGGTAACAGGAATTCTCAACATCTGTATGACTTTTCCATGAAAATATACTGTGACATGAGTAAACACAGCAACTCCTTTTTGTTGTTCTTCATTTTTTCCCCCAGACTTTCTTCTTCTTCTTTAACGTAGCCAATAACAACAAACTTTTCTCTAAATCTTCATCCTAAGCACAGACAATAACAACAAACTTCTTCTTTGATGACATCCTGTAAACCATGCTACAGATGCCACTTTTTAGGACACTGTATCCTACAGTTTTGAGTATATCTATTTGTGGCACATAGAGAGGTGCGCATAGCACAGATACTAGGAACATTTCTGTGTCATGATGCTGCAGCAGTTTGTGGCTACACACCTGCCCATCCAGAAAGTATAACTGAGCCTTTGGACAAGTCGATAAAGGGGTGCACTTAGAGGTTTTTTGAGCCTTTGCAATCATGAATACACCATGGCAATATTTAAATTTGTCTGTACGGGGTGCTGGTCCAGCAGAGTAGTAAGGAACCAGGCACATCCATGTTTGTGCTTCAAATCCAGTCTGGGGCCAGCTTGAAGAGTGTCCTACCCCTATCTCTCACATGCTTTCACAAGCCTTTCCACTGTCTCTCTCTATTAATAAAGGCACAAAATGCCCCCCAAATAATCTTTGTCAAAATAAAGTGTCTGCACAAACCTCAGTTAACAAAAAATCAGAACAAAACTGCTAAAGGTTCATTTCAGATAGCAGTGATTGAAAAGGAGATCACTGATTTCATTACATACATTTAAAAACATTACATTACATGAAAAAAAGGCTGTTTCTTGAAAAGTTTTGTTTATTCAGGCTAAAACACACTGAACAGTTTTTCACTACTTCAGATGAATATGAAAGATTCAAATCTGATACCTCTGTTTTCTACGGCCTGAACTGAACAAGGTAAATCTACAATAAGCAGCTTGTTTTCTCAAGTATTTGACAGGTGTGATAAAAATCACTGGTGACAGTAATTGCCACTTGACCTTTAGAAATTATTCACATGGAGGCTGTCTCTCAGCTCTGCAGCTAATGTGATTATAGTGCTTTAAGTTTAAGACAGGCTTTCAACAAGAACAATTGTCCCCTCCTGCTGTGGTTGGAAAAGGCATATAGACAAGCATTTAAATTATGCCACTCAAACACTGCTGGAAATGGCTTTCAGTAAATCTGAGGAACAGACATTCAGTGAATATAAATGGGACAGAAAACACTTTCAAAATGGGTCATACTTTATGATAGCAGGTGCAGATATAGTGCAGTGGAAACCCCATTGGTATGAAACAATGTTGTGTAACAATGTATTTCTAAACGTACACCCATAATGTCCCAGTACTTTTCAACAGAATGTATGAATTTGCCAACAGTACAATGTAATATAATTAGGGCAGCAATATAGTGTTAATTACAGGCTGTGCATGCAAATGACAGAGAGCAGAGTACAAAGGACAAGTGTTCACAACTTATGGGAACAGCTTACATCACAGTAATGTATGACCTCCTACATTTGAGAAAATGTTATAAATGTCTCAAAAGTACAACATCATTTGCATGTTCATCATCTGTAACACATGCTGTTATTGAAACAGCAAAGTTTTCAATATCTCTCCAAAACCAAACATTTTAACCAAGGGCCAGTGGCGATTGCTCTAAGACTGCAAAGGAAGCTAAGCTTCACCTAAACTGTCCCCCAAAAAAGTGGTGATATGTACTGCTGTTTGTACATTTCATTGATTTAATATACGCTAGAATACCTTCATCTTCTGTTCAGAATCAGCTACTTATCACAGGTAACTGTCACGACTTCCTTCTCATTCATCCCCGCAGCGTCTCAGCGTTTTAACACAGTCGGACGCTGAGCGTCTTCTGACTTCGATGGGGAAGCGTCCGACTGTGTTAGAGTTAAAGTTAGAGTGGGTTGTTCCAATGTGGAAACTGGACGGTCATTGGATAAACGCTGGGCTTTGTCCTGCCCATCGGACGCTCAGCGTCTCTGGAGGTCTATGAGGCAGTGGGCTGGCCTTGACGCTCGGCTTCTGCATGATGATTGGATGATCTGTCTGAGGCAGAATCCCCTTTTTGATTGACAGTGAAATGAGCCAATCAGCAATCTTGAAGTATAACCCTCCACCGGAGCATCTTCTAAGTTTTACATTCAGTAGTTCTGGAGAGGAGCTTCTCCTGTTAAAAGCGGCTCAAGTCTTACACCCGCAACACAATGGGCCAAGGCCGTTTAAGCAGTCTAGCTCTGCTGGCCATTGAGAGAACACTGGTAAAATCCCTGGAAAAGACACCTAGTTGGTACGACAGGGTCACAGATCATTTTCTTGAAAAGGAACGGAGGGTAGAATTTACATTTAAATAAATGAACAAATTTATGAAGTAGGCCGGAAAAAAACGAGCTTCCCCCCCTTGACTGACCAGCAGCCGCCACTGCCAAGGGCGTAGGTTTGATCTTGACATTGGTGAGGACATTAAAGTGCTCAAGAATTTCCTACCCAATTCTACGCCCTTGACTTTAACTGATACATGATGTGCTGTTACGATAATCCATTTTGTTGAGATGGAACACAGTTCCTTCATCACTATTTATTTCATTAGATAAATATGCAGTGGGGAAAGAATGCAAATCTCTGTGCATTGTCTGATTTGAACAAGACAGAGCATAAATACTTCTGAAATAGACTTTATAATTAGTTACATTGATGGAAATGAATGTTTTTTAAAAAAAAAACAACAAACAAACATTAGATTGAGTAGAATATATTTCATAGTTTCCCACGGGTGTTTCAATAGCAGTTCTGCTCTGTGTCAAAGTTTACAGTCTTAATGATAATGCATTTTAGTTAAATTTTTAGCTGCAACACTGCTCTGTACCTTTCCAACATGATTTTTTTAACTATTCATAATGGTTTATTTTACATTTTAGCTTTAGTTTTTGTTTATTTAAATTTCTTTGTTCTAATCTGTTTTTATTCTGATGTGTTTTTCTTTTTCCGTAGCTATTGTGTTCTGATGTGTTGTGTGAAGCGCTTTATATTGCCTGATTGCTGACATGCTGGTCAAATAAATTTGCTTGCTTTGCCATTTGTGACAACCTTAATGGTAGACATGGTGCCATTATGCCGATAATTTTTTTTCTTCTAATTTTGTTTTGAAGACAAACATTTGTAATGTTTATACATTAAAGGGAATAGAACAATTTGCAAGCAAGCTGAAGTGCTGTGCTGAACCAGCCATGTAAAATTTCAAAGTTGTTTTATGATAAGAAAGATTTATGTTGGACTGTAAGTACTTGCATTTACAGGGTTTCTCAAACTAGGATAGTTCTACAGTCCTGTCCATATGGTAGAAACTGACCATAGAAGTGACTTAGATTATTTTTTATTTATGTTTGTTCTATATCAGGGTCCCACCCAATCCGCAGAGTTACAGTGGATATTAGGAGTGGGCAGTTGTATTACTAAACATTGATTTACCAAGAAGAGTAACAAGAAATAGTTCAACAGATTTATGATCCAGTATCTGTTACTGTTTTATCCTAGTTTAACCATTCAGTGAGCTAGATGGTCATAACCCTAATTTGGACCTCACTTCACTGGTTGAGATGACATCCTCATGGTGTGGCCACGTAACAAACATATCCACTTGTAAGGTTTAGTATGGACTTAAGAGCAGAATGTGTGCATGGCTGTTGCAACAGATCACAAGGCTGTGTTAAATTGAACAAAACACTGCTGAAATGCACAAATGAATTTCCTTGACATGTAGCATCATTGTTACTGGTGGCTGTTTAAACACAGGAAGCAATGCTGGTATATTTTGTTTTTACTAGGAACAACACTGAGAAGAGACTGGAGAGTAGTCTGTTATCCTCAGATTGCTATACAGCATGACATGTCAGGTGATGATCAAGATGATGCTATTACAATCTATGATTAAACCATAAAAGCCATGTGGTGGCACACAACTTGACAACCAGTATGAACAGACATCAGGCACAAAAGGGAATCGCATGCTGCATGTGTTGTGGTTTCCATTTTTGTGTAAAAGTATATGATTGACATGTCTAAGACATAAATGGGTGTACGGCAGAAAGGCAGTGATATGAGTGAAACACTAAAGGTTGACATAAACAGACTAATGAAGCCTTTTATTCATATTCATTTGGATTTAACCACCTAAAATGAGATGTAAACAAATTGTAGCTTAAGCAGTGTGTTGACAGCAGCTAAAACATGACAAAACAGGAAGCCAGAGCTTAATGAGTGATGTCAGCACTGATCTGCGACCGACACATTTACAGCCATCAGCTCAGGCCCACAGCCATCACTACTCCTCTCCAGTGACAGTAGGGAAAACACGAGCACTTACTGTATTTGGGCGGTGGCATCTTGTCAGGGAAAATGCAATATGCATTAGACACAATCCAATCTGTCTCCAGTGGATTGGTGTGTACATGGGAGTGTGTGTGTTTCTGTCTACGTGTGGATGCAGCACAGAGACAGAAAGAGGAGAGTCTCAGTGGGACGGCTTGGCGCTGGGCTGGCACACCGTCAGACAAACACACTTCATTACAGGCCTATTTACCTGATTAACTGGGCTACTTTATCAGCTGCACAGCACTCTGCAAAAGCATCGCTGTCTGCCTCGGCTCCCCTCACACGCCCACACAAAAACACAGTTTACAAACACGACGCCTAACTGGCCGCTCACTGTTCTACTGACTGACTAGCAGTCCGCATGACTTGCCGTTTCCCTGCAGATGGCATCAAATATGTCTCCCTGTGGACTTGATTTTATGTCACCTTTTACAAGTCAGTCCCAGAAGCGACCTGAATAATCTGATGCACTTGATATCTCCGTATGGGGAATAACATTTGTGTAACCTTTCTGTGTAATGAAATGGAACAATCAAAGAGGAATAAAGCCTGGAGCTGCTTCCCAGAGACTAGAGAGAGGACATCTTGAAACATTATCATTACAGGAGGAGGGTAATGATTTCCTTTCTCTTTGCTCTCTGTAGATCTGACTGTGGACTATTTGAGAGGAAAATCATTCGCCAGCATCACTTTTTAAAGCTCTACGTGAGCTAAACCTGGATACCTGATTCAACCCAATTAGAACAATCGCTAGGAGGTAGAGTGCTGGGAAAACAGAGCACACTTGAGACGGTGATTAAAGAAAATTTAAAGATTACAAACAAGATGCAAATATAGAATATAAAAAATGGATCAGTTACACCAGCTGTATGCTTCTAGGGAAGCCATGGGTCATAAACTAAACTAACAACCTAAAATATTCAGTTTACCTCCATGCTAACTAGCCACAGTAAACTTAAACCCTTTGTCTTCCATGTTAACATACGGAACATGAGTCAAATTAACAAGCTAAAAAAAAGGATACATAAAGGCTATGGGAAGTGGCTTACACAATCGAGAGCTCCACAAACTAAGTCTAAAACACGGAAAATAACACAAGAATGAAATTTCTTCCTTGAATCAAATAACTGCCAAATCTGCAGGTCCATCCAAATGCTATTGATGCTATCCATACACCATGTTTGTTTACATTTGAGTAATAGAGCATAATGACAGCATGCTACTAGCTATTACTTGAACCAACAGTAGCTTCTGGATGCATATATCTGTACATATTTCAGACAGATGATATCTCTAGGATAGTAAACAATGTTAACTGATGGAGAAAAAAAAATGCTAATTAGTCTTGTTCCTTGGTTCCCAACCTGGAATTTGACCCCCCCTAAGGGAGACACCAGAGGTCTTGGGGCATGGTTAAATTCATAATCAATTTCTGTTGAGTTCATGAATAAATATGTGGTGTACTGCGAGGTCTGTTTCTGCATGCTGGTAGCATTTTGATCCTTACTTAAAATCTCACAGCCCAAAAACTGCACACTGCATTAGTGGCTACATTTTATTAAACAATTACTAAAGCAAACATTTGGCCATTTCTGTCTCCTTTTGTAGTGATATCAGTGTTTACAAGGTGTGCTAAGCCAAGGAGAAGGCATTTACAAGACAGCTGCTGAGCATTAACACAAATGTATATTATTCCCCAGGACAGTTGGGAACCAACTTAATGATTACGTTTTTTGAGATGTTTCCCAGCCTTGCAAAACAAGCTTGAGAAATGTCCACTGCATCTTTAACGCCTTAACCAGAAAAACAATAATAAAAGGATGCACGCGTTGTACAGTTTTCTGCATAGCTACATGCAACAAAAAAGAGTTAGCTTGCATTAGCCAACAAAATGTAAATGTAAGACCAAGACCAGTTTGCTAAAAATGGACAGGTTAATCTGAAAAGACTTATTTAAATTATTGGGCTAGGTGTAGCCAAAAGTTTGTTTCCTTAGTCTTAAGTCTTTGAAACAAAAGTTCTAAAGTTTAAACATCAATAGCTCAGCAGCTAATCATGCACATTCCTTCTGCACACTGATGTATTAATTGTTTAAAATTTTGGTTGGATATGGTCTGTTGTACGTTACTTGTGTGAAAATCTTTGCTCACATCTTGGCCAGAATGTCCTTGTAAAGGAGAGGTTTGCATTTCAAAGGGAATATATAAAAAGAAACCATCTTTAAAAGTATAGAGCCAATGATAAGGGCTTTAGTTTCCCCTCAAAGCATGAAAATTCATGTCCACAGAGTTGTATTTTAAGCCGCCAGTGTCCCTTTTCTTCTTGCCATGTGTGCCTGTCGGGGCCACACCAAGCCAAGCGGTCATATTTGAATTCAGATCACAGGCAGATGGGCTTTTGGCAGGCCATTGTGCCCGGTCACAACCCAGACTAAAAGGGTCTATCAGGGCCAGGGACCTAGTATCAGACACCTGCATGAGGCACTGGCAGTGCCTGAAAAATACACACACACACACACACACACATACACACAAACTAAAGTTGACAAGAATGAAAACAAGGCATTCTTAGTCATGTGGATGGATGCAGACATGTAGTGGGTGCAGACATGGAGACATATGGTGCCACAGACAACAGCAGGGTGATATTTTATGCCTTTTATACATCATATTCATGTGTGTGCATAAAACCGTATTACACACATACAGACACAGTGGCTGGCTCCCATGCTGACACTACATCTGTTTGTGTAATACCACGGCAGACCTCTGATCACAGGTGCTATCGTGGCTCGTGGGCTGGGTTAAAGAAGACATGCCAGACAGAAGGTGTGTGTGTGCCAGTGTGTGTGAGTGTAGGACAGAAACAGAGAAGGAAGAGGGGAAGTGGGGTAGAAAAAAAGAGGAGCAGAATGCAAAAGAAAGTGAAGGATTTAAGGATGAGGGATGAAAAAGAGCGACAGTAAAAGATAAAAAGAGTCACGAGATAAGAGACAGAAATCTTCTGTATACTAAATCAGGCATGCTAGATAACAGAGCAGACGGCAGCACAGTTGTCTGTTAGGTGTCGCCGGGTACAATCTTTGATCTCCTCAAACACTCTAAAATATCTGTCAGGTTGTATTTTCGTTCTGGTAAATAGAGCAAGAAAATTGTTGCCTTTATTTTTACTCCCGAAGGAAGAAGAATTACTGCAAGTAATGTGCTACGCTTGATACAAAAATGATGAAATCATCAAGAGACTTCCCTTTCTGATAATGCTACTATTTGAGCCCCAAACATGTCATTTGTGTGAAATGTGTTGAAGCTTTTGCCGTGCACCCTGGGTGTTCTCAAGTTCTCAAAATGAACTATGGTACATGTGGAGCTTTTACTCTTAGACTTTTGGAAATCCTGCATTATTGCAGAGGTAGATATGTATAAGGAAACAAGCACAGGAAAAATTAAAGGAACCCTAAAGTTTACACCACACGCCACAAGCATAGAATGCCATCCTCACAATGACATATTTGTTGAATTATTGAAGTCAAAGTTCAAAGTTTACTATTTTGATTACTCATAGTTTCAAGAAGTGGGCTGTAGGGTGGCGCAGTGAGTCGCTCTGTTGTCAAGCAATGAGAGGGTTTCTAGTTCGAAGCCTGGGGCCTTCCTGTGTTGAATCTGCATGTTCACTCCTGTGCATGTATAGGCTTCCTCTCTGTAATCTTCTTTCCTTCTTCTTTCTTTAGAATAAAACAAGTGTATGTGATCGGAGACTCTAAATGCCTGTAGATGTTAATGTGAGCATTCCAGATTATTAGCCTCTATATGACTGCTCTGTAATTGACATGCACTAAAATAGAGTCAGCAAGACATACTAACCATTACTAATTACTAGAAAAGCACTGTGAGAGCACAGCCCCCACCAAGCAGCTCCCTTCCACCCATAAATTGCCATCCAACATTATTGTCCTATATTTGTTTTATACACAAATTGTGGATATGATACACAGTCATGCAGAGATGTTTAAAACAAGCTAAAGCATTACAAAAGCATTTAAAAATTTTTAAGCTGAGAACAGAATACAGCATTCATATAATTCAAAATTAGTTCAGCTCAGTGTCTTTACTCCTTTTCACTTTTACTTAGCAATCATTGTATTACTGCAGTCTGATCATGTTCAATTATATTGGCTTTTGCTCTTAAAAAAATCAACTGTGGGTGGAAATATTAGAGACAACTTTGTTTTTGTTTCTATGAGAAAATCATGATGTTAAATCACTTTTAATGTTTTATGAAGAAGCCTTACTCAATTATGTAATGTAATAAAAAGGTGCTGGCTGTTCTCAAAAACTTATTTTTGAACAAAGACAAAAGCTCTTATTTTCCCTGCCAGCAGTAAGTCTGAAGAAAAGGCCAATCATTGTTATGTTAATGTATAACCTTTGTGGCTCTCCCCAGGAGAGAGCCGATTTCTATCAGTGCTGCCCAGCAATGTCTCTTCATACACACACAAATCTCTGTTGTACCATATAGCGTACTCGAGATCAATAGCAAGCTCCTTGTGTGAATACAACTCAGTGCTTGTTTGATATGTCACTTGGGAGCTCTAGTGCCTTCTGAGAGGAGTGGAGGAGGAGGAAAATACACTCTTCTAACCAACAGGACTGATAATACGCCATTTGTACCTAAGTGCTGCACTCATTCCAAAAAATGGAACCGTGTCCTCAAAAGCCCCTGAATTTTGGTTCAAAGCCATCTTGATGTTATGAATTTTCTGTTTTTGAAGATCCATGAAATAGCTTCAAAGATATTCCACTCCATGTGAGTCACCATTAGAGAGAATCACAGCTAATGAAAGCAGACTAATCTGTAAATTCAGATTTCCCGAATGTAAACTTTGTGCTCTTTGCAGATGATGTTGTCATTTCTTTTTAAGTCAAACTGTGACCTGCTCTGCACCAGAGGGTCAAATATTAAGTAGGAGGGGAATGAGTTTGACTGTGCAGTTCAGATGAGTTCTCGCTCCTTTAGTTAAGGTGCAGATGGTAAAAGTAACTGCAGAAATAAAGCAGAGAAAAGGTACTGAGTGCTGACTTCATGGTGTCAGCGAAGAGTTAGCTCCAAATCAAAGCTCTCAATTTACTCCTCGCTCCTATTTCTGACCCTTTTACCTGTGCTCACATGCTTTGAGTACAGAAAAAAGAAAGAGATTGCTGACACAAGCCACCTGAGATGAGGTTCCTCCGCAAGGTAGCTGGCCTCACTCTCTGTGAGAAAGTGAGCAGTTCAGCAAACTGAGAGCGCTCCGGTATTGAGCTAATGTACTCTTGCACTGACAGGAGCTCTGGCTGAGGCGGTTCAGACTGTTCAGGTGAGACTACAGAGGAAATACAGACACACCAGAGGGATTTATGATGCTCCAGGAAGAGCTGGCGGAGGAGGAAAGAGGGGACAGGACATCACAACTGCTATGTCTACAAAAGCACCCTGACCTTGACAAGTTTCTCAAAGAGGGGTGGCAAAAAATGCAGTAATTTTCTTATTTGTCTATACTACATTTTAACCTCAAAACCTTAATGTGGAAATATAAAATCTCTTTTCTCCATAAAGGTCTACTCAAAAGAGTCATTAACTAAAAAGTTAGACAAGGTATACTCACTTCTAGCATAAAGTATTCATCTAGCACCATATATGAATTCAAGTCATCATGTACCCCTAGTATACTCAAAGTACAGCCCTTTCTAGTTCTTTGTCTGTATAGTTGTATTTTGCTATGAACTTTGCACTGCAGGCTGGCATACTCTTTGACTTGATTCAGCTAAATAATAGATATTGGTTTGTTTTGGATCCATCCATATTTACTACTCATGCTCTCCTAGTAATATGGTTGATCTTTTGGAGGGGTCAAGTCCACCAGAAGAATATGGTATACTTTATTAACTGCTCAATTAGTTCTATTCACACAATTGTATCCAATACTTGTCTGCATCTAATCTAATGAAAACAACAGCGAAATGCTGGTGATCAGGGTCACTGACAAGCCAATACAAGACATTGCAGCTTGATATAATATCATATGAGACAATTCGAGATGACAATAAGATGGTATTTGATTTTCCATGATACTTCATGTTAGATTATCATGCAATGACAAATGAGATGATAGTATGATCTAATAGGACAGAGAATGACAGGAGAAGATAGGAAGGGGTATTATATAATGAAATATGGCACAATTTAATACATCATGTGATATGAAATAATATGATACAGCACACTGGAAAGAACAAAGTAGCCCATGTGAATGGGCTGTCACCTTTTAATTGATATTCAAATATCTGATTTGCGAAGATGGTAAAAATCCATACTCTACATCTACATAAACATTCAAAATTAAAATAAACAGCACATTAGGGTGGCTGGTGCATTGAACCACTTGATCCGACGGTGCTCTCTTGTCCTCAACAACAGCTGAACACTGGATATGAACTGAAGAAGAACACAATGGAGGACTGGCAAAGCAACTCCAAGCAAACATGTGAGGAGTGTGGTGTGGAAGTACTTGGGGTCCTACTGTATGTCAATAATGTACGAAGCAGCTGGCCACATAGGATAAATCTGCTGACCCATTTGACGGTCTTTAACCCACTGCTGTCTAGCACTGCCATGTCAAGTGCTCAGCCCTCAGTGTTTCCACATCCTCCTGCCAGAGGGATGTTGTGGAGAACATGGCAAGATTCATGCAGCTTCTGTTTAATCCTGTTGTCTAAGCTAGTATTTCTTTCCTCTATTTTAGATGTACTTTTAGTTATACACATATTTTTGCTTGTTTTTAAGTAAAGGCTGCTTGGTGATCTTGGTGGGGTTCAGCCAGCATAGCAGCCACAGGAAATAATGGTCTGGATGGCCTCTTAGAAGGATACTTAAGGCAGTGCTGAAGGGGAAACTTGGTTTTGTGGCTATGCTGGCAGGGCAGTTTGTGCTGAAGCCACATTCATAGTTGGCACTGTCATACACAACTCAAGAGCATTTGTATTAAGATGGCCTGTCTGAGTAGACCTACAACAGAGGTTTATGCCACAGCCAGAATCAAAGGTGATCAGATTTTGAAGTAAGACATTTTAGAAATACATTCTAGGGATGTCTGGAACCAGTGTGGACTTTTTTTTATTGAGGGATGGATATTGGTCCTTTCAGGAAAACCATGTCTCTCCCTCAAAGATTTGTCAAATTGTAATCAGTTTAAAATTGAAACCTGTAGACTCAATGATGAGGTAAAACTGCTACAAAATTGTTCCAGGATTTCACTTAATCTAAAAATGAAAAAATCTAGATAGACTGGGAAGAAGGTGCAACTAATTGAAAGAAATACAAGAAATAAGCACATTTTAAATGACCACAAGTCTCAGGGTAAAATCTGCAGCTGCTGAGGCTTTGAACCCCACGGCCTCTTAGGAAAGGGCTGTCATGGAGTGCAGAGGTACCAACACTCAGACATAGATGAGTCTGGGGGTAAAGAGAAACAGTACAGAAGACCTAAAGGACACCATTTTCAGTGCGTTTGAAGGGCAATATGACTTTTCTTGTTCTGGGTCAGGGCGGCACATTGGCCCTGTTGGACTGTCAGCCAGAACAACGCTGCCTTCACAGCTGCTGTTTTGCCCCACTGGTGTAGAAAAAACATCATGAGAGCTACCAAAATAGATTCAACAATCTGGTCAAGACAAGGTTAACTCGCTCAGACAGGCCTAGTTCCCAAATTCATCTCCCCATGAAAGATTTTCTTCTTCAACAACATGACAGAACATGTACTCTGCATCGATAAAATAAAAAGTGAACTTTTCTTTCATTATAAATGACGGCACAGTTTGAACTTTTATGCTCTACTTTATCTGGAACTCAGCTGCACAGTTACTTGGTGATTCTCCCGTTTACTTTTGACTTTGTTTTAACCTACAACATATCAAGACAAATACACTCTAACCTTTGCAGCTCAATGCCATTTTTTTTGCTTTTTTCCAACTGGATTGTTTATTGTAATATTGCATATAGAACATATCAACCCCACCAAGCAGAATCAAATCATAAAACATCTTTGGTTGTTCAACCTGGACTGTCAGAATATTTATACTGTGTTAATGTCAGTTTGATGTATAAAAATGTCAGATTATAGGGACAAAACTAAAAATGAAACAAAATTTAAGGTATATTTTTGGCATATAAACCTTCAACAGTCAAAGCTCTATACAAAACCTAGAAAAGCACTCGGTTAGCGCAGACCTCCGCCAGTGCCACAGTCCTCAGCCATATTGTGATTTTCACCATAAATATTACTCCTACCTTTATTTCATCAAAATATTTAGATTCATTGACCATGAAAATATACCATTAGCAATTGGATTCATAATGATATCTATTTTAGTTCAGTAGTTATTCACAGAAATCACATTTTTCGCCATGGCGGCCAGACGCTGATCCGGATCAACACCAAAATTCAATTAGTTCTTCCTTTTCCCACGCTGAACATTTCCAGAAAATTTCATCAAAATCCATCCATAACTTTTTGAGTTATTTTGTTCACAGACAGACTGACTGATGGACGGACTGATGGACTGATGGACGGACGGACGGACGGACGGACGGACGGACGGACAGACAGACAGACAAACAAACTCTCCCTAAAAACATAATCTCCTTGGCGGAGGTAACAATTGACAGGTAAACCCTAATCAATAGTAATGATATTAGTTTTAATAAGAGATATTCATGATTATTTTGGCCGAAGTCATGCAGTCTTAACAAACACAATCATCAGTATTAGATGCTCTTTCAATCATCTTCAATTATACACAGCACATCTTCATCAAGTCTGCCTCCTACCATCACTATTCTCCAAACCTACACTCCTGTCACTCATTATTCCGCCTGCAAATATGTCCCTTCATATACCTCCAGTTCTTAGAGAAGTACTTAAAACCCCAAACCTCCCCAACACCCTTCAGTAAAACTGTGAAAAAGGTGAAGGACAATCTGAACAATAGTGCGATAACATACACATCCCAGAGCTCTGAGTGTCCCTATCTCCACCGTCTCATAAAAACTTAATGTGTTCAAGCTCTTAAAGCTCAGACAAGGAGAGCTCGTTCCAGCAGCAGAGAGAAGTTCAATTTCACTGCAGAACCTTCCCCAGCAAAAGACAGAGAAAATAGAGCTTCTCTCCTCCAAAGCCACTTGGCAGGAAAGTGAAATCCTATTAAATCTTTCAGGAAAGCTTTCATAAATATTTTGAGAAGAGATGCGCTGTCTCAAAGACACAGAAAACGGTCCACTCTCTTGGAAAAGCTATTGTTGTAAAATACTAAATGTCCTTAACCATCAGATATAATGATTTTTCAAACATGTTGAACCTTTATGATAACATTTCACTGTCAGTTATCCAAAAACTATCAGATAAAATTGAACTCATTATTTGGAAAGCATGATTGGTTAATTATTTTACGCATTTAAAAAAAAAGTTATGAGTGCTTTAGTGATGCATTAGTAACAATTAAGTAAAAAAAATATATACCACATATACAGCATATCAATTGCTGATGAATAAAGTACTAAAATAAAGTGAAAATTGCATTTAGGGAACGTAAAATTTCGTTAACATCATGATCCAAACTGGTGCTTTAACTAACCCATATATCAGCAAAGCCAGGTGAAGGTCACCAACTAACATGACCTCTCTTTGAGCCATAAAGAGATAGATATGATGATGCATAGAAAAAAACAAAGATCAGATGGTGCTGATGATGAGGTGTGACCACCAATCCTCAGTTGTCAACACTTTAATAACTAGAAAAGCACTCAGAGAGCGCAGACCTCTGCCAGCGCCACAGTCCTCAGCCATATTGTGATTTTTACCATAAATATTAGTCCTACCTTTATTTCATCGAAATATTTAGACTCCTTGACCATGAAAACATGCCATTAGCAACTAGATTCATAATGCTATCTATTTTAGTTCAGTAGTTATTCACAGAAATCACATTTTTCGCCATGGTGGCCAGACGGTGATCCAGATCAACACCAAAATCGAATGAGTTCTTCCTTTTCCCATGCTGAACATTTACTGAAAAATTTCATCAACATCCATCAATAACTTTTTGAGTTATTTTGTTCACAGACGGACGGACAGACGGACTAACAAACTCTCCCGAAAACATATCCTCCTTGGCGGAGGTAATTAACCCTGATTATTAACTCCACCAAGGAGGTTATAGTTTTGCCAGGGTCTGTCTATCTGTCTGTCTGTTTGTTTGTCTTTAGCAAGACGATGCAAACACTAGTTTGTGGATTACAATAGAATTTTACCAAAGGTGTGGTTTGGTCCAAGGAAGAAGCTAGTACATTTTGGTGGTGATCCAATCCACAGTGACGTCACAAAAAAACATTAAAGTTTATACAGCAAATTCCATTCATTTACATCATTATGGGAATTGTAGTTCATTTGCAAACTGACAAACATTTTTTAAGCCTGTGTCACTATAGCTCTGAGCTTCCCTTGCATTGCCAGTGGGGTACTTCTGTTAGCACAATGGCTAGCAAAAGCAATTTTTTCCGACTTCGTAATTGGAATGCTGATAACTCAGATATCATGTCATTCACACTCCCCTCTTCCCAGTTTGTTGTACATGAAACACAACATTCTCCACATGGACAGACATTAGCAGAGACTTGGCTGCCCAATTGGAATGGAAAAGCCACTGCTGTAACTGAGCTGCTTGGTGGAGGTCTGTGCTCCAGGAGTGCTTCTCTGCTTTTCTCGTACTAGGTCTAGTAAGTTCTAGTTAAGTTTTAAACATAGAGCCCAAGGTCTTGGTGTGCTCTCTAGTTGTATCTTGCAGTGCACACAGGTGAGTATATAAACACAAATGCTTGTGACACCTGTTAATGCATAAAAACAGCAAGTTTGTCTCCTGCCTTAGATGAGAAATTGATAGTAATGAAGTTTTCTTTGAGTAATATCAGTTAAAGTTTCTCTTTAATTATCTCCATATTTCTTTTGCATAACTCCTTCAATTACTTAAATGACTATCCAATAAGATAGACCAGGTAAACACTCGGTAATTGGAAGTCTGAAATATGAAGGGCTCCAGCTAATGCTTTACTTTTCATCCATATAGAGCTTTTATAAACAAATCAAAAACAGTGACACTAATAGTCCATTGTTATGTTGCCTCTCTCTCATAACTTTTGCAAACCTCCACAAACACTTCAAAAGAAGTAACACAACACTTTTTTCTTAGTCACCCTACCTAATCGATGTCTCAGCACGTAAAAGGATGACGGCAGCTGCTGTGCCCTCTTTTAAAAGTCCTTTACAAACAAATCAATAAGGCCTCTGACAAACCCAATAAGATTTAAAACCATCACTGTAAAAGAGAGAAAAGAAACTCGTCACATGAAGAGGAGTGATCAGAAAGCTGTCTTACCTCTCTCACAGGTGCTATCCCAGAATCCAGTTCCAGTACAGTCGCACACAAAGCGGTTCCATCCTTCCTTACAAACGCCGCTATTCTTACAGGGACTACTGTCACACTGTTTCCCTGTCACCTTGGTGCAAGAGGACTTGATGCCAGTTGCATTCTGGGACTGTGCAATCTGCCGTATGTCCTTGCTGCGTCCGTCAATGAACAGATCCCGCACGCAGCCCACGTAGCCATAGTTGAGCATGGCGGTCCACAGCTCGGTGGGGAGCACCAGGCCTGCACGGCTGTCAGGCAGACCGCCCAGATAAAGGTCCCCCTCTAGGTCCAAGATCTCGTTTTCCCCGCTGGCCGTGAAAGGAGTCCGGCGGCTGTTTACTGAGATGATGCCTAGAGGGCAGAAATCCATTATTAAAGATGAGCCAGACGCTACACTGCAGAAATGTCAACATGGAAACTGATCCATCAAACATAAAAAAAACTGACAGAAATATTATCTTTTATTAAATTGAGTGTCATGTTCATTGGCTAAGTGGTCTCCAATATTGCAAGCTGTCAGGAAGTGGATTGGATTTCTTAAAAAAAACAGGAACTCTGCTAAAGTGACATTTACTGCCCTCAATTTGTTGCATTTTCATTTCAAAACTGCGCTATTTAAAGGCAATATAAGAGCCAGTATTACACCGTGGATAAAAGACTGACAGACACTTTGATCATGAGTGAAGAAAGAGGGGTAATGAATGATAGATTTTTTGGTATGTTTTTCAAGCTTAGATTCTAACAAATTGCAGGTACTGGTTGTAAAAAAGTAGGACAAAAATAGTACACAGCAGGCTCATGTCTGGCTGAGATTTTGGCTCAGGTATATGGTAGTGTATGAACATTTGGCTGCCCAAATTGCACTGATCCCCAGAATGTAACACTTTCTCCTGGGGAGCTCTGTTGGAGTCACAAAATTTCAGAATAGAGGGTAATGAGGAAAGAATCCGGCAGGGGAAAATAAGGCTTTCAAACAAAATAACTATGACACCACTGGAAGAGGGTCTATGTGTGTGATCTCTTCTGACAAACACAACCAAAACCTCTTTAAAATCTATTACCACCATTTAAATAATTGTATGCTATTTTATGTCAATAGCTCAGACTTCCAAATGTTTTTTTTTTTTGTTAATAGAATCAATAGCAGGACTTTGGTATGCAACATTGCATGTTAAAAAAATGATCATTTTATGTTCATAAAAAATAAAAAATAACAATCTATCATTCTGTTGTGTTTACTCTTAAATAAAAATAAGGGAACTTAAATGAAATATTCTAGTCAAGGCTGCATGATTTAATATGTATTACTGTGTGAGCTGACACTGTTTAGTAGTAGGGATGCACCAAGTAATAATCACACTAGTGGTATCATAGGCAAATATGACCATTTCTGCTATGATTTACAGCCAACATGTTAGCCATATGTTCCATATTTTGGCTTTAACACTGGCAGATAGTAGAAATGTCATATGCTCCACCTTCTTATCACTGGAAGTTGACATTTCAAGATGTTTCTAACACAACACAATCTAACTCTATATATCGACCTCTCTTCACACACACATGTATGTACAGTGTGGCAGTCCGAGAAGCAGCATGTCATTATTTTCAGTCAGTGTTAGAGCAGGAAAATGCTAGGTTAAAGTCCTATGTCCTGGTGCTGCCCTGTGAATAGATCTTCGGTGAGTTTTACGCATTGAGATGTTGATTCATCTGTTTGTGTGCTCTTATTTTATTTTATTTTATTATTCATTTTTTACAGAAATGACCACAGCAGGAAACTCCTTCATAATGTTGAATGAAAACAAGTGCCTGAAACATGCAGGACACTAAGTGGCACAATTACCGACATATTTGTCCCAAAATTACTAAATTTACTCTTGGCTTTGACTTCAAATTTCTCCCATGATGAGCAACCTAACCTTTTTTCTGAGCTTCTTATCACTCCTGACTGAGGTCAAGTACATTAAGTATAAAGATGAAAAGATCATTCCCCTCACAAAAAGGTGTAGCATGAGTTCCAACATTTACTCATGCTGTATTCACTTTGAAGTCTGACAGTAAGACTCTGGCAGAAGTTACTTTGAGGATAAGGAATCTAATTCATTCTCAACTCTTATTAACATTTCACTCAAGCCACAAGTGTGATTATGCGCGGTGTTAACCATCCCTCAGTCTGGTATCCATATATCTGTCTCATTCCTCTCTTTCCCAGTGAAAATCCCACTTTCTGCTCTGCTATCGCACCGGGGGCCGTGCTGGTGATTAATCAAAGCAGTGCGCTCTGACATGCGGCTAAATTGGCTGCTCTAACCTGATATATAACACAGGCTGTAGCACCGAGTAACACAGCCAAGTCCTCCTGAGGATTCCACCTAATGCAGAGATTGTGTTGGGTTTGAAGCTCAAGGCAACACAAGTTTCTAACCCCCTTTCTCTAATATAATCTTCCTCTAATACTTTCTGTGTACTCAGCCATGTTGTAAGGTCAGAGGACATACAGATGAAGGGGGGGAAGAGGGGAAATGGACTCTGAAGCTATCTGGAGAGAAGTATGGATGTATCCTTGCAATAAATCACCACTGGAATGAATATAAAGAGGCCATTTACATCACACTGGGGGTTTTGATGCAGGAAAATGAGGACTAACAGTGTGGTAGAAATACGAAAAATATAGTGCTTCTATAATGTTGTACTGACAATATTGTGGGGGGTTCCCTGTCCTAACTTACCATTTACTTGATGACTTCAGGCCATGGCTGAGGCAGCTTTTAATTGTTGCTTTAAAAGCTTTTCAAATTCTGGTTATTGATAGGTAACAGCTGGAGTTGGTTGTTAATCCAAAATGTAAAGAAAAACAACAAGCTATCAACCAGTCAGTAGCATTCAGCACTGCAGGGCCTTCACCCAAAGTTCTGGGACCATTCAAAAATACTACCCCATGAGCAAGGCCTATTTAAGAGTGAACCATCCAGTCAAGAGCTAAATTTCAACCCAATTGCACCCACAATGAAAAACTACAGACTTCCACAAAAGCCCCTAGATCCAGGGGAAATTTCCTGCTGTAAAAAAGTGTCTTTAAGAGTGTTTTCAATTATAATGTTCAGCAGACTTGGTTCGATATTTGGTGATGCTGTAACATTGATGAAATTTTCAATTGGTCTGGTTTTCTTTCACACTGCTGCTGGCCAAAGCCTGTTAATGATGTGAAATCCAGCCACCAGCCACTATTTGGGGCTTTAGCTGTGGCCTTTGTTCCTGACTCTGGCCCAGTAATACACTGCCAGGCTTAGGTAGCATCACTGTATTGAGAACACTGAGCCATAAAACAGAAATATAGCAGCATTTAGGGTGTGTCAGGTGCCTTACATGCTGACCAGAGTGATGTGTAACCCCTTTCTGAAAAGACTTGTTGAAGAAATTCTGTTAACACAACTGGAGGCTACAGGCAATGCTAATATTAGCCACACTCAGCAAAATCCCATCACAGAATATCAAGTTACTGTTGATATTTTCAGTCCAATTCAACCCACAATGCACTGCTTTGTGGTTTGCTTCTATTGTTTGGATCAGATGGCCTACAAACTCATTGTGGATTAAATAATAATTATTTACTTGGGAGCAAACTAAAACTCCCCATTCAGTTCTTTGGTCCACAGCTTTCACACCAAACCAAAACAAACAAACTTTCCACAAAAGAATACCAAAGATGTTAGTGTGATAGTGATCTAAATGATGTTTAGGATCACAATGGAATTGCTGGATGTCTGGATGTCACCAGAGTAAGTCATGTACATTGACTACATGTTATTCTTCTTTAGAAATATTAAAACATGTGTAACTGATGCCTTACCTGCTTTGTTTTCGATTACAAAAACTAAAACAACCAAGTTGTTAAGCTCTGCATTTCTTGAATTAACACAAAATAAGTACATAATAAAACAACATTATTATTATTTTTTTAAGACAGATATCAAGAAATGTTGATCTTGAGTTTTAAAGCCCTTTTGGATGGTTAATGTGTACACAAGTAGTCTTTAATGTTTTCTTTTAGTCCTTGTACACAAGAACCCTGTAATTTGCAAAAATGAGGTGAAAAGACAAATTTAAGCTTACATAATACTGAACATTCTTTTTTGAAGTATTCTGCATTTATTTAAATCTGGCTGTACCTTGAATAAGTAACCAGGAAGTAAGTAGGTCTACTGGGAGTGACATGCACACAAGCAGCCCAGTGTCAGGCTTTGAGAGCTGCAAAAGCTGTACAAAGTACTTGCAAACTAACCTTGAGAGTTTTGATTAATTTCTAAATTCAACAAATTCAACAAACAAATATATTTGTCCAGTTAGGGGCCTTAATTAAAGTGGAAATTAAAGTGGTTAAAATGGTTCCCCCTCCAAAGACTGTGATAATACACAGAATTCCATAGCAGTCTTAGAAATAGCAGTGAGTATATTCTGATTTGAGTTACTATAACAATTCCTTGTGGTTTAATAAGCCTGCTGCTGTAGTGTTTTATTCTACTTGTCAGCTCTGCCTATAAATTCATATTCTGTATTGCCTAAGGCAACATGTTTTAATTGAGCCAGGAGCTCTGCGTCCTGATTGAAGCCTTTCTTGATTATGTGTTTGTGCTTTTGACTGAGAGAGAGACAGAAATGAAAAATGGTGACATAAGTAGACCTCTGAGCGCTCCCAAAACACCGAGCTGATTACAGTTTATTTTACAACTTTAGTAGCCTGGAGCAGACATGTCAGAGTAAAGAGAAGTCTCTATTAGTATATTTTACTACTGCCTCAAAAATGTTTTTTTTCTACCCTTACCTGAGCGACCGTCTCTCTGGATGTCCACGTGATGCCAGTTCCCATCATTGACCTTGGACTGCGTAGCTTTGACTTTGATGGTACCAGAGCCCATATCCAGCAGGAGAAACAGTCCCCCATCCAACAGCTCCACTGCAAAGAAGTCCACTTTGTTGTTTTTCTGTCCTTTTGCGTCCCTTCGGTCTTGAGCTTTACCCTGAGTGAAAAGGATCAGTCCATTTGGTTCAGAGGTGCGGAAGTCAAAAGAGATTGAACCGACGCGTTTTGTGTTCCATTTGGGCAATGCCAGGAAGGACTCAGGGGTCTCAAAGTTGATGGGGTCAAGGGTGGGAACATTCTCGCACTTGAACACCACATCGCCTTGGAGTTTCATCTTGGGGTCTACAATGCGGGCAAGGCGGGAGAGCTCCAAGCGGATGTCATTATTTTTGTACACCACCTGAAAAAAAGATAAAGTATAAGAAATTTGATTAGTTAATCAACCACGAAGCACAAACAATTAAGATCAATGGTGTCAGACCCAAGTGTCAGTGGTAATGCACACAACTGTCAAACATGATATGCAGTATGCAGAAAATACTCATTACAATTGTGATCACACTGGCTTCTTCTCTGACTGGCTGACAGATATGCTCAGTGGTAATTGGTCAGTTTAGCTCTGCTCTGTGCCATGTTTTCAGCAGTACTGCACTCTGTTAATGGTCAACACTGCATTGGACCTGCTACACTAAGCCAATGGGGTTAAACTGCAGATGAAACAATGGCAGGACATAACAAATAGGTCTATTGTGGGGGGCCAAGGGAATTTCCCCTTGGGATAAAGTTTTCTGATTCTGAAAAAGCCATTTCAGGAGGCAGAGGGAGAAGTCAAGATGCTTTGTCTTGTACTTTGATGCACTGTGTGATTCAGTGTTGACATGTTAGACCAGTGTTGTGTGTAACGCGTTACAGTAACTACTTTTTCAGGTAAAAAGTAAAGCAACGCGCTACTACTGAGAATTTGGTAATTGGAATGTAGTTCCTTTTAAATGTGGCGCAACGTTACTTTTCCCTCGGACAGATCTGACACTGAAGCTGCCTTCTCAGCTGCTCGCATTAGACACAAGCAGCGTTGCCAAGTCTGCTCGTTATAAGCTTTCAATCTCGTAAGTCAAGGCCGTGGGTCGTAGATTTTTGGGCATGATTCTTAACGTGAAGTTGCTTCTTTGGTTCTTCTCTTCTGTCCGTGTAAATCCTCCTTATTATCTTCCAGTTCCTAACATAGAGCTCACATTCCACAGAGTATGTGACATTTTGTAAAATAAAGAAATAACTGTTATGATCTCTGTGTGATCTCGGTATGATCTCTCTCGTAGAACTTTTTGTCGGCCTTGACATTTAGGAACAGATATGGGGTTCTGTCCAAGATCGAGCAATGTAAAAGTAATGTAAAAGTAAAAAGTAACATGAAAAGCTACTTTTCATAGAGGGTAACTAAGTAAAGAAACAAGTTACTTTTTTTTAGAAGTAACGAGCAAACACTACTTTTTTAAAGTGACTTCCCCAACACTGTGTTAAACACACAAAAGGGCATAGATGTTTTGCTCCTGTGTTCACTCTGAAGAGACACATAGACTTTGACCTTAGACTGATGGCCTCCAAAATCTCGTCAGTTCATCCTCGAGTTGGTCATGATTAATGTAAAGCTGGAAGAAATCCCTCGAAGTATCCAGCCATGGACATCGGGCTAAATGACCTTGACTGTTGACCTTTGATCCCAAAATGGAATCAATATATTCTTGAGCCAAGCATTTGGTCTACACTTAAAGAAAAGCCTTCTCAGCTTTCATGATCTATTGTGGCCACAAGAATAGCCTGAACAGATAAAATGAAAACCTGAAATCATAATGCCTCAAGCCCTGGCTGTCTGAGCTGCAGAGGCGAAATAATCATCCTTATGCTGAGCTTCGTCTTTGAGGAATTCCAGTAAATTCTTCTCTTATTTGTTTGTTTACCAAAACTGTATGGGATTATGTGTGGAGCAGTAATAGTTGAAAATATGGATTTTTCAAAAGAATTAATTGCACATCAACTCAAACTGTTATATCAGCGCATCATACTCAAGTAATCTCACATATTAAAGACTCCAGGACAGATGGGTCGATAAAACTGATATCTTCTGAGCTGCATGGGCCCCAATTTGTTTCTCACTTATTCTCCATTTTCATCTCCAATTTATCCAAGATGAAAAGGAGATTGTACACAAATCCATGCAACGGTTTTGGTTTTGATTGAACACCTGCCAACCGAGTGAAGCGTGAGAACCGATGGCTAAATTATTAGTGAGTGATTCCCTGTAATGTTCAGAAAGAGCAGTCTTGAAAACATGCTGCGAAAGGCCCTCGGGAGCATGTGTGATAGTGTGAAAAAATACTCAATATTATACTGCTTTACCCGCAATAAATTTGCCTCAACCGTCTAATCTACAGAAGGAGAAAGCAGACCCACATTACAGTCAAACACAACAAAATACCACATAAAAGGAGAGTAGAATATTGTCAATTGGAATCCATTGAGGCAGAAAATTAATGTTTTTCCCTTTTTTTTTCTTAAGAGGGAGGAAGGCTTTTTCCGGTATATAGGGCAATGTGTGTGCAGGAAACAGCAACAGTGTTAGAGGGAGCACAGCTGTCAGCAAACAGATTTTACTGCTGTGGGATTACCGATAATCCTGGAAGATTTGACAGTAAATCAACACAGGTGACCTGAGCTCGACGGGGAAGAAAAAGCAGCGAGGGGAAAGAGAGACGGGCTGGTGGGAACAGGGGCAGTGGAAGAAGAGGGAAACTACGTGGAAAGGGAAAAATATGTCAGGAGGCAAATAGACGGAAAGAGAGGGCGAGATCTCCAAGATTAAATGCTGTAAGGCCACTGACTTTGAAAATGTGCCTTGGTGTGTGCGTGTGTGTTTGTGTACAGTACAAATGCAGTGATGTAGCTGTCAATGCGGTTAATGGCTCTACTAAATCTCCTGAACATGACACACAACAGACTACTGACCACACACTTTGTCAGGCACCTAGTCTACTGTAACATACACCACGCAACACTAATGAAGTTCATTCTTCTAAACTACCCACAACAAACTTCATGATTACTTTATGCTTCCTTTTACCAGAGACATTTATTAAAAGTTAATGACTGTTGCTTAATATAACTTTGATTATTTTTTAAACACCATGTTGTTCATTGTCAAATGAGACTTGACAAATTTGGCAGCAACTTCTCACCGCATTGGAGATGTCAATTGGCAAGATCACACATATTGAGAGATTCATGGGTGACAATATGAGATACCAAGATGTATCAGGATACTGCAACAGGGACAAAATACAAGATTTACTAATTTCAAAAGTGATTATCTTACAGCCCTTAAGAACTCATGACACGGTCTGCTTACTGTGTGTCCCAGTGACATAAATGATGGCAACAAGAAGTGCTCAGGGATCAAGGCATTTCAGACATTGTTAGCAAGGTAGTTATAAAAAATGTGGACTACTGCAAAATCGCACAATATTAATCAATTCTTTGAATATTCCTGGATCTGCAGGACCAACATTTCCTTAAAATTCTATAATTTGTTGTCATCACATTTGTTTCAAAATCAAACTTGAGTGAAGATGTTGAAAAACTGCCCTATCTTGCAATGTTAAGAAATCCTTATATATCCTTGCTCATCTGTCAGATCATAACTAAAATCTAACATTTCTTCCTTGTGTCATGACCAGCACTCCCTCAGAAAATTCCACTATCTCTAGATATTTTTTTGAGTAGTTATGGACACAACTTTCTTGGCAAAGGTGTTAAATATAAATGAAGAAATGTTAGAGGGAAAAGTCAAATGACCAAACACCTGCCGTCATCCAAAGGCCAGTTACTGCTCTTAAATACAAACAAAAGTCACAAATATCTATTGACCTTAGAACAATGAAATATCACTATATTACACTACACATATACACAGAATAAACACACTAAATGGGGATTCAATAATGGATTACATCCGTATTCAGAATTGCATCAAACTGAAGACAAACTGAGCAAAAAGTAACATTAGTCATCAAACTATTATCCGACTCTCAATTGAAAAGAAGAAATTTGAGTTTTGGGATGTGCATTCTGAAGAAAATTTCACTTCTTAACTGATACTTCAAAGACTTTCTATAAAGTTTAAGAAAGGAACAAGATGCGTCTGATATCCTTGCTTTGACTACTACACCTCATGGACATTGCCTTTGACAAGCTTATAAATTTGCTTTCTGCTAACTATAGTTTACCTAACAACTGGCAACTTCCCATTAAAGCAAAAATCAAGTCAGCCAATCACATGGCAGCAACACTGCATTTACTGTAGGTATGTAGACATGGGCAGAACAGCCTGTTGGAGTTGAAGCCGTGGATCAGAATGGGAAGGAAAGGTGACTATATTGTTTTGAGCAAGACATGTTTGTCCGTGCCATAAGCCCTGTCTGAGTATTTCAGAAACACATGGTCTGGAATTTGGCCTGGGTTTGGTCTGAAAAATCTAGATTTCTGCTGCCTCCTTCAGATTAATTAGGTAGGGTCAGAATTTAGCACATGCAACCAAAGTATAATCAGAACCCTGTATGAATGACTCAAGCTAGTTTTGGTGTTATAGTGTAAGGGAAATGCATTCAGCACACCAGGCATTTTTTGTTTTGTTTACCAATTTAGCATCATCCTAACATCTTTGCATACCTGAGTATTGCTGTGGACCATTTCTACCCATTCATAACCACAGTGGACCTATTTACGGGTGGTCTCTACCAGCATGATAGTGCACCTTGTAAAAATGTTTAATCATCTGAATCTGGTCTCTTTAACATGACAGTGAATTTACTGTACTCCAGAAGCCTCTCCTGCCCCAAGATGTCAGTGTGGTAGAGCATCCTTGGGATGTGATGGAGCAGGAGGTTGGCAGGCGGGTGTGCAGCTGATAAATCTGCAGCCACTAAGTAATGTTATGTCCATTTAGACCAAAATCTCAGAGGAATGTTTCCAGCACTTTGTTGAATCTATGACATGAAGGATTAAGGCAGTCTGAGGTGAAATATGAGCAGGGTGTTACAAACAAAGTGGCCAGTGAGTGAATATTATCCTCAACAACACTCTACTTTCTTTAGCCAAGTTGTTAAAAATAACATGGGACTTGTTTTGTGTGTAATTATGTTTGTGTTATGTGTATTGTCAAGTAGTTCCTTGTAAAAAGAGGGGTGATATCAATTCTGTTCCTTCTCTGTTTATGGTTTTTGCTTTCATTGAAGTGCTTTCTTTTATTAGTATATTAAACAAACATTAAAAATGAAAATGACACATTAAACCTTATACTCTGCTCATACAGGAATTGTAAGTATGGTTTTATTTTTCTATGAAGGATCATTAATTTCTAAAATACTAGATTAAAAGCCGTCCTAATGCTTTAGTAGAATTTCAGTGTAACATGGATGCTTATCAGACCCTAAGAAAAGTCTAAAAGCAAGCTGACTCAGTTTCATAGTTCGAAGCACCATCAAGTTGAAAATACAGAACCTACAGATTCTCTCAAAACTGAACAAAGTGAAGGACATAAACTATAAAACTGAGACAAATGTTGAAGATATTTCACAGAAATGTTGAAGATAGCCCAAATCTTACAGCTTTAAGTATCAGAAGCAACGCCTCTTAAATAGCAAAGCTTTCCCTTTTGCTCTAAAGCCAAATACCTTGTCTTCTTCTTTCACTGAGCTCTTAGACTAGACTGGCTACAAAGAACAAACTGAATTTTACATTAAAAGAGTGGACAGACTAAGATACTTTAATGTTGTTCATTTGCAATATGGAATACTTTTCAACATTGCTGTGATGTCCACTGAGAAATCCTTAAATCTAACTTACTCAGACTCAGTGAAGTTTCAAGGCAAGATGCTTCAGACTTTAAGATATGTTAAGACATTTTAAGGCATAGAAAGAATCGTCGAAATCTATGATTCACTCCAGACTCAAGGTCTCCATCAAAGCTGGAACAGACTGTTTTTGCTCTTTAAAAAGTCTCAGTTTGTAGACTCCTCTCTCTCTGTCTTTGCTTGCTTGACAAAGAAAATACTTGATAAACCCTCCTGGGCACGGTGATGTTATTCTGAAACAAACTAATCTTCAATCAGGCTGACTCCGATCTGCTTTGGGATTATGATTATGTCTGTTCTGCTGCAGCCGATCAATAAAGTAATCGAAATGATGTTATGAGAGAGAAACTGACTGCTGTGGCAGCAATGTGAACCTCATCTTTGCCTTTTTGTTATGTCTTTGCGTTGCTACGCTATCCTTTAGCCTATCAGTGGCCTTATGGGGCCCATTCATAACACACAAACGCACACAAAACACAGACATACACACAAAAGTATGGTAACGACTCCATGAAGCCCAGATCCTCCATCTCTGCTCTACGGTGCCGTATTGATTGGGCTCTGGTAAGGGTGAGAGAAGGGCAGGTGGATGGAAGCACAGAAGTCTACATGCACACACTTACTCACACACACACACACACACCCACACACACACAATCTCCTTCCTAATCTACTTCAGATCAGTGCTCATGTCCTCTTGGCCCAGGCCACAGCTGCTGTCAGCTGATGATTTAGCCCCAGTGTTAATGAAGAAGCGGGGTAATTCCACTGAAGAGTGGTGAAGATACACACACACATGCACACACACACTAACAAGGTGCTCATATACTATGGCAGAAAAGAACAAAGCTCTCCTCTCACAGCTAAAATGCACATTCAGGGTCGCTTTACACTTTCTAAAATCAAGTTCAGGACTTTAAGAGGCGATCCTTGAGAGGGAAACAAAGAAAAGATAATCAGATTTTGCAGGTTTACTTCAAATCCTGCATGTCACCTCATTATCCCTTGTTGCCTGTGCCAAGAACATTCTGTATCTCTCATGATGAAGCACTACTTTCTCTGGCTTGCAAATTTTCACCTTCCTTTTCTTACATGTGTGTGTGACTCAAATACCCTTCTGTGAATGCCGTATGGTATCATGCAGTTGTGAAACAGCAAATCCCTAAAACAACCGTAAAGCACTGACGAGGCAGTGTAGATTTGATAATGTATTCAAAGATTGCTCAGTTGGAGTTCAATCAAGAAACAGAGGTACTCAATAGACCATTTTCCTGTGTGTGGTGATACATTTTGTGGGCAGACCCTAACTGTTGGTAAAAGGATAGCTTGCAGTAGCTTGTGATTAGCTGACATCATGGAATTCTGGGCCGTCTAGACACTTTTCTATTGATTTAAATAGTTTGCCAGCAGATGTTTCTCATGCCTTACTTAAACGTTTTTTCACCAATAACAAACGTGGGTATGTTAGACTAGGTGGCCATGGAGCCATACATTTGCACAGGCACTTGACCCTACGAGCATGATGAACAGTAGTTTTCTTGTATAAACATTACGTTGAATGGTATGTGAGCTTATAAATGTAACAGTCACTCAGCATGGTGTATCTGTGGTTTCTCTCCAACATTTCTCTTTACAGTTTGATGGTAGCTTCTTTATGACAAATATCATAATGGCAGGGATGTTATTTTCAGAGCTTTGCAAACCCTTTCCCTGTTCCTAGTTCTCAAGGCATTAACTTTAGTTTGATTTGATTCTATCTGTAAACAGTGTACATGCAGAGGTTTCAATGCTCTATTGGTCAATATCAATGACGAGGGGGAACAAATTGTAGACAAAACCAAAATCAAACCTGTTAGACCTTCTGTTGCGCCAGACCAGTCTGCTGTTGTTGGTCATTATGACACACTACATGACAGAGCAACCAATTTTTGTAGCTGAAGGTTCCCAAAACCCTGCAGCTCTCACGTTGGGCCATTATTGAGTATAAATCATGTTGTCTGACCCCAGCATGACAATGACAGCTAAACTACAGAAACATGGACACATAATGGTCAGGGTTATCAGCTATGTTTGTACAAGGGCCACGTTTTTCTTGATAAACACCAAAGGGGCTGGATTTGAAAACTAACTGAAATACTACAAATGCTTCACTGTAATGAATATTTTACAAGTTTGATGTACTAATTTTTCCTTTGTTTTCGTCCTTAAAGGTGCTATGAGGAGAATCTATTTCCGGCAACATGAAGACTCTGCTACCCATGAGCACGCGCGGTGACTGTCGTAATGCTGCGTTCCAGTAACCTCTGAACTGGGAGTGACATCATCTCCGACTTATCTGCATTCCAGTTGAAGTCAGGAAAAAAACATGCTGATCTACCAGGCTATTGTTAGCTGTTGTTATCACTATGGCAGCATTTTTGTACATATAAGTCTAACAATACTATGTATACAGCTGTTCTAGAGCGACACACCCCAGTCAGAAGTGCAAATAAATTGATTATTACAGGAGCTAAATAACTGTTCACACTGGGGGCATCCATCTTCCATTGTCAACTCGGGGGTGGCGAGGTTTCACCGAGTTCCCAGTAGGAAATTCTGACTCTGGGTTGTTCCAGTTGCAGTTTCCTACTCGAAACTCAAAATGCCTCCTTCTGACTACAACTGGAACGCACCAAGACGCAACCCAAGCCAAAGCGTGTGTTTGTTGTGATGGTAATGAATGCAGCTCGGACCTTCCTCAGAACTCTGCATTGCTTTACAACTTCTTTTTTCAACAACTTACAGGATGCAAAGCGACCAGGTAATGTATCTCTTTCTAGTTACGTAGCAGTAGTTTTTGATGTGTGGCAACAAGCAATTTTTGGAAAACTTATTATTGTAGTTTTGTAGCCAGCTATACATCGCTACTTACAGCCGGTGCTCCAAGATGTGTAATATAAATAATAAAATATTATATATTTGCTCTAGTTTTATGTGTCTTGTTCCCGAAGTTGAGTATCCAGGCCAGTCCAGCCCTGTCCGACCTGACCAGGAGGCTAAGGAAAAGCATTTATAGATAACCTATTTTGATGCTATAAAACTCATCTTAAAGTGTGTATTTTGATCAGGCATATATCTAAAAGTGAGACTTTTTTGTAACTACTTAGAAACTCCTCACAGTCCCTTTAAAAGTCTAAGGCCATCATGTTTTGCATCACTGGGTTTTACTCTATTAAACTTGTTCTCCTGGTGAAATGTTTGCTAACAATGGATTACAGGTGGATTTATGTTAGATAGATAAAAATGAGTCAGTCCCAATAACACTGTTTGATAAAAAACATTTATCTGGGGGAATTGCAGCAATAGTTGTAAGGATTTTAAGACAAAAAGAGTCCCAGAGAATCACAACAAATTTAGTGAATTCACATTTATTCCAAGGGCCAGATGGAAAGCTTTGGAGGGCCTGATGATGCCCCTGGGCTGCCACTTGATCATCACTACAATGGTATATATTCTTCCACATTACATTGTTTAATTTGATAGAACTGGGAATGAAAATGTGTCGGATCAATTTTCAGTGGGATCAATTTGGAGTGTGGACTAACAGGAAATCAATTCCACATCACCTTGACCTTTCAGCATCATCTTTTGTTTGTGTTTTAAATGACAGCCTCTTGGCTGTGTGATCAACATAACGTCTTTATAAAACTTCTGTCAGGAAAAAGTTAGTCTGTCATTTAAGAGAACAACTAAACCTGTATATTAAGAATACATTTAAAGTGAGTAAAGATCCAAAAAGTACTCAGTGCACACAAGGAGGCATAAACTTTTACTTGTATATTTGGAGGAGATTACTGTTAAATTTGACAGTGAGTACGAATCAAGCTGAGGACATGACAACTGTATCAAAACAAAACATGGATTAGTAAGTTTTAATTACTGGGGATCAACAAGATGCTAATGAGTGTTTCCAAATGATTGGGATGTGACAGTTCTTAAATATTAAAGAGTTTTTCCACAAGGCATTTTCAGTAGAGTTGCTTTCAGAAACTTCTGACTCACACACAGAAAAGTTTATGCATTTTCTTGAATAAGATATCACCTCTAAGATATAGAGAAAAAAATAAAGAAATGTCCCAATTATAGTATTAATGACAGACAGCTATAATGCACCTTATCTGCAAAGAATAGCATTTAAGAAAGTAGTAAACATAGACTTATATGTATTACCCTGAGTCATCGAGGAGCTTTTTAAAGGAAGATAATTCTTTATTGATCCAGAGAGAAGATATTCTTGTTGAAGCAGCAGAAAGACAAGAACAATCACATAAACAAGCGGCCATGAAAATGAATTATGTTAAAGTAAATTAGGCCAATAAGAAAAGAAGTACAGAAAAACAAATCTAAAACTTTAGGGAGGGATTAGAGACGGAGCTGCTGAAAAGATAAATTGAAATTCAGCAGTCTGGTACAGGATTTACCAGCTTATATCAGAGTGATATTTAATGTGATTGAGCATTTCTTTTCTGTTTTATTATATCACTGGAGCTTCTTTGAGTAATTCTGATATGTCTAAGGAGGTGTGTCACACTGATTTTCTAATACTGTCCTGTTTATGTGAGTTGTTATCGATGTTCAGATCATCCTGATGTCCTCAACAGTCAGTCACTCTCTGTGGATCTTTGCATGAGAAAATATAAATTAATGCTGCACAGTCTGCACAAAGCTCCCAACTTTGTCAGACACTTGCCCTGCATTAGTGGTTGCAAGAAACACCAGCATCAGCTAAAATGATTTTGAACATCAGTATCAGCATTGGCCCTGAATATACAATCCGTGCATCCGATACATGTCTTGTCTTGACCCCAGACTTAGGTATATGTTCACACAGTTTCTTTACACTGCTATGAAGCTGGTCGAACAGAATCATTGTGAACTGGTGCAATGACCCTTTAATCCAACGAGGCTGCTCCCACAGGCTGCTTTGTCTGCGTCACTTTGTTCACTGGTCATAGCAACCCCAAAGTGCACCATCAAACACACAGGACACATCAGGAGGTGTTTCATCAATGGCTCACATGGACTATTCTTGTTCCTGCTCTGCAAATGTGTCAGTGCTATCCACACCATGTCTCCAGCTTCCACTACATCTTCACCACAGCATACATGTTGAAAGAAGAGTCAAGAGTGTATCCCTGTCACTTCCTTTAGTCTAATTTTCTAAGCAGGGGGATCTGCTGTGTGAAGATTGGACAAAGACAGTTTTGATTGAACAGGTTGACTGTGTATAGATGTAAAAAGAATATATTTATACATGAATTCGGATCCATCTGTCACTGCTACAATACAGTGCAATCCAGCTCAAGACACACTAGCATTAGAAAATATAGACTTCATCACTTATCTCTGTTTTCACTCAACAAGAGATGCCCCAACCAGGTTTTTGGCTGTTGAAATCAATACCTAATTAACTGTAAGTGAGAATGACAAATACTGTTATGGATATCAATCATACTTTGTGAACACAGTTAAACATGTTAGGGATTTATCACTGACATTGTCATTTCACAGAGCCAACATGAACTTAATATTCTGTTACTGAATGGACTCTAAAGCAGCAACATTTATATTTATCCACCTTAAATGGTTTCTTCAATGTGGATCTAACAGTAGAGGGACCCCTGGCAGAGTGCAAAGCTCATCCCTCTTCTTAAGTACCCCTCCTGTTTGCAAATAGCACTATGTAAGTTATGCAGTGACCAGCAGCCATCTACTGAGAAGTGGGTACTGCTTTAGTTTACCCACATCTACAGTGTGTCCCATAACGTGTTGTGTCTGTATAATACAAAAAACAAAAACATATTTTGTGCATAACCAACTACCGCATGATAAAGATCAAAGAAAACCACAGGCTTGTTTCCAAACCCCAACTAAAAGACATTCACGAGGATTTTCAGCTTTTATCAGCTGCTACATTGGGAAAATTCAGCAATGGATAAAAGTCACCAATGGACATGAAACGATTTGACCACTAGACCCTCTAAGCACACAGGAAAGTGCCTTAAAAATTGCAGCTATATCAAAAACTGTACCATTCATCAGTTGGCCAATGGTCTCTCTGAGATGATCTTATAATTC
Organism: Scarus forsteni; assembly: GCA_036419115.1. Classification (NCBI taxonomy): domain Eukaryota; kingdom Metazoa; phylum Chordata; class Actinopteri; order Labriformes; family Labridae; genus Scarus; species Scarus forsteni. The sequence goes on from JAZDUH010000135.1 coordinate 10,266,033, forward strand.
TATTGATTATTGATGGGTATTTTATTAGTTTTACCTCAGAATTAAATCTTTTCACATAAGGAGGATATCTTGTGAGCCTTGATTGTCCTCCTGTTACACACATTGTGCAGTGTCACAAATATTCACAACCAAGTCCAGAGCACAGTTAAAAGAGTGCATGAGCACATGGCTTAACTATCAAGCTATTTTTGTCCATCACAGTCATTACAGGGACAGAGAGCCTGTTTGTAAAGTCTGCACAGTCAAGCACCACAGGCAAACCCTTTCAAAGAAGAACACGCCCAGCTCCTACCATTACAAGAAAGGTCATTAAATAAATAATTTTCGTTCTTCTGTGGCCTGTTATCAAGTGAACTATTGCCTGGTACTGGTCTGCAGCCCTGGACTTCTGGGCCAAAAGAGGAAAGAGATCAGTGACAGATGAGGCTGAGAAAAGAGAGAGTCATCCTATCTCAGATGTAAACTAGCCTTTTTGAAGTAGTCTTAAGGCACCTATGCTGGGTTCCATTTACATCAGCACTGGGAAGAGGAAAGTTGGAATGACCCCATATTCGAGTCATCAGCGTTTTTACAAAGTTGAAAGAAATACTGCAGATCCACCAGGCTATTGTTAGTCATTATTAGCATGCCCTGCATTGTAGTTTGCACATGCTACATGAAGAATATAAATAACACTATAGCAGTATTTCTATAAAAATTGAACAATGCAAGGTATATGGCTGATTTAGTGCAACAGTACCAGTCAGAAGTACTAATAAATGGAATATTACAGGAGCTTAACAACTGTCTACACTGGGGACAGCCATCTTTGTCAACTCGAGGGTGGTGAGGATCCCCAGGCTTCTCAGTAGGAAATTCCGACCTCAGGGGGCGTTCCAGAAGAAATTTTCCACTCAGAACTTGGAAATCCCAACTTCCCACTACAACTGGAATGCAGCAATATTTCTGACATCTTGGCATCAGTTGTACGCACATACTCTACAGGCCGAACGTTTGCAAACAGTTCATGCAATAAAAGCCACATTTGACATATGAAAATAAAGTACTGTCTTCTATCAGTCAACTTTGTCTATGACTTTTCACTTTCCTTGCCTCTTAACCCTCTGTATGTCAACAGATGCAGATTTTCTTTAAGGAGGAGGTGATAGCACAGTGTATTTTATAACAGTGCAGTTACACCTATGGCCCTTTTCCATTACTCTACTCTACTCGACTCGACTCTACCTGGCTCTACTCTACTCGCCTTGTGCTACTTTTCCCTTAGCCCCAGTCGCCTGCCCAATGCCCAACAGCTGAGCGGCACTGCGGTGGCGTCATTTTGAGCGCAATGCAACAATTTGTGGCTTTTTGTCACAAACTGAGTAAAAAAGGAAAGCAGAAAAAGGCTGCAGGTGGTAAGAAGAAATACCCCTTGAGAAGCACAAGAGAGTTTTGGAAGCTATACAACAGAATGAAGCCGAGGATGAGAGCAATCAAGCTGCAAAGAAAAGACATATGAGGGTAAGCTAATGGTACCTACCGCTAGCATGCTAGGTCGTCGCGCTCATTACTCATTGATGACGGCATTGTCTGACCAATCAGTAGCCGGAAGTTGGTGACGTCATCTTTAATATCGACTCAGCTCGTTTGGAACCAGAGCAGAGTAGGTACTAAAACTAGCTTGTTTTAGGAGGTACCAGGCTAGTGGAAACACGCTGCAAATTGAGTAGGGTTGAGTAGAGTAGGGCCAAGGCGTGCTAGTGGAAAAAGGCCATTAGAGACTCACACAACCAAATTGCAGCATATTGCTATCTCTGACACATCATAATATGTCATTGTTACATCATGCTTGATGAATAACTTTTTTTTTAACAGCAGCAAAGACCAGAAAGGGCTCCTATTTATGCAGAGTATGTTAGGTTTGAACATTTAGAAAGTTGCATGCTATTAACTTTTAAATAATTAGATAATAAGAACATGAAGGTGTTGTGTGAGATCAAGTTCTGTGAATAATTTCCTGTAGAAACTATAGAAAGATCACCCAATGTGCATCACAGAAAGCATTATTGTGCACAGAGTGACTCATTTGAGAAGACATGAAATTGTTTTCTGTAATTTCCCCCATTTCACTCGTGAACTAATGGATTCGACAAAGGACTCGAATAGGGCAAAAGTAGATTATGACTAATAATCTCTGTTTTTAGATACAACCTTTGGAAATTGTGCATGACTCACTAAAACTGCTCTAATTGAGGCACAGAATTCATTCCCCTTTTGGTGATTAGTTCTCATGTATGTGATTGTACCTCTCTGCTCACTATCAAGGATATTTCAGTGAAATCTCATTTGTTTTGCCGTGCATAATGCCTGGATTCCAGTCTTGTCAAGTTGAGGATGTAAAATGTATTTGGCCTTAGGTTGAACCTGAAGCTAAATCTTGTCAACAGCACTCCATACAAGCTGCACACCCCAGCCTATAGGAGGAAGTGAGGCTAAAAGGTGAAGGCGTTCCATTAAAAGCTGTGATTTGTTCTCATCCATCACTGTTTGGCTCACTTAAGTGTTATTTAAAGAAGCTAAATAATTAAAAGGACAGAGTGACATTTGCATTAGTATTTGAGGGAAAAACAAGCGCTGCTCGAACATACAGTGACTAACACTGAACTGATGAGGACACGTTCTCTTAAATGCCAAATGTTGGTCTTTTGCCCTGTCTCGTCATTTTCCTCACTTGTTTACCATTAACTTCATCTCTCTAGGTCTCACACTTTGGTTTTTATTCCCAAGAGCATTAAATCTGAACCTGTCAACTCATCTTTCCTGTCACTCTGAGGGATGTGTGGCCATGGGCAAATTACATTCTATTTTCTTTAGGATGGATGGCAACACATAATATTAAAATACAACAAGTTTGACATTTTTTTCAGTAATTCAAAGTGTCATATTTATTAATATGAAAAAGCTAACAAGCTTCCTTTAAACAGAACAGTTCTTCATCAATTTTTCATCAAAAGCAGGAAATTCTCTTGTGGAAAAGATAGATTCAACTGAATGCTTCATTTTTGTCATTTTACATATACAAAAGTACACTCAGGAGTTTCTTTCCTTAGTATACTTCCTTATTTATTTCACCTACCTTGCTGCATTCTGTTACTTGGCCTCTTTTTTTTGTTGTTGCTTTTTTCACAAAATTGTTGCACTTTATATTTGATGTTTGATATTTATTGGTGGGTTAGTATTTACCTTTTATTTGTCTTGGGTGTGGGTTTTATAAGACATTTGCAAGCTCCTATCACTATGAATATGTGGCAAATATTCAGTGCTCAAGATGTGTTAGATTTTCATAAACAGCTGAATGTTGTGCAACTACAAATATATTTAACCCCCCCAAGAGGACACTATATTTTTAAAGTTAGCAGAATAAGTGGTTGGAGGGAATAACTACTTTTTTATTGGTCCAATTTATAATTTTACTTCATCTTAAAATCTATTGTGTCAAGTTTACACATGTGTTGCTGAAATGTTGATGTCTGGCAGAGTGTGAAATTTAATCTTGAATTATGTAAAAATAAATTTTCATTAATATGGCAACTACTCATCAAATATTATTTGGCATTGGACAATCCAAAAACATATCTACAGAGTGACAACATCCTACAACACTTATTAAAGAGTATATACTTTGCCTTGAAATGAAAATGATGTTATTCTGATTTAATTCTAGGTACAACAAGGGGAAAAATAGTTTGAAAACCACCAGTTTTTTAAGATTTATGTTTCTTTTTGTGTGTCATTGAGCAGGGAACAAAACAGCTTGACTTAAACAATACTCTAAAAATCAATCCAGTTAGATAGAATAATATTCCCCAGTGTCTTAGCTGAACAAAACTTTTCAAATTGACTATCTTGTGGTCAAAAAGATCATTACTGGGGTGCCAGTATAGTAGAGAGAGTACCATAGAGGCAGGGCTTTGTGCAGGGTTTGGCTTGGTTCCAACCTGATGCCCAATTTCTGCTTGTTTTCACTCTCTTCCCCCCTTTCCAGGTCTATGTTCTGTCCACCAATAAAGGCCCCAAAACTCCCTGAAATATATTTTCACTAGTAGTGTAGAGCACAAACCTCCTCCAAGCCATTTACAACATTGTTGGACAAAATGTGGAAAACTGTCTTATACTGTTTTCAAATCTTAGAAAAAGTATCCTGGATCTACATCTTAATTTGGATCACCCTGAAAATCTCATTAGTTTCCTTTGTGCCATGACAAATATTTCCTGAAACTTCATCAAAATCTGTGACAACTTATTGTACTGGTAAAAATGTGGATTACTGCTCTATCTTGCAGTTTTTCTTTCTTGGATTCCTGTTGATGAATCCAAGAAAGTAAACCCTGGATCCACATCCAGATTTGCATCACCACCAAAATCTACAAACTTCTTTTCAATGCCATACCAACATTTCTTGGTATATATTTAATCAAAATCTGAGCTTAACAGTTTGTGTTATCCTGTTCAAAAGCAAGCAACTAAACAAAGGGATATGAAAACATAACCCCCTTGGTGGAGGTTAAGAGTTTATGCCTGGGCGGTGGTCTTCTACCAAAATCGATTTGCTTTGCATTAGGCCTGACTTCTATTAATTTTCCAGACCATCATCAAGATTATCGCCCTCTGGCTATCGACAGGACTTAAAAACTTAATTCAAAACCCAGACGCAGTCACTCCCTACACCTCCTCTCCTCTAAAGCTTGCTTCCCTGCCTATTACTCATCAACTTTTCGCCCCCTTGCACACAGCGCCTCCCCCCTCTTTCTCCTCCCACAGCAGCCATGACAGCCCATGCCCCGTCTGCTCCCACAGTCTGACACAAGTTGCCACTGCACGACTCTGGCACCGCCACGGGTCACATCAGAAGGAGGGGTCCTGGATGGTGTGGAAAGGCGCTGACTGCATGGCACCACAACCATCAAACTAACCGGCATCAAGGCGGCTGCCCCCTGCCCCCCCCACCTCAGTCACGAGACACACTGCAGCCCACATGGCAGAACACGAGCGTGGGCGGGACATGTATGCAAGTGTGTGTTGTGTATGGATGACATGGCATGTTGCCTGTGGGGGCAGATGAGTGCAGTGGAGGCTAAAGAGAGGGAGAGAGAGGGGTGGTGAAGGCTGCACGCTACATCTCTTTACCTCTCAGACTGACTGGAAAGGGAGCAATGGGCTCTCTGCAGAAACACATGCCTCCCTCAGCTTATTCATAAGTGAGGAACCTTTTTTGTCTAATAGTGAGCAGAGATCAACGTGCACCCACAGACCTGCTTTAGCCAGACATTAATACACACAGGCAGACAGAAATACTGACGCATTCTGATCTGATCCAAGCTGCGGGCCAAACCCAACTGAATCACTCCCTCATTATCCCGGGATATTAGATCCAAAGGAGGAGGTGGAGGGGGGCAGAGTGGAATAAATATGGTTGAGAGACAAAAGGATGATGCACGGGGGAGAAGATGTAGGTGAAGGCAGGCGATACGCAGCACGTCAAGTCGGGCTTCAGAAAGAGGATTTTTTTGTGAATGAAGGCAGGAGAACAAAGCCAGTCGTGAGCGGTTCCCACAATCCTGGGGAGCAGCTGGCATCATGCCTGTTAAATGGAGCAATGTATGATGAACAGTTGAGGATCACACAATGCTACAACCACCCAGCCACATGGTGAATCACCTACATGATGCTGTCCGCCCAATGTTCCCTCCCAAGGGCCGAATCACGCTGAGTCACGCTTGTGTGGATAATACTGGAATCAGAAGGAAGATACAACAGCCTCTGCATCACAGCAGCTTTACATTTTGCCTCCTTATAGCTGCACTGATCATTACTTTGATTTGAGCCATGGGTCAAATGTCTACCTGAATACTAAAAAGGCTGTTCAGTGAATAAACAGTGTTGTAAACTCACTCTATAGATTCAAAGCAAACGAGAGCATTCTGGGCAGCTGTTTGTTTATTCTCTTTGTTTACTCTTGTTTACAGTCTAAATTGCACTTTTTAGGTTGAGCATAAACACTCTCATCAATCTTGTTTTCGGGTGTGTTGGCAGCTGTTCTCAAACAAAATGCCTTTTTAAAGACACACACAGAGTTAGTGCCTTGATAATGAAAAAAGCCAAGCTGAGTTACGATCAAAAAACATAGAGAAATATACAAGCCCTTTTCACACATGTAACCTTGAGATTTCCAGCAGTTTTCCCACCATAGACCCAGGTATTTCCTTGTAAAATATAAAAGTAATCGACCCAGTAACTACTGTGAAATGATTGTTTATATTTGGCTCTCACAGCAGGAGGTAAAGCCTAGGTGCAAAACTTTGCTAATAAAGTTCAAACATGCAGCTTACCCATACATATTCAGGAAAATTTCAGTTGTTTTTGTTGAACCTAAATCACACATGCAGAGAATAAATTTATCCTGAAATTGCAAACTTTAGTTTTTTTTTTTTAATTACATCAGAAATTTACCTCCTGCCACCCAAGTATTTACACCAACTCCTCCTTTGACTGACATGCAAACTGCAGAGAAACTTTCAGCTGAAAGGGGCAAGTGCAAACAAGAGGGTCATGTAAGTGTCTGGGAAGGTTACCGACATTTTTTAAGGAAATGTAGAGTTATATGTGTGAAAGGGGCTTAAGTCAGTCAGTAGATGGATGAGGGAGGATAAAATACTAAGAGGGCAACAGGAAAATTGAAACACCCTGCAATCTGCTTTAGAATGCACTTTATTTGTGTAAATTCAGGGTAATTTCAGGATTTCCTGTTTCATACATCAAGGGAAATTTTAAAATGAATGAAAATATATACTTAGGTGAGCAGAAAGAGTCAACACAAACACAATTTTTCACCCAGACTTCCCCCAATAGCTTTTTCACATATAACCCTGAAATTTGTTTGTAAATGTTGGGGTGACACACCCTGAACATTTCCTGGCCTTCTTGTTCACACTAAACCCTCACAGTAGTAAGCTCTTCTGCAGTTTGCATGTCAGTCAATGAGGAGTTAAGGGAGGGGTGAAATGCTTGCAGTTTGCATAGTTTGCAAACATGCATGCTCTCCCCATACATGCATTCATGCTCTCTAGCCACTCTCATTAGGTTAGTTGGTGACTCCAAATTTCCCTTAGGTATGAGTGTTACAGTGAATGGTTGTCTGTCGCTCCATGTTTCCTTACGATTGGCTGTTCAGGTGTGTCCTGCCTATTGCCTGATGGCAGATGGGATAGGCTACAGCACTCTATGACCCAGAAAGGGATAAGTTTGTGCCCAACAGCAGCAATAGGATGAAAAGACAAGTTGAATCAAAGTTTAAGTCTTTTAAGTTGCTTCCACACCTTGACTGTTTGAAGAGGTTGCACTGAAACAAGCAGGCATCCCCACTTTGGCCCAGATCTTCTGGACATAGGCTATGTATGTGGACACAGCAACTAACTCTTTTTGGAAACGTAATAACCAAGCTGAGATTTAGAAAAGGTAGTGTATTCTCACTTCCGGAGAAAAGTCTCTGTAAAGAAAATGCCTATTAAAACACTGCTTTTATTCTTGGGGTTTATTATATCAGCTATACAGTGCTGTACAGTGTGTTTTGTCTCATTACAGGCAGACGCCATGACAGTTTTGAAGCTCTGATCTGTTGCCAATATCCCCCACTTCCCACCTCTATCACACATTGTGTGAGTAGCCAATCAACACTAACCTCCTTTTCATAGGATTTTCAAGTGTTTCCAAAAGGGGTGGGGGGAGGACCTGCATCTGATCCTTTAGAGATAAGACATTTTAATTTGTTTTAGATTCAGTTCAAATCAAATCAAATTATTGCTTGATAGACACCCAAGACATGATGAAAAACAGTCAAACACAACAGGACATGGGACCTTTAAAGATTTTACTCAATCTCAGAGGCAGGTAGAGGTCAAAACTTGATCCAAAAGAGCAACTACAGCTGTAAGGCAAATTTCTTCTGGTCTGTTAGTTTCTTCACTAAAATACCAATTTACTGACATATCTATAACTGGTTTATCCTTCTCTCCAGGAGGATAGGTGAGGAGGCTCAGTCCAGGATTAGTTCAGCCTTGCATGGGAATTTACAATGTCCCTGTTTACATCAATATACAGGAGAGATGCTGCATTACCTGTCAAAACAAAATGTTCATCTATCTTTTTTTTTTTTCACTGTGGATGAAACCAGCACTGGGGCAGTCAAACACAAAGAAATAGGCCAAACAAACTCAAAACTTCTACAGTGTTAATATTCTCAATATGAATTATTAAATAAAAAAACTGACTAAAGTACAAGCTCTGAAGGAAAATTAAAACAGCAGCTCTTCACTTAAAGATGGTAGATCCAGGGATATTTCCCTCATGATGCTTTGGTTTTTGCAGGTAAAAACCTTAAATTTCTTTAAAGTTAAAAATGTGCTTCAGTGCTAAGTTGTTTAAAATACCTGTAAGGCTGTATACAGCTTGTGGGCTTGTGTACTGACCTGAGTGAGTGCTCATTTATCTTTAATGCTTCGTGCCAGACTGAATTCCATGGCTGTCAAAAGCTGAAAATCAGCAACTTTGCAAAAGCACAAATAAGAGAAATACCATGACAAGTGAAAAAAATATTGACGAGGAGTATTCATCACAAGGTGTATGTTCTCTTGATCATGGTGTTTTTTTTTCTTTTCTTTTTTTTTTTTTTTTTTTTACATCAAGTGATTAATGTATTTGTTCATCTTAATTCTTTCATCACTTTGACATGTAGGAAATGCTTTTATTCCCTTCCTCTAACAAGATTTTTTAAAGTTTCTTTTGTTATTTTGACACTTTTGACAACAAAAGACAGAAAATAAATAATCAACAGCGCTAGCACAAATCAATGTATCTTGGTCATAAAGCCGGAGAAGCAGCAACTTAGGTATAAATGCCCTGTATTTCTCTGTCTGAAACAAAGAAATGGAAGTACAGTAGCAGTGTGATGATGAAGCTCAGATGCATTAGCCAACATGATAATGACTGAAAATACAGAGCTTGAGAGTTTCAGCAGCAGTGTAAAAACATCACAGGTAAGGTGACATTCTCTTTGCCTCATGCACCCAAACGTATGTGCAGCCTTAAAAAAAAAAAAACACACACAGATGAAGGGAGTGCATAGTGGTCTGATGGAGGCTTACTTGGCCAAATGAAAGGCATGCTGGAAGGTGTTCGACGGAGCTTGGCAGCACATCACTGGGCTTACTGGCTCTTGTCAACATTGAGGAGGTGGTGATTGAAGGGACAAACAGCTTGCATGAGAGGGTGGAGAAGGGACAGATTGAAACATGGCAGCGTAGTAATGTCACTGTGGTAAACCGAAGAGATTACGAAGGGTGTTTAATTGGCGTGGAAATAAATATGCTCTTGTGTAACCCTTTGAATGTTCTTTATTTACACTAGGCCAATAAATCACAGTTTAAAGCGTGTGCTGCATGTACTGGTTAGGGGACGTAACATTTCATTTATGATGCTTTCTTGATCTGCATCCTCGATGTTTCAATCCAATTTACTGTGTCAAGGAGTATGATCAGTTGTCATTGCTGCATGGGTGACTTGGCCTTGACATGCAATCTTATATAAGGCTCAGGGCCTCATTTTGGTGCCTGGTTTGAGAAATCTTAAAAATATTTATTTCCCTCAAGCCTGGCATAAGTCTTAGCATGTGAAAAAAGGAATACTCCATGATGTATAGTGCGCTGTTGTGCCACATAATGAAGCCGTGCATGGCTGAGTAGAAGGATAGACTGAGGACATTACAAACTTTTAGATAAAATGTATAACATGTTCTCACTGATTGTGCTGTTTGATAAAGGTTTTATAGGGTTTAAAAGGTTTGATAAGGTTTAACTAAATCACATGAACCAGCCTTAAGGGCCTCAAACTGGCAGATTTACGGGACACTTTAAAAGGTCCTCCACTAATAAAAGTCCTGAAATATGTTTTTCATAATTTAGTGACCACAGACCGGCTATAGAAACAGGCCATCACAAAAAGAGCCGGCTCCCAGAGGACAGCTGACACTGTGGCACATGAAAGATTGAGACAGCGCTCCACTTCTTCACATTCTACTTTGAATATCAGACTGAAAGAGAACTACTGTTCCCAAATAACACAGAGAATTTGAAAATTGAGTAAATAGACAGTTTGAATCGGTGTTTGTTGTGTATTTTGAAGACACTTTCCTGACCCCTCAGTAAAGATTCATTCTTGCAACAGATATACTGTTTGGTGAAGTGCCGTTTTCATTTAATACCTTACAAATCAGATCACAATACTGAAACAAAATTCTAAGGCTTAACCCAGCTTTTAATATATAAAGAAACTTTACAAAATCTAAAGATGGGTGGTACGCACATGTACAATCTAAGGTCAATTTTTATCGAGAAATAAATCTCCAAAAGCGTCTGAATGCACAACTCCTTCTATCATATAAACTTCCTGGAGCACAAACAAAAAAACACTAATAATGAGCTGATAAAAACTTAATATATACACACATATCAAATAGAAAAGTAGACAAATAATTTTTTTTTAACATCCTTTATACGTCCCTCATGGGGAAATTCAATTCTTTACACTCTGCTGAACATGCTGCACAAACACAGGCTGAAGTACACATGCACATGCAAACACAACCTAAGATCATGCATTAATGGAGAGATGTCAGAGTGATGGCTTGCTGCTCCTGAAGAAGCGCTACCGAGCAGTGGAGGGGGGGTTCAGTGCCTTGCTCAAGGGCACTTCGGCAGTGCCCAGGAAGTCAGCTGGCACCTCTCCAGCTACCAAACCAACTTCCAAACATGGTCCGGTGGGACTTGAACCAGCCACCCTTCGGCCCCCAGCCCAAGCCCTTACAGACTGAGCTACTGCCGCCCCTTTCAAAAAATTAATTCAAAAAATTAAAAGCATTGTTGTAGCTTTTCAAGGATACTTGCTGACAAAAAATGGCTGCAGACCTTAAACTAATCATTTGAAATTGTCTTTAAAAAACAATGTTTCACAGCCATGGCCACGACTAACTTGGTCAGGTCACAAGAAAGTAGAAACTCTCCTAGTAAGAGGTAACTTTGTGAGATATACTATGAAACTGCAGAATTGCTTTTAAACGTTCCTTTATGGGAACTGGTTTGGTGGAGTGGTTAGCAAACAGGCACAACCCATGTATATACTTCTGCCTGCCGGTTTGAATCCAGCCTGTGGCCAGTTTGCAGAGTGTCCTCCCCTCCTCTCTCTCGGCTCCTATCACAAGCCTATCTACTGTCTCTCTTTCTCCTATCAATAAAGGCATGAAATGTCCAAAAAAATAATAATTAAAAAAAGTTTCTTTAAAGCCTGATAATAGCTTTTAACTACTGCCATTCACAATTTAGCTTCAGAAATTGAAGAAACCATTGATTAAGATTATCATGATGAACTAAACCTGTAATCGTCATCATTTTAATTCTCCACAGAGCCTATTAACAGCAAAAACCCAGAGACCATGTTAAAAAAACCCATAAGCTTGCACCGTGTTCTAACTGAACAGGAGTGTCAACATCAACACTGTCTATTAAAAATGTAATTCCATGCCCTGTATGTCCCTTTCTCAACAGTTTATGAAGTGCTTTTGCTGTGAAGCTAGAGAAACAGCTGAGAGACTTGATGACAGGTGATCTCAAAGGATAGTCAATACACAGCTCTCTGCGAGCAAAGCAAAGCTCCTCCCTTGGTTGAAAGTAAAGTAAATCCTTTCACACCCTAAAAAAACAGCACCACCATCTTCAACTGGTCCTGGAAAATCCGTCCTGCACCTCTCTCCTTGCCTCTCATATGCAACGATTTCCTGGAAGGAACCATGATGCATTGCATTGCTTGTGGGCAGCAAAGTCACTCATATGGTTCAGTATAATTAGCAGGATGATGTTGCTAAGACTTGCTAGTGTTACGTTAACAGTTAGGACACAGTGTTATTATCAAAAGGACCAGTGCTCTAACTACCAAAATACATAATCCCTGCACTACTCTATTGTAGTGTGGCCTGAGTTACTTTGCTTTTCCCAGCTCAAGTGTTGATATGCTTATTTTCTTACCCATCAGTCATGTACCATCACTGCAAATAATGTTTCAAGTTAAGGATAAGTTTGGTTTCTCATGCTTTCACATTGTTTATAGAATGAAGTAGAACAATATACTCACCCAGAAGGCTTTCCTGATCCAAACAGTGCTTCGGGAGATATTTAGATCCAAAATCGAGCGGCGGACATCCATATAATGGTAGCACACGGGGCATGTATAGCGCCGCTCCTAAAACTGCATTAATCGTCCAAAAACTCATTAGTTTCACCAATATTTCATCATGGTCTGCTTGCACTACTCCTCCAAGACAGTCCGGGGTCGCTCCACCCATGTTTTTGTGACTGTGCTGACTTCTGAACTGAAAACTTTCTTTACGGCTGCTACGCATGCGCAGTACGGCTTCCTCCTTTCGATGAGCTCCTCATCTGTAAACTCTGGCCAGAAACTGTAAGGACACCCATCATATTCAAAGTTCTCGTCCACAACATCTTCATCCGATAGATATTGGTCCTCTTTGCACAAAACTGGAAGAAGAAAGTTGTTGAGTAACCGGGGGGTCACCCCTGAAACAATGAGCTGTACTGCGCATGCGTAGCAGCCGTAAAGAAAAAATTTCAGTTCAGAGGTCAGCACAGTCGCAAAAACATTTCTGGAGTGACCCCGGACTGTCGTGGAGGAGTAGCGCGAGTGGACCATGATGAAATATTGGTGAAACTAATGAGTTTTTGGACGATTAATGCAGTTTTAGGAGCGGCACTATACATGCCCTGTGTGCTACCATTATACGGATGTCCGCCGCTCGATTTTGGATCTAAATATCTCCTGAAGCACTGTTTGGATCAGGAAAGCCTTCTGGGTGAGTATATTGTTCTACTTCATTCTATAAACAATGTGAAAGCTGTAGAAACCAAACTTATCCTTTAACTACAACAAACTTCACTTTAAAAATCATACTCTAATGTCCTTATTCATTAGTCTTTTTATTGTTTGTGCATGATTGCAAGGACAAAATTAACTTTTGCTGATTGATGGTGTCCGGGACAAACATTGATAAATGAAACAGGAGGCATCTCCTGAGCTGATATTTGATATTTGTCTAAAATATCTACCCATGCTCTCCTGTAATAACATTTAATCAATTGGCCTATATTTCACAGTGTTGGATTTCAATATGATATGCCTGTCTTAGAATACCGAGGTGCTGCTTTGCATGGCACCAGTGATGGAGAGAACACTGCTGTTCAGTGTTTTAGATCCAGTCCGAATTCACATGATGCCAGTGTCAAACTGCTACTCTTTTCTCCAACCTACTTTTGAACTTCTATATCCTGGACGTCTTTCTGAATACAAAGCATGACATCCAAGTCTGAAGTTACTGACAGATATTTTAATTGGCAAAGACAAGATCTGACATTCCTTTTAACATTCTTGTACTAGGCCTAAAAACAAACTACAGAGTGCAGGAAGGTACAAAAGTTAAATGGATGGGATAAAATTATAGATAAAGATGTTATCAAAGCAACGTCATGCACTACAGTCCCAAAAGCATCCCTGAATGATGTAATGCTGTCTAAGACCGCAGAATGAATGGGAAAGATGTTTTTACTGCTCCAAAGAGCCATCACTTGCCCCTGAGCAGTTATTAATTCCTGAAAAAATAAGTAATGGTGAGAAAAATGTAATAACAAGGCACTTAATAATTTCTTGGCCATTCTCATAAGCTCAAAGAGCCAGAAAATACATTATAAGTGTCCCAAAACAACAACCATATTCGGGTTTTATCACAGGCAAATATTTCTTTCAGAGTGGCGTCCATTGGGAGGCGTTTTAGCAGCACACTCAAGCTGAGGCTGCAAATTACATGTGACAGAAGCAATTTTGGGGATATTTCCTCACACACAAACTACAGTAAGTATTATGAATTACATTAAGCTGGGGAATATTGAAAGTCTGATACTTCCTCTGCCAACTCAGCAGCTTTAATTGATAATGCAATTTTTATTTCCCTGTGCCTCTACATCCTCTGATTTTTTTCATGCTGCACTATTTTACAAACATACCACTTATATACAAGGATGAAATTAGTGTTGAAAATCAAGGGTCATAAATAAATGTCCAGCAGTCAAAATCAGGTGTGTTGTTCATGTTGATAAATTTGATCAGGCTTATAGTAGAGGCTAATTAATGTAATTTAATGAGTGATTTTGTGACAAAAAAATATACAATAACTATTCAGCTGGTTTCAGAATCACATACTTTTCCAGCAGTGTGTACTGCTTCGCCAAAATTTAGTATGGAGTAGGGCTGAACAATTAATTGCAAATTAGATTAAATTGAAATATGGCTTGTTGCAATTTTCAAATCGCAGAAGGTTCAATATTTTTAGACCAAAATGTGTTGAACATTTTGCTATTGTGATGCAGCTTTTTGCAATTACATGCATATTTTTTTTTATCTCTATTCATACACTTTTTCCCCACTTTTGGACAATTTTTACCTTTTTTTAACCCTGTTTTTACAACTTTATTTGGCTACTGTCAGAACCATTTTTGGAATTTTTACATGGTGTTTGAAATTTAATTTCAAATTTAATTCCCAATTTTGCTGCCATAATCAATTTTCCTAAGCCACTTTTGGAATTTTTCATACCATGTTTACCCAGTTTTTACAATTTCATACCTATTTTGCTTCTGTTCGTCACTTCTCCACTTCTTCTCAAATCTTTTATCCTTAGATTAATTTAATGTCATATTAGTTTTACTATAAAAAGATCTACTGTTTATGTTTGTTTAAGAATACATAAGATGAGGAACATTAAAACAATTGCAGAGTAAATTGCAATATTGGGAGAAAAATCGCAATTAGATTATTTTCTCAAATCGTTCAGCCCTAGTATGGTGTATGCAGCCTGGGAACATTTTTAAAATCTGCAGTACACCGAAAATACCTGGATCAAATACTCCCTCAGGAAAAACTAGTAGTATGCATCAGACAAGTTTACCTACTGCTACCTAAAGTGCAAGGCAAAAACAGATCAGTGGTCATAATGGCAAAAACCCAGCCTTAGTAATAATAGCATAAGCAATGATTCTGTTACTTTAACATAATAGTTAAGCAAATCAAACCCTGTAATTTCATATTATTTTGGGTCCTGACATGGATGATCCATTTTTTTGTGCGTGTTCATTAGTCAAAATTACGAAAATCCAAATAAATCACTCATTAGACTTCTATTAGTCCATATATGGATGTGAAATTAGTGCCAGGAATCTGCTAGAAAACAAAATGAAGAGGAAAGCGTATCTTGGCCTGAGTAACAAACCAAGACAAAGAAACAACATCTCTATATGCAAAATGGAAAAGTGTGGCTCTGTATTTACCAGTTGTTTTCAAAATGCTTTACAACAATGGGAAGACAGAAGCAGATACACAGTTGGTTAAAGCTGTATATGTGTGACTTATCCTATGAGATACAGACTCTAAATTGGTAAAGAAACATCATATTTTCAAAAGAGTAAAGACATTGTGTTATGTGATGCAAGAAAAAATATGAAAAACTGGCAAAACATTGCACTTGTCTGCTAATTTAAAGAAACCATACTATGCCTTATTTGGTTGAGTATCTCTTTATGAAGAAAGTTCAGTAAAATGGTTTACCCCCCCCCCCCACACACACACACACACACACACACACACACACACCACACACACATACCATTGACAACATGGTGCAGAGCAAGGCTCAACTCACCAATTATCACTAAATAGACAAGCCAATTATTCAGAGCAGACTGAGCCCACTTGGGGAAGGGATCCTAGCTCTAACAAAATGTTTTAGACAAAGAATAAATACACCTGGTTTTGAGGTACTATGTGAAGATCATATGAACTTTTGTGATTGTGATTGACTTACTCTACAAGTCATAATAGCTGAATTTATGAACTTGATTTAAGACAACATAAAGGCTCTTTGGGGATTAAATTCAAGGTGTTTCAAAGAAGTGGGACTTAAAGTTGCTCATGGTCAAAAGATTTGCTGTAAACAGCAGCATATTTCTATTCCTAGTCTTGACAACACAAGTAAGCAATACCCATGCTAATTGCTGACAGCCTTAACATAGATATTGGATTTTTAGGATTTTCAGAGCTAAACATTTAAATAGTTGTCCAACATTTTCACATCTGAGCTGTTGGTGCTTAGTGTTCGTAAGAAACAGTATGCAACATAGACTGGTCCGATATATACTGCTAATTTTCTAATTCTCTCCTGGTTCAACGTCTTTGCAATTTTCATGTATTTAAGATCTCACAAATCACAGACTGCACACATGCTAGTGTGGTTGGAGGATCCACACACAGCCTCACACTTTACCTAATCACTTAAGGGCACTTTCTTTACAATGTGCATATTTGTTTCCTTTATCTGTAACCTTTATCTTTTCAGTTTTGTTCAAGATGAACTACCATTCTCAATAACATCAATAACCAGATAAGAAGATTTGCTGTTTTTAAGTGCAACAAAAACATATTAATGTTCCTACAAAACCTGTGAAATTTTCCTAAATACTTGAATATGTGTTGATGTAACCAAAATGAAATTCATTTACGCAATATCTTTGATCAAAATGTTGTATCTGGAAAAAAACAAACGCAACAAAAGTAACTGGTTGATTTTCAGTCCATCACCAGCAGTGCCAACTGGGTAAAAAAAACAGTGTTTCCAACCTCCCATATTTTAAGATCACCATGCAGCTGGTTTCCATCTGTATTCACTGGAGTTTGTCTTACCTCTCGGAGACAGCCCATGAAATTGTTGCTAACCGGAGATCCGGGCAGGTCGGCGGTGCTGGGGCTCCCACCCACATAGAAGAAATCATCGGAGCCCAGCATGGTGTAGTCTTCCTGGGTGTAGCCTGTGGTGGTGAGGATCCCATCAACCGAGATGGTGACCTGTCGAGGGGCAACACATAGCCAAAGCCAAGCCATTACAGTCTGGGATTTGATCGCGTGCTGTGTTTAAAAAAACACACCTTCCTTGGTCTGCATTCGAAATTTGCTTTTTTTCTTTAGACTTGTCTTTCACTGAGGTTGCTCATCAGAATCATTTGGTACCTTGGAGCGATTGTTTTGGACCAGACAGCGTTTTTTTTTTGTTAGATTTTGTTCATGGATTTTTTGCCGTAGGATTCACAGGACAGGTAAAGAAAATATGGCAGTGGCATATTTTCTTTATCTTTGATGGGGGTAAGAGAATGGATCCTAGGTTTGGTTTGGAAAACTTCAGGTTGGGGGGAGGGTTAGTACAATGTTCAAACCAAGGACAAATTGACTGCACTTGTCTTAGGTTTCGGGATTCATCTTATAACTGCAGACACACACGTATACAGTTAACACGTGATCTCACACTCACACAGACGCACATCTGCACGCCTGCACACGCACACACATTTATCCTCACACCAACAGTCCCACAGTCACCCCTCTCTTGCAAACATTTACATTTATATTTCCACGCACATGCAAAACAAAGGGAGGCTTTAAACACCACATCAATGTGCAAACAAAGGTCATCACTGTCCGAAGGCAAATTAAAAACACTTAATTGGACGTGTAAGGGAGTAAGTGGATCAATGGTGCCATACAAAGCTGGAGCAGGCCACACAGGGGTGCAGAGGCACATGCACAGACTTTGAGACCAGAGCCCATATTCATACACACTCTCAGAAAAGCTGCTGCTGATCTCTGATTTGTCAAACTTTGGCGTCATATTTGTAGTTTTACTATAACCTGACTGGACCTACGATGAAGACTGGTTAACATATTGAGTTTTTAAGATGTTTCCTTAAATCTTTGAATAAAACATAAGTAAAACATTATTGTTTATATTGTTAGTTACGATTGGGTGGAGTCTGGCTGACTAATGCTATCTGAAAAAAAATCTTTATGGTAAAAACCACAAACATGAAACATCCTATTGACCTCAGGGTTATTATTTGAAATGTTCAGTTAAAAGAACATTTATATTACAAGCTAAAATTATTTGACATTGATGTTTTCATTGCCTTACTTGTCAGCATCCTTAGTTAATCTTGTTTCTATGCTAAAATGTTTTCATTTTTCACCAAAAAATTGAAATCCCAATTATTAGGTCTGTGCACAAAATATCAAAAAGGCAAAATATCATCATGCACTCCTTGGGGATACGTGTATCTATACAGATTCTACATAACTGATACGGTCTCAGTGTGTAAACAGTTGTTGTCAATACACTTTAGGCTACATGATGAAGCACGTGCTCCAAATTTGAACTTAGGTCCACCATCTTTGAGGACCTGAATTTAAGTTTTTTAAGTTGTAGAATCATTTAACACTCTTCCTTGGGTTTTTTCTTTTTGAAATAAAAAAAAAGAAACTCTCTTAAAATTCTGTTAGAGCGTAGTCAGTGTTCACAATTTGCATGTATTGAAATACATATTGTTTCCTAGTCGTAGTGTTGGGATATGTGTCAAACGGTGAGGTTGCTGGAAATATTCATCCTAACCAATTACTGGGATGAGCTGTGATACAAAAAAAAAAAAATTTCAAAAATCTTTTTAGGACTAAAGTACGCAGTTCAAAATGCAAAAATACACTGACAAAATGTTTAAAGTTTGAAACTCTGGGAGAAGACCTCACTCCCCTCAAGTTTAATCCACTTGTCCAAATGTTGCAAACATATGGAGCAGTTTAGACATCACTTCTTCTCTTTTGGTAAAAGTAAGATTTAAAGTTATTAAGTTTCTTCACATTGTGATGCTGTTGATAGCATAAATACTAAAATGTTCAAGGACTGACCATTTATTTTTTATTCATGTTAAAATTAAAATTAGAAATTTAAATTTCTAAGGTTGTACTTTCTTAAGATGATAATCATTATTATTAAAATTACTATAATTGTGGATGCTACAGGTTATAACGGTGATTCAAATATTTGGATCTGATGCTGTCAACATATTTGTACAATCTCATCAAGTCTGTATACCTGAGTATATATTAAAAACAAAAACAATTTTTTTTTCAGCACATTAAATGTACATTTTATGTGCTTTTATGTAAACTACTAAAACAGTAGTTTGGAGTTTGTCTCAATATATTTGGTATTTAATAATTAAAATAACTGCTCAATTCCAGGTGTCAAGCATTGATTAATTGATTGATTGTTTGATTTTGAAATTATTAGGATTAGTTTGATATTTTTTTTCCAAATGCTGCCATACTGCTTTTGCAGTTGTGACAGATTCTACCTTGGTTAAAAGCATGTCAAATGATTGAGTTTCTCCACTTATGGATTATGAAAAAGAAATATATAATTTTTTAAATTAAAGTTTTATCAATTTGAGTTTGAGGGCCTTTTGTATTAGGCAGCCATACATTTTTCCAAAATAAAAGTGTGAAAATGTTGGGCAACAAAAATGTCCATTAATTTCAATGTACAATAAATTGCTTGTAAGGTTTATTCGTCTCTCTAAATTGTGTTTGAGTGGAAGTTTGTCTTTAGATGTCCACCCTGTGATTGGTTGTTGGCTTCTCCAGGGTGAATCCTGCCTCCAGTCCCCATGACTGCAGAGGGCAAATCACAATAGATGATGGATGGATGAATGGTGAGTTTTCCAAATGCTGCCAAGTTAACTTTCCTATTAGACAATGCTCTCTTTCTTTTGGTTAAAAATACGACCAAGTTTGCTATCTTTTACCCTTGTTTTTTTCTTGGTTGTTTTTTTTCCAATGTTTATATGATCATATAAACTTTTATTTTTTGTTGTAACATTTGGTTCAGTGTTTTCTTCTATCCATCTCTGTCTCTATCTATCCATCTATCTATCTATCTATCTATCTATCTATCTATCTATCTATCTATCTATCTATCTATCTATCTATCTATCTATCTATCTATCTATCTATAGATAGATATCTATCTATATCTATATATCTATATCTATATCTATATATCTATATCTATATCTATATATCTATATATGTATATATATCTATATATCTATATCGATATCTATATATCTATATCTATACATCTATATATATATCCATCTATATCTATATATCTATCTATCTATCTCTCTATCTATCTATCTATCTATCTATATCTATCTATCTATCTATCTATCTATCTATCTATATATCTATATATATATATATCTATATCTATCTATCTATCTATCTATCTATCTATCTATCTATCTATCTATCTATCTATCTATCTATC
Organism: Scarus forsteni; assembly: GCA_036419115.1. Classification (NCBI taxonomy): domain Eukaryota; kingdom Metazoa; phylum Chordata; class Actinopteri; order Labriformes; family Labridae; genus Scarus; species Scarus forsteni. The sequence goes on from JAZDUH010000135.1 coordinate 10,286,389, forward strand.
TATCTATCTATCTATCTATCTATCTATATATAGATATAGATATAGATATAGATATAGATATAGATATATATACATATATGCAATGCTGAAAACCAATTTAGCATGCTTAACTATTGTGAGTTTAGGACTTCTTCTTTGTTTCCTTGTAAATACATGGACAGGTTTTGTTATTGGAATAATTTTAAAATATATTGCATCACCTGAAAAATAAAACATGATTATCTACTCATATTTCCCAGCCCTATAGACAATCAAAGATCAGCTTTCTTGTTCTTAGAGATGTTATGTTTATGTACTCGTGGTAAGATTAGCTGAAAGATACAGACAACACTTTCACTAGCATGCTACAAAATCACACACAGGGAGGGCAGAGTGGGTGAAAAGGTGACGGGTTGGATGTAGGTGAATGAATTAGAGTGTTAGTGGTTATTTTTGGGTGACGGGTTGGATGAATTGGGGAGGTGAAAGGTCGATGAGGTGTGGGCATGCCATGCGCCATCGTGAGTTGGAAACAACTGTCAGAGCTCCCGCAATGAAGGTTTTGAGGGTTGCCACTTATTTGGTAGATTTCTCTTTAAGGGCTCGGTGCGGAGGTCACCATCTTTGAGATTGTGGTAAGCTTCTGTCAGTTCTGGGCGACAGTCCTCACAAAAAATGGGGACTACTTGTGTGAAAAAAATCAAATAAAAAAGTAAGTTGCCCTGAGAAAGGCAAAGGAGTCAAATTTTTGGTTTACTTGTTGGAAATCTGCAGTAATGTGGAAGAAACAAAGAGTAAAAAAGTAAAAGCCAAAGTGAAAAAAACAGGATGGGATATTGTGGGGTAAAGAAGGAGGTTGTTGGCAGGTCAGGGAGGAAATTGAGAAGAAGCGAAGAAAGAATTGCCTGGTAATACAAACCCATCTCCTCATTTTTTGAAAAGAGTGTCTAGGATGGAACTCAAAGAGAACGAATAAAAGAAGAGAGGGGGAGGGGACACACGGCAAACCCAAAAAAAAGACAATAAGAATGATATCTACCAGACAATGTAGTTTGTTTACCATAGCGTGTCCAATGCCTGATTGCTTTCCAGAAAAAGGGGAAGAAAGGAAATCAAAAGAATAGTGAACAAAAAAGGTTGTTAATAAGGATGGACAGAAAACAAAAAAACAAAAATAAAGGCAATGATGAAGAATTAGGATGTTAGTTAGTACATTAGTTGGTTAGATATTGGTTAGTATAAAAATGACTTTAATCATGGATGAGTTAGTGTTGCGGTGAAAAAACACTACATGAATTGTAAGAGATTCGCAGCAGTATTTAAGTGCCGTCTTGCCATCCTAGCCAAATTTTCTACACCAGAGTCCTGCAAGAAAAACACAAAGACAAGTACGGTAAGACGTGGGACGTTTACATCAAAATTTGTGTAGGATGGCGTCAACCCTGACAAAACTTGTAGTGTTTTTTTCACCCCTCGTCTAACAAAGACTGCCTCAAGAGTAAAAGAAAGAAAGACAGAGCTGTAAAAAGTAAGAAAGAGAGAAAGACAGAAGTAGGTGGGCAAAGCAGCCCTTGCCTCTGAGCCTCTAACCCCCATAAACTGAGTGCTATCCTGTCGGGATTTTCCGCTACGGCTGTTTCCCCTAACCTGCCAGGCCAAAGCTTACTGTCAGAGGGGGTCAGGACACAGGCACTTACTTGGTGTTCTGCGCTGTGAGCATCAAACTGCAGTCTCGTCTCTCAGACAAACTAAAGGTCGACCAGGACAATGAGCACCTACACGCTTTACCTCTGATACTAACTCCAAACACGTTTGCTCATTATTCAGCCTTTATCTATAAACATATGACTCATACTAGCTCCGCCTAGGGCAAGGCAATATGTCCAGTTTTGAAATAAACTCCTACATTTTTCAACAAAGAGTAAGACAATATGGTTTATATCTTTATACTTTAAATCGAATGGAGAAAAAAAGTGTTGACAGACCAAATATTTGACATCGTGGCAATAAAAAGAGAAGCCCAAGGCACCGAATATTGTGTTGGTTATAATCTTACATTAAAAAGGATGTAGAAAAACTTGAGCACCTTGTCGATATTGAACAAATGTGATGACAACATATAATTTAGTGCGTACAGTTGATGAGGGAAACATTTGCCATTATTTTTTTGAAATATTGCCAACATATTTGTGCATTTTAGCCAGAAATCTCTTCCTATTCGGCACAAAGCATGATAACTACATTTCTAATTAGTTTGAAGCATGTGGCGTACGAGGCTATGGATAAACATTCTGGATTGTTTACAGCATTATGTGCAATTCGATCGTGTGCAGCTGTTTATTCTGCAACTTACGATACTCAAAAGTTACAAACTTGATAATATAAGATGTGTAGGACTCTCTTATTTGGGCAGAATGGAATTGGTTAAAACATGGCCAAAGATCATGAAAGGTATAGTCCAATATTTTTGCATTTTGGTGGTATAGATTTTATTTTTAGAGTATAAACTTTAGCAAAAGTGATTCTGATCAGCTCTTCTCCTGTAAGACAAGAACCAGCTCAGAAGGTGGGCTATGCATTACTGTAGATGGGGCCAAGAGCTCTGTATTATTCACTGAAATCAAAGCTTTGTGGTATAATGATCCTGAAGATGATTAAAACTAGTCTTTGAATTAATTTGGGCCATTTTTGGGGAGATAAAGGTCCTTAGATTTCTTCAAGATTCTAAAAAAAACATGTTACAGCAGAATGTGTTGAAAAAACAGAGCATGAAGTGATGGCATATAATCATTTTTTTATCTTTTGTTTAATTGTTGCAGTCCATAACAACTTTGCAATATTGCACAATGTTATTTTAAATCCAATGTTATTCTCGTGTTATGCCTGCCAAGTAGCCAATATTTTAGTTAGTTTGAAGGGAACTGTGTGGTAATTTGTTGTAGTCGCAGTTTCGATGATAATGTTTAAAAAGTGCAAAATATTTGGTGTCTTGGACTAGAATTTTTGTTGGCATGTCATCAAATTGGCATTATCATCATTTAATGTTTACTTAAATGAAGATGCAGTTTGAAATTCTGGCATTGTCACAACCATTTTCTATTTCTGTACAGAAAAAAATAAAGATGTCCTGAATATCTGATTTATGGTCCATATTGCCTCGTCCTAAGTTCATCCAACAGCAAAACAAGCTCTTAGATCACATGAAGAAACACTACACAATTACTGTCAAGAAACAAATTCTGTTTGTGCACAACAGATACAAGTCTTTGATGCAAGATATATTTCTATCTTTAAAGAGCATCGTGATATCTGAGCTATAAATACTGCATTAATGGATAGCTCAAAGGCAACACTCTGCCTGGACTTGAATGTAAGTCTTCATTCTACACAAATGTTGAAACAGCAGGAAGATAGCAACAGCGCCTGACGAACGTGTCATCTGAAGGGGTTGTGGAGATAAATAGAAGAATCGCACAACCTTTGTACAAGGGGACAAGCTGAGAGGAAAAAACCTGGAGGAAGGCCAGAGACATACTTGCTGTTTAACCCTGGGTTTGTGTACTACTTGGTCATTGATGTTCATGAACAACTTGCCATTATACAATGCAAGGTTCAAGGAGACATCTTTAGAGAGGTGCACAAGTGAGCTTTGTTTATGAAAAACTATTTGGTGTGTTGCACATAAACTACAAACATGGGTCACTCATGGAGGTTACCTGTTTTTTCTTAAGTTATGCACTTGATTGAAAGCTTTAAAGTGATGATACACAATTATGAACTGCTCCACTGGTGGGCAAGAAACACTCCTCCCTCTTTTATGCTCTGGAGAAGAAGTTTCTTGATTGAATGCACTACCCTGTGATCAAAAGAAGCTAAAATTTTACCTCAAAACAGCCCCATTTCAGAGAACTGAAAGAAACAGTCAAGCAAATAGTGGATTAATGCTGTCAGATAAAGTTACAAAATCAGTGACTCTCAACAATTTCATTAAATACAGAAAAAAAAATGTTTGTCCTATGTCCTTTGATGAAATTTCTGCTGACTACTAAAGTGATATTATCTTACTGCTTGCATAGTGTTTTATTAATGAAAAATAATCTTTTTCATCACTCCCCAAACAGGAGACTCATTGATCCAAACACATTAAAAATGCATAAAAGTGACCATAGTGTACTTGGTATATAGATGTCTTTTGACAAGGCTTTTATTGTTGTCTCAGGTGCTGTGTTCATAGTCACATCCCTTCATTGTTTAAGAGGACATGCAGAGCCAAAATGCCCCACAGACCAAGAGAACACAAAATATGTTGTGTGCAAGAACACAGTAAACAGCAAGTATATCTACGGCCTTATGCTACCTTGACCTAGCTATCATTAGCACACACTTACACTGCTGCATGTTGTAGTTTCACCCTTAATTGAGTGGAAAAGAAATTAAAGAATGAATCAACTTAAAAAGGAATCATGTAAGAGAAAGACAACTTAAAGCATGACATCATTCTTAATAGTGTTTCTGAACTGTGGCGATGAAATGACAACCAATCAGAACAAGGTGACATTCTTAAAACGCCAGCTCTCTCTCAAAGATTTTGGAAGCAACTAATCTAAAAGGCGAGTAAGAGAACAGAAAAATCCTCCTGTCTCCAAACTGCGTCCATCACTGCACACCCCCGATTACCTGTCTCAGGTTGCGTGTCACTTTGATGTCGTGCCAGGCGTTGTCATTGAATTTGCCGTTGACTGGCTCCACGATGGCCTCGAAAGCCCCAGAGCCCAGATTGATGACGAGGGAGACAGCCCCGTCTTTGAGTGCCAGGTTGACGTAGTCAGCCGACTTCCCCGTGTGGAGGAGGAGGCCGTTGCGTTGCCATGTCTTGAAGGATAGCGTGATCTCGTCGCTGCTGCTCTGGATGGGGTTTTGTGAGAGGTCATAGCAGAAGTACTCCGAGCCACGGAAAGTGGCTACGTTCTCTTCCCTCGCTGAAATGACAAGAAAAAAAAGAGAAAATGGTTTATTGACTTGAGCTTGAATAGTGCTCTTTTTGCCATCGGTCAACTCAACATGCCATTACATTGCATGGCACACTGACCCATTCACACCATATTTACACTTTGTCGTTGGAAGCTTCTTTACAAAGTGTCTTTCATACTGATCCAATCTCATTCATACACTGGCACAAGTATATGCAAGCTATTGATGCAGCTGAGAGCATTTTGGGGCATGTGTTTTGCCCAATTAAAACATTAAAACATGACTGTTCAAGCACCTGGTCTTCGGTTATAAGATGTCCAACACAAACAGTGAATCACAGAAAAGATGTGACTTTTGAAGCAAAACAAAAATGATAAATGCTGTTACTCTTAAAAAATTGCAAGTGGCTTTTAAATAATGACGCTGTATGAAAACTATAAGGTCTTTGTTATGTCATAACTTGTCAGTCACATGACTTAAAAACACTATCCCAAGAATTGATTGGACCAAAGTTAAAAGTTATTTTGCACTCATGGTTATCTCCAAATATAAATCTGATATCTAGGTGAATGGGAAATAAAAACTTGAAAACTAGCTTAAGAAAGACATATCATAAGTCTTTATGCTTAGCAATTCCCTTATCAATTCCTTCCATTTTGTCCAGTAAGACAAAAATCCTGACATCAGAGGCAGTCAACAAAAATAACAACAAGGAAGTCAGAAGTCATGGAAGAATGAAGACAGAAAAGGTCATAATTGTGGCATCATTCAAGACAATATTATGCAACTACACATCCAGTACTCCAGCAACTCACAGAAGCCTTTAGACAGTGCAGCACAGTGAGTGCCATGCCTTTTATTCAGGGGCTGAAACTGTAGCACAGCCACTTTAGGACCAACTATAGTCACACTGGTAGAAGCTTGAGTATACACACACCAGGGTCACACTGCAGATTCATGAGTATCCTCCTCCATATATTTTCTTCAAATCACTATCTTTGTCAAATAAAGAATGGACCCTTATTAAAACACACAATCAAGCAGGCTGCCATGATGGATATTTTGCCTGACTGTGACATAAAGCCAAGAACAAGTATGTTTATTAGCCACGTGTGGGCGAAACTTCAGAAAAATAAGCCATGGTCTGAAAAATAAAAGCTGCAGTTAAATGACATTAGGGCCCTGATGTGTACCCTGTCATTAACTAGCTATATGTGCAAAAAATTAATCACATGCATATTAAATTAAACCAAACATGTCTTGTGTGCAAAGGTCTAAATTTTTACACAATATGACTTCAACAGCCGAACATGCTTTATCTTTAGTTGTGTGATTTTAGGCAGCATATGAATGAGAGCTGCATGGCAAAACATTTGTAGCTCAGCACTGCTTTAAATATCAAAAGTGCCATGTGTTTGACATTGGTGACACAGGAAATTTGCATGTAGGGGAACAATAAAAAGAATTGGACTGACGAACAAAAGTGACAGTGGCATTGGTATCAGTAAAATCTTACCATTCCCCTTCCTGTCACCTGTCACACAGGTGATGCTGCTTCCATTAGAGATTCACAGTGCCGAGGTTCAAAGAGTGACTATGTTAACTGAAGACGTTATGTCTTATTTCCCTTCATTGGTTTCTTATATTATACAATTATCAAGGCAACCATTGCATCCTTTATGTCTAAAGAGAATATATCTAGACATACAACCATTTATGAGCATTCTGTCTATCACAAAAAGATCTAAACTGCAATAACACTGTGAGTCCCCAGACAGCATAACTGCTCATGAACATTAACACCAAAATGGTGATGGTGCATATGCTTAGCACAGCAATGTGGTGAGATTTTAAAAGTAGCTTCTAATGTTGAACAAAACTGAAAACATCCCTAGAATTTGTGGTTAATAGTAGTAATGCAACAGCAAGTTACAAGTTTAGCCAATATGCAAAGTTAAGAAATGTGTTGTAGCACAGATCTCACTCCTCCATTAAAGTATATATGTGTGTCGCAGTTCCGATCAGAATAAGACTAAAAAAAGAGAGTTTACTGAGAAAAACTTAAAGTGTGATTGTTCAGTATTAACAAATGGATGTGCATAAAATGGCAAAGCAATCTGAAAAGGTCCTTGAATGAGTCACAATATAAGTCTTAGGAGTAAAATGCATAATAACCATTTCTTCCCAAGACCACTCAGCCCTTGCATTCGGCACAGCAGTTGTTTTTCTCTATTAATTTGTTTTCAAGCTCATGGAAAGCCAAAATTATAAGTGAAATAGACTTTCTATGAAATGTCCAGAACTACTTGTTATGATTCATCACGTGTGGTTAAATATCTTGTTTTTCTCTCGAGTTTGGTACAAAACAACCTCAGCAGCCACACAGTCATTATCTCATTCTCCTCGCACATATTGTCCAATGTTTAATACATGAAACAAGCCCAGCATCCTTGTTGATTCCTGCATCAATCATGAAGCCGCCTCAGTAAATATGAGAACCACTGCGGGCTGCAAAGAAGGATACTTTCGGCAAACAGACACACAGAATGCACTGCTTGCCATAATTACAACTATGATAATCCCATCATTCAGTTCAGATCATAAAATCCTATCTGTACGACCATGGGTTTAGGTTTCCCCTACAGCCTCTAGACAGACAGGCTACTCACTATGGAACACTATTCCCCGCTAATGGCGCACATTAATCAAACATAGCGCGATTCCACAGTTTTATATCACTCGGCTGTTGCAAAGTGACTTCCTGGGCCCATTTTTTAGATCGACATGAAGAGAAAGGTGAGACAGCTTCAGAGAGTGAAGGGAGGATGAAGGATGGACGGAAAGAGTAAGAAAGTAAAAATAAAAAATGCTGGGCTGATGGAAAAATGAAGACTTTAAAGGAAAGACAGGCTAAGGTTACAGAATTAGCTGTGATCAAATATTTGATGCTTTAATGGTGTCTTTTAAAATATTATCCCTCATAGTTCATCCAGCTCATGTAACGCTAAGGTTGAGCAATAGGGACCAAAATCATATCTCAATGTATTTGTAGCTAAATGTACCAGTATGGAAAATCTGACAACCTTTGTAATTTTTTATTCTTTTAAAAATTATATTGCAAAGTGATAAGTTATCTATTGATTAAATGATTTGTGGTCTCAAAACATACACAAACTAAAGTCCAACTTCCTAACCAAAGTTCTTGAGATATGCCACAAAACTTTTTTGGGCCAAACGTACGATTTGACGAAAAATGTCAGAGCGCTTTATTATTCCTCCAGGAATCCAAATAAAATGGATTTTAACTCAAATGACAATGTCATTTCTGTTACTGTGGATGTACAAGGTTACCAATATGTACTAGACTAAGCCGAAGAAGAAACAAGACTCAGAGTGAAGAGTCAATGCATACATGTGGAAAAACGCCTAGCTGATGCTGCATTGCAAAGCAGTGCCAGACATACAGACTTTCTAGATTTTTTTAAATGACAGCCAAAAACAATGTAATACCGTGTACATGCCAGGCCAGTAGTAAGTGTAAGTCTGTCATGAAAAAACACCTCTCTCTTTCACAATGATCAGGGTTGTCTACATTTGAAAATGACAAACTTTTGTGGGGCTGAACAATAAATTGGGATTGAGGACAAAATGATTGTGCAGTTATTCCATTTGATGCTGACAAAGCTCTGGGGATTTCAAGAAAAATAAGTTGATTTTTTTAGACTGTCGTCGATGTTGCTTCCTGAAAAATTTAAAGCATGATGTGAGGAGTGGTGCAAGAATGACCTTAAAAAAGCAGAAGTGAGTTAGCATTTAGCACTTCCTGATTCTCAAGCCCAAACAAAATGGGATTTAGAATTAGGGATGTATACCGTGGACCGGTACTTTCATGTACCGGTCCACATTTGGGTCAGTACCCGAAGACCGTTAAGAATCTGGAAAAACGGCACCGTTATCGGTACTTAAACGTCTCTTCAACTGTCACGTAGTTCTGATACTAGCGCCGCCCGGCTCAAGCATGTCGGTGAGGGCTAAGCGCTCGAAGGTTTGAGCTCACTTTAGCAAAGCTAATGAAAACTCTCTTTGTCAGAGAGAAGTTGCATCCAAGGGGGGAAATACTAGCAACATCACCAAACACTTGGAGCGTGCGCTAAGTATACAGCTAAAGGACTGTGGGCTGTTTGATTGCTATAGCAACACGAGTAGAGTTAGCAGCTCGGCTAACACTCAGAACTGCAGCACCGTCAGAGACAGAGACTCTATTATCCGCCCCCTCAGTAGAAACCCTGCCGAAAACAACACAGTCACACGGGGTTAAACTCTTGACGAAGCCCCGCTGCACTCGGCTGTATAATTTGGATGAGAAGCTGACAGCGCAGCTCTCTTCAGATGAATTGGAGCTAATGATGTCCGCTCGGAGCGGAAACTCTCTTTGTTACTGAGGTCAAGAGAGCACCGGATGCGACTGACGGTCAGGCTGCGCTCACAGCGCCCTCTGTTGGATGAAACGGTCCACTGCTCCAGGCGCCCTGATGTGCTGCTACACTCAATATTTTACATTCTAATATTCGGTTACGGATATTTATCCCCATATTCGAACAGTTATAAGACTATCTAATATAAAGTGAGAGCCCTAGTAGTCATCATTACAGCATCAGTTTTAGCACCACAAGATATATGGGTCTGTCTGCACACGCAGTCTGTTGGGTGGCATGAAGGGGTTTTGCCATCTGCTTAGCTTTCTTTTTGCCTCTGAGAAGCATTTGTAATACATTACTTCTACTCTGTCGAAGCTTTATTGTTACCCTGTGGTAATAAAAAAAGGCTGAATCTTAAAATACCTTGAAAAGGCTTTATTTTTCACACAAAATTATGTATTGTAGTATCGATAAGAGTATCAATAAGTATCGATACCGATAAGGAGTATCGATATCTGTATCGGTATCGATAAAATCATAACCATATACATCCCTATTTAGAATACCAGTTTTATGACAAGTGAACAAAGCCATATGACGTCAGCCATTTGATTATTAAAGGAGCCTTTGGATGAGATGCCATGGATGCTGCTACACAGCACATCATCTCAACTGAACATCAGTTCATCCTCCTCAAATCCCCATTAAATTGTCAATAAAAAAGGCACAATAAAAAAAGTAGTGCACATGGATGCTTTATGTAATTACACTGCTTTTTGAATGAAGCAATAAAGATGTGTATTACGGAAGTAAATATATACTTTCATCACACATGATCATTTGGCTGTCAGATCTCTGCAGCCAGCCTTAAGTGGACACTTTGGCATGACAGGTTTTGGCACTTCTGCATGGGCCTCCATTTTCAGCCTCTGAGATTGCAGCCTGCTTAGGCTTGAATTTTTCAGATCTTTCCTTTCATACAGGCACCCAAATGGCATTATTGCTAAAACTCACAACCAAATCCAACAAGTGATACCACTTCTGGCTGTAAAATTGTGTGAACAGGGCCTGAATAAAAGAAGAAATGGCTTCCTGGTGTCCTGTGATAAAAAAAAATGAAACTTCAAAAACTACAAACTCCATCCAGCTTGAGTCCGTCTGAGACTATCTATCAGAGACAAGGTCAGACTCACCGTCAATTATTTACACACTTTGTTTGACACAGACTAAAGGCTAAAACTGAAAGTTTCCTCCCTCAAGAACACAGTGTTCAAGGCAGCACCTTTAAGAAATTGCAACCCTCAGAAAAAAGCCCCTTCATCGTACAGACCGAACAGCCACTGTACCCCACTGTAACAGTAACTATGTCATTACCTGCCAACAATACCACTTTCAATGTGTCATTTCATTTCTCCTGCCTCCTGTTTTTTTCTTTGGTGTACTCACAGAGAAGTCACGAGGGCTGAGGAGAGGAAGAAAAAGCACAAGTGGGAAGACAGGAGAGAGAGATGAGGGAGGGAGAGAAAAGACAGAAAGCACCCAAGCTGCAGGCTGTGAGGCGTTGGTTTGTTCTGTTGTGTTGCGGATCGGGCTATATGTAAACATGAGGGAGCAGCCGCGTGGATCAGGCAGGGAGATATAGAAGGTAGTGAAGAGAATATGAGAATGTTGTGAGCAAAACAAAAAGAAAAAAAGAGAGGACTGACAAAGGGATGATTCTGGTTGTAGAGAAATTCTCCCCTTGGCATCAAACTTTTGTCTCTGCTAAGCTCAGAGACAACAGGAAATAGTACAAGAGGCAACACAGGCCATGTGGAAGCCTTCATTCTGATAGGGGAATAAATAGAAACCATTATTAAAACTGAGACAATGCAACACTTGGAGGCTGCAGAACATACAGGACATCGTGATTAAAAAAAAATCTATATTTATAATGATTTGATGCCATTGCAAAGGCAACAGCTTAGGCAAGAGGAATTGTGTTTTAGGTTTTTTTTTTTGAAAATTAAGACAAACTTTGAGAACAATTTTGTAAAAACACTCCAGTCTACTTTCCTTACACTTTGCAGAGATGTTCCCCCTTGACTCAAGAATGAACTAATCAAACTGTTGATGTCATTCAAGGGTCAAGGTCATTGAGCCACATTTTAAAATCCTTTCTTTTGATTACTGCTTGTAAAGTCAACACCTCAGAAACACTTTAAGGGGTTTTCTCTGCTTCTTGTGAATTTTAAGTGATTGTCTCCAGTTGCAAACTATCTTCTTTAACTTTAGGATCAGCAATTTTATGAAGGGCTTGTCTTTCAAAATTTATGAAGAGTGTCTCTAGTTCATCTTGCTTGTTAAAACAAAACCTTTAAGACAATGACTGGCTATGCCATCAAACTATGAATTTTAATCTAGATGAAATATCTAGATTTAGAAGATTGTAGGTTAAATTTCAAGGTCATGAAACCTCAGCTGTAATCCTTACATGTCAACACAAATTCTCTTAAACAGATCTTTCTTAAACAAAGACCATTTTGGAGGAAGGATTGGCCGAAATATTAAAGGTCTTATGGGCAAACGTCAAAGTCATGGAGCCTAATGTTCAAGTTGTTGTAGTAAGACTAATTTCTTAAGAAGCCTTGAGAAAATCTTGCCAAACTTAATTTTATTTTTTTTCTAATGGGTGTTAGATTGGCAAGTTTTTGGGGGTCCCAGATCAGATTTAATGGTCAGTATGCTTGATGTTTATCCTTGGCTTGTGAACTTAAAACCAGAGAGGATCTCTGTTGAACTCTGGACTTTGGCCCCTAATAACAACATCATTCATGTTTATTATATTCCTCTTAACCTTTCTAAAAGTCACACCACTGTACTTTCACTGTAAGACACTTGTATGCCTCAAAGAGACACAACACCATGAGAGCGCATAGGTCTAATTCTAGAGACTCCATTGAAAGCAGTTAGTTACATTTGTTACATTACTGTTTTGAAAATTAGCACATAAATTGGAATTGTCAAGGAAACAATTGGGCATTTTTATTCTATTAATGCGGCAGAGGCAACTAATGTCAACTCAAACAGAGACTCCTCGAGGTAATTAATAAAAGATGAGTCTACACTGGTTACTTTGCCATCAGTGTCGATAATAGAACAAGTCTCCAGCTCCTTGCTCCGGTTGGCTTTACTGTACATCTGGCTGAGTACAGGCCACAAGCCTCTAGGGTCCCTGGGCAAGAAAGAGTCCTTGAAACAGTTGCTGCTCATTCTCAATGCACTGCTGACACTGGTGGGCTGATGTCACATCTTGCCTCTAGGGCCCACATATACGACTGAGGGGAAATGAAAGGCCATAATTGGAAGCAAGACTGTCCATGCAAGTTGTGGTTTATTAATTTCTGTCATTAAAACAAGTTTAGAAAATACACAGTACCAAGTATACTCATACTTGTTCTGAAGCATAAAAGATTGAGATGAGGGACAGGCCTGTTAAAGCCAGAACTGTTGACCTGCTTTTCTCAAAAGGCCACTTTAAATTTATACACTGCGTGGCCAAAATAAAAGTCACCACCTGGATTTAACTAAAAATAGATACGAGCCTTCTTTGTGATAATTCCTGATGAGCGATTATCTCTCAGCTGGCAACAAGTTATTTAACCCCAGCTGATGCAAGGAGTAGCTCCTTATTTCTAAAACAACCATGTCAGAAGACATATCCTGTGGTTATGGAAAAGATGTTAGTCTGTTTAAGAAGGGTCAAATCATTGGCATACATCAAGCTTTTGTTTTCTAGGGAGCATAAAGACTGGACTCTGGAGGACTGGACGAAGGTCATGTGGTCTGATGAGTCCAGATTTGCCCTGTTCCAGAGTGATGGGGAGAAGTGAGGCAGGTGAAGTGATGCGCCCATCGTGCCTAGTGTCTACTGCACAAGCTTGTGGGGGCAATACTATCATCCGGGGTTGCTGCAGTTGGTCAGGTCAAGGTTTAGCAACAATATGTGCCCAAATAATGAGGTCAGCTGAATACCTGAATATACTGAATGGCCAGTTTATTCCATCAATTATTTTTCTTCCCTAATTGCATTGCCATATTGCAAGTTGACAATGCCAAGATTCATCAGCTTAAATTGCGAAAGAGTGGTTCAGGGCATCACACATAATTTCCACATATGAACTGGTCACCACTGAGTCCAGACCATGGAGAATCTTTGGCATGGGCTGGTGAAGGCTCTGCGCGGTGGTCAAACTCTCCGACTCTCAATACAAGATTTTGGTGAAAAATTAATGCAACGCTGGATTGAAATAAATCTTGCAACACTGGAGAAGCTTATCAAAAGCCACAGTGAATGTGTGCTGTAATCAAAGCTAAAGGCGGTACAATGAAATATTCGACTGTGACCTTTTTATTGGTTGTGACTTTTTTTTTGGCCAGGCAGTGTATTTTCTATCTTATAAAAATGACACCTTTAGCAGCTCCTTAGATTTATTAACTGAGATTTGGCTGGAGTATGAGCAAAAGTCAAAGTGTTTTCATCACTCTGAGCTACTTGAAGTCTTGGAGCCTTTGTATAACCATGCTTTTAATTATACTGGCTGGTTCAACCAGGACAGGTTGAACAACAGTGGAGATAAACACCAACTGCAGACTGTGACTAACAGGTTGTTGCTCAGAACAAAACACACGTCAATGACTTAAATGAGCTGAGTCATCTCGAGGCCACGATTGTCTCTGAGGGTGTAACTTCCTTAACGTGAGCACATGCACTGTGCCAATGATGACCAAACTTTAAGCCCAAGAGTTCTTAATTTTCTTCTAGTTGGGTTTGGTCTTGGAACAATCACTCTTTAAAAAGTGTGTTTTATCACACACATAACAACTCTATTTACTGTTCAATAATTTGTCTGATCATTCATATGGTATAACCTGACAATGATAAAATGAAAGGCTACTAGTCCACAGTGTACATTACTCTCTTTACGTGTTTTAATTATAAAGGTGTAATTAAAAAGTAGATGAGGAGCGGTAAAGACTATCAGTGTAACACTCTAGCTATGAATAATAGAGAGAGCAAATTGATATAATGTAATATTTGTGCACCTCAGCAATATTAAAATGGTGGTAAGTGTATACGGATCCATAAAAACCAAGGGGAAATGTATTGCCTGTTGAGACATGTTCTGCACAGATCTGTGGCTTTCAAATCGATCATATCACGGGGTCACTTTCCCTTATTTTTGCCATTGTCATCAATACTCAATTTGCGCTCAGCCAGGCCCAAGCACAGGGGGCTGGAGTTCGATTTCAAAATCCACTGGAAGCAATTAGCTCCTTCATTACCATCTTCCATTTTCTTCCGCTCCCCTGCGCCGCATCCAAGCTGTTGGAGCCCGTTCTCCGGTCTGACCTCAGGAGCCTTCAGGCAGGGAACACCGTCACCTTACAGTGTTCCACCTTCAACCTCGTTGGAGCTCAGTTTGCATATTAAACTGTCCCTAATCATAGTGGGAGGCAAAGACTTAATACACACAAAAGAAGCTGAGTGTAATGATGGGATTAGAGACAAGAAGGCATGTGATAATGGGGTGAACCACCCACTGCACCTGAGATGTTACAGATGTGAGGCACATGGGCTTCATGCTAGCTGGGTAACCAATACTGGGGCTTGTGCAAAGGAGACTCTACCCTGCCTATGTGAGCAAAATCTGCCCTGACACCAACACACTCAATGCATGTTTGCACAACATTTGCAGATAGACATGCCTGAAGTTACAAAACTAAACATAGAAAGCTACGCTCTGCTTTTAGCTAGAGCTATTTTTGTGACACCCTAAGGAGCAGTAGTCATTCAAGGTTGTCTTGTCACCCATCACAATGCATTCAAATCTAAAAATCCATTCCTCCTCACATCCCTTTCTACCCATATCAACTCTTTTGTTGTCCATCTATTTTATATCTTCATCCCCAAAATAGCATCATTTGCAATTAACAGCTACAACAGCATTGTTAGCTCAGTGCAGGCAAACACAAGGCTCACACTCACTATGCACACCATGCAGCTTAGACTCAATGGTGAGCTACCACATGTCAAATAAATTTGGGGCATCATGGTTGATGTCTCTCTTCAAAGGCAGGCGGCACTGTCAGACAGGCTTAAGTTTGCGAGAGATTTGGAAGAGTATATTGCAGAGTATTTCAACTGCTGTATAACTACACATGTACAACTGCAGAAAATTAAAGGGGATTTCATCTATTTTACTCTTCAGTCCACATGACATTAGGTTTAAATGTAGATCAGTTATACACATCTGTCTGGCAGTGTTGTTGCAGCGTGTACTGTTTTAGACAGCAAAAGAAAAACTAACTTTGTTACAGGGGAAAGAAGTTGAAATCTCAGTATTGCTGGCTTCTCTAGGGCTTCATGTAGCCTTGGTGAGCAATGGTAAATCAGAAAAATAAACATTTTGATATGCAGAAAATCACTTGTAAATATGCATTTTTGAAAGAAAGTATTAATTAATTTTAAAGTTACAAGTTTTTCCTTTTGAACATTTTTAATCTAGTCCCATATGTCCCCTGGATTTAAAGTTTCAAGGAGGATTAGCCTAGAGCTGTGACGACACACTCGACAACAGCAGGAAGGGACTGAAGCTGCTAAGCAGTTTTGTCAGATTTGTACCATACTTCTTATTCATATATCTTATTATCTTATTATCAAATGACAAAAACAGAAGCATTTCTTAATTGAAAGGACATTTTAGCTTTGCTTTTGATATGTTTTGGTGCCAGTTTGATCCAGTAGCTTACATGTAGCACTTTACACTGCAGCAGTAAGCCCTCCCACCACATCATCTGATTGACCTGTGATCAATGTGAAAGTGAACAATTGTCATAAAAACTGAAGGTACGGTAATATTTTGAAGGTATTTCCCTCCCCAAATATTTTTTATGAGCTGTTTATGGATTATGGTGTGATATATTCTGTATTGTATATTTAACTATCCTTATGGTGTGTCAGATAAGCATTCATCTGAAGGATTCCATTCTCGCCATATAATAGCTACCAGGTGAAGCAACAATGGCCTTTAATAGAAAGTTATTTGAACATCATGAAACCCAGTATATTAGACATGCTCTGAATACATATTTTCTATCTAAAAGTAGGTGGCTGTGCATGTAAAGGAGAAGGCTACTATAGCAAACACATAGAATGCAACCTGATCTCAAATTTGACCCTATCCAGTTTTGCAACCAACTGCTTGCAATTTGTTCTGATTTTCTCCTTCATTATGTAACAAATGCAAATTAAAAGTAAATTGTATGCTTGTATAGTTGTATAGCACTTTTGAGTGACATATGTTGTAGGAAAAGTGATATATAAATAAAGTTTGTTTGATTGATTGATATAGTGTTGAGCAGATAAACCTTGAGGGGAGCTGGTTTGATTGAAAAGACTTGAACTTTTTTTGTAATTATTGCTGTTATATTCTTCTTCTTGGGGATCCCTAAAACAAGATACATTTAGAAACAGGTGGGCTGTTGGTGGGCGCTGCTTTGGTGGAGTAGGAAGCAACCATACCAGTTCCATATATAAGGTCTCATGCCTTGTGCAGCCAGTTTGGGTTCAATTCCTGGTAGTGGAACTTTTACTGCGTGTCCTCCTCTGATCTTGTCACCCTTTCTGAGTTTAACCACGGCCTATTTATTATGAATAAAGGCCTCAAATGCAAGAAAAAAACTTTTGAGAAAAGTGGACAAAGTTTTGTAATACAAAATGTACATCATTATTAATGCAGGCGACATAAGCCCTCATGCCTTTGATTAAAAACTATATGCATGTTAATGTATGACATGGTTCTAAGGGGTCAACTCCCTTGGTCAAAAACTGCAGACAAACATCAAGAGTGTTCTCCTCATGACAACTTTCAAGATGTGAGGTGAGGTTGAAGTGAATTGTCACCCTGACACTTCTATTCTCATCTTGTGTTTCTCGTAACCTTGTGAAGACGCGGTGAACGACCTGTCTGAGACTGTTTTTGATGCCTGCACAAACAGAGGAGCGACAAAGAGAGAAGCAAATAGGAGGGAGGCAAGAGTGAGGGATAAACATAAACAGAAGTGACACGAAGGAAGCGTCTAAAAAAGGAAGTGAAAGATGAAGGCCGAGACAAGAGGAGGAAAAGGAAGAAAAAAGGGACAGGGGAAGGAGAGTAAAGAGATTTTGGGAGACAGCGTGGCAGGAAGAGAGAAGAAAGAGAGTGGCAGATGGAGGAAGGAGAGATAGAGACACTCTGAATGGCTCTCCAAAGAAATGAGGTGACACCAAGTGTTAGGACTAGAGTTGTCCCTGGAGCTTTTGATTCCAGCAGTGATAAACCTTATTACCGCCCCTGATATCACCACTAAACCCTACTCCCTTTTCACCTCCATCAAAGCACACAAACACCAACACAAATACAGCCACTTCTCAGAGTCTGAAGATTTTATTCATGGGTTAATCC
Organism: Scarus forsteni; assembly: GCA_036419115.1. NCBI lineage: Eukaryota > Metazoa > Chordata > Actinopteri > Labriformes > Labridae > Scarus > Scarus forsteni. The sequence goes on from JAZDUH010000135.1 coordinate 10,304,243, forward strand.
TCGATTGAAAAGCCTTTAATTTAGAATTTGAATTGGTGATATCAAAAGATTCTTGAAAGGCCACCCACTGAAAAACATTGCATTTAGGATTCAGAAAAACCTCCATTACTTAGAGTACATGCTCATTTTGTTGCAATATTTACAAAGCGCATTAATAAATAAGCCCTCCTCAAGTCCAAATATGTTCGAGAAAAAGAAACTGCTGCAGGCAGAAACGAAGCAAAACTCTGAAGAAAGCAGCGTCTTCACCGTGACAGAGTATGACTCATTTTGGCTGACAGGAAAGAGCTGCGTATAGAGGGGAAAAATGGTCGTCAGCATCTACACTATATGGAAACACTTAGTCTACAACTCTGTGATTACACTCAGAGGACTGGTCATTTTATCAAATAACCTGCACTGAAAGCAAATAGGTCAATCAGCTGACGGTGTATTTCTGATTGTTGTGATGTGTGTAGGGTTTTGTTAGAGAACTGCTAAAAATAAAGAGATGAAAAAGTAGTGATTTAAGAAACAGCTGCATTTTCAAGCTTTGTGATACGATGTTTAACGTTTTAAGACATTATCTTTTCATTGATTAAACAATATGAGACAGTATGACCCTATGTAACATTTTGATATTAATTCCACAAGTAAACCCAATAAAGGTACAAAGCAAAGTAAAAATAAAACCACCTCTGGGTTTGTTGTTCCCAGATCTGTGTTTACAATGACCAGCTGATGCTCCTTTTGTCTCGTCCTGTTGTCTCTTGGCTATGAGACATAAAGCATTTGAAAAGGACCAAATACACTGTAGTTTGTTTTTATGGGAAGTTCAGTTGATTTGAGGTGGTGTTGATGCTCACACAAAATCTGGAGCTAGCCAAAAAAACATACTGTGTTTTATCTGACAGCAGGGGTTTTTGTTCATCCCAATCAAAACCATTACTTTGATTTCACAGGCTGGAAATCCATTTCAAGCAAACGTGGCCCAAACAGGAAAAAGGAGCCAAGAAGCTGTGCATTCAGTTTCAAGTTTTCTGAATATCATGACAGTTTGCAAGATAATGTAGTGTCAACAGACAATAACAGGCATAGTGTGGCGAACGTTACCATTACTAGCACTCGTGTCACCTCACACTGTCTAAATACAACCTTGTCTTTCTGTAGTAGCTGAAAATACTAAAGAGTTGCTATGAGCTAAACACTGTTTTCCTTAACCCTTTAACTTCCTGATCAACCATTTGGTAGGGATCATTAAATTCAGGAATATTTAATGAGTTAAACACATTAACGCCAACAACACGCCATTGTTTTTTTTTTTCTGTCAGTGTTTTACTATACAGAGAACGGCAAGCAAACCCAAAGAACTGATATTTTGTGTGTGGGATTTAAAGATTTAAAAAGCTATAAGCTACCATGATTATTTCCATGCTTATTATTTTAAATACTTAACCATTTCATGATATGATGATATATATACTCATATAAAGTCTGTTATTCATCAAAAACATTTTTTTGTTCGTTAAATTTAATATAATCTTTTTAAGTTATTTTTACAGACATTTCTAAATGATTTTGTCCCAAATATTTGTGTATTTTTTGTCATGACACAACTGTTTGCTTTTAAAACCTTTTAATCCCACAAGAAGTAAATATCCGTTTATTGTTTGTGGTTTTCTCTGTTCCCTGAAGTGTTAATGGAACCAAGCAAAGATCTGACTTTTTTTAAAATTTTAAAACATTAAATATCCCTGAATTTAATGATGGCCTCCCCAAAACAGTTGAGCTTGTAGTTAAAGGGTTAATGAGTGGTTGTGTATTTCTGGGTCATGGTGCAACAACAGGCTGGATGGTAGAGGAAAAGGTCACAGCTACAGCCCCATCTTTACACAGGTGGCCTTATTGCACAGTGTTCAACCTGCTTTGGTCTCTAGGTTAAGAGTGAAGAGGTTTTGAATAAAGAGAAACACTTATGCCTTACAGTTTTGATTAAACTCGTTTGCTGTAGCTGCCGCCATGGCACAGCACAGTGTCCTTGAAAACTCAAAATGTTGTGTCAAAGACTTAATGATACATAAAACTGTTGAAAATCAATGTTTTCCTCTTTTTCTTCTTCACACTTTGTGTTGCTCACTTGTAGTTAGACAACCAGTATTTCTTGACCAACTAGAAAATCCCAAGTCAGGATAAGACATGCTGCTCAGCTCTGCCCACCTCCACTACCCACTTTTTAAGAGACAATGACAAAATGGCACATTTTCCTTTTTTACAAAATAGCAAAGCACTGCAATATAAAATTAACCCTGATTTTACATTTTATGCTAAAACTCCTTTATAAATTTCAGAAAAGAAAAAGAACAAGACAGGTCTTCCAGCAAATCCAAAACAATCTAATCCAAAAATCACTTTGGGAACAATTTAATTGTAATTTGAGCAGTTTTAAAATACGAGAAAAATAAAAAAAAAGTCTGGTAGTTTGTGATGAGTTAAAATGGCACTCTATGAATAAAGTAGCCTTACCTATAATTAACCTGGTTCTTCATATTGCTGTTGTGTTCATTTTTTGCCCATAGCACAACATCGATATCACATTAAAACAATCAAAACATAGTTGACAAATTTTAGACAGGTGGATGTGATCTTCAAATGTATCTGCATCTGTGTGGACACCGCCCAAGGCTCCCTCCAGGCTACTTGGCTCTGACAAGCTAGTCACTGTCACCTTGTGTGTTTCTCTGCAGGTTTTTGAGTGTGTCACCAAAGCTCCTTATTGGCTGCTGATGCTGAAGTCTCCATGGAGTGAGTGATGAGGTTTAGAGTGACAACAAGGGGGAGGATGGTGTGAGTGGAGGGAGTGAACGATGCCGGGGGATGGAGGGGGTCTGAAGAATGGGGGCAGGCGCCTGAGGTCCAATCCCATCAACTGAGGCAATTGTGCGGAGCGAATACTGGTGTGAGGAGGTGGGGGGCTGAGGATGAGTTCACAAAGAGAAGAGAGCGAGTGAGACAGAGATGTGGTGAGTGCACTCTTATGAGCAATACTGGTCAATTAAGAGTAGAGGTGATGTTTGAAGACACATAGCAGGGTGGGATTGAGTCATATGAGTCATATTAGCAGATCTTTCAGAGTCTAAGAAGATGCTCCTCCTCTACTACAGCATCACAAGCAGCAAAACTGAAAACTTTAGTTTCAACAGCAAAGAAATGTATTGTATATGACTACAAATAGTTCAAAACATATGTAAAATCAGTCAAACCAAAAATACCTACAATAGTGGTATTCTGGATGTTACTTTAAAAAGTATGGTGTATTCATTAGGGATAAGGAAAATGAAATATTCTATTGTATTGCAATATTTGACTTGACGATGTATTGATTTTTCTATAATGAATTGATTTCCAACATTGAGTAAAACTTTTGGTTCTACAAGAAAAAAAATTATATATATATATATATTGTTTAAGTTGGTGCTGTTTAGCCAAGTCAGATGAGTGATGTTCATTGTACTGATGATTTAATGTTAAGCCTCATTCACACTAAGTGATCTGGTTTGGTTAGGTTCATTGCAGTATTGTTTGGAGTGGTAAACCCAGATTTTGTTTGAGTTTCTGCTGCCAGCTGTACCTTCACTTGAGGGTCACACCACTTCATAAATGAGTGACACCACAGCAGTGTGACACAGTGACACGATCCAAACAAAGAGCAGTGGTCAAGCACTGCAAACAAGTACTCCGTGTTGCATTGTATAATATGGATGTTTCTTTACATCAACAGCAGGGAATAAATCTCCCTCTGTCCACAGCTTATTTGAGTATAACGTGGTATGTGTTTTTGCTCTGCTGTGGCATTAGAATTAATGATTTTTGTGACCCCCTTCAGAGGGTTCTCAAGAAATTGGGTGACACATGTTGGTTATTGAGGTACCTTTTCACCTAATCCATTCAGACTGCTTGGTACAAAGGCAGCTTTAGTGTTGGGTGTGAGTAAACAAGCATGGCAGCACAGGAGAGGCAAAAGGAATCCATTGTGTGAATTTATTTTAGACTTTGAAAATGACAGAACACATGGACACCACATGGGGTTTGAAGGAGTGACAAGGTTTGACAAGGCTCACTTCACATGGCACCACCCAAAAACAACAAACGAAGACAACAGCAACACCAATGCTAAGCTAAAGCTAAGCTAACACTACTGATAAACCAGCAAACGCCCGACATGCTTCGCTGATCAAATCTGCCTCCCAGTTCTGAGCAATTTCAAAAAGAGCTCAATCTAGTGCTAAATCTATCCTCACCATGATGTGAAAAACGAAGACTTTTTTCCAAGCTGGTTGGAGCCCAGGTGTGTGCCATTTCTTTAAGTATTAATTCAACAACAGTGGCAATTAAGCTCCACGGAGCAGTGGCGCAAAAAGCTGAATTGGGGCTGAGCTAAGTAAAGTGTGTAGCTTTAACAAGCCACAAACAGACATCAGTTTATGAGTTTTACCCCAGTTTTAATAAAACTTGAGTGACATGATGAATATACCATGCCAATAGTAACATTTATTTGGTTTCAATCTTTAGAGAGTGGTTTCTGTGCAAAGTTCCATCATAATATTTAGATTTTTAATACTTATACATATGCTAAGGTTGATGTTTTGTTGCTCAGACAACAAAGTGCTGGCATTTAAACACCTGGTATGAAAACACTTTAAAGGAGCTGAGGCAACTCCTAGAAACTGTGTGAACTTAAGTAAAACCAGCATAAAAAGCACTCATCCAAAGTTATCACATCCTCTCTCTTTATGTGGCAGGCTTAGTGTCTGATTCAGTCTGGCTTCTGCAAGATCAGTCAAGAAAAATATCAAGTTCACACTTTTAATTCATATCATTGAGACTGCTTAGCAACAGGGGGTGGTTGGTCAGGCATAATGATTAAAATTTAAAGCAGTGAAAAACTTGTTTCCTCACTGTGTATGGCGAGCCAGAAGGCAGCATTCATCAGCACTTTAGAGAGCAGAGATATGAGGAATGTACGGGTGAATGTAAAACACTTTTAAATAAGACAGCTGCTCAGCTGGAGGACGAATCCTGACACAGCTCCATTTTTTATATTTTGATGACATCACTGAATCCCTCTTTGTCTGGTTTATAGCTCATTATTCCTCGTGTCAAATATTGATTGAATTACTGCACACAGCAGGCGCAGCATTTACGAATCCCCGAATGGTTTCCCTATTTTAAATGGCTGTAACAGTGTATTACGATATTATGAAGTCATCCTTAGTCTGTATTATTTCCATCAACAATCATACCATCTCTGACGGTATGTCTCCTGAATGCAGGCAATTGCATCAGCCTGACAGCTGCCAGCTCGAGCTGAAATGGGAAGTGACGGCAGCGAGCATTGTGTCGGTCTCGTATTCTCCTCCATCCTGCAGAAATAGAAGTGCCCTGATGGTCTTGCATCACTCTGCATCTGTGTGGGTTTTTAACTGATTTGTTTTCATCTGTTTGCCTGACATTCGACATATTGTGCTTTTCTATCTGCGATCAAAATCATTTCATTATGTGAGGCCACAGAGGAAAGATGCATTTAGTTTTTGTGTTGGAATACAGATGTAATTTGCTGAAGGCTTTTGTTGATTATCAGACCACCTGTCAATAATATCAGTGTTTTGTATGTGCAAGTATAGTTGAAAATGTTTATGGCTGGACTTTTTTTCAAATCATTCAGGCATATTGATGGATTTTAAACAAGACATAATGTAAGCCAAGTCACTTATATAATTGTAATTGTGCATAAAAGTTAATATAAAAGTTTCAGGCCTCACGCCCCGGACAAATACTTTTCACAGCAGGAATAACTCAGACTAAAATCCTCACTGACCACAAGAAAATTAATTCAAATGTTTTGTGTGACTGGAAATTGATTATCACAATTTTTGTTTTAATCTATTAACAGATTTATTCACCATAAGTAGATTTAAAGTATATCACACCTGCATAGGTCAGTTGGATCAGTAAAGATGTTCTAATTAGCAAGTATGGGATTACGAGAGTTTCCATTTATCAATTTTTGGAGGCAAACTGCACATTGTTGAAAACTTTTGCATCATTCAAAAAAAGAAGGTGAAACTGGCAAGGCAAAATTACATGTTTGGACTTTTTACCCACTTAATTGAATTATACCAACATATTTAAGCAATTAAGATGGTAAACATATAGTAATTTACTGATTTTGAATTGGACATTTGCAAACATCTGCTTTCTTAAACTGCACAAATATGTTGGCAAACCCTTGCTATTCAATAGTAATTTTTCAGAAACTGTTTTTGTGCCAGTTTAATATCACTGTAACAAAAGTGAAAGTCAGAGAGTGTTCAGGTTTGGTGTTTTGTTGTGAATAATTATTAGAATAAAAAAGGCAACTGGATCCAATTCAAGCACAACAACAGCCCACGTTAATAGTAGAACAGTTTGGGGACCTCTTGGCTCCAAAATTAAGTCCTTTCATCATTCGCAGAGTTTCATAGTGAAGAAAAAGTAAAACTGCCTCACCACATTTCAACAGCATGTTTGAGTTTTGTTATGCCTCCTTTCATATTTCTGCCAGTTGAGAAATGTTAACCAATGAAAGTACAGAACACTCTTTGAGCTATAAACACAGGTGTAAACAAACCAAACAGCAAAGCAAAAGGAGGAGGGAGTTGTTGGAACAGTGTTGAAGTTTGTTATGCTTTTAAAACATTTGATGCATCAGAAAAGAATTATGACAGTAAACTGACAAAAAAGACATGCTGGTGAGAGAGAGCAAACTGATCAGTACCTGCTTCTAACAATTAGCTTCAAGCTAGCATAAATTCATCAGTATTTGAAAGATAAACTTCGGTAATACAAGACAGTACTGAAAGTATGGTATGTTTGTTTCTGTTTTTGGTGTAGCTCTATCTTCCTATGACAACATTGCATAGTGTGTAGTTGGATGCAATTGTGTCTCTTTGTTATGGTTGTCTGTCAATTCATGGCACAATTTTACGATTCTATGATGGTGCAAGGTGACACAGCAACATAGGAAAAAAGAAGTTAGCAACTTTGCAAAACTTGACATAAATTATTAGTGAAATTCCACTAAATAAATTCTCTCTTTTAGTCTAAAATGCAACTGTGTATTATGAAAATCTTCAACTTTTTGATCACACCAATCATGATGATAATGGATATTCAATAATTTTTTAAAAATGGTATTTACTAGGTAACATTTTGATAGTCTGTATACATGGACATTTCACATTTTCATTATTACATTTCTCATGTTCTGGAAGCACCTCTGCTATTTTTGACTATGAAAATAAGACATACACTCATAGCAAGCAAAACAAAAGGCTATGAGTCATATAGACTTCTATTTTTGTTGCTGTGGTATCAAACATGTATCCGTATCATTTAATGTTTGTATGTCAGTGTTAACTGGGACAGCTGGTTGTATTTCAACACAAGATTTGGGTCATGATCCAGGTTACACTTATAAATCTGTTCCTGGGTTATCCACCTGACCCCAGATTCCCCCAACAGCTGCATCAGTGGAATGTTGATGTGTTTAAAAAGCCCATATGTGATTGTTTAACCCAAATGAACAATGAACAATGGTGTAAAAAGAGAAAAATCAGTCAAGCGAGACTAGTGATGTAAAGCACTTAAACTTAGTCACTATCAGATGACTTCAAAAGCACTATGAATGCTCAAGTTCAGGGAGGAATGAATCTTTATCTATCTCACCCAGCCCTCATGTGTGTGTGCCTGTTTGTTATTGTGTTTGTGTCAACAGCAGCCAGCTCCATGAAACAAGGTTTCGGGCAGGCAGGGCCGTCCCTGGAGCCTGTCAATCACCCAGACTGGCGTTGCCTTATTGGCTATTATCTCTGCTGTCAGAAGGCCGGCCGTGCCTCTATCTCGCCACATCAGTCTCTGTCAGTTCACATGCTGCCCGTGGATAGAGCCATGGAGCATGAAGCTGCGTGCTGCTGTTATCATTACTTTCAGTGACATTTGCTGTTTCAGTCCAAGACTGCATCAACAAATGTCACCTGTTATTCTCAGAGCACATTTAATAAAATATATATATATATATATAATTTACAAAATTACAGCAGTCTTGCGTCAAAGGATGTCTGAAATGATTGTTTTTAAAAGTTTGTCTAACATTTGAAAATTTATCTCCCTGGAGCTTGACCTGCCATCAATAAGCTCTACACCCACATGAAGAGGAGCTGAAACTGCCAGAAAAAAAATGCATACATAAACTGCACACAGTGAAATACCCCATACAGCATCCATAAATGGTTTATATTCTTTATTTTACCATTTTAAGCATTAGGATGTGGGTTTTTCTGCATTTAAAGCAGGCAAAATCTATTTAATATGTGTTACTCCACCTGCTTTTCCTTCCATGTGTTCTTATTTTTCCCTTGGTATATTTGTTGCCTATGTTGACACAGTTTCTAATGCAGAAAGCCACATGGGAGCCATAAGAGCCAATGTAAATTCACATTAGTAATTACCACTGAGAGGCTGGTGTGAAGGCTTCCACGGTGAGAAAATCAAATATGGACTTAAGTGTGCATATGTAGGATGTATAAAAACCCAACCTAAGAAAAAAATGGTAGTTAGAATACACAGAGGTATGGGGAACTATTACTGCTTTTAACATGCACATTAATGGGCTTCAGGAAGCTTGGCAATGTGAAGCTACAACAACCCATAAGGGGGATATTAGCCTCAACTTGAGTTTATATATTCAGTACTCCAACTCGAAAAGGGGTGGGAATCACGCTGGTAATCTATGATAAAATACAAAATGCATCCCATGATAACAATATAGTCATGGTAAAGTGATTCTATAAATATGTTGTATGACACATCACCATATCTGATTAACTGAAGAGCATAAAATGCCTCTCAAGAGGTAAAGTGCTAGATTGATGTAGTAATTCACTGCAGTTTTTGTTTGTTTTTCATCATAATTTATCTTTCATCCCCAAAACCTAATTTGACTTAATAATAGATTTAAACCTTTGGAAAATTTTAATACTTTAGGAATCACCTTTGTGCCTTAATTTGATTACCAGTTTCTATCAGTTTCAACAGTCTGAGATCCTGAAAGCTTGCTATATTGTCATATATATATAGTTATATCTTAGGAATGCCACAATTTGAATAAAATCCCAGAGTGTTGAGTCAACTTGCACAAAAATCTGAAGTTCAATGCCTCAGGTTATGCATTTGAATCTGAATCTATTGACAAAATTAATTTCCATGAATGTATTATTGTTATTACATCGTTTTAACTATTCTGCTTTGAACACTTCACAGTCTGAACACCAGTGTATGACTTTTCCCAAGGTAATAACTAAGACAGTCCTTCACTTTACATTGGGATCTAACTGTGCCAAAAAGATTGTAGGCACACAGAAAAAGAAGGACAAGAACAAGAAACTAAGGGGGGTCTCTGCATCGACTGTGTGCTTAGCCAGACAGAAATATGCAGGACTTGGCATACTCCACTGGTAGTGCATCTCGCAAATACAGTTAATAACTTTGGTCTGTTTTTGGTTTAATAAATTGGCTTGGTTAAAAATGTCATTGCTTCTGGAATTAAAGACAATTTTTACCTAATTTTGGTGAACAGAGGAGTACAATAATGCCACCTGAAGAGCGACTGTGTAAATAAAGGGTGTGTCACCATCACCCACAATGCTGGATGCTTGTTTAATTTTCTGTGTTTATAAATACAGTCCATATGAGCAAAATTAATGACCTGAAACAGAAAGCCATTTGTTGTATAATTCAGCATATCATTGAAATTAGCATGCTTTTCAGCATTCTTCATATTCTAGTGCATTCTTATCCAACAATTAAATATAAATGTGTCTGAGAAAAAAAGTCTTTTCTGCCTCTCCCTGCAAGTCAACTTAAATTGTATGATACTGATAATGCCCACAAAAGATTTAATGAAATGCTTTCTTCATTTGAATGGTACTCCTATCTTACAGTATTATGAGATATCCAGATTTAGCCTTATTTGGTCATTTATTTTTTCAAGTAAAAAGCATGTTTGTAAGTAAGTCAAATATGCCTTTTCCTAAGTCAGTGTGACAATTTAGTGCAGAATCAATAGACTGCCTCACTACTCTATGACCTTCAACCTGAAAAGGATGTGAAACACCTAAAATATTCTTACAATGCATGAATGATACAACCATAACAAACACTTCCTTGTATAAAGAGGGGGTAAACCCCATAGATTTTTAATCCATAAATAGATCAAAGATACAGTAAATTCACATCAGGAGCTTGCTTTGTTGAGTTTTTTTTGTTCCCATTGACTTTTACCAATCCCAGATGCATCTAAGCCAACTAGTGATCAATGGGTGTATTTTCTCTATTCATAACTGTCCATTCTCAAATGACATTACATTAACATGATTTTTGACTTGGTTAAAAAATACTCAGAGCAGAAATCATAAAGTAATGAGCGCTGCAGAGAGCTCAAGTCCCTATCCTGCAATTGAAACAGATTAGCACACATTCCTAGTCGAAGCTTAGGCCATCGAATATTTATTACCACTATAACTTACTCTCCTGTGTACTGCCAGAACATTTAGCTGTGTACAGGGAGGCGAGGGGTTAAAAGGGGAACAGTGGTGCCATAAAAGGGACAATGAAATAAACATGACTCACAGTGAAAGAGCCCTTCAAGCCAATATAATCTAGATGGCAGCGGAAGAGTAGGGTGCCAAAGGCAGTTAACGACAAGCACCCCCATCAGGCTCCAGCATAGGCCTGGTCTCAATAGCCAATTACAGCGGGTGCTGTTTTGAGATGGGGGTACGGCTATTTGGTTACATTATCGTCATATGGGATGGTGTAAAAATCTGTTAATCATACACTCAGAGAAATGAGACAAAAAATAAAAAGACACATGTGACCTTGCTCCTCCATCCTGGGATCTGGGCCCCCAGAAGTGTGCGTCAGTTTTAGTAAGGTTTAACATTTATATATTCCACAGTGTTTTTTGATAAGAACCCTACCCTCTAGCACTCGTTTTTAATCAGCACTTCAGAATTTAATGAGTGCTATAGATTAACAATATCAACCAAAAGTTGATATTTCTATACACCCTATCTGATGAACTGGGTTATGAATGATGGCGTTAATCTAGTTAATCAGTAATTCAAACCTTAAAATGCCATTACTATTACCAGCAGCTGTTATCAGACCTGTTTCGCTCAGCCAAGCACAGGACAGGAGCTGCACCGCAAACAGCCACACAAGAGGACAAGATGCCAGAGTTTCCAGGTCTGCCTTTTATAAGTGACTCTCAGCTTCTTCTTTTTTTGGAAAGTGCTTGTAAATATTGACAATCAAGGGTTGAACTTTTTTGGACTTGTTCCAAAAGTGCAGTTGCCCATTTGGGCTTGTTGTACCTCCAAACCCAGGAGAGATCTGATGCGTGCTCCTCTACCAAAATAAACTCAATCCAGAGGCTACACTAACTTTTTTCTCCTACTCTAAACATTTTATTGTAAAAAGAGGGGCAAAAATGATTTTTCCACCAAAAATAAATCCTTTTGGTCAGAAAAAAGTTTATTTCTCCTATAGCTTTTACTGCTTTCTCTTTAATAAAGCTGTAAGGATCGACATCAAATTTAATATAAAAGACTGGCTATGCCTGTTTGGTTACAAAAATCAAAGTTAGACAGTTTAGTGAGAACAGAGTTATAAATAACAGCAGCCCCCCTCTTAACTTATAAAGAAAAAGATGTTCCACCTCCAAACAAATGGATGTTGAATAAATAAATTAAAAGCAACTCAACCAAAAAGGTCACTGTGAAATTGAAATGTAATGTAGATGAAAATCAAAACATTCTTCCTGTTGATTTCTCTTTAAAAGAAAGTAAAACAATATCACATTAGAAAAAAATAGATTGATATTGCTTTTTGGGCTTGTTTTATCATCCTGGTTGCTCATCTCTGGATGCAACAAAGGTCAGGATTCAGGAGAGGTATGTGAAGTTAAACTGTCATTTTCAGGATTACAGGTACTACTTCAACGTCTTTGATGTAAAAGCCAAGAATAAACATATGAAGGAAACATTACGTCTCAGAGCAGAGCCTTTGTCCGCATCTGTCATGAGTAACTCTTGAAAGCTAGTGGCCAAATGCACAGCTAGTGCGGCTGCTAGTAGCAGGCCAATAACAACAAGGAAGTATACAGAGAAGGAGCAGCAAAGCTTTTTTAATAATAATAATCCCCCCCCCCCCCCCAACAAAAAAACAAACAAAAAAAAACGCCTAAACAATTACTTTCCCTGGTAACTATTATGAAGAAGTAATTCCAACAGAAGTTCAATTACTTTTTCAATTCAATTGGGCTTTAAGGTTAAAATATTCTTGCTATTAGTCAAGTATAAGCACCTATCCTGCACTTCCACTGCTAATCAGCCAGTCAGCCAATAGCATGGCAGAAATTTAATGCATTTAGGTGTGTAATCCTCGTCAAGACACTCTGTTGAAGTTCAAACAGAGCAGAACAGAGAGGAAAAAAGCAAACATAAGGGGCTTGGGTTGTTGGTGATGGATTTGCTGGTCTCAGTATTTCAAAGGCTGCTCAACTTCTGGGTTGTTTGCGAACAAACATTTTTTAAGGATTTACAGAGGATGGTACAAAAATGAGAAAATATACAGTGAGCTGCAGTTCTGAATCTTGAAGCAGATGGGCTACAGATGCAGAGGACCACCACCCCTGAGAGTGAAGAACAAACTCACAGGCACATGATCTGAGCTATATTTCTGCTTCAACATTCAGATGGTTTGGTGAGACTTTGGCAAAAACAGCATGAAAGGATAGGAACAAGAAAGGCCATTCTGCCTTGTACCAAGGTTCAGGCAATCAGTGCTGGAGATATTTCTTTAGAACACAATGAGCCCCTAAGAAAAAAAAAAATTGCATTGCTTGAAACCTAAAGTCAACCAGAGTGTCCTTCCTCACTATTTCCATCCCTGGGTTTGCTGTTTTATTCTATGGACTCAGGATGAGTAAACAACGGCAAAGGAAGCCAATACTAAACCAAGTATCAGTGCTTTTGACCCAAGTGACAAAGAGGATCCTTCTACTGTAGATTCATGAGGTGACATTTATGAACAAGAGTAAGCAGCAGAAGAAATTCTTCTGAACAGAATTCAGCTGGTTGAATCAGTGCACACAGGCCAAAGAATAGGTATATGTTGCATCGTAAAATAGTGTCAGTGGTTAGTTTTTTCCCCAATCATACATTAGACCAACATAGCTCTGTGGCTAATTTTTCATAAAACTTACACAATTCCAAGAAATAACTGCACCCACCAACAGCAGTGTACCTTGTACCCTGGTGATTCCACTTAAAGGTGCACCACTGCTAGGGATCCCTTTCAGCCACTTCATTGAATGCTGCCAAATACCTCATTCAGCCTTCAAAAATACAGAACTAACCCTATAATGTGAGCAATATGGCCCTACCCTACTCTTTTCCAGTTGAAAAATACATTAATGCATTTAACTGAGGTAATATCTTTCTCAGCGAAAGTCATTATTTCTTAGAAAGGAGGTAAAAGTCGGAAATAGATCTACAAACAACTCTGGGAGACGTATTCAGCACTAAGCTTTTGAAAATGAGGGAAGAAATAACACAGCTGTAGCTTTAAATCCAGCTAGAACCAGTTGTAGCCTGTAGCCAAAACAATATGTGACTCCCGCTCTGAGTGTGTGTAACAGTGTGTGTGTGTGGAGTGTGTGTGCGTGTGTGTGTGTGTGCAGGCATTTGCAACGATGTTCTCCTTCAAGAGATAAGAGCAACAATAGATTACTCTCACCTTTTTTAGCGCTCTTTCGTTACCCCTTAACTGCAGGGCTGATTGTAAACTCTCCACATGCACATAAATTAGGTATAATACGGTAATGTGCCCATGCTGTATCCGTCAGTATATAAATGAGAAGAAACACAAAAATCACACACTCGAACATCAGTAGGCACAGGGTAATCTTGGTGTATGCTGATGACAAACAGCAGCACTAATAACGCTGTTCTAACAAGAACACACACACAAATACACACATCCTCCATCACGTGGCGGCAACACTGACGCTGGAGGCCGAGCCACCGTGAGCATAGATGCTTTTTTTTCTCATCCATTTCACTCCAGCTTAATCCACCTCTCTCTTTCATTCTGTCCCTATACGTCACATATGTTTCCTTGAAAAGTGTGAACCCAGCTTCAGGCAGCTGGGGGGGTGGGGGAGAGCTTAAGCCGTTGCGTTGTCCTAGGCTCCCAGGCTTGGCTCGGCTAAACCAAACTCAGCATTCCTCCGGCTCCTCGCAGCTTTCTAAAATTAGCAGAGAGGATCCACAGCCTCCCCAGGGAGACGCGGGCACCAACTGATATGTCTGCACTTTCACAGACCATCATGACACCCTTGCATAACGTGAATTTCAAAGCCGTTTTTGCTGTATGTGTTAAAGCTGCAGCCATCAGTGTATCGAATTCATGCGTGTGTACATACACAATCAGTGAACATGTGTGTAGGTGTTTTATGAAAAACAAATGCCAGATGCTCTCCAAATCCTGTTTGGCTGCTATCAAATCTACTGATCCTGACATGCTGAGGTAAATAGAGAATTAGTGTCGCTGATGAAAGTGGTATTTACTATTTATGGAGGTAGCTCTGCCCACCATTACATGCTAATCAAAGCTTGCTACACTTAAACCACTGACACATTGGCCAGGAAAAAAAGATGAAAAACTGGGTTTACCAGTTTTCACACAAGCAAGTGCATGCACATTTTTAAATGCAATGTACAGGGAAGATCATGTAAATGGTCAATTAACCAGTGCTGAAGTTTAAGAGACTGCAGTTCCTCTAATGTCCACTTGAGGCTGTGTGCAAAGTCAGCAATCCCATACACATTCATACTAAAATGTTCATGTTTATAGCAGGAATGAGCACGCCGTTAGTGTGGTACAAAAACAGCTTTCATCCAAATAGCTTATTTTTAATGGTACACACTGTACAAAGTAAGAATTGCAGTTATGACTTTATAAAATGGTAGTTCCCAAACTGTGTCCTGCAGGCCAACTGCAGTCCATAACCTATTTTCAGATAGCCCAAAATATGTACAGCAAAATGAAAGACAGTGTACATTAGACCATAGCCCCCCCACCCCCTTTTTTTTTTTTTTTTACAATCAATCAATCAATCAATCAATCAATCAAATCAATTTATTTATAAAGCACTTTTCATACATAAGATGTATCACAAAGTTCTGTACATTAAAATAAACAAGCAGATCAGAGCGATACCGATTAAAATAAAGGATCCCACCCACCCTCCCAGCCCATATTTAACACAGACTGCCACTCACACGCAAAATCATGTACATATGTACAAATATGAACAGTAAGTGCTGCCCTCAGGTCTTCAGGTAGACTGTTCCACAGATGGGGGCTGTAACAATGAAAGGAAGCTTCACCGTATGTTTTAGATCTAGCTTTGGGGACTATTAAAAGACCACTACCTGAAGACCTGAGGGCTCCAGTGGGCTCATATGGTAAAAGCAAATCGCATAAATAAGAGGGTCCAAGACCATTAAGAGATTTAAAAACCAATAAAAGAACCTTAAAATCTATTCTAAAAGATACAGGCAGCCAATGCAGACTTTAAAATCGGTGTAATGTGGGCTCTCCTTCTGGTTTTCGTCAGCATATGTGCAGCTGAGTTCTGAAGGAGCTGTAGATGTGAAATGTTCTTTTTGGGAAGACCAGAGAGGAGAGCATTGCAGTAATCAATTCTGCAGGTAATAAAAGCATGACCAATTAACACTCAAGTGCCACAACAAGCATTCCACCTCATGGCATTCTCAATAGTGTTGCAAGGGCACAATATTTGTGTAAATTCACAGTGCAATATGGATTTGGGGACATGTGAGAAAACAGGACATGGTGTGTGTTTACTAGTGTTAAGCTTGTGATAACACCTCTGGAGATGGAGCATACAGCCTGTCCTCTTGTCCTTTAATTTAATTTCCGCTACGTTCAAGTAGGAGGTAAAGCTTCACTGTGGTGAAAAAATTACAGCTTGAAACCCCAGCATGAATGGGCATGGGATATTTGTGTTTGACTGATTTAAACAGTACGTAGATTAATGTATTACAGCCAGAAAAATAAAAAATCATACTCATATGTTGCTCCGTCTACTCTGTATCAAGGTGTAAGTAATAAAGTATATCTCACAAATCAAACTGATGCACCAACACTGTAGTTTGCTCTTTTTTGTTTCTCAAACTGGTAGCCAGGGCCTAGTTAAATCTGAAATGCAACCCCAAGATTCATATCTATGGTTTGCTATTTGTCTCATTATACCATGGATGAGGACAGTTTTGTTCTTTTAGCATGTCAAATTCATATCTTTACCTAATATGGGTTTGTTTTTACCAACTCCCACCCCCTAAAGATGAGGCATATCAGTGTATCCCAGTTGTTTTTATTTTTTCACCCTGTGTGAGTATCTCATTTTAAAGACACTTCCTGCTCTTTTAAAGATTCATGTTTGGTCTTTACAGCCTCTATTAGATGGGGTGAACAGTGGATTGATTTAGAAACAAGGGAGAGAGTTTGTGGAATTAAATGCGGAAAGGGACCTACAGGTGGGCATGAACCCACTCTGCCAGAATAAAAATGCCTAGATAGCATTTGAAAAGAAGAATTTTCATGTGGTATTTTTTCTGAGGGGTTACCAATGGATCAAGACTTTAAGCAAATTGACTAAGACCTCATTATAGATCAACTGCACACCCTAAGTAGGCTCTGAAATTATTCAAGCTGTAGAAAACAATGTAGTAATATGAATGGCCAAAGGTCAAGAAAAAAAATACTGTGTGGAGTACCACAGGGCACCATTTTAAGACTATAATCATTTTAAATATACAGCTGTCATTTTGCAGTTTCAAACACGTCGCCAATATTATTTGCACATGACACGAAATTTACTTAACTTCTTTTTGAATTACCTCCATCATGGAGGTCATATTTTTGCAGGTGTTTGTCAGTTTGTTTGTTAAACTGTGAAAGGATCACTCTAAAAGCGATAAACAGAGTCTGGTAACATTTCAGGGGATGTTGGTGATGGCCAAAGAATTAAGTAATACAATCCAGATTTTTTTAAAAGACTTTGTACCAGATAGGCCAGTTTTTAACATTTTGTGGATAACTCTGTAAGTTTGCAACAGATTCCGAGACAACTTCAGGGAATATTGGTCATAGTACAAGAACAAACATACACATGTTAGCGGTGATCTGGAATTTGATCTAGGAGAAAGCAGTCTGCTACTGCAACCCCACATTTGACTTATTCTTGTGGACTTTTTGTTCCTTCTGCCAGACTGTTCTTGAAAAGAAAATGCAAATAAATCAAGCTAAACCTAATCAAACTCAACTCTTTGTGCCCCATGAGTTTTTATTCTCACAAAGAGAACATCCGTCAACCATATCGATATGCCATTGTACTCAAAAACATGCATGGAAAAGGGAAAGATACTTGTACACAAAATAAAAAAATGACTCAATACTGGCAGGCAACACAGGTGTATTCATCCAAGATAAACTTACATTCATATAAAATCACACACGCAGACACACACTGGCAGGCAGCAGTCTAGCTTGGAAGTCAATAACATTATCCGCTCTCCATCTCAGCGACGGTTATTAGTCTGGAGAGCCAAACGGCGCTCCTCAATGACACTCTGGAGATGAAGGGATAAATCATCACTCTGAAAGGATGAGCGTGTGTGGAGCCGAGAGAGAGGAATTCAATGTGGATCAGAATGACAAAAACGGAGAGAGGAAGAGTAAAATTTAGACTTAGGCACAGACAGTGTCGCAGAAACAGTTAAGTCATGTTTGTCTACCTTTGATTTCTGTAAAGTCTAGATGATGGAAAGACAAGACCGTCTGAAGGCACAGACTGATGTTTAACCTCACAAAACCCGACTCTTTCTGAGCTCCATACCCTGGAGTCTCTCTCCCCGCCCTCTTGTCAGCCTCACTCCCCGTCTCCCTCCCTTTTGCTTTGTCAAACACAGAGAGGTGCTTTATTTGGCCTTTCTCTCTAAAAGCATGGCCTTTGTTACTTTCTGTCCCAAACACTAACACTCCTCTCCATTTCACTCTTTCGCTCTTTCCACTGGGACCCCTAAAAAAAAACAACGAAAAAGGAACAAATGCCACAAGGTTCACTCGTATTTGGATCACATTAAAGTGAACAACCCTGAGACTTTGGTGCACTATCTCTGCTTTGCTCAGGACACAACATCAACTGATCCAAATCTGACTTGGTTATTTTTATTTCATATCAAACCAGCACATTTTCCCCCTTTTTACTATTGGAAAATTTGCTAAATAGTTTGTGTATAGTAGTGTACTTTCCGTTGGGGTAAAAGCTAATAAAGTCTGCATTAAACTGGAGATTGTATATGTTATGATGGAGTTCTTTTGCAGGTTTGTTCTGTTCTGCATTTTTGACAGGAGAAACTGGAACTCATGCAGTGGTTCTGCATCTGCGTGAGGCAGTGTGTGTGCTTAGACCAATCTAAGAAAATGTCAATTCCTGTGGGACAGCTGGCTTTATGGTAGAGTGGTCAGCTCCTCACTGCAGGCTACTTCTCAAAATGTCTTTTTCTGGAGTCTGTATGAGTGTGTGTGTGTGTGTGTGTGTGTGTGTGTGTGTGTGTGTGCATATGTGTTTGACCAGTTTGAGCTGGTGAAGGAAGTGACTGCAGCTCTGCACCAGAGGCTGCTCCATATGGACAAGGAGCTGAAGCCCAGGTGGGGCTATGAGAAGTGGGTGTGTGTGGTTTTTAACAAGGCTGCAAAAGATGCTGCACAAGATGTTTTGATTTTATTTTACTAAAACGTAACTCTTGTTTGTGATTAAGAAAAGCGAGAGTATGAGCTTAGTTCAGAGCTGTTTCCACTTGACTGAATTTTGTAACAAATTGACCTTTGCGGCATTATTTCTGACCGGCTTCCCCACTTCACTGATTTTAATTGGCTGCCTGGCTACAAATGTCACATGAGGAGGAACACTGAGGAAAAAACGAATAGCATCCCAACGTTTATCGTTTCATTAATTCAATGAGTAGGTGAACTTGGAGATGATGGTGGTGATGATTGTGAGGGTGTTTTAAGTGCCTCACAGTGGAATTAATGGTGAAGAGGAACCCATGACTCTGAGGAAAGTGGCTGAGAAAATAGGACTAAAATAAAAGACCAAACCAGCGACCAACAGGCAAAACTATAAAGCACACTGCAAAAATCCTCAGAGGGGAGATTGGGACTATTACAATGGGCTTGTGAAATTGCCATTAGAGGAAGCCTGGAGTTTAGTGATGCATGTTTATTGCACATTTGTGTCTGAGCGTGTTTGCTGG
The DNA here is from genome assembly GCA_036419115.1 of Scarus forsteni. Taxonomy (NCBI): domain Eukaryota; kingdom Metazoa; phylum Chordata; class Actinopteri; order Labriformes; family Labridae; genus Scarus; species Scarus forsteni. The sequence continues at coordinate 10,323,727 of JAZDUH010000135.1, forward strand.
TATTTAGTCAGACACTTTGTCCACTGTGTTCTACATCTGAAACATTAATGAGCAGCAGTGGCGGGGAGATGAGAAGAGAGGGAAATTTGCTGAATTGCTGCGATGAGCGCAGTTGATTTGTAATTATTCATGATGACACATTTAATCTGATGCGGTTGAGGAATTGGGGAAGATGCAGCTCCGAAATGGAAAACGGCTGCTGCCCAAGAGGACTGGCTATCTCTGCTTCAGCTTTAAAAGTGCTCAGATAAACAATCTGCAAACTCAAAGTGTTGAAATATTCTATATCTCTGGCTTTCATATAACCAACAAAGTTTTAAATCAGAGCTGAGCTGAGATGTGTGTACACAGACTAGGGCTGGGCAATATATCGAGGTCTTACAGTGTATGAGGTGGATCAATTTGGTGTATCCCTTTCACTCATTGATCATTACAGTGTACACTTGTCTGCTAAATGCATCCAGAAGGAATGGTTTCAGTCTATTGGACTTTAGTAAGTTACTCCACACCCACAACTGATGAGCTGGGTGCTCACGGGTCTCAAATCAAGTAATATTGCTATTAACCTTCCCTGTTATTGATTTTAGGTTAAGAGAAAACAGAATTTATCCTGTGCCCACGACATTTGACATCCTGCATTTTTGGCTTTAGTAAAAACAGCACCAGCAATAGGCTGATTTTGGGGACATTTCATAGGAGTTTTAATGATCTCGGTAGGTCCACATAGAGCAAAGGTCCAAATTATAACTGATGCAGATCTCAATGATGTTTCTAGTGTTCCACCATAGCCTAAAATTACATAGCCACAAACACTTACAGCTGTACTGAAAGCATCATTCTGTGTAAAATGGAAACACAAAAAACAGCTTCTATTACCTTTTCCTCTTGTCAGAAGAAAAAATATTCAGTTTTGGTGATGATTTAAATCTAGAAGTTGATAAAGGATTGTTTTTTTTTAAAGAAATATTTAAAAGTACAGGCTTTCCATATTTTTGACAATAATGTGCCCAATAGTATTGGATATGTCTTGGTGGAGTTTTTTAAAGGTTTTTAATTCAGGTACGGTGACACCCATTCATTTGTTCTTACTGTTAAATATACTGAAATAACACACAGCTTGGCTAAGAAAATACTGGAAAATGGATTTTGGTCAGTCTTTCCCAGCCCTAGCTCAGTAGTTATGCTTTTAACTGTCCCATGAGGTTCAAATAAAAAAGCAGAATGTAATTCATACATTATCAAATAGTTTCATACCGCAGATGGGCACTCTCAAAAACCACACCAAGGATGACCTCACCAAAGTAGATCTGGTAAATAGAAGCAGTCCATTAAGCTTAAACTCAAGAGGTTACTTCCTATTTTTGCCCATCACAGTGGAGGGCATGCAGGACAGAATGCAACATAACCGCTCAAAAACTTATTAGACCGTAAATTTAGACTGGTAATTCATAAAAGATGACCTCAAAGCAGGCAACGGACGGGCGTAACGAATGAGGAATACTGAGAGTGGATGCTTCGGAGAGGAGAGGTTTAACTTTGACGATCTGAGAGAGTGTGCGTTTGCTAGTGTGTGTGTGTGCATATGAATCAAGTTCTTTTATAGAACTTTCAGCTTCAATTTATGACCCATTAACTCGTAATAAGTGCCATACGTTCCCTCCTGCCCTGAGAATCAACAGTGACGGGAGTGAGAAGGAGAAAGGGAAGGGCATTTAGAAGTTGGCCACGTGGCTACACAATGCTGCGATTAGCGTGGTTTGAGGCTGGGATGTGATATTTAAAAGAGCAAAGGAGGGTCGTCCTGCAGTCACATCATGCTGGAACATAGCAAACCCTCCTCTATGGATTTGATGTGTCTCATGTGTGATCATTATATGCCATCATTACAGAATGAATTACTAGATAGGGTATTGCAGTATTTCCCTTTGGTGTGGATCTAGTAAAGACGTTTGTTCATCAGAGCTTGTCCAGAGAAGGGGACGAAGGGGACAAATGTTTGACTTTGGTTCATAATTTTTCTTCTTTTCAACAAGTGTACACTGATCCAGCACATCACTAGGACATGTTTTTTTGTTCCATTGTTAAAAGCCCATCAAATTTCGGCATGTCAACAAACCCCCACACTTATCCCTGCTCAGAACAGCCTGTTTGAGTTTAATCCACCTGAACTGTCTATGACCACACCCCAGAAGGAAGTGGATATGGATCCTGCTTTCCAGTGATGTGGTTTCTTTTCAGGCTAATAGACATGACAAATTCACTCAGAGAGCGTCTCCCATCTGAGGGAGGTGGCAAACCCCTTATGACATCATCAAGAAAAATTTCCAGACAGACTGTTTAAGCACACATTTTTTGAAGAATTAGTCACAGAGCAAGAAAAGGAACACTTTCTCAAAGTGGATTGGGGTTAAAGACAAGCCATGGAAAAAATTCTTGGTATAAAATCTTTAGAAAAGAGTATTTTCATAGTCTAAACCTCTAACAAGATCAAGGCCACCTTTAAGCCTAACATTTGATGCATACCAAACTAAATGTGGCTATCTTTTTTTGTAAAGTTTAGTTGTTTTGGGACCAGTGCTAGCTATGCTTATTTTAGCTGCATTCTGCTTGATATTGTCAGTAAAAGGTATGTAAGCTGTTGTGATATTCAGAAAAATTCAAGACAAAAATCACAGTTTTTTGGTTTTTGGCTTTTCCTACCCTTAATCCTGCCCTACTGTATTTATATCTGAACCTTAATGCCAAACCAGCAGGGGTATCGAAAATGTCTCAGAGAAAAGAACAAAGTTGTAACTGCATATGACAAGTGACTCTATTGTTTTTTGGGCTGCTTACAGACAATCCGCTTATTTGTTTGTAACACTCGTATTAAGACGATATTAAAACATTCCCTAAAGTGTCTCTGCAGCTCACCTCCTCTCTCTTCATTAGTGAGACTAAGAGCTGTCCTCTGGGATAGACTTGCGTTTATCCTTCACAGTGCTTTGTTGCCTGTTGAGCTCTTCAGGAAAGCCACCTGGTCTGATGCTTCATAGACTCCTAATTTAGGCACAGTCTAAAAATGCTGCTTGATGAGTCATTTTTTTTTAAAAGTTGAGAGTGCAATTCCTATGATGAGGTGAATGTATGTCTCAAGAGAAAATAATGCTTTAAACGTACAGTTACTGGCAAATTCACTCAATATTAGGTGACAGAAAATAGCAGTTTCAAATAAAAACTATCTTCTGAACCAGACACCTCATGATTTCACGCACAGACTGGTACTCTAACTTTTCAAAATTCTAGACTTTACATGCTCCAGAATATAAGTCTGTTGTGGGGGTCTCACAAATCAATAGACAGTTTGACTGCTTTCCTGTTTTAGAACTTTCATGTTGCTTTGCAAAGTCCATTCCATGCTGTTTATTTTATGCAGCTGTGTTGCTCATCTGTTCTTCCAATATCTGCAATCCTGCATTCCAAAAGCAGGGTAGTTCAAGCTGGGGTTGGCAATTTGATTTAGATACACTTTTTGTAAAACTGGTTAAAATGGTCTTTATGACCCGATGGTAATCAACTCATAATGTGTTCTTAAAACAGAGCAAAAAATATCCGCTATCTACAGCAGGAGTAAAACAGGGAAAACACCAACCAATAATCATGCCGGGACACCTGTTTTTAAACCAATCAAATCCCGTCGCCATTCTGCCCGCCTACTGCGCGTGCATTTTTCTGGCGTGCACAGACTCGGTGCGTGTAGCTGAGCTCATACGCATCAGAGTCCACGGGAGAATGCTTACCTTTCAAGTTTTGTCTTTGAAAATAAGGGAAGCCCACCATGAGCCATCTCACAACCCCAACGAAGCTCCAGTATCCCTCACATTTTAAGACAGATTTACAAGAAATCTAAAATAAACTCTTTGTTTTTCTAACTTTGTTCTGCTGCCCTAATCTCACGATAGCTGCCACCCAGGCTACTGCAGGTGGACGTTCTCGCGAGGCTTTTTCTTCTTCTTCGGTTTTACGGCGGTTGGCATCCATCATTTTGGAGCATTACCACCCCATTCAGGCTAGAGACAGAGCTCAGTTTGGAGAGGCAGAGGAATGTTTTTATTATTATATCATCACACGGGAGATTTACGGGAGAATACTGATACAGGAGGACAGCGGGAAAGAGAATAAAATATGGAAAATACGGTAGTTTCATGGCCAAAATGGGAGATTTGACAGCTATGTGGAGAATGTCAGAGGAACAACCTATACCCCGATCAACATCGGCTGTGAGTACTAACTAACTTTACATGTTTGTTTGGTGTTTTCTTACCGCTTACATGTTGTCTGGATCAGGTGGAGTATCAAACAACATGCCACTAACGTTACTGTAATGTTGATTTTTTTTAATTGTACCATATTTTATGGATGTCTACTAATAACAAAATAAAATCTGAATATGTAAGTTTGGATTTGATGCAGTTCATTGAAAGTACCCCAGATTTCAGGTAATTCCCATAAATTTCAAAAATTTCTGGTGGAAAGTGTCCAGTTTGGAATTTCCAGACTTCACTAGCTTAACTGCCCATGGACAGTTTGTCTGCTCATAGTAAACCTGTGTTATTCATAATTGTGATATGAGTGCATGAAAAAACAAACAAACAAAAAAAGAAACAAGGGTCACAACCAAAGCAAATTATGGCTACTCCATTTCATGGAATGGAATATAATTACAGCAATAACAAATTGCAGTAGTTTGTATTTGTAATACAAACAAAAAAAATGCTTGAATCTTAGAATTCCAACACTTGGATCACATTTGCAAAAAAGTTCATACAATAACAGGAGTTGATGGCACATCACCTACGGCCCAGTTTACAAGACAACCTGATGATCGCAGTAGAAGACATACATGATTCCAGTTTTACCAACTTCTCTTATTTCTGAAGATCTGAGTTTTTAAGCCTCAAGGAAGAACTTGAAAGTTTCAGAATATCATTACATTTTCAAAGTTCAATGTGTCATTAAGCATCCTTAACATCTGAGGCAGAAGAACTATCTCCAAGTGTAAGAACACTTTATTCTTAAACAGCCTATGATATGTTTATGACGATTTCTCAGGACTATGTAGTTGTGGTCATTCTAATTTGATGTGAAGAGGCCAATTGGGAAAAGCATTGTTTTGCCTCTGAATAAGTGGTGTTTATTTTTTTTTTTACTTATAAACACCAAGCCGTAATATGTTGCAGCTATGGCTACACATGTTTCAGCTAGTTAAACTGGTAAATTGTTTGCACTGGCGTACCACAACTTACTTTTATTTGTAAATGAAAAAATAATAATAATGAAAGTGAATCTTACATGTTAGATTCTTCTATGATTTACTGATATTTCAGCCAGAGCTTTTTACCTTTGCCATTTTGACACATAAAGTGTGTTGTCTAAACTGTGTTTCATGTGTGAGATTGTACCACTATATTCCTTGAGGCATCATACAAGATATCACATCTCCACCTCCCATAATATGCAACAAGGTTGTTTACTTAAAACCTTTATGACTGAAACACAGATGAGCCAAATAAAATATATAAATAAATAAAAAAACAATAATAATTGAGTTGCCTCAAAAGGCAGTCTGTTTGGTATGAGTTAAGCCTGTCTGGTATCTTTACTGATGTCCCCTTGTTCAAGTGAGCCAGGTTTTCTTCATTCTCCATCAAAGAAAAAGGGACTTAGTAGCAATGGGGTTAACTGTCCTGTAAGAATTATGCATACTGAAAAGTAAATTCTGATTTTCAGTCAGTTTGACATTACTTTAATCCATTTCCATGGGCTTAATATTTTGAAACAAAAATGGATTTCTTGGGGCTCTTTTCCCTTTTAGTTTTACTGCATTAGTTCCATTTAAGAAGCCGCAAACCAGTGAAGCAGTGGACATGAATTAGATGTAGACTGGGCTGAAATCCTTGAGCACATTAACATTTACATTACATTAGAATCCTCCTTTTGTTCCTCTCTTTGTACACTGATACATTCCACAGAGAAAAGTATTGTACATTGTGGCGAGGATATGCCAGCATGAGCATGCATATGGAGCATAAGACTGCCATCTGGAAAGAGGATTATTTGCTTCTACCCTGTATTCATGTACATACGCGCTGGGGTTAAACATGTGTGCAGAAGTTGCTGAATGTGTTTGACTCAACTGCTTATAAGAAAAACACAGTCACATCTTGAATGCTCTTTTTGTGATTCTGATAACCTGGAAACAGCATAAATAGGAGTGTTTGCACAGAGGCTGGGCAATGCAGAACACAAATTACATCCTAATGGATGGTTTTAGTCAGGCCACTAGCTCCAAGAGCTTGAGGGCGAAAAGAATGTGAGCATGCATTGATCACTGTTGGAAACTGCAGGTCAGGGATTTCAATATCTACATAACATAACATGTAGAAATCAATGGAAAGGACACATTTCTCCATCTGAAAAATGCCCCAAAATAATGTTCAGGCATTTCTTTCATAATATGAAAACTCACAGAATATTCATCTGCCAGCATTTTTTTTCTTTTTTCCCCAAATTTGACCATAATAAATAATTTTTGAAGTGAAAAATGACAGATAGTCATGTCAGATATCCTGAAGAATACGCAAAAGGTATGTTTTGGCACACTGTTGTCACTGCACTATGTTAGGGCTGGGCGATATGGCCTAGAAATAAAATCTCTGATTTTTCCCACAACACTCGATTAACGATTTTAATCAATTTTTCCCTCCCTAAAAGAAACAAAACTCCCAGTGAAACAAAACTGAAACTAATCAAATTTTGCCTTTATGTTGTCTATATGTTTCCCTCTAAAAGTCAAAGTCTGGATCATAAAAGGTTGATTATGTTGTATAAACGTCGGCAGGTTTGTCTACATAAACATGAAAAGGCTGAGTTATTTTTGCAGTATTAGCATGAAACTCTCTGATCAATATTTAATCTACTTAAATATTAAATACAAGCCTATAAAAGTGCTTGTGCAAAAACTACAAGGCTGACCATCATGAAAATTGTAACTTTTTTCAAAAATGCAACTACTTGCCATTGGACTAAGGCAAGAAAAAAAATCTCGATTTTTTAATTTTTAAATCTCCTGCAGAAAATAATTCAAATTAATCGATTTTTTCCCCAGCTCTACACTATGTACATGTATACTGGCACTTTCAACCTTTGTAGAGAAGACACTATATAGGCCACTCAAACTAGTCTTTGTTGCCAGATCATAACTTTACTTATGTTACATACCCTTTAAATGGACAATCCTTCCCTTAGTAACAGAATCACTCACACCTATCACATTCAGTCACTGCTTTAAGGCAGCAATTTCATTTAAGAACATAACATTCTGCCTGGACTTGAAAAAGACCTGTTCAACACAACTGCCTGCGACTTACAGTCAGAGTGGAGCACCTGACATTAAACCACTATTTGCTCCCTGTTTTCTCTGAGATGGGGCTCTGTCAAGGGTGAGTTAACCATTAGGGCAGTCTGACACTTGCCCAAAGACCTGAATAGGGTCAAGTGGATGCACAAAAACATCAGGCTTGATATTGTTGTTCACAAACCTGTCTTCTGTCACTGTTGTTTTCCATATAGCCAACTGATTTTTTTTAGGGTGTAAGGTCATCGAGTTAGATTTTTGCAGCACAGTGGTTTGTTACTGTATTAAATTCATAAAGCCAGATAGCACATGTGTCAAGCCTGCTTTCCTGACCTTGTGTGCCAGCTCTTGCTATTTTGGCACCATTGGAAAGGTTATGACTTAGTGCCCCCCACCTCGCTAGATTGGCAGCATTCCTTCCAATGGAGAAAATATAAAAGATTACAATCATTCATGCTTGAACAGTATTTTTTTTTTATTTGTCAAAAAAAAAGACAACAAGACCCAACAATAGAATTACAAATACTACAAATATGCAACAATACGAGTACATCCTATTAAAGCACTGCTAATACTTCAATCTGGCAGTTTGGTGGTTTATCCCTGAAGTTTCGTCATAATTGAAGCTCTAGTTTGATTGTATATTATGGATTATAGGCACCTTGTCGATGCCACTAATGCCCAGCACTGGCCCTGTTGATGACTCTGAAATATTGTGGCACTGGCTAAATTTTTCTTTTAAACTGTTCCTCATGCTAACCAGCCAGACACAAGGGGCAGAGCTTCAAAAACGTGTTTATTTTAATTTTTCATTGCTTTTAAATCTGTTTTATTTCTTTCCTGCCTCTTTTAATCTACAGCAGTTTATCTTGTTAATTTTGTTTGTTATCCCTTCGCAAGGCACTTTGGGCTGCATCATTTATAAAGTAAAAGTACGATAGAAATAAAATTAAGTTGAGTTGCGTGATTGCTGTTGTTTACTGCCAATTTCCTGGTTGTAGGAGCAGGAAATAGATTGAGCATCAGATTATGGAAGAGGAACTTGAAAGTTTTTGCCTAGGGGCACAGAGCTGTGTTGATCTGGCCCTGGGCTCTGTCAAAGAATTAGTCAGGTCTGTCTCATTGTCTATTAGTACATTTTATTAAAAACTAACTATCACTCAATAAAAAGAAAAGGAGAGGAAAGAAATGAAAAGTAAATTTTCATAAAGTGAACTATCCATGTACAAGGAGATAAGCCTTCCACGTTTTTAAAATAAACACAAACTTTCATGAAATTACAGATATTTTCTTATCCTAAATTTGCTTTAAATTATCAATAGATCTTAAATCAATAGATCTATTAACAATAGATCTTAAAGCAAGACGTAATGTTTCCCAGTATAAAGAATGCAAAGCATAGGAATTACAATGAGGGTCTTATTTGGGACTAAAGAGGTAACCAGAGCGTTTTCTTAAGCAAACTTAAACAATGTTAAAAGACTGGAAAAGCAAAGCAAAGAAGGAAAATCTAATAGTGGCTAAATCAACAAACTTGAAACAAGGGGCTCCATGAATATTCCGTTTAGCCCCTGAGGGCAACACTTCATTCTGCATGTTGTCGTCTTTTTCTCTTGTTCCCCTCTTTTCTTCTCCACTTCAAAGGCTAACTCGTGCAGAATACCAGTCAGGTGGGGTGGGACAGAGGGGGGAGTGGGGGCTTAAACACACAATATGCTGAGCGCACGACATATCACACATCTCTCACCCTTTAATGTGTTAATCATTGTGAGTGCAGCAGCGGGCGGAAGACGAATGAGAATGTAATGAAGATTTAGCTCGTGGGAAGTGACGGGCAACACCCCGTCTCCCTCCTCGAGCCAGCCAAGACTCCTTGACATCTGCTTGTTCTGTAATTTGTATTCACTTCTGCTGCAGACCTGAAAAGTGTTGGGGACATATGCCACATGAAAGAGAAACATTTTGACCTTTCAATTGCCATTACTTGAAAAAAGGAGACAATGGCGTTGAAGTGGGCACCTCCCTCATGACTCATGTGATTCTGTCACGTTGTGGGGAGTAAGCTAAGAGGGCTGAGTCACTGAAGTAGATTCGTGGTCTCACCTAGGGATGGGTCGTATGTTCAGTTTTAAAGGGCCAAATTATGCTTTTTTTGAGTTATAAATGCCTTTTAGAGTGCTTAACATGTCTCTGTATAATACAGTACTTTGATGCACAAGAGAAAAAGTCTCTGGCATCAGGACTTCTCCTTTCCGGTGCCAGTAGCTCCTTAAAACACTGGTTTACCAGTATACTAAATACACCTACAAGTAGGGGTGGGCGATATGGCAAAAATATCATATCATGATTTTTTAAAAATAAAATCACGATCATGATTTTATCACAATTCTTTTTTACTTTCATTTTTCTAGACTAATTTGCATTTGCATGACCATTATTTCCCTATGTTTAACATATAAAACATGTAAAACCTTAAAAGAAAAAAAAGGACAATTAAAGCCAAAGAAACTTTCTGAGCAGGTTTTAATTTAAATAGTGCAGTTTTTATAAAAATGTGCAATAAATGTAAACATAAAAGGTAATGAACAACAATATCAACATTATCTCTTAAAGTGCAACAATTCAAAACAAATGTTATCTAACTGCAATGTCTATAATCTGAGTGAATAACACAGCTGCTTTAGAACAGTTTTTTGTTCAGACATCTTCAAGCTTGTATCTCTTTTTCTCTTTCCGCCATGGCTTCACGCTACATAACCAAACAGGAGATCCCACCATGCACTGTGTGTAATGTGTTACGATTTACTAGTCGGGTGCACGTCAAAGTCTCTGCGCTCACACAGACGATCTGACGATCTTCTGCTTTATGACGACATTAAATCGTTATAATCCTTAACGATTTAATATCATCATATCGCACACCCCTACCTACAAGTGTGCTGAATTACCATTGTTCGCTGTCAGTTTAATCCCATTGGCTCAGGCTAGCAAGCCCTATGCTGAGTAAAAACAGTACAACATATGCTGAGTTATTGACAACATGGTGCTGAGCAGTTCTAAACTAACTTTCTACCACAGATTAGACCGGTCAACCAATCAGAGTGGACTTGGCATTAATAGGGGCAGGAAATTTAACAAAGTATCTCAGATGGAGAATATACACCTGGATCAGGGGTACTCAGAATGAGTCCAACAAACTTAAGGTGTGACAGCAACCTACGAGAAATCCTCAAGACATTTTTCTCCATGTCACAAATCTTCACCTTTATCTGAATGTATTCAAAAATTTGATTGAAAGGCTGTTTTCTTACCTCGAGAGGCATTGCTTTACCACATTTATTTACTTTAGTTTAATGTGATAAATTAGTAAATGCCAGTCAAGCATATGTTGCGGTTTCAATACGTTTACAACATAAAGCACAGCCATTGACATCATATACAACATTTGAGTATTTCCTTGTGGCTAAGAAATGATAACATAAATAGTATCATTACTCAAGTTATAAACATTATGTGCTGATTACTGAGTCTGTATCACTTAACCCCAGCGATTCAGAAATCATCAAACACAAAAGGGGGTATTGTAGCCTGTGATACAGATAAAAGTGCCATTAAGAGAGAGAAGGAGGAAGATGAGGCAGGAGTCCTTTCAGAAAGAGCCTCAGCTTCGATAAAGAAAGCAGGAAGGACCTCTGTTAAGGAAAAAACTACCTAAAATAAAAATCCAGGCTGGCAGGCAGAAAGCTCTATCAGAGCCAATCCACACATCTATCAGGCAAAGGCACTAAGGCTATTGGGGATAAGGCACGGAGGCATGGAGTGAGGCTATTTCCATGGGGAGTCCTTGGAGAGGGCCTGGCCCAACCTGCTAGTGAAGCCCTGCAATGAGAGGTCTCTCTGGGGGACTGCGGAGGATAAGAGGCCCCGGCGGAAGAACTCTCACGTCAGCACTTCAATCACGCCTAATCCCTGCTTAGTACACCCACTGCTATGGCAAAGGAGAGAGGGATAGAGGGAGGGGAGGGAGAGAGAGAGAGCAAGAGGGAGGGGGAGTGCAGAGAGAAAACGGAAAGGAGGGAAAGAAAGATGAAGAGAGGGAAAAAGGAAAAGATAAAAGCTACCAGGAAGAGGAAAAAAGATTAAGAGTGAGAGGGAGATGAGAGACAAAGGGAAAAATTGCCAAAGGAAGCATCAAAGGTGAGCAAGTGGAGATAGTGTGTGTGAAATCGAGAGCACGAATGCAAACTCGGGCGTGTTAAAGGCATCAGAGCCGCCTTTGCCAACACAAACGTATTTTTGTCATTTCCAATCCTATCCAGGTCAGAAGAAATCAGAACAAACAGACATCATGGATGAAATATTAATAGAAAATTTTAACTTCAAAGGAAATGCATCAACAAAATGCACAGTTTGTCATTAATTTGTAATTTGTTTCTCAGTTAATATTCATTTTACATAAACACTTGGCTGTTTTAGATGTCCTGTCATTTACTTTGGCATTAAAACAGTTGAAACACAGATAGACACTAAAAAAAACAAATAAAAGCTTGATGTGCTTGACAAAAAAGTTGAGTGACATTGTGGAGTAGCAAGTTGTTGTGAGCATGCCTTACAGCACGGAGGTTGCTGGTTTGAAACTCAAGGGCAAGGTCAACCAGGGCAAGTTTGCATGTTCTTCCTGTGCGTGTGTTCGTTCTTTATGGGCATGCTAGCTTCCTCCAACAGAACAAAAGGCATGCTTGGTTACAATAAATAATAGGTATCTATAAAATGCTCTTAGATGTAGGTGAGCGTGTGAAAGGTTATCTGTCTCCCTATGTGGCTTTGTTATTGGCTGGCAACCAGTCCAGGGTATATCTTGCTTCTTAACCAATGTCAGCATGGACCCCGAAAGGATTAAGCAGCATAGATAACAGATGGAGGGACGTTTCAATGATCTACTTCAGAGTAAACAATGGTTGTCAAATAAACAAAAACAAGGACAAAAAGTACGACTTGAACTGTGTTACCATGACAGCATAGAAAACAATGTTTAAGAGACTGATATTTTGTGATAATAACTAGCAAAATAATAACTGCATTTCTGTTAGGGTACATAGGTAGACAGACACATAATAATGTACTGCATTAAAAGTGGCTGAGGTAGGGGTCCACACAACGTTGCCAATTTCTGTTCATCAAAAAAAAAAAAAACCCAACATTTTATTTGATATTAATACTGAAGCTGGCAGGATAAAAGCTGACAACCAATTGAATAATGTGCACAAATTCAGCTTAGTAAAACTAACTACAAGACAAAGGTAATAATAGCTCCACTTGCACCCTTAACAAATTAGGACTGGTATAATTAAAGTGTACAAATGCAGCTACTTTATTTTCCCCCTCCAGACGAAAGCTTGCCAACTTCCAGCCAATTACAATTCAACATCCAGGCAATGAAAGTGTCCAAATTCCACCTTAAACATGCCCATTTGATGGTGCTTCCTTCACAAGAACACACCCAATGAGCCTTTCCTTATTAGAGTGGCGTTATGTTAACCAGACACTATTTTCTATCATGTCATTGCAGGTGTTCTTATTGCGGTCGTAACAGTGGGCAGGTCCCAGAATGTTCCAGTCACGGACCAAAGATTCAGTCATGGAATGGTAGATGGTAGATATTAAGGATGTCCATCTCTACTTTAAAACACAACCTGTTCACAATATTACTCAGGAATGGTCAGAGATTTTCTTCTAAATTCAGCTTAGAGTCAGAATTGTAGATAAACAAGGTCTGAAGGTCATGGTTCTAAGGTTAACACCATTTTGTCATTAATACCTTTAGTCCTTTAAAGGGACTGTGAGGAGTTTCTAAGTAATTACAAAAAAGTCTCACTTTTAGATATATGCCTGATCGAAAAAAACACTTTAAGATGAGTTTTATAGCATCAAAATAGGTTATCTATAAATGCTATTACTTAGCCTTCCGGTCAGGTCGGACAGGGCTGGACTGGCCTGGATACTCAACTTCGGGAACAAGATGATTAAAATTAGAGCAAATTTATATTATTAAGACACGTTTTAGAGCACTGGGCTTATGTAGCGATATATAGCCGGCTACAATACTAAGTTTTCCAAAAATTCCTTGTCCTTGTCACACATCAAAAACTACCGCTACATAACTAGAAAGAGATACATTACCTCGTCACTTTGCATCCTGTAAGTTGTTGAAAAAAGAAGTTGTAAAGCAATGCTGATTTCTGAGGAAGGTCCGAGCTGCATTCATTAGCATCACAGCAAACGCATGCTTTGGCTTGTGGTGCGTTCCAGTTGTAGTCAGAAGGAGGAATTTCTGGGTTCCGAGTAGGAAACTAAAACTGGAACGTCCCCCTAGTCAGAATTTCCTACTGGGAACTCGGTGAAACCTCGCCACCCCCAAGTTGACAATGGAAGATGGATGCCCCCAGTGTGAACAGTTATTTAGCTCCTGTAATAATCAATTTATTTACACTTCTGACTGGGGTGTGTCGCTCTAGATCAGCTGTATACATAGTACTGTTAGACTTATAATTACAAAAATGCTGCCATAGTGACAATCACATACTCCATGTGATATTTGTGAACAACAACACAGGGCGTGCTAACAACAGCTAACAATAGCCTGGTAGCTCGGCATGTTTTTTTCCGACTTCAACTGGAATACCGATAAGTCGGAGATGATGTCACTCCCAGTTCCGAGGTTACTGGAACACAACATTACGACAGTCACCACACGTGCTCATGGGTAGCAGAGTCTTAATGTCTGGTTTGAGAGAGAGCAGAGTGACCCTTTTGGATTTTTCCTGGTATTTCCAAACTCACTATCACCAGGACCGATATTGATCTGATTTGTGTCAAGAAAACAAAATATTGGGGTGCTGGTTTGGCGAAGTGGTTGGCAACTGGGCACCCCATGTACTTGCTTCTGCCGGTCTGAGTTCGAGTCCCGCCTGTGGCCAGTTTGCAGGGTGTCTTCCCCGACTCTCTCAACCCCTTTCACAAGCCTGTCCACTGTCTCTCTCCTATCAATGGGGGCACAAAATGCCCCAAAAATAAAGAAAAAAAAAGAAAATATAATAAAATAAAACATTCAAATACTTAGTTCAATCTTTTTGTGGCTGTATTCCATTTATGTTAGAAACACATGTGAAGCAAGAAAAACAATACTTTATTATGTAATAAATCATATTTTGGATTGATAAAATGGGACACTGAGTGAAAACCATCATGGTACAATTGTATATTTTACCAGTATTATATCCAGTGTATGGGAAACTTATGGGCAATTTTCAATCTAATATCAGCTGTAAATATTAGCAAAAATGTTTATATCTGCCAATACTACCATTGGTCCAATAAAATAATGCATGCCTAATTTAAAGGGGAAAAATAGCAAGTAAATGTAACCTAAACTTTAACACATTTTCCTCCTAAGTTTGAGAATAAATATTTAATAGCCGCCATTATCAACACTGATTTAAGACAACTGTGATGACATGATAACAAATGACTCCTATAATCAATGTGGAAAAAAAAAACTGCAGAAGAGACTTGAAAAATGTCTCAAGAAGCAGCTGCTTAATGGAATAAATGTCTAAAGATAGAAGGGAAAGAGGGAGGAGTTTAGTCTATTTACTGACTGTTACCTCACAGACCCACAACAGAGAAATATATTTACATAACCAGATCAACTCTGCGTATGTACCACACATGTAGCTCTGCACTTGTACATCTTTCTGTATATCCATCTGTGACCAGCTTCTTTTCTGTGTCTCCATGTCTGTGTGGTTGTGTCTGGATGTAGGGATGCAATGGCAAGGAGGGGAGAGGGATGGAGATGTAGCAGATGGACAGGGGGAGATCAGCGAAAGAGGATTACCGCACGTCAAACCATCATCGCACTCATAAAATCAGTCCACCCACACTGCTTTGCGGGGCTTCAGAGCCAATGTAGAGCAGGGATAATTTAAGGGCCCACACTCCATTGGCCTCTCTGACTCTGCGTAGTAAACTAGTGCTAAAGGGGTGGGAGGGGGGCACGGACAGAAGTAGCAGTTTAAATTAAGCCCAGGGGATTCTACAAGAAAGGGCAATTGAGAGGGAGTGGAGATAAATTGTGGAGGGTGATTGGGCAGGAAAGCTGTGAGGGGATTTCCAGGCATGGGGTCAGAGGTTGCGTATGTATTACTTAGTCGCAAAAATGAGGCAACAAGCATAAATGTGTGGCCTCTTTTTGAGTTTGTGGTGGGAAACATTCAAAGCTGCAAGACTGGAACTGAGTGCTTTTGACGTGTACCTGGCTTTTAATTTTCACTACCTCATCATAGCCCCCCCAAAAATCCTGTCTGGTGTCTGACTTTACATTAGCACTAACTGAAAATCAAAGGAATCAAAGCTGCTCTACAGTCTACATAATTTGTACCTGGGAGTAGCTGCATGTGACAGGTAAAAGAGGCTGTCAGAATCTGTTTAACCAGCGGCATATTTCGCACGTTTAGCCTCCCTGAATGTAAGCTAACATCCTCCTAGCTGCTTTGAACATGTGGAGGAAAAAAATGATATGAAATAGGCCACCCTTTAAAACAACATTTCAACATGCTCTCGCAACCAGAAACGTTTCCGCCGAGGGATCCTGATGGAAGCGGGCCAACTGTGAATGTTTGCAGAACGAGGCTGCTGACAAATCCTCTCTGCAAGGTGGAGATGATGTAGCCTCTGGCAAAGCATGCTGTTCCCACAGCTGCACGTAATCTTTAATAAACATGGACTATTGAAGGATATTGATTCAGGCATCCTGCTTTGTGATGTTCTGATTTTGATTTTTGGCCATAACAGTTCAGGATTGACACAAATCTTTTAAATTGTTCCTTTAAAGGTCTCATGTCCTGTGAAATCAATTTTCTTGCCTTTTAATATTGTTAGTCAGAGCTTGGAGAGCAGAGGAAAAATGACACCTTCAGTCCTATAAAATCTCTACAGTTTGACTTTACTTATTTTTCTCCAGATGAACAAACGATCAGAGGAGATGAAGACCAAACGTTGAGGAAGAATTACGTCGTTATTGATATCGTTCAAGAACAACTAAGACAAAATATCTAAATTTGCTGGTAAAAAATCTTTGATTGGCAGGAAAAATGACACCTTTTTATAAACTCTCAGTTCATAACAAAATGCAAAATTGGTCTTTTTTTGTCTTTTTTCCCCTTGTCTGCATTATTTTTTCTGCTGAGCACTGTGTCCGATGACAGCGTTGAAAAGACCAATGCATTTTTTCTAGCAGTCCCAGATATGTGAATATGATTCACCAGCCCTCCCTGTAGGCTACTCCATCAAATCAAACTTTATTTAACCCCTTATGTGAGCTGAAGGGGAGGGCCGTGCCACACCACAGTGAGAAAGAAGGGGAAACAGTGACAGATAGGACAAGACAAAAGGACAAAAGACAAAAATGCACAATTGCTCTTTAAAGAAAATACCCCTTAAAATGCTTTGTTTTTACTTCTTGGAGCTTATGATGTCATAGTTACAAACCTCCACCTACATGTGTGTTTTCTGCTTGTCACAAGTGGATGCCATGACTGTTTTAAAAGCTCTGCAGGCTATAACCCCTTCTCCACCTGTCTGTCAGGCATTATTTGGTCAACCAATCAGCACAGAGCTCACTACAACAGCCTCCCCATCTCCCTATGTCAGAGACTTTCCGGTGTTGTCTTACTTCTGAGCTGTCATTGAAAACATCTTTCTATCAACATTCATACTCACTTGTCAAGGCTACTTCAGGTTTAATTTATTTTCAACTGCCATCTTAAAAAATACAGCAAGGCCTTAAAAATAAATAACATCTATTAATTAAACTTGGAAAAAGTCTGGCTGTGTGCCCTCATGGCTGTGTTGAGCAAATGATGAGGATTCTTCTTTCTGCAGAGGCTGTGTCTGTGTCTTTATCCATGATGTCACATACAACATGTCAGGCCAGCCAAAGCACAAGCCTGTTACTACAGACTGAGAGTTTTTTTGTTTTATTTTATTTTTTTAAAGAAAATAAAGAGAAGGGAATTGATACCTCTCTACTAGGTCATACAAGTACAAAGAACTGAAAAAATCCCCTCAAAAAAGATAAACTGTCAATTTTTTTTTTTTTTTGGTCCACTTGTCTCCTCTTACCTCCCTTCCTTTGCCCTCACACCCAACACAGCATCGTGTGGATTTGCTGTTCATCATGAGACTGGGATCCACATTCAAGATTTCCTTCTGCTTAACAGAAGATTTTTTCTTGCCGCCATGATGGAGGGATTCATGATTGGCTATATGGATTCATGTTGGGTGCTGGATGTATATATTTGTATATATATGTATATGTGTATCTTTATATGTATATATGTATTTATGCATATATGTATATCCATAAATTGAACAGCTTTTGCTCTATTGTAAAGTGTCTTGAGATAACACTTGTTATGAATTGGCGCTATACAAATAAAGATTGATTGATTAATTGAATTTTTTTTTGATGGTGTGTCTATTTCATAAAATATACTGAATATGAATGTTATGTTACTTTTGTTCTTCCTTTAAATGTCATTTTTTATTAATGTGTTACTTCTCCTTCTGCAGGGAACATCTAATCAGGGACAACAGGTGAAAATTAGCCAGTTGCTACAATCTTGATCGTTTACTGTGCTGTATAATTATGTCCATGACCTTTCACTGGCCCCTCTTAAATAAATGAATTAAATTAAAGAATGTTTTTTAAAGAATTATTTAAATTAGTTTTTTTTTTTGTGAAATTCTTGTCCACGACTCTTTCACACAAAGATAAATGCCTACAGCAGAAAGTGTTTTTCAAATGATTGCCATCAAAGAATTACAGTAAAGGCTGAACCAGCCCAGTCTGTGTTGGGAAAGTGCATTCAGAGATGAATCAGAGGCCATCTAATCAGCCTGTAAACACTTAAGCTGGAGTACACTAATGCCCTTTCACTGAGCACGACTGAGCATTTCAGCACCATGGACAGGGTCATGCCCTGCCAGTTAACTTCCTCTAAACCAGCAGTTCTCATCTTTTTCCTTTCATTACCCCCTCTGGGGTCAAATCAGTTTTCCCCAGACCAGCCCCCACACAAAGACTTTTGGAAATGTTTAAAGGCATGTAAACACTGTTTCCTCCATTTAGTTTGGCAGGAAAGCACATAGCTCAGTAGTATTGATCTGCCATTTCATATCCACATATTCTGTAGACTTCAAATATAAACACAATTAATTTTCTAGCCCTGCCTCAATGATCATTATAAAAGAGGGGCAGAAAATGAATTGTCCTGCAAAGAAAGCAGCCTGTAGCAACCATTTATAGCAAACAGTAAATTGGTATGGGAAAACAGGTAAAAGTAACAAAAAAAATAAATAAACCAAAGTAACAGTTTGCTCTTAACTCTGGTAAGTATATTCAATTTTAAGACTACAGTGTGTTTACAGTAGCATATGTCAAGCTAAAAATAAAAAAAGATTTCAGTCACTGATCTCCTCTAAACCACCGGCATTCTCAGTCAATGTTGATTTTCTGTTGGGTTTCCTGCCTCTTTATGACCCCTTTCCAGCCCACTTTAATTGGTTGACTAGTCTCCTCTGTGATAACTCGTCTGTTAAGTCCTGTTCAGTGGCATTTTGTCAAGAACTGTGCACCCACACTTAGGGATGGGAATCTAAAACCAAATCTGTTTGAGAATCAAAACAAAACCTTCCAGTCCAATCTCTGCAGTGACAGAACATTACGCCTTCAGAACCCATTTTACCAATCATGACAGCAGTTTGAAAGCTTACTATAATAAAACAGCTATGCCGAAAGGTTTAGGAGAAGTCGAGTGACTTAATCCCTCTCGTTTGGCCTCCAAGTTTGTGAACATGGGCTCACAGTTTTATAAATCTTCCCCTCCAGGTAACTTGTGATCGGTCCTGTTTAGTTTACAGAACTCACATCCCTCTTTCTACCTGTGACTCAATCTGCAAAAGTTCTTCCTCTGTACTCTGGTTCATAATGATATCCTCTTGCACCACAACTAACAGCAAGTTGTTATCACTTGAGTCAATATCACTCATTTTTAGTCCAGTTTTAGTGAAGTTGTATTTGTTGTTTCCTCTTATGACTTGACCAGCTGAAGGTGGAGGGAAATATACCACCTGTGTCCCAACATGCAAAAGTTGCAAATACTGGCCACATTGGCATTTTGAGTAATTTTAAACCCAAAAGTGGGTTAACTCGTCTCTCCAGGGACAAAGCTTGCAAGTTTCGTTATTGGTAGTCACAAGTGACTGTGCTATGGGCCTCTAGCAACCCCACTTAAAAATCCAGAGTTATCCCTTTTAAAGGTAATGCTTTTTAACAATCCATTTGTTTTACTTACTGTTTGAGGCCTTTGATAATGTTTAGATGCTGCAAATTATTGCTTATGCAGTGGAAAGAACATCAATATGCTACATCAGTAGATAAAGACTCAAATTGTGCTCTATAGCTTACATAATCTTTCAAATTTGTGTTGCTTTATGAATCTTTACATCATTACGGCTCTGTTTCCCTTTGTTTTGTATCCTCCTTGTATAAAGTTTGAATGACAATGACGGAGTCTTGAATCTCAAATGTCCATCTTGTTAAGCAACGCGATTGTGGCATAATTTCTCTCTTACTATGCAGGCAGATGACAAACTTTTCCATAATCCAAAGTGCTTTGAATAACAGAGTCCAATCATTTAAATCCATGCTTAAATTGCTGCAAGACTTTCCCCCCATTAAAACTGTCCAAGAACATTTATGGTAAAATTGTATGCAAATGAAGTTCCTTCTAAATTCAGTGAACAGTATTCAGCATGACTGGCTATGGCAGGCACGTCACAGTCACTTTGTTTACAAGATGAAACCCTGCAAAGGAAGCCTTGAAGCACAGGCCCACATTAATCAGCTCCTGTGTATGTGCTCTTGTCTCATACATGTTAAACAGAACAGGCCAAGGCTCCTCCTGGCAGCAAGTGTGGCCTAAAGAGGTGAAGGCTGGCGAGCCGGGTGTCCCCAGTGAGACGGTCTCATCTTCTCTTTGATGGCCTGCCAACAAGGAGGCATTGCAGGCTCACTGGTCAATTATGTAAACGCTCTCATCCCATTCCACATCCCAGCCCACCAGCTGCCCTTGAAAGACAAAAACGAACCATCTACAGCGATGGGACGGAGGAAGGATTAATCGCTTTTACTGTCTTGAGTTTAGTCCTATGAATATGTGCTGTTCTAATCGGTGCCGAGTTCCCTAATTGACTTTGCTCCTTGATTTCCCACGTAACTACGATCTGAAAACTCAAAATGGTCACACATTAACACCATCTGCAGTGGGTGGACACCATAAGGACATAGTGGAGCAGAATGGATGGTGCATTTCAGGTCCACCAGTGCCTGACGAACAGATATGTGCACAGATAAATTGCACAGACATGCATGTGCTAACACAAGCATAAAGATAAACTGTGACAGACACTAAAACATCAGGATATGAAGAAAAAAACAGCGCTGTTTAATATAGACAGGGAGTTATAACTCATAGTTTAAACTGAAAGACATTGATATGAAAAAAAAAATAAAAATAAATCAAGCAATATTGAGACCACAGCAATAAAAAAGAAGTTGTAGACACTTGATACTTTTTTATTCCTTATATTTAAGTATTCATTTATGCGCTATGATCTTTAAGATTGCTCTTATTACACTGGTCCTTCCTGAAGACAACAAAGTGAGCATCAGTAAAAATATCCAGCTAATTTCATTTAATCATGTATGAGTTACAGGACTGCCTGTGAAGCCGCATGTCGCTGCACGATGCTGCATGACACAACACAACATCTCTATTTTCCCCTCTGTCAAATAGGTCAAAATGGATGGGAAGCAATTAAAGAGGAATTTGTTGAGGTGCTGGAAAGAGTTTCTTCATTTTCTTTGACTTTTTGCCCTCAGCAGATTGTTTATCTGTTCAGCTAAGCAGAGAAAGAGGAGCATTCATCCAATCCGGTGAGTGAAATGATTTACTTTACTGGCAACACTGAAGGAGAAATTTTGTTCAGCTCACAGAAGGCTGTCTATTGATGAGCCTTTGAGACCTTGTCAATACAAAGTACTTCATGTCCGTTTCTTCACCTTTACAGTGAAAGTACTTGACGTACTGTTAACAAGGGGAAACACAGGACATAGAAATACATTATTATGAACAGATGCAGTCTACACAGCAGGCGTGCACTGCTGCATGATGGGACATGACGTCAGACGCTCACATTCAGGTACCTGTGTTGGAGTCACTCCAAAGAGAATTTTCCTCTCCCAAGGAGGCCATGGTTTTGACCACATATGTTTGTCTGTTTGTTTGGTCCATTCTGATTCAAGATTATGCAAAAACTACTGGACACTTTTTGCTGAATTTTTCATGAGATGTTGGTAATGGCCCAACTTAAATATGATTAGATGTTGCTGGTGATCCAAATAACTGCCATCAGTGAACAACTGGTTTTGCTCAATAACTGTCTCACTAAAAACAATATCAACATGACTCTATTTGCTAGGTGTGGGTTTTCAGGGGTCAAGGAATCTCTTATCATGCTAACTTAATCATGGGACTATTGCTTATAGATGAAACAGGCTTATGTGAGCTACCATGGCTAAAGTTTGTGCTCCCTTAGTGCTTTCTAGTTAAAAAAATAAATGATTGGGAAAAATAGTACTTTTGAGGAAGAAAAGACAAAAGGAATAATCAAACTCAGAATTTTAAAAAGCAAAAAGCCGTTAATCCACCAGTGAGAAAACTAGAGAGCTTTGAGTTTGTGAAGCCTATCATGTTGAACAAAACATGATCAGACAAAGCTGATTGTATGTATCATGCCTGTTCAGATTATGCTTTTTGTTTGGCTAAGAAATAAAGAAATAGTTGTGGTTTTCAGCAAAGTACCCCCCTATTACAGCTGACATGCTTAACTAAACATAAAAACCGCGTAAATTGGAGCTATTTAGAGGAAAGCAAGACAATTGTTTTGGCAGGGTGATATAGTTTGTCCTGAACAAACGACACTGCACTAGGAGGATGCAAAACACAATTTCTGGAGTAAAAATCTAAAATGCTTTAATATTATTCCTTTAATTCACTACTCATTGAATTTGAAAATTCTCATATTTTGAGGTTTGTTGTTCATTCCTTGCTCTTGTTGTTGATATATTGGTACAATCAAATAATAAGCAGACATTTACCTGCAACATTAAATAATAAAATCAATACATTGTTGAGCATTTGATTTGCACATGCATCGACAATTATCTAGAAAAATTGGGTGAGGGAGCATTGTTTTCCCCTGGTGGTTGCCAGTTTAACCCCATTTCCCGAATGTTTCAAATGTTTTATAATATTAAGACAAAGTGCATCTTGTTGCAAATGTGGTTTAAGTATCATCTACTCTCCCATATAAACAGTCCAAGTTGCTTAAATAAAATGGGTAGCACTGGACAGTGATGAACCTGTACTTTTTCAGCTTGACCCACATTACTAAATTTAACCAATGTATTTGTACAATTTCAATGTTGTGAAAGACTGTGCATGCTAGTTTTGGTGATTTGAAACAACTAATTGCGCTATTTTGATTGTATAATGGCTCACATATGTTGACAAAGTTGGGAAAAGCGGGTTAAACTAATGTGGAAATAATATTTCCCAGTGCTTATAAGTTTCATATGTTTGCATAAAGTATTGCAAACATATTTTTGCAATTTAGAAAGTAGGCAGGAGTTTATTGCAATTTCTAATAAGTATTACTCTGTTCTGAAAGTTTGCCATTTGAAGTCTACTTGAAATATAATTGGTTGTGCCAATGCTAAGTGTTTCTACTGTGTCAAAAGTGAGATATTTTCCCTGAATCTTGCTTGAAATATATCTTGTACATCTCAAAGCTTGATACACATTCCAGCTCCACTTGAAATCTGCAGACAAGGGGAATAAATGGCAGAACATGAGCATCCCCCTTCTTACTGATGCCAAGGAGACTTGGACTTCATTTTCCCATAAACCAACACTTCATGTCCCTGGCACTCTTGACGCTCTGCAGTGCACTCCAAACAGCCAGACATTGGGAGGATATTAATTAGCACAGTGCGAAATCTGTCCGTTAAGAGAGGCACAAATTTGCACAGATTTTGATGGGCTGTCACCAGGTCAGTGAAAATAAACACATTAAATGGCCTGGGCAAAGTCACGCTGCATCATCGGAGCGGAAAAATGAAACAACGGCAGAAAGGCTTGAGTGCATGCTGCAATTAATGTGTCAGGGAGTTTTCTTTGGAGATGCCACTTTGTGTTTGGCAAAAGTGAGTCACTCAGCTGTTTTGAGTCACGATTTTAATACCTTGAGGCACATATGTTGTCTTAAAACTGCATATGACAAATAAGATAACGGCGATCATGGTTATATGTCGGACTGAGAAACAAGGGAAGAAAAATACTTCCATTTTCTCATATTCAAGGCCCTCATCTCTACATTATTTATGTCACTTTGGGCAGTTAAGAGTCCATTATGCACGAGGGTCAAGGAGCTGGAAGATGTTTTATTTGAGTGACATAATAGCTCAAACGCTCCCAGGCTAAAAGAATTACGCAAGCTCCCACAAAAGCCATTTGTCACCTTGTTTTCTCTTTTATTTTATTTTGTTGTTTGGTCAGCCATCTCAGCTGTGCCCGTTTGTTTATTTACTTGTTTTTTTTTCATCCCTCCCTGTGCTAGAACCAGATGAATCCATTTTGTGCCTTAGTGTGTGGGAAAAAAATGCAACAACAAATATGTAACAGCGCTCCCTCTTCATGGGAGCTAAGAGGAGCCGGGCTATTTTTGCTGCGGGGGAGACAAGGGGAGGGGAGGCGAGCGGAAACGCGGGCTCGCTCGGTGTTTGGCTGCTGGTGGAGGTGGGGGAGATGTGAAAAGATAAGTGGCTTTGTTCTTTTGCAGACTTGCGGCAGTACAAAAGCCCTTTAATATTTACCTTTCCCCTTAATATGCAGACTTTAGGGGAAACAGCTTTTATGTCAGAATGCATGTCATGACAGGGAATGTATCCATACACGCACATGGCAAAGCTTTGATGCTCTTGCTGCGTCGACACTAAACTAGAGCAAAGACTCCCATACATAGAAAACTGCAATACCCCCAGTGATGGTCTCTGCAAGGTATTCAGTTGGCAGACAGTGGTGGTACAGAGCTGGGTTTGATTGAGAGGTTTGGTTGGTTCTTGTTATGGTGTTAGTGATGGAAAACTTGTTCCTTGAAAAGAAAAGTGTACTGTGATGAACACTATAACACAAAGGCAGTCATGTATGTTATGGAAAAACTGGCATAATTTCAAAGGGCAAAGGGCACTGCAACCAGACTATTAACTGATTATCTTAATTTAAGGCTGACTGTAAATCCAAGAGGAGGTTTGTGTCAAGTTTTCTAAAATTTACTTATGTGTTATCATAGTGTTAAGCGTGCATGACTTAAGGTCAGAGGAGCTTTGGCATTTGGCTCCAAATTAAGCATGATCCATCCCTGAGCTGGAAAAGAAACAAAGTTTGCAGAAAATCCCTTCAAGAATTCTTTAAATGCGATGCAAACAAATATAAAAATCACAACCAATGACCTCAACCTGCAGTCTCAACATTTAACAAGTCATTGTGGCCATTATGCAAAGTTTAACTTACATCCCTTGAGAAGTTCTTGTGTTGACACATTCACAAGCAAAAAATGAACATGGGGCTTAAAATCCTTGACCACCGAATCAGAATTGAGCAACTAAAGCTCCCAACCTAAGACTCACAAAATCTAACTTTCTTAAGGTGCAATCAAAATGGAAAATTGTGCAAAGTTGGTACACAGGTAAGGGACTAATATCAATCCCTATGACTTTGACTTTTGGCCCATAAGTTTCAAAATTCAAATCAGTCAAATCTTAATTTAGAGAGTGCATTAGTACAATGTTTGCAGAAAACTTCTTCAGCTATGTTGATATTGCATGCAAAAGAAAAACATAAACACAAAGCCTTATGACCCACCATGTGTTGAAGTCAGAGAAATATTTGATGCATGAAAATTCAACGTGACTATATCTGGATATAACCCTCACAACCAAGAGATGAACATTTCAATCAAACAGTTCACTACAGCCAAAGAAAGTGTTTTAGATGATTCTGACTAAAATCTCTCTGAGAATTCTTAACGTAATCCAATCCCAAGAAACTGGTAAAAATGACACACTTGGACATTCAACCCATGACCTAAGTTCTGCTTAATTTAACCATTTTTTCGCAGAGTTTTGCCTAAAGCTTGCAAAAATTCATTTAAGCCCCTCCAAGATACTACATTTACAAGATGAACATAAAGCTGTTTGAATTTAAATTATGACCATTAACTTCAAAAAATCAAGTTAAACATTGAATCAGAGTGGTTCCATTTATGCAAAGTTTGCAGAAAATCACTAAAAACCTTCGGATAATATTGCCTTTACAAGCAAGAGATGAACATGAGGACCAGTGAGCTTAGCTATTTTCTCAGGACCTCTAAAATACACCCACCATTCCTTTAGGTGAAAGAAAGCATTTGAGATTACACAGGACAGAACCCTTGAAGCATTTTGGGATAAAATATCTGGAAACAAAATATGAATTCAAAGTCCAATGTCCTTGATCTTGGATAACTAATCAATTGATTATTAACTCTGATTTATAGATAGTTTGAAACAGCAAAAAAATGTTTGAATGAGCTGAACAGAGGATATCATGCTGCTGAGCTTAAGGCACAAGGTCTATGAAGGAGCTTTTGTGATTAGAGCAATCATGATTGTGTTTGTGTGTGTGTGTTAGTGTGACAGACACGTCAGACTGTGGATAATAAAATGATCTTGTGTACGTGATTGTTTGAAAATGTCTGTGCTTGTACCTGTGAAATTGTTCTTTGTGAGTTTGAGAGTGTGAGAGAGGTAATGAGTGAAAGAATTTGGAAAAATTGACCATGCCTAAAGTGTAATAAAAATCCAATTCACAAAAGGAGGGGTGATTATGAGACATTTCACTGAACCTTTTCACCAAAGCTACCCTAAAATGCGATTCGCTCATTGTGAAGTCAGACTTGAGGTTTGTGCTAAGTTAGCTAAAAATGAATCAAAGCACTCTAGAAATATTTCATTATACAATTTGCAAAAAGTCCTTGGAGCGTAAAGTTGGTATTGCATTTGCAAGCAAGGGTTGATGGCCCATTAACCTTGACCTTACACTTAATATAAAATTACAATTACTTTCATTTTGAACCAAAGTGGATGCTTGCCTATGTTTCAGGAAATTCTTCATAGAGCTCTAAAGATAGCATGTCTAAAAGCAAGAGATGTACATGAGGTCCGATGCCCTTGACCTTTTCCAAATGAAATCAAAGTACTCCAATCTTCGGCCAGACTCAGCGCTCCTGAGATACCAGGTGTAAAACCTCAGGGATCAAGAGATTTTGACCATTAAACTATGATTTTCAAACTATCTTTAGCACAGTTTGGACACATTTCTCAAAGCATTCTTGAGAAATCATGTTCACAAGAACAATCTGAGAACAGACCCCAAGAACAATGCATACGTCTGGTTTGTGCCATGACTGGAGCTACAACAGAAAAATGTGCGATGGGAATAAAAGGGAGAAACGTGATCAAACTCATTTTTCAGCAAACTGACAACCAGCTTGAGTCGACGAAGAGGGAGGGAAACAGAGAGGGGAGGGATGCCAGAAGACAGCTCTGGAGGGGGGCCTGGGAGCCAGAGCTGAGATTGGAGAGGGACTCGGGGCAACTGGGAGTCTGCGGCTCCCCTGAACATCTGGGTGAAGTTCATTAAGCTGTGGGTCTGTTGTGGAGAGAGACTTCATTATAAATCAGACCCAGAGCGAGAGCGAACGGCTGAGGCTGGGGCTCCAAGGTCATGCCTCGTCTCGGGGGTCAGGGGCTTTAAAGAGGGGACTGGAGATGATAATGATGAAAATGATGGCTACAATGATGATGATGGATGACACACAGACACTTATGGCCATTTATAGCTTTATAGTGATCCCAATGAGGCAAAAAACAGATTTAACAATACCATTGTGTCTTCAGGGCTGGGATATATATTTATTATTGAGTTTTACTGATATAATTATATATTTTCTGATGGGATCAAAGAAAAACGTCATCGTCATCAAAAATCATATATGTGCTGTGATTTCACTTCATGTGATGCAAAACTTAGACTGGAAAGTGCTGAGTTCAGTGTTAAATGAACAAATTAAAAAAATGGATGCCAGACCTCATGTTCTTCAAACAAGTTGCTTGATATGCTTCTTACCTTTAAGAAATCTAATTTGAAATATTATGGAGCAATTGCCATTTATTCATTTAACAAATACAAAACGTTTGACATTGTTGAAATAGTAATTCTTGATTTCATTTTTTAAAGCCAAAATGCTCAACTGTTGATGAAAAGCATTCCCCTGAGTACCCCTGATCAATCTATCCTCTCTATGTCTAAGTTTTTCCTTTTCCTGTCCCCATCCCCACATGGACCTTGATCTGATTGGTTGACCGGACAGCTCTGTGGTAATTGGTCAGTTTAGTGGCTCTGCATTCACGCTACGACCTCTACTTTGCTATGTGCTTGCAAGCTTAAGTCAATGGACTTAAAGTGCTGACAATGGTATGATGTCACAATGGTAGGTATCTTCAATGAGCCTTTTCGGCAGCTACTGGCACTGTAACCAGAGAGAGGGTGAGACATGTGTCATGTATACAGAGGAGATGTAAAATGCTCTGAACTGTACTAAAAAGTTAAAAAAGCACAATATGGGCTCTCTAAAAAGTAAAGAACTAACAGCACTGATGCCTATTTCTTTTCACGGCTTAGCAGAAATTCTAGACACCAACAGTGAGAAATGCTCCTTATGAAAAACTGCAGGCACACTCCTGCAAATCATCTAACTTTTGAAGTGTTGCCAAAGTATTTTCAGATCAGTCACTGCACTCTCCCTCTAGTAGTTAAAAGCAGGACTGAAGATCATTAAGTCTCTGCAGCTTTTGATAACACCAATTACTACATTATCATTAATTTAATCATTTTCAAGGACATGGTAATTAAGAGATCTGTCCCAAATGTCCCACCTACGGCAGCATCCACCTTTGCTGGCATTACAGAACATAAGAGACAGTTAAGGAGCAGTAAGCCCCTTTCCTTAAGACCAAACATCCTGGTAATGATGTTTACTTTAGACTAATTTGCAACAGCACATTGAACAGGATGCCACGTGCATTATACTACAAATCTTTGTCTCCATAATAAAGAATTTGTGCTGATTTTGTATTCTTTCAAGTGACATGATCCCTTCCTAAACAACAATATCCGCTTATAACAACCACACTGTAATTAAAGTTTTAAAGCTGTGGCTGGAAAGCTCAAAGAATGTTAATGATAATCAGTCTGTAGCCAAGAAAGTTTGGACTAAAACTTATTCATAAATCTGAATAGTTTAAATATCAGCATATACTTTACTTTATGAGAAGCATTTCAGAATGGAAATACATTATTCTCACATGGTGAATAACTGCTGTCCCTTGATAAATAAGAGGCGTTACCATTGAGATGTTAAGATTATCACATCTATTTAAGGTGAAATATCTAACTGTAACAAAAATCAAGCACCTTGGTGAGCCATCCATGTTACCTAATCTTCTGTTTAGTGATTCTGTTAATAGATTTAAATGATTTGAATATGTTTCAGCAGGCTACCCCCTCTGTTTCAGCCCTGATCAACACAGGCTGTTTTAGAAAAACCTGCTTGAGCTGTATCTGATAACGCCCCTCACAATAACTGGTAGAGGCCTTAGATTTCCAGCCTTGTGCTCTAATGTTTACTGTTGCTGTACAGGCCTTCCTACATTTGCAACATGTTTTAGAATGGGACAGAGCCCAGAGGAATATACTGTATCTTTTTCACCAACATAATTGCAATTTCATGTCACCTAAAGCATGTCATGCAGCCACTTTTGTGTTGTTTGACCAATTCTGCCTTTTGTTTCATTTAAGGACAAATAATCAAAAGACCTGTTCAGTATTACTATCTGTAATTAGGAAACATACACAAGCAGATTCTAATTATTTAATGCATTCACAATCAGACTTCAGGTGACACTGTGAAACATGTTTGAAGAACATTATATTTGACTTATTTCCTGTCATCTTGCTTTTAGAGGCGTTGAGGGAGTGTTTTGATGGAGACATAGTGGCCTCATGTATAGAGGGGTTTGAATAGAGACTGTCTGTTTTGGTAGAGCTATTAAAGTTCTATTAATTGTGACACACAAAAAAAAACTCAGAGCATCCAAACAGACACCTGACACTGGGCTTTTCTCTTTCTGTTTGCTGACAGATGCTGTACTTAAGTACTATCTGTGTTTTCTGGATGAGTCTAAATTATGCTGGTAATAAATGGTGGTCGGATAGAAGACAATTTAAATTGATGTAATTCTATAATTGATCAGCAAATTGATATATCAATATGTGTCTATGTTTTTAACACCCCTAATACAGACCATGTCCAGTTAAAAACACTTAACCAAGAGAAAATGAGCCATCTTACTTTGCCTATGGTGTATTTTCTTGCAAAGCTTGACATGATGAAGGACTCAGGATGCAATTTCCGATCTCATAGACTGACACTGTCCACCGAAATACAAATTCATACCCCCCTCCCTAAACAGCAGCATATATTACAATTTAAAATGCTGATATAACAAAGCAGAGTATTTCTGGCACTCCGCTGAAGCCCAGCAGATTTTGCCTTGTAAAACCACATACTTATCGGATTTCCCACAGTGTCTGGCATCAGGCTTGTATAACCCGGCTAAAATAACCCAAATGATGTCATCGGGATGACAACATGCTAATCTCTGCTTGGACAAGTTAATAACAGGAGGCCTACGCTGCAAGCAAATGAGGAGTTAGTATGACAAAGGCGTGACTGGAGGGTGACTGAGCTGCATTGTGGGAAATGTCGGATCCTATGTTTTAGGTGTTTATTCGGTAGAAGGGAGGTAATAATTTGATTTCTTTGGGTGTATTTTCATGCTTATCAAGTGCAACTTTGATATTAAAATGTACTCCTAAAACCTGGAAGTTCTGATTAATTCTGCTATATATTTTTATTGATCTCTGCTCAGGAAATATACACGAGACATGTTTGTACATATTTAAAGCTTCAAGATCAAAATTATAACCTATTGATCCAGTGCTTCAACAAAAATACAAGCACAAGGAGCCAAGAATTTTAATGAGAAATAGATTTCTTGGCCGATATTTTTGCTAAAGGACATTATTAATTGACTATATTATACCAATATTTCAGGCCGGATGGGCTTTCAGCAGATCACAGATTCCTCTCTGCTGAAGATTATTCTGTGAGGTAAAACACAAAGGCAACCTTTCAGAGGATTTTGTGTGATCTAATAACACATCCTTTTTCATAAAATCTTCAGTTTCATTTAGTCCCCATGCCCCATTTGTCCCTGCCTGCTCTATTTTTACCCCCTCCTGGCCCCGATCTCAGCATGTGATCTATATGTGTCACGGTTGATTTATACAATCTATGAGAGAAATAATGTTCCTTCATATCATTAATCTTTGGATTTTAACAATCACTGACGTGCAGGTTATATGAGAGAGTTAGAGACTATAATACAGTGTGGCGGCGGTCTTACATGAATGAGGGTATCCATAAAGGCCTGTCAGATTAGGTGTGCCAATTCCTCAGTCTGGATTTATTATTATTATAGGCTGTGGAATACTTGTGAATACTGCTTGCATGCAGATGAGGGGCCCGCCGCCGAGACGTCAGACCAGATCACACTCCATTAAGTCCCACCCTGAAGTGTGAGGGAGCCCGTGTGAGCGTGTGTGAGGGCAAACAGTGATTTTATGTGTTCATGTTAAAGTGGAGGATGGAAGAGGGGGGGATGTCGTACTGAGTATGGAACATGTCTCAGGGAGTGGCTGGAGGGAAACGTGTGCTATGTCTTTAGTGTAAGGCAGCGCTTCTTTACCACATTTCTCACTTGAAATTCAGTGTGTGAATTTGCAAATAGCTGCACAGGTATAATTGTCTGATGAAACGATTATGCACTACATAATTTTTATAATCTGGAGTGGTCTGACTGCCTTGCACTTTTTATTTTATATTTTTTTCAGCAATTAGTCAGCGCAGAAAAGAGCCTTGATGAATATGTGTGGTAATAGATAACCTTATAGTAGAAGAATGTTTAATATTTTTAACACTTTTCTCTTGTATTTTTTTCAGAGAGCATCTTTTATTAACCACCAAGGAAGTTTTAACAGTTTAATCGTAAATGTTTGACCCTTATTAAAGTTTGTAAATGACTGAAATAGATGAATCAAATAAAGGTCCCTGGAGAAACACAATTCTAATTTAAGCCACAGCTGTCAGGTCACCAAACGGGAACACAAAAATTGAGGGTATGCACAAAAAAGAAGCATGATTACCTCCGTCAAGGAGGTTATGTTTTCGGGAGAGTTTGTCGGTCTGTCTGTCTGTGAACAAAATAACTCAAAAAGTAATGGATGGATTTTGATGAAATTTTCAGAAACTGTTCAGCATGGGAAAAGGAAGAACTGATTCGATTTTGGTGTTGACCCGGATCAGTGTCTGGCCGCCATGGCGAAAAATGTGATTTCTGTGAATAACTACTGAACTAAAATAGATATCATTATGAATCTAATTGCTAATGGTATGTTTTCATGGTCAAGGAATCTAAATATTTCGATGACATAAAGGTAGGACTGATATTTCTGGTCAAAATCCCAATATGGCTGAGGACTGTGGCGCTGGCGGAGTGCTTTTCTAGTTTGAAATGTGAGGGTTATGTGCTACTGAGTTATGCCAACTAAACCAATACGTAGTAAGTTATAATAAGTTCCTAAAGTAGTGATAAATGATTTTGAAAAGTGCATAAATCACAGCAGACTTGGATTGAAAACCTCAGTTAAAAGTCCAAAGAAACAGAGACAAACAATGCTTAGGCTCTTTTTATCAAATTAACTAGTAGGGCTTCTCTTGTCAGTTGAGAACTTAAAATGTATTTACTCCATAAGTCACACCAGCACCTTTACACCCATTCACTCTCACAACGACTAACAGATGGTTGAAGTTTCTGCTAGTTGCCCAACGGTATTAGCTAATCATCTCTACCGCTCTCTTTTATCCACTTACACATAACTGACTCAGTAGTAGGAGCAATTGGTTGTCGACTGCCTTGCCCAGGGACTCACTGACATGTTTTAACAAGAGATGGACGCTAACAATATCTTACATTGACAGATGGTTGACGCTCCATACTAGGCCACCAACATCTATTGCAGTGATCTCTCCCGTTAAAGCCTTTCTACAATCCTCCACTGACACTTTGCGGTATAAGTGGCTAAAATCTAAAGAAAGACAGACTATACAGTCGATAATCCTAAAAATAAACATCACTCAGCAGTGTGAGGTCTTTTATGCTGCTTGTGTTCTGCAGCTAAAATAGGATCTAAACTGGCACCTTAAACACAATAATTTCAGGGAAAGATTCTTGAACGTTAGTAAGTGTTTCACGAGGAAGGTGGTGGCCGTAACAATATAGCAGCAACATTGCTCTCTAAGGCCAATCAGCCAACCACTAGGACAAAAATCACTGAATGTTAGACTCTTATTCTCTTGTTGTTAGAGGTCTGCAGGGCCAAGAAATTTCAGTTATTTATCATCTACACAGGCCAATAATAGGAACATTCTCTGCTCCATAAAATGTAAGTATCAAGATCATGTCAAGGACAAATGTAACGAGAAAAGACCTCAGCAGCTCAGTTATGTCTGTGGCTTTTCCACAACCCCTGTAAAAGATACAATTCTGCATCACCACAGGGTTCTTTTTAGAACTTTTAGGACTTTTTAGAAAGGGTTCTTCCTTGGACCAAACCACACCTCTGGTTAAATTTTCATGTAAATAAATCTGGTAGTTTTTGTGTTGTGTTGTTAACAGACAAGCATACAAACCAACAAACAAACAAATCCCGGTGATAATATAACCTCCTTGGTGGAGGTAATAATTTCCACTATTATCAACTATTGTTCTTTACTTTTAGTCCAACATTTGAGCACAATCAAAAACATTCAACCTAAAGCAAACTGCATGTTCAACTTGTGCAAGTGTGGCTTTTCTAAAGGTACAGGTGTTAGTGTGTGTGTAAATGCTGGCCCTATTAATGGCTGGTGAGCAGTTGAGAGGCACCCAGCTTTTCATCAAACATTTTAATTAAACCCTGCAGTTACCTTGTTATATTTTGGTTTTTATCTGTTCACAGACAATAAGTTACAAAAGAGGGCTTTCCAACTGTAGTCACAAAATTAAGGGGAATAATGATCTTCACTGACTGGTCTTGTGAAATTAAAACATCACTGTGACTGTTGTATTTTGGCTAAATTACAGTAAACCTTAAGTCTTGAAAAATTAACAGCATAACTTAAGACAGAACAGAGGCAGCTCAAAGTGACAAGGAATGAGAAATAATTCATCACAAAATACCAGATTATTATGTAAAGTATCTTCAATCTTAACAACTCTCTTACTTAAGCTCTGCCCACTAAAGAATTAATGTCAAGACACTTCACAACAATCCTCCTCTTCATCTGGATATGCTGCTCGGAGACACGGCAGAGAAGGGCAGCAGCAGAAATTTGCATTCATATCTGAGTATGCGTCTGTCCTACAGATGTTGTCACAGGAAATCTTAAGTGAGACGTATTTGTTCTCCTCCAGTTTCATTCCTAAGCCACCCATTAGCATGACTTTGAGCACACCTTTGGCTTGTATGATCATCTGTGTAGAGAACAAAGCCCTGGAGCTACCAATGCACTATCTTCTCTCCAGCTCGAGCCATCCTTTTCCCTCTTAATCTTTGTTTGCTTCATCTTACTCCTTTTTCTCCGCTTCTTGTTATTATTATTCTTTGCTCCTCTCATCTCACTGTACCTTCCCCCGTCTGAGTCTCTCTCCCTCTACATCTCTGAATCTCAGCCTCAGCTCTCCAGTTCAAGAGGCACCTGTGGTGCTAGTGTGCACAACTGCACTTGTATGGAATTCATAAAAGTCAAAGCCATGTGCCAAAGCTGCTGGCTTTTTAAAAGCGCCTGTAAAGACGGATTGGAGAGGAAAATGGGGAGGGTCAGAAGGTGAAGAAAAAATATTGACTTTGTCTGCTCAGTGCTGAGTCAATGTTTGAAGTTTGAAGGAAGTTTTGCCTGAAAGATGTCGAGATGTTGAGATACTGACTGCAGAGAATAATAGCTGAGACGACTGCAAATGAGCGATGAGAAAAGAGTATTCACTGTAACATGAATGATCCTACATGGATTCACAAAATATTAAATGTTAATGGCTTACCATTGCCAGTGAAAAAGATGAATCCAATATCTTTCTGTGTAATGACCTGGAAACTGTCTGTTTTATTGCTGCTATTACTATGATGATACTGAATGGCACAGGTATGTGTAGAATAATAAATACCATTACAATCCCTGCTGCTTGTTTAATAATGTGTGTATGTGAAGATTAATGTGCCGAATCAGCTAAATTTGATTCTAAAACATCCGTCACATCTTTTCTCAAGACCTGAACAATGTGCAACAAAAACACATCAAACCCTTGTAGAGGTCTTACATGTTTTTCATCAGTTTTTTGTTGAATTAATGTGTTTTTTTCTTTTGTACATTGCCACTACAACTTGTTTTGAAGTACTAGTAAAAGACCTATTCTGCTTTTAACTACAATAACTCCTCAGCATCAAGGCATGCAGAAAGAACACACTTTCTATTCACAGTACAATACAGTAACTACAAAAAAGAAAGAGCAGAACAAATCCCGGAAAGCGGCACAGACTCTTTTAAAAATATTTAGAGCAATTATTAAATAAATGTTCAGGGCATCCACGTCTTCAGACTCTAAGAATGAACATTTGTTTTTTTTTATAAATGTGTTGCATCTCATTGAAGTTGTTTTGACCTTGAAAGTCATATAATTTTTCTGTTACTGCTCATTACCTAGCTTTGAAGAAAAGTTGTTGATTTGTGCTTTTAAAAGAACATATTACAGGTAAATTTGTTGCCCTTTTGGGATGCACAATGTTGGATTTTTGTTGATATTCCATATGAACCAATTTACAAGATACTCTTGGTCAACATCTTAGGGTTTAAATACTACTTTCAGCATTATATATACTCAATATTGGTTTTGTGGACAACAATAGCATATATAATTTTAGCCCTCAGTGCCTTGTATTTGTAGTTTGAATATAATTGATGCTCCTTTAAAACAGTTACAATCACTAAGCCTGATATATATTGTATTATATAATCTTGAATATTTGTATTTAAAATGAACCTTTATTTGTGTTAATTTGTTCTTTTACAATTCAAATCATGATTTTGTTATTTTTCACAATTACTAAATTCCATTTGAAGACATTTAAATACGGCATTCGTGGATTATAATAGTTAGTTGGTCATCACCCAACTGTTTATTATTTGTTTTACAAAGCATGAAGTTTGTGTTTTTGTGACACTGTGACTAATATTTGTTATGGTAAATACAGTATGCTCATCTGTTTTCTGTTGTTCTTTTTTAATAGATGGAGGGGTTGGTGCCATGTTTTAATTGAAACAGAGTGGCTTCTTGAGTAGGACGGGGTTGTAATTAGAGCTTCTGTCCTCTGCGGAGCTCATATTTTGAGCGTGGGCACAAGAACACACTCATCCAAACAGACACATGACACTCTGTATCAGATTCAGCAAAAGCGCTGAATACGTGGTTTTGTTAAATGAGAGGAGATTGTTTTCCCATAAACAGTTAAAAAGTAAACACAGTCAGCATATAAAACTGAGCTGTCCTCCTTGCTGTTATTTAACTTTAAACTGTTGTCGAACAGCCAGGAGAGGAGTAACAATCCTCTTCATCATCCATAAAGCCAAGGCGCGAACTGCTAGCTTCAGGTTACTGCTAGCCTGTTTGAACTCACAAGAAAGAGAAGTGGATAAGCAGGAACTTTCACATGGGCGTCAATAGGCCAACGACAGCAATGTCAGAACATGGGAGTCCTCAATAGTTCCAAACAATTTGACTGAGGGAATGGGGATGGGAATGTATGTTTTTTACATTTAAGGTCAGTTGACAGGTAGGAAGCTACAGTTGACATTTTAATGATGGTTATTTTACAAGCACATTTGAATCAAATTAAAGGTGCAGCGATCTTCTAATCTCCTGATGTAATGCAGTATTTGTCAAAATCACCGTATTTCTCCGCTCCATCCACAAGATGTCCCCACTGACAGCATGTTGAAAAAAACAGTCCGGTCTCAATACACAGCCTTGAGTCTGAATTTCAGCAGGTAAATACTGTGGCTCGGGCCGAGCCACCAAAGCAGGGTACACTCCCCCCACATCCAGGGGGCGATCATACTCATGCGCAGATCAGACAGAGGGGGGAGGGGGAGTCATAGGTTGCGTTGCGTGTGCAGTTAGCTTAAGAGAGAGATACTTTGTAGTAGCAATGGCTGAAAAACAGCCCAAAAGAAAAAGGTCAGAGGAGTGAAAAGTGAAAAAGAAGGAGTATGACCATGAAAGAGCGAAGACCCGGGTCAACATTGGTGTTGATTTCCAATGTCGGAGGGAACGCCGTGAACTGAAAGACCTGAAAATGGACGAGGATGTCGCCGTCTTTCTGCTGGATAGGTAAGCAACATTAGTTTTGTGGTGCTTCACATAACAGTAACAGCCGTCGGGCATTCATCTTATTGTCTAATCTGCCAGAAAGTACTGTTGTTGTGATGTTATCAATATTGTCAGTCGAGTTGTCTGATGAGTTGGGGTTACCTTAGCTACGTTGGTCAGTTACGCAGTTTCTATGGCCGTTTCCATGACGATGCATGTCCATCAGCTTTTGGGGGTGGAGCCAGGGCTGAGGTATGAAGGGAGAGGCGGGTCTAAATTTGTTTATCAACAACCTCTCCACTCGTTTTCTCCCACATCGCTGACTACACCTTTAACAATGTAATTTAAAGCACAATAGCTCATCGATTTTAAACAAAATATTAATTTCAATGCGGTCACTGGTGTACTTCTTGTTGTATCTTACATGCTTGACGAAAACTCTTTTGCATTAGGCCTGTGTGGTTAATGTGAAAACAACAGGGGTGAATAAAATGTTTTTCAGAAATCATGTAAGCCATTTATTTATTTTCATTTTATATAAGAAAGTACTGATAAGTAGTCGATTCAGTAGCATTATCACAATAATAATGTTCCAACACAAGCACATAGAATATGTACCATGTTTTCATTCCAATTATGAGCTGATTAACCCAGAGTAGCCAAAGATCATCCAACCTTCAAGTAGGAAGTTAGACTTGAAGAACATGTGATGCTCTTTCTTGCAATCTTAGCAGTTGCCCATGTGAGCAATGAGATCTTAAAGTTGAAGAAGCTCCAACAGAGCATCTCAGACTGACTGAGAGAAGAGCAGGATCAGAGGTACTCAGTATGAGGAATTATATGCACTTAGGGGTGCTCAACATGTCTCCTCCACATGATGAAGCAGTCCTGTGAACTACACAAAAGTCTCTCAGCATCAAGGGGCCTAAAAAGGTTTGATCCTCAGCTCCCTGAACAGAGTGTGACATCTTACCATTGTTTCATCGATAGTTTTAGCTCATTGGCTCATGGTAGAATGTCCACTTCAGAGCAAAGTGAATGCAGAGCTGTTTGGAAACAGCAGCACCTAAAGAGTCTTAAAGTCTAATATAGAGAGGATATACTGCTCAATCAGGGAACTGATAAGGAATAATGAAAATGTTTTTTGTGCATTAATGATTGTGAACATACTCTAGCAGTCATCAAAATTAGACACACAAACTTAAGTTATTGCAATATTTGTCCTCTTTATGTAAACAAATGCCCCTTCCCTGTACATTATCACGAAAAACACATTTCGAATCAATTATTACTTATTTTCTAATGAAAAAAAAACTGAAACAGAAACACTATACAATACAGTTTTAAGCTGTTAACCAAGTCCCTTGAGTTAGGTTCAGACCTTTATCTTTTTTCCTTTACAAAATCTCTTAAGCCATAATTCTAGAGATGATCTGTTTCAATACTGAGCAAACTCTTAGTTATCAAAGACAGACCATGAAGTTAACCATTCCTCTTCTGCTCCAAAATCCCCTATACATGCCATTACATTTTTGTACAGCATAATCCTTTTTCTTCTTCAATTCATTCTTCATTTTTCCACACTTCCTACATTGCAGTT
This sequence comes from Scarus forsteni, assembly GCA_036419115.1. Lineage (NCBI taxonomy): Eukaryota > Metazoa > Chordata > Actinopteri > Labriformes > Labridae > Scarus > Scarus forsteni. The sequence goes on from JAZDUH010000135.1 coordinate 10,362,589, forward strand.
TTAGTTGTCTAGTAAGTGACTTTTCATCACTGCCATGATGTTCAAGACCTAAAGAGGTCAATGTAGTCTGTCAGTGCACCTGTGGTTCAGAGCAGGCACAGAGCAAATAAGGACTTAAAACTCCGTCACAGCAAGCATTTCAACCCAATAAAAGTCTGCATGTTTGCCTGTCAACATCAGTCGGTCTTAAAGCACGAACACTTTAAGGGCAGCGGAGCTTTTTGCTCTGGGATATTTGTCAGCTGAGTCATATTAACAGCAGAATTCGACACAACCTGACCTAAAACATCACTCTCTCTCTCTTAGGTGCACAGTCTGTGGCATAGCAAATTTGACCGCTTATGTGTGCCTCCAGCAGTATGTTCCTCCTTTTGGGGGGGGAAAACTTGCATGCTGAGAAACTTGGCGATATGTAAAATAGAAAACGGTTAGAAGGCCAAAAAAAAGGGGTAAACAGAAAGAGGGAGGAAGACAGAGGCGAGCGACAAAAACAAACATGGTGACAGCAAAATGAAATAGAAAAAAACTTAAGGTTGAGATGTCAGCAACATAAGTGTGTCCTATCCCATCTGCAGAAGGAAAGATGAATGACGGAGACTAAATGAAATGCCACTCTGGGTAATGGGAAAGAGCCAGCATCAGGAAAGCAGGTCACTTGAATTGCAGGGGATGTTCTTGAATGGCTTTGCCCTCGGGCCTTGTGTGTTCAAGCCTCCTCCTGACGACTCGATAATATTGCTCTAACACACACACACACACAAAAACACACACACACAATCAGGCACACGGTAGCTGCTGCAGGTGACTTGCAGGTTAAAAGCCAGTGAGGTACAGTCGCAGTGGTGTTATAACTCACAAAATAATTAAGAAACTAAACAAATTAAAATGATTGATATTACTGTGACAAGAAACAATATTTTACCCAGCTGAGGGCCATGGCTGTCATATTAACCTTTAGAGGATAAGCAGAGATGTGCCTTTGTTGCTATAAAACAATCAATGTCAGGGCCAGGACAGAATAATTGATCAATTAAGGCCATTTCTTAAATATTTTTTTTTAACAATTCCAGCCTGCGATCCTGGTTAATATCTCTCCCTAAACTGTCATGGAGCTGCATACCCTCTGCCACAGCTGCCATAATGCTCTAATGAGGACAATCTAGTGTATTAAAGGATAACTTCGGTTCCTGCAGCTTTTACATTGTTTATAGAATGAAGAACAACAATATACTCACCCAGAAGGCTTTCCTGATGCAAACGGTGCTTCGGGAGATATTTAGATCCAAAATCGAGCAGCGGACACCGATATAATGTAGCCTGTAGGGCATAGATCGCCGCTCCTAAAAACTGCATTAATCGTCCAAAAACTCATGTTTTTCACCAATATTCCCATCTGCAGAAGGAAAGATGGTTTTACTTGGTGACTAAATGAAATGCCACTTGGGTAATGGGTGAGCCAGCATCAGGAAAGCAGGTCACTTGAATTGCAGGATGTTCTTGAATGGCTTTGTTCTCGGCCTGTGTGTTCAAGCCCTGACGACTACACATGTTTCTAACACACACACACACACAAAAACACACACACACAACTCTTCATCCCAGTGAGGTACAGTCGCAGTGGTGTTATAACTCACAAAATAATTAAGAAACTAAACAAATTAAAATGATTGATATTACTGTGACAAGAAACAATATTTTACCCAGCCTGTGTGGAGAGACACAGGCTGTCATATTAACCTTTAGAGGATAAGCAGAGATGGAATATTGGTGAAAAACATGAGTTTTTGGACAATTAATGCAGTTTTAGGAGCAGCGATCTATGCCCTACAGGCTACCATTATATCGGTGTCCGCTGCTCGATTTTAAGGATCTAAATATTTTTTTTTAACACCAGCTTTGCATCAGGAAAGCCTTCTGGGTGAGTATATTGTTGTTCTTCATTCTAGAAACAATGTAAAAGCTGCAGGAACCGAAGTTATCCTTTAATATTTCCAGGAATGTTGGTCATAGCACAAGGAAGATGTGGTTCGACTTTGATGGTGAAAAAGGGAAAGGAGAAGGACGTGGATTGAGTAATTTTTGAAGGATTTGTTACATTGTGTGAGCTGGTGCAGATTTCCACATTTTCAGTAACAACTCCTCAGTGGATTTTAATCACATATCTAAGGAATGCTGGTTGTGGCACAAGGGACAAGTGATTGGATTTTGTTGGTGATTTGAATCTATAATTCACCAGACAATGTTGGAAATACTTTGGCAAATGTCTGTGTTCTTGGAGTGCCTCTAGTTAGACACAGGATCTGTTTAAAAGCATTTGTTTTATGAATAAAAATAAGAGAGAAAGGGCATTAAAACAAACATAATTTTGATTAGTGACAATTAATTTAAAGCCAACTGACTCGCAACACTGTTGCTCCCCAAAAACAGCCAATCTGCATTCATTCAAAATGCAATGTTCAACTCTTTTTTTTTAAAAAGTAAGATAGGCTACTCAAGAAACAAGACAAGTAAGAAAATGATTTTTTAGTGGGATTTTGGTATAACAATATTCAAACAAAGTCAGCTTTTTCAAAAAATATTTTAGGGCTGTCTGGCTTTTACCGATGGCGGAGAGACAGTGGACAGACTTGGAAAGGACGGGTAGAGAGCTGGGGAATAGACACAGCAAATGGGCCTCAGGTCAGAATTTAACCCAGGCTGCCTGCATGTGACCTCGGTTACAGCCCCATCTGCCATATCAGTTCCCCAGAAATTAAGGGAAAGCTTGATTTTCCAGATATCGTTCTCAGTCTTATGATTATTTAAAAACAGATAAAAATGGATGTGTCACAAGCCCAGCATTGACATACATTTGTGCCCTGAGTTGTATGTTCACTTACTTTCTTACAAAGCTAGGTCGTGACCCCTTTCTTGAAGGGACAATTTAATGCACAAAAACAGAGCAGGTACCATAGCCATGCTGGTGTTGATCATTATGGAGGTGATGATGTCCCCTATGTGCATTTCCTCTCTCCTTCTTACCTCCTTGGCTCTTTAATGCCTCATTCTCTGACCTCTCCTTTTTGAGCTCTGCCTTCATCCCCCTCCCTCCTCCCTACCCCCCTTTCTGTCCCTCTGACCTGGATTATAGTTTTTTTTCGGCTCCATGAGCCAAACAATACGTGCTGGCGTATTAGCATGCTGCTCAAAAATCCAGCTCTGGCCCCTCCCCTCCATGTCTGACCCTCTTCTTCTCTTCCCCGTGGCCTGAGCCCTCCATCTTATTCTCTCTGACACTCACGTCTGCCTCGCGGTCACTCTCCATTTCCGCTGCCTCCATCTTTTTTACTCTCTCTTGTCTTATATTCCCCTTTGTTTCTTTAACCCTCATTTGCTTCCCTTGGCCCCTGCCAAATCTCCCAATATTCCCTCCTCTCCCTTCTCTCTCTGTCTTCACTCCTTCTTCGTCCCCGCTCCATCAACCCACACTTCACTGCCTGCTGTTGGAGAGCCGGGGACGGAGAAGGGGGGAGCAGCACGCTTCATTTAATGACAATAATTAATTCTCCTTCTCCCGATCTTAATGAGCCAAATCAGTCACAAGCCTGAGAAGGGAGAGAGAGGAGAGAGAAAGAGAGAGGAAGAGAAACGAGGGAGTGACGTGATTAGACAAGTGCCTCTCGTCCTTAATGCCCGTAAACACCACTCTGACAGCCACCCGCGGCTCAGCTTCACTCAAACTTTTACATGTGCTTACCTGGTGATCACACCTCTCTCTCAGACTTGACAGTCAAATTTGAATGATGATACTTCAACTGGATTTCAAGGAGAGTAAAAGTTTTCTATTTTTCAGCCTACAAAACACTCAAGCTTGATTCTTGTTTTCCAGGTGTCAAGATATGTCACTGTCTGTTCTGCAGCTATTTAAAGCTAACACTTCAATAATTGCAATCAAAAGTCCAGTTTATTACTAATTTTCTGTTGAGCTTTGGCCTCCTTCGATGAAGAGTTTTAGATAACGAAAGGATCTTTGATTATCTCCTGATTATAAAGGGACTTGTCAAGGTAATCACTTGAATTTGCAGGTACAACTTAGCAAGTGGCTCTTTAAGAGAGACTAACAAAGCAATCTTGCTGTCATTCCTGTGTGGGTAATTTATGACATCTGGATGTATGGCTGGATGGAGATATTTTATGTTTTTATTAATGCTGTCAGTAGATTTAAAAAATGAGTGGTTAATTAATTATGACCTGTAATTAATTTAATAAATCTCTTTTTTAATCTCACTAAAATTAGCTGAAAAAAGCCTCAACTTGAAGTATTTTCATTGAAATTCATTAGATTATTGAGGCAGATCAACGGATTGTTCCCCACCCCACAAAAGCTCAAGCACAAAAAGCCCAATGCATAAAAACTCTCCAAATTCAACAGTCCAATCAGGGACAGAGGTGGAGCTGCAGATGAGACGACAACAGGAAGTGAGTGAATGTTTGAAAACAACACCGGCTTGTAAAAATGATCTCCATGGGTGCAGCAATATCTGCAGTTTTATCAGAAATGGACTTGATTTCCTTTAAAAGAGGAGAAAAGAAAGTCACTTCAATCATGTTTTTGCCCTTCTTACAACCGGAAATCACTGCTGGGAAACTGAGAGATGCGGAAATGTTGTGCAAACAACCCTGAGACGTAGTCATGGTTACTCCATAATATCAAATATGCCCTCCTCAGAAGTTTACAGGGAGAACTTGGTGGGTTTTGTCTTCGACGAGATTCATGTCACATGTGGCAGATGATACATCTATGTGGTGTGATTTAATGTATGATAAAACAATGGTCTATGAACTGAAGCACTCATAGTCTGAGCTAACGGCTAACAACAGGATCTAGCTGCAACATCATATTGTGGCTTGATATGGGCTGGTCTGTGAAGACTGTGATGAGCAGACCGATTGTCCAATCACCAGCTGTCTGGTATTTTAAGGTGTTACCCTCTGAAAATACCAAAACAATGAAATCAGATTTAACAAATAGATTAAAAAACACAATTATGTCTGTAATTAAGATCACAATTAACACAATAATGTGGCACCCCTAGTTTTTATATGAAGCATCTTAAAGTGTCTTCTGGCCTTTGGTCAACTATTTTCTTAAATCAAAGTAAATGGAAATTAAATCAAAATACCCTATGAAGGACCTCCCCATCTAAATATAATCTTCAGCACACACCTTATCAGAAATCACTCTCCATTAATAACAATAATATTCCTGTTTCTCCTTCACTCTGCTACTGTTAAACAGCAGTGACAATGACTCTTAACCCAAAAGCTATTTTCAAACCTCAAAGCTATGAATGACTTTCTAGGTCAAAATCAAACATTGATAGCCTGGAGCACTGCAGTCTTTGTACGAACCGAACCAGATTGTATTACCGGGGTTAATTTGATGTAGCCAATAGCTCAGAGACATTAAAATGGAGTTTGTGTCATTTATGATCAGAGGGAAACCCTGACTGCAGGTCACAACTATTGTGCTGATGCGTGGCTTTAACACAAAGTGAACAGTTTTGCATAAAAATTAGCTGCCAAGCAATTAACATGAAGGCCAAGCTTTAAACAGCCTTCAGTGTTGTAAAATTAAAGCTTTGTGACGATGCACAAGGATTTGCAGAAATAAGGTCAGTTTAGAACAACTTCAGAATAATAACATAGAAAACCCCCTCATCAAATGACAAGGAACGTGTTTTTTATTTCTATGGAGTGAGGTTGGTGAACTATCCTTTTTAAAACCACACAAGATTATTACTTAGCATGAAGGTGTCACTTTTCTATCGGGTAAACTGCAACCTTGGTGATCAACTGTGGTGTTGGTAGCAATGCTTTTCGTGGTTAAGACTGCATCGAGAAGGTCCAAGAGCTACAAGTTAGAGAGATACTGACAGGAAGAGCAGGATCTCTGTCTGAGTTTGTTAGCTTGAATATGATGCTAACATATAATGGAAATTGCCATTTAAAAACTAAATGATGTTGCACCGTTTGACTTTGACATTAGCTACTGAGAAACAATCTGTTTCCCTTAAAACTAAAATGGTGATCTAATTACATGACAGATCAATTTAAGATTTTTTGAAAGAAGCACAGGCCAGTTTATGAGCATCTTAGTTAAGAAACTTGTCATGTCCTCTTTTTTCTTTTTTAGTTATTTAGTGGTGGTTTGCAAGCAGCTTTCAGGAATTAAAATTAATGTCTGGCAGTTAAACAATATTACAACAATCCCTCCATTTACCACATGTCCCTTTCAGAGTCTCAGGGGACTTGAGCTAAACCCAGCTGATGATGGTCAAGAGGTGGCGTACACCTTGGATCCATCACCGGCCAATCACAGGGTAGACATGTCAAGACAGATAACAATACACCAACACACATCTAGGAGCATTTTATAGACACCAATTAACCATTGATCATGTTGAAACATGCAAAACCTACACAGCAGGAGTCAAACCAGTGTCGCATGCTTCAAACACTAACCTGCTGCACCTTCATACAGCCACTTATTATAGAAACATGCCAGGAGATTTTAGGATCCTTTTGCATTTCTAATATCAAGTTCACCATTTTTTGGACTTTTCAAGACTAAAGTAAAGTAAGGAAAATGGAATAACACAATTAGTATTGCATGTAATCCTTTCTTTTCTACAACACAATAAAATTCACTATAAATGCACTATAAAATGCACTTTTGAACAATACTATTTTACAAAGAAACAAAAATTTAGAATATTAATTATTCATCTAAAACAGCATATTGAGACACACTGGTCCCCAAACAAGCAAAAAAATAGATGCAGACGTGGAAAAGCACATGCATGCATAATGACTGAGAATGAAGGTTACACTGCTGATCTTTTCTAAGGCAGTCACTGAAATAACACAAAACCATTGTATAGGGGCTTTATTAATCAAACTGCTGATAAACCTCCAGGGAGAAAAAAGACTTTGTAAGACTTCTAATGGCCTTTTTTAAAAAAAAAAAAACAAATCTCAATTTTAAGACCATGTAGGAGTTTTTACAAGTACATGAACTGGAACAAAAGATGGTAGATATCAGCTTTACATTCAAAGTAACATGAAATCCTTGAGCTTTTCATTACACATAAATAAAGGATGGTTAAACACTTCAAATGAATTTCCTGTCACTACCTAAGACCTCTGCCTTATTACACTGAGCAGAAACCTCTTTGGAAATACAGCATATCAAGGTGAACAGCAATAGTTTCCCAACAGATTTGTCCTACAAAATGTCCTGGATGGCCCCTAAATCTTGCTCGGATATGATTACTGCAATACAGAAAATGAGAGAAGTAAATCTAAGAGCCAATAAGTGTTTTAATGTGATGACATATATTCTACATTATTGCAAGTGAGTTTTATAACACTGCAATTAATTATTTAGCAGCTTCAAGCAATGTGTGCCCAGAGCATTCATTTAATTATAACAAATATATAAGTAGACACTTTTATCTGTTAAATACGTTGTGCTCTGTTAAAACCAATTAGTCTGTGCTTTACAATGCTGATTAATGTTTAATGAACTTGAGCCAGAGATTTAAAAAAAAATGTTTGGATTTTCCTTTCTTAGCCAAACGTGAAATGTATGTGGATGTGTGATATCAAAAACAGCAATACTTACTGATATAAAAAAAGTATCTGTGTTGTACATCATAATGCTACATGTGTTTGGTATTGCACATTTTCAGGAGCTACAGCAGCTAGTAATTAATTACACCAATTAGCAGAATTTACGATGACAATGAATTTTAAATAATCTAAGGAACCTTATTTTCATTCAGTGACATTTAAAAATCAAGCAGATGTCCAACTGCAAAAAGCTGCAGTACCTCGAGTGTCCACTTGAGGCTGGCTGCAAAAGCTCTACAGTTACGTACAACCCTGTTGAAAAAATAGTTTTTTTTACAGCATTGCTAAAAGCCTTCGTAGCCTTATTCAAAAAAATGGTCAGTTTTTTAATGTAGTTTCTTTTTGGAAGAAAAAAGGAAAAGACAATATATTGTGGCTGACCTTACTTTTGTTTTTTTTCAGGATGCTTTTTCTTAGTTTGATCAGGGTTTTGAACAAAAGATACCCCATCAGCTACAAGCCAGCAGATAACTGCAAGGCTTGTATCCATGTTTGTAAGTAGCTTCTGATGACAACCCCGAGATTCTTATAAACACATGAGTAACAAAAAATCCCTCAAAGCTCACACATGATCACTGATGTCTCAACGCTGTACTATATGTGGTGCTAGTATCCCCAGTCTAACTGGTCATGTGTATTGACATGTCAGCTTGTCCTCACAGCTTGAACTCCAGGCTTCTGAAGATCACAGCGACAGTCCATCGATTTAAGGATAAAGATCTGTCGTGCTCACAAACATGCTGTGTTACAATAAGCTGTAGTGTCCTCTTTATACTTAACACCCTGAAGTAATCTGACAGGAAGGATGTGGGGGAAAAAAATCTTACTCAATCTGTGTATTTAGGCCTCAAAGATGACAGCATTAGAATGATGTAGCAAGACATCGAGATATTAATATAAAGTATAATATATCAAAGGGAATATTGTATTTGTGTTTATATAAGTAGGCCTATACATTGTGGTGTTTAAAAACAGATGTGAGGGCTAAGGCTCTGTAAAAGGCTCTGCTGTTAGCAACAAAATCACTGACATGCATGCTTACTGACCACAAAGGATTCTGTTGTAAATGTAAAGTCTGAACACATAACAGTAATTTCAACCAATGTTAATGTGTTAAAATGTATTTTAATATGTGACAAAACTGTGCTTTGACAACAAAAATGTTGTATATTTATGATTAGCACATTCTGACATCAGGCTTCAGCAGTTTTATTCGTTCAGCTATGTGGTGTATGTTTGGAAAGGTTGATGAAACTTGTGAGTCACTCCAACTAACTTTTTTTCAAATGTTGCTGAAGCATTTGTGCTATCTAGAGAGTTCTCTTTCTGCGTTAAAGACATGACTAAATATCAAAAAGTTTTGAAGTCGAATGTCATTATTTAAATTAACTAAGATTTTGTCAATTTAGGTGACCTTAAAGCACTGAGATACACCTTAAGTCTGTAATATCAAAGCCTCGAGGTTCAATTACTGTCAACAGGAAGGAGCTTTTTATCCCATTTTCACAAAGGCACCCCAGTTGTTTAAATCGACACACCAGATAGACAGTCCCATACAACATATAATAAATTCCACTGGTTCATCCATTCAGCAGCCCAAAACCAGCATTTGGGACAGACAAACCTTTCAAAAACATACCAAAAGGTGACTGGTTATGTGAATCATATTCATTGCCAGCCAATCAGAAGCAAATAGAAGTGCACTGTCACCAAAGTGTTCAATACACAAGGGCAAGTACAATCTGAGTACTTGTTGTACCCCATTCGCTTGATGAAGGAATGTTATAAAGTTCTGATAAATTAACCTCCTTAACAACCAGCATCCATGCTAATCTCAAGACGCCATAGTGGACAGGCTTGTAGTTTGTCCCCTGGTGTCATTAACTCTCTCCCCTTTCTCCTCAAAGGATGCTAATTGGGCAATGTCTCTGCATTTCCAAGGTCACCAGCTGCCTGATTTCAGAAGCATATACTTCTAAAGGTAGGCCTTGCTAGAATGGCACAATAAATCAACAGTTCTCAGCAAAAAAAGCCAGTTGGCTTCCTTGTACAGTGCATGAGGCTAAAAGAAAGCAGAAGATTACGACTGGGCAAGATACATTTCCCCTTGTGCCCTGTAAATCTTATCATTGCTTTTTTAATTTAAAATTCAAATTATAACAAAATGTACAAGAAAAGAATGAGATGCTTGGCAATTAAACCTAAACAATGACAAAAAGTGTATATTATGAGAAAAGAATCTATCCTGAAATTTTTATACAACATTTTACCCTTCTTTTTTTTTGACATTTTGACCTCCCAAAGTATTTACAAAATATAAGTTATGACACCAACCCCCCTTTTTACTCTATAGCGAGAGGAACTGTCCACCACATTTTAAAGGTACATACAGATATATAGTGAAGTCCCATATTGTAGCTTTAATTAACAGATAGGCTGCAAATGATTTGGTGTAATTCAGACAGTGTAAAGAAAGGTAATTTTTGATTTGACAATGAATGAAATCCTAATATTTTGCTTCTAGGACTGACCTGACTTTTGGTCATCAGCAACCAGACCACAGTCACAATCATTGAAATATCCTTTGATCAATTTCTGATGGTCATTTTGATCTCCAGGTCATCCTGTTCATGTCAACATGCTGCCAGATTGAGATGCTGCTATGTGAGTGGACAGCTATTAATACAAACAAGGTGTACCTAATAAAATGGCCTGTGAATGACGATTATCCATTACGTTGAGATTAGTTCATAGTTGTATTTTACCATGTAGCGCTACCTCACTATAACTGCGTCAACTTCTGTGCAATCCACAACATTTAAATCTAAAGTTTTTGTCATTGAAACTTTGTTTTCAAGTGTCATGTGGCTAAATTAAGGTTAAATAAAAGTCAAATCAATGTAATTAGCCAGCCTGTCCGGCCTAATGCTACAAATAATAGAAGGGGGATTGACAGATGGATTAGAGCTTTAAACAGACAGAGATTATTCCTCTGAGCAACTCTGTTCCAAGGAGAGGAAAGGAGACGAGAAGAGAGGAGATCCAAGTCCCAACAGATCCTCGTTCACCCTTCGGCTGTTTTCATGAGGGGGGTGCTGAGCAGGGAGAAGGAGGGTGGGGGGTGTAAGTAAGGGTTGACTGCAGTATTACATCACTGCATTCACTGCCATACCTTATTGCCTCTTTACTGACATTTCCAACCATGAAGCGAGGTACCCACGGTCAGAAAATAATGTGTCACTGCCGCAGCTGACCCATTACGATGCTTGAAAGGCAGTGATTATGTCGGAGAGCTAGCGAGACAAAAACACAGAGGCCCAAACAATAACGGGAGGTCACCTTGATGCAGCTGCCCGCCGGAGACAGTGCTTGAACAAGGAGAAAATGACTCAATTACAACCAGGCACACATTGGACGACCGGGGAGAAGAGGGGGACCGCTACAGAGGGATGCAGACGGGGGAGGAAGAGGAGGAAATAAAAACACAGATGTAGCATTTTTAAACATCCGGCATTTCATTATAAACACGCTGAGCTGCAAGAGAGACAGAATCTACAAACCAGATTACGCTCTACCCAGGACTGAAATGTGAAGGCTGTAAAATATGTTTCATTCGTTTGACCTAAATTCAAGAATAATCTAGAAGACATACTTGAACAGATGTTTGAGTGAATGACGTGCAAATTGTGTGCCAGCTTCAGAGCAATTCACCTTCAAACTAAAATGTCAACACTAGCCAAAAATGATCAACCACTGAATTTGGTGTTTTAAGGGATAGTGTCGGATTTTTGAAGGGCTGGATGGGGTACACATTAGGCACAGTGAAAGATCAGTTCTGCTCCTGTACAGTAAAAGCTGGCATGGAAACTAGGGCTGAAAAAAATGCATGAGTTGTCTGGGAATGTTGGTCAGGGTATAAAGAAAAAGTAACTATTTTTTGTGGGAATCAAAATCCTGGTGTGGAGATATGGCAGTTTTCAAAATTTTTGTCAATGACAAGTTCTCAACAGGTTTTGATTATGTTTTTAGGGGATGTAGGTTGCATGACCATTTTTGGAGATTTTGGTAGTTGAATCTGATCGTAGATGCAGTAAAGTTTTTAAGGGATTCTCAAGAGTGTTAGATAGAGCAGTTTTTTTTCCCATTTTTGACACTAACTTGCTCAATGCTGTTAGAAATGACATGGTGGAGGATTGTGCTTTCAGAGTTCTTCTTGTTCAAGAAACATTTGTGGCACATATTGACATTGTGCAGATGTTTTTAATAGGAATGTCTGTGTAACAAATGCCATTTGACCCACATGGATGTGACATAACTATAAGCTTAAAAGTGCAAAAGAATAACTTTTGATTTGTTTCACATTAAAAATCAAATAATTTTTTTTTTTTTGAACAGTTTCATCCATCTTCTATCTGATGAATTCATTTCCTTTATGGGAACAGTTAATTTCTCATTGCAATATTAAACTTTTTTAACAGTGGCCTTCATACATTTTTACCATTTTCCCCCAAACCCAGCCATCGTGATGCAGAAGCTCTCCCACTCCTCCTCCTCTTGCAGCTCAACGAGGGTGACATCTGACAGCTGTCAGACTTGACTGACAGCATTGTCTCATACAATGCCTGTGGCAATATATTTATACCTACAGAGGCAAATAAGGATTTTTACCACACTCAGACCACAGTGAACACTGCGTCAATACAGTTTAGGAGGATCAAGGAATTGACTTATAAAAATGGAAAAAATAATGGTCACATAGGGCAACAGTATCAATAGCTGGTTTGTTGAACATTTCTCTGTAGAATTTTATCATGCAGCATGAAGCTGTACTATAACAGAGAAGATACTGCAGAGTACTCAGAGTTGAGGAGAATAACAAATCCATATCTTCATTTCAAATAGGAGAGATTGCTGTGATACATCATTCATATGCCTTACAAAACAATATTGATTCTGCACAGTATCAAACCAAGCAAACAGAACAAGCTTAGTATGCCAGTTTAAGGCAGGCTACAGTTTGTTTGAGTTTTTTTCACTGTTTGTGCACCTCTAAAAGACTTCCACAACCCCCCAAAAAACAACCTTTCCAAATTGTTAGACCTACATTAAATAGAGAAGATAATAGTTTTGTTTTCTGACAAAATACCAAAGTTGATTATGAATGGTTGGTCCAAACTGCATGGATTCTCTTCAATGTGAAACTTTTCAGCTCTGTCATAGGATGAGTAATTTAAAACAAACAAAACAGATTTACGTCCTACCAAAAAGCTTTCAAAATGTGAATCTGACAAAAGTCCTACAAGCACAGGAGCTCTGAAAGTCATGCAGGAAACTTTTAAAGGTAGCAAAGCCTTCAGAGAGGAGACTTCACAAAGCTTGATGTGACCACCTTCTTGGCCAAGTGTTGTCCGCGCCTGTGGTAACCCGAGGGTGCTGAGGTCAAGGCTCACTAAGCTGTCAAACATTTAAGGTGACTCACAGCAACAATCTGACTTCTACTTTGAAGCATCAGTCTGAAAAACCAAGAACAGTTTATATTTGGATACAAGCTGGCAAGAGATTTGACCCTTGAACGGTCCAGCGCCCAAGCCCTCCCACTCTGCTTTGTCAACATAAATGCATGTGCCTGCAATCCTAACATGTTCTTTTCTACATGGATATGAAACCTATTCTGTAACTGGGCTGCAGTTTATGACTAAGCCCTTTGTAACATAACCAAAATTTAAAATTCAGACAAGCCGACTAGTCATATGTTCTAAGAATAGAGCTTAGGTTTACTGGTACAGGCATACACAGAGTTACAATGTCAAGCAGAACACAAATTCAAACTAATCAAATCGGCTAATGACAGCAGTGTTTTTAGCATTCAGTGCTCCTCTTACTCTGACTGTGGCTTCCACTGACTTCATACAACAACTTTATCTTTTTATACTTTATTAATGCATGAGTATACAGCTATACTGGTTTAGATCAAGGTAGTAGAGCATTGAAGCAGTAAGGTATTGATAAAAACATCAATGGTTACAGTGTTCCCCACACATAGACAGCACTTTGGCAGGGATCCAGGTACATTTACCACAAACATAAGCAAAAACAGTCATTTTTCCTTGTTTCAATTTAATTTGCACTCCTGCTTTCAGGGTTGATGACTGAAACACACCTTTAAGCATTTGCACATGCAGTTCATCTGTTGTAATTAAAGTTTATTAAAGATAATGGAGCTTTAATGATGTAAATGCAGAAATAAAAAGTTACCTAAGTGTAGTTACATTCCCATAAAAAGAATCTCATTTTCACTTGAGATTTAACATAGAGGAAGCTGTTTGCAAACCATACATCCATATTGCAATATTAAACTTTTTAACAGTGGCCTTCATACATTTTACCATTTTCCCCAAACCCAGCCATCGCGGATGCAGACAACCATTCACACACACACACTCATACCTAAGGGCAATTTAGAGTCACCAATTAACCTAATGAGCATGTTTTTGGTCTGTGGGAGGAAGCTGGAGTGCCGGAGAGGATTTTACCACACTCAGACCACAGTGAACACGGCCAATACAGTTTAGAAGGATTGCTGTGCAGGAATTGACTTATAAACCATACAGTGTATGAAAATACATCTTTCATTATGCAGCAGATGGTGTAAAAAGAGACTTTAACATTTTGCGATAACTATGTTAAACCTTTGAGATAGAATGTATTGCAGGGTTTCGGCAGCAAAATTATATATTAGATACAGAAAAAAAAGACTATTCAAAATGGCTGGATAAAAAGAAAGTGAATCAATTACAGTGGAGCTAAAATGTACAGATGCGGGAGTAGAGGAGGCATATGAAAATAATATTAAAAAAAACAATAAGGATGATTGCATTAGAAAAGAGGAAAGCCACACAGTGAATTCCCTTGCTGAAGCCACATATTTCCCCCAAAACTATCAACTATCAGTCTGACAAATTAGCTCCTGACAGTCTCCCAGAAGAGCAAGAAAGCATGTAGGCTGATATATAAAGCTTTTCCTGTGCCTGCGGCCGGCCGAGCCTCTTCAGAAACCAGTGTTTTCCTCTGTGGCTGCACACAAACACACATCAGAACATGTATGCATGTTCACACACATAAATATGAGTTATTTATCAGCTCAGAGGCCTGGGTATGAGAGAACAGTGAAACGTGTGTTTATCAGGTTAAGGGATAGAGAGGACAGCAGGACTGAGGCTATTCAGGGGTGGACAATGAGTGATGGGGCAGTGTTAGCCCAGCATGTGCGGACTCACGTCCCTGCATGTGCAAGTGAGGCCCTGTGATTTTCCTGACACTTCCTCACATCAGTCTGAAAAACCAAGAACAGTTTATATTTGGATACAAGCTGTGCAGCAAGCAGTTACCAGTAAGAATTTTTTTCATTTTTTGCATTTAAAAAGGCTGGGTAGATCAATGTGAAAATTCTCTGGGTGGGAAGTGCACCCCAAGTTAAATGAATGTTTTAACAGGTGCTAAAAATTATAATGAATGGGAGATCATTTTCGAGGACAAAGATGATTCCTAGTTTCTTCAATAGTTACCAAATCCATTGTCACAGCAATAGCCTCATTTTTTTTAACAACAAAATATAGAAAGAGCTTGCATAACAATAAAGGGTTATAATGTTTTAATATCCAGATATTAAAAATAGAACTCTATTTTCAAACAGGAAATGATGCAAAGACATATTTTATTACATGGCTATGCTTATGCTGATGTTAAATAAACTGATCATATGGCTTGTGCTGTGGAAATATAGAAACATTAAGGATACTTATTTCTCAGGATACATTTTTTAGCTTCATATTAATTGATTTTGTCTTCTGATTCTAATCAGAGAACTTTTTGCTCAGTATTCTATCATCATCATTTTAAATGTAAGTTTTCATGTTTGTGTTAATATTTAGCAGATTGCTGTACATAAAAGTAACTGCGTGACATCTCTGTTATGTAGATTTGACTATGAACACAATGTTTCTTTAACATTTGCAGAGGAAAAAAAAGTTTGGTGGTATATATCATTTTTGGAGTGAAACTTAAAATCATGAATATGATCTACATCAACCAGCCTTTTTTCTCTTAGAGTATCTTCATTCTGATCCCATAAGCCTTCCTACGCTGTGACAAACTTGTTAAACACCCATTTTATTGCTTTTATATTGTTGTGTAAATTTGGTGATGTTTTTACCTGCTTTGTTCTGTGTTTGATTACATAAACCATTTGTTTGGAGCAGAAAGAAAGTTCTGTAAAAAATTCAACCTAACATAAAACATTTTAATAACTACAAATGCTCAAAGACTCAATGTTTACAAAATGTGTAAACAACTTTCTGTGTCTGTCCCTATCACCACCAGAATCTAATCAGTTGGTCAGGATTGACCAACATTCCCTGAAATTTAATCAAAATCTGCAGAGAACTTTTTGACTTATCTTTCTCAAAGATAACCTGACACACCAGATGGACTGTTTAATATATTTCACAAATCCATCTGGGATAAGTCCTCAAAAAGTGTTTGAGAATGGACAGAGCCTTTCAAAAGCATATCCTGCAGGTGATTGGATGATTGTTCTGGCAATGAGATAACAGAAGGCAGCACAAAAGGACAGAATGTGAACCACTTCACAAAACAAATCATCAGCAAAACATGTTAGAAGTGGAGCATTTTTTTCTACAGATAAGTTTGTAGTGTTGGTATTTGTTCTTCATTCAATAAAGAAATGTTGTCCAGCTTTGATAAAACTGTTACTGAAGCAGACACCTGCGGACACTGATGTCATACCAATAAAACACTGCGTCTCTAATGTTTTCTACTTGGTTTGAGGAGATCAGTTGATTTCTTCACCAACACACTTTCATATTGATTAACTATTTTCTCTCTCTTTCTGTTTTTTTCCAGAAGGATTAAAAACAAGTTGTTTATGAAGGAGACAACTCCAGTGCTTTGCCTGCTTCTAGTTTAGCCAAAGCTGCTTTGAGTCTGCCTTTTTCATTATGGCACCTATGTCCATGCTTTTCTACAGTCTTAGAGTGCTGGTAATGCCCTTGAATCTTGAGGAAATAAATTTGTTTCCCGAGAGCATTAAAACCATTGTAAGGAGGGATAATAGAAGCAAAAGTCTTTCCTAATTGGGCATTCATTAAACCGTTTAGATAACTTTAAGGGGGTTTAGAGAGTAAACCAAACAGAACCTCTGCTCTGCCAAGTTATGGGAACAAAAATAAAATGCTGGCAAGTAAGGACAGTGTGTCCCCAAAATCTCAAACTGGAACGATGCCCTTGGCTGAATGTCCAAAAATATTATCAGTACCGAGCTATTTAACAGTGGAATGGCATGTTTGGGTTTTGCAGCAGACATTTTAATGCAGTGGCAAATTTGTGAGACTCACATTTCCACTTTGACTCTGATGTTTAATTTGGCTTCTGGAGTCCAACCTTGAGAAATTAGTGTAATGGCAGGGGATAAGTTACAGCCTGCAGATTGCAATTTGAGATTTATATGCTAATTTGAACAGAACAGAGCTTTTAAACTGCATTTTTGATGGATAAAGTATGCCTGCATTCATAGTTTCTCTTCAGCTTCATATTCAGAGGTACTATGTGTGCTGAAGATTTCCATTCTTCTGTTTCCTTAGTTTAGTCAGCCTCTACCCAAAGGTTTCACAGGCTATAATGTCCTGAGCCAGAGTGGAGTTCACAGTGGCCCTAAGCTACAAACGTGGCCCCATTCTGCCAGGAAAACCAATTACTTAGTGTTTCAAAGCCCTCTGAGTGCCCGAAAGGGGCCCATCATTTAACCATGAGACGGTCCCACTTCACTCACTGCGGCCTCTCAGCACTAGGTCATGACAACACACAGATACTCATGTGCAAGCCATCACACCCACACAATATGCTGTACAAAACAAGTCAACTTGATGCTTCTGATGGAACTATATGAGGATATATTTTATCAATCCACAAAATATAAAGGAAGCCAATTCAAATCCTTTAGTCATAATCTGTATATGTCTGTAAACACTGACGTTTTAATCACTGATGCAAAAGTCTTCCATTGTTTATCTTGTGAACAGAAGAGCCAACAACTGCTTGAGTAAAGTCGAGTGGGAGAGCTCAACATAGCAGCTGCTCTGCAAATATTTTACATGGCACCCAGAGGACCTCGGAGTTGAGTGGCAGGACTTTAATACAAATGTCTTTTCAGCAATTTGGTTGTTGTGAGCAAACAATGTGAGGACTTACTACCTCAACAACTTTGTGAAACATAGGAGAGGCCACAGGATAGGACAGTGGATAGAGGAGGACTAAAGGGAAATAGAGGGTAACAACATGCAATAAAGAGGATACAGGTTAGACTTAAGGGAGCATTTTTTTTCTGCTGGGATAAGTTTGTAGTGTTGGTATTTCTGTTCTTCATTCAATAAAAGAAATGTTGTCCAGCTTTGATAAAACAGTTACTGAAGTCACACCCGCGGACACCGATGCTGTACCAATAAAACACTGCGCTCTAATGTTTTCTACTTTGGTTTGGGAAGATCAGTTGATTTCTTCACCAACACACTTATAATATAATAAAGTCTTATAATACATAACGACACGTCGGACTCTTGCATCTGGAAATGCAACATTAAAAGTAGTAGTAGAAGAAGAAGTGGAAAGTGGTCGGATGCTCACAGATGCGAAACAACAAATGAAAAACAAACAAAAATGCATTGCCCGAAAAGGCTCCGCTGTGCCTGCCACAGCTCAACAAGTCAACCCTCCATTGTTAGTGCTGGTAATGTCTTTGGAATCTTGATAGCAAATTTGTTTCCCTATATGCTTTAAAACCATTGTAAGGAGGGATAATAGAAGCAAAAGTCTTTCCTATTGGGCATTCATTAAACCTAGATAACTTTAAGGGGGTTTAGAGAGTAAACCAACAGAACCTCTGCTCTGCCAAGTTATGGGGAACAAAAAATAAATGCTGGCAAGTAAGGACAGTGTGTCCCTCAAATCTCAAACTGGAACGATGCCCCTGGCTGAATGTCCAAAAATATTATCAGTAAATTTAGCTATTTAACAGTGTAATGGCATGTTTGGGTTTTGCAGCAGACATTTAACAGTGGCACATTTCCAGAGACTCTGCATTTCCACTCTTCTTTGGACTTGATGTTTAATTCTGGCTTCTGGGATTCAACCTTTGAGAGAAATTAGTGTAATGGCAGGGATAAGTTACAGCCTGTTCATGATTAATTTCCATTCCAATCACTAAATTCAAGAGTGAAAGACGCTGGACCCGCTTTGTCATCTTTACTCAGTGATTCAAAAACAGTTTGGACACCAGGGCTTTTGTTTTAAATAATCAGTTGAGCACTGGTACTAAAAGAAATACTATGCATTCTTCTGTCTGTTTCCTTAGTTTAGTCAGCCTCTACCCAAAGGTTTCTGGGCTATAATTTCCTGGGCAGAGTGGGACACAGTGGCTCCTTAAGCTACTCCAGTCGTGGCCCCATTCTGCCAGGAAAAAGATGTTAAGGAAGTTGTAATGGCGGACACGAGGCAGAGGCAAGAAAAAGGCTCATTTTCCCATGTCATGACCCCAAAAGCACAGTGTGTAATGCATACTGCTGTGTGACTTTAACAAGGGCAGAGACGTCAGTGAATAGTTGGACATGTGTTTACACATCATGGCATTGTGGGTTGACATTGTTTAAACAGAGAATATGCATTTCACTTTGAAAATCCACAAGAATCAAGAAGGAAAAGCAGAATCAACCATGGCAACTGGTAAAAATACAATATTATCTAGTTCAATCCTTATAAGGGATGAATAAAAGCTTCTTCAACATTTCCATAATGTACAAAAAGGAAGGAAACACCCAGAAAAATAAAAACAAAGACAGAACCACACCCAAATATTTCAGTCTAAAAAGTTGCTGCATTCTCCAATTAATTTTTCAGCAGTCGGACAGTGAGTCAGCTCCAAACAGGGTGACCTCTCGTCACAGAAGATAGGGTGAGCTTTCTACTGCTTGGTTTCTTCTTACGGCCTTCTCAACACACATACACGCAAACAGAAAGGTTTTAAGGCGCTCACACACTCCCACACGCTAACACAAGTCTGCTGTAGCAGACATGTTGTCATACATTACCCTTTAACAAGAGGCCTCATTTAACTGGAAGGAGCTGTTCTTGGTTTACACAGTGATGTGTCTTTATCTCTGGCTGAAGAAAAAAAGGCAGAGATATATATTAACTGTAGGGCAGGATGTTGAGCAGAAACCTTGACATGTTCTCAGCTTATAGGCAATAGCCATATAAATCTACCTTTTTTATTTCTATAAAAGAACAAAATGCTTTTAACAGTGACAAATCTATCAACTTCAATATGTTTCATGTTCACGTCAATAAATTGATCTCCAGTTATAACTGTAACCATTAGGGGGAGAGCACTGCTTGCATCAAATTAGTAGATCTGGTCCTCTCTCACAGCTATTCTATAATTACAATAAAATTAACACATATGGCAGGAACCTACTGTCAGTTTCCAACAACAAACATCTTCAGCACTCCATCTGAATTACTGCACATACACAATCGGTATTTAATGAAAGGGGTTGACTTAACCACCAGAGACTGTTCAGCTTCCATTTTGCTGATTCCACCAACATTTCTAAAACGTGCCTACCTATTTGTCAAGTTTACAGAGTGATCAGCTGTGTGTGTTGAAAACGATGAACAACGAACTCTGTTGTGTCAGAAAAGCCAAAGAAAAAAGTCACTCCAACATCATGTCAATCTCGATCTTCCCACTGTCCTTGTTAGTGTCTATGCAATCAAAGGAGGGAAAAATAGAGACAGGGCAGCATGGCAGAAACCTTGAGCTGCATAGTGTTACACAGCTTTGCACTGTGTTGCTCATGGTCAGTTAGGACATTCACATTTGAGTCAGAGTCATAAGCCTGACTCTGATTACATAACAGCCACATATATTCCTTGTATTGGACATAACATTGGGAAAATGTGTTGATGTTAACAATTGTGCTTCAGTTTTTGAAAAACGACAGTATTACCTCCATTAGAATCGAACAGAGAGTTGTATCATTATTACACTTTCAATGTTAGCAGCTGGCCAACATTTGAATGTGAGTGCTTGACGTGGCCAGAGCAGTGTTAGCTTTTAATCTCATTTAAAAGATACAGCAGAGTAACTGTAACAACAAATGTAATACGTGGCATACCAATCTAAACTAAGTTCATGATTAATTTCCATTCCAATCACTAAATTCAAGAGTGAAAGACGCTGGACCCGCTTTGTCATCTTTACTCAGTGATTCAAAAACAGTTTGGACACCAGGGCTTTTGTTTTAAATAATCAGTTGAGCACTGGTACTAAAAGAAATACTATGCATGATCCTTTTTCATATTATTCGTTGTTTTACATAAGGATTCCCTTATAAATGCCTCACACTCAGTTTTCGATGGCTTGTCAAGCAATATCAAACTCTTAAAAAAGGCGGCTTGTCAAGCAATATCAAACTCTTAAAAAAGGCAGTCAGCAGAACTGTTATGTGGATTGGTCTGTGATGAATGTGACGAGCCAAACAATTGTCCAATCACAAGCTTGTGTTTCTTTTGATCGTTCTGCCCCTGAAAACAAATTTAAAGGGCTCCTACCCAGATGGACTAGTGAAATATTTCTGTGGCAGATATATGGAGCTGTCCATCTGGCTTGTCAGGTCAGAGACTTGGTGCTTTTTACAAGAAAATGTGTATATGTTGTTATTGCAATAGAACTGGCAAAAACAAGATTGGAAATACTGGAATATATGATATTTGCAATATATCTGGTGCTTTGCGTTAGCAAGAGTTGGTCAATACAAAGCACCTCACATCCACTTCTCATGCTGTACAGTGGAAGCACTTCGTGTACTAACAACAAGGGGGCATGGGATTACACTTTTAACAACCCAGCATCCAAGACCTTCAGTCAGTTAGGACATGGTGTGAGCTCTTTAGACTGAGTGTTTGACCTGGACTTTGGGTCTGTTTTGCTCAAACATGGACAGAGTTAGGTTTAACTGACTTTTACATCTGGAGCCAGAGATTTAGTTGCTCTCAACATGTCGGTAGCTGTCTCTGATTATATCTTCTAAACCAGTGGTTCCCAAACTTTTCACAGCCTGTACTCCCTCAGACACTTAACCTCAAGCCATGTACCCCTTTCTCTCCCACACTCACAGCAGCTAGAAAAAAAAATTCTCTGTAAGCTTGCCACCACCCCACCTCCCACGTTTAACATGCATAACATACAAATAAAATCTCTAAAAGTGAATTATTTCTCACAAACGGAAGAGTACTGGGGCCATGTTAGATGGAGAAAATGATTTTAATGAAGTCAAGAAAAAAACGAAATTTCGAGATTGGAGTTAAAATAATGAGAATAAAGTTCAAATGATGACAATCAAGTCGAAATACAACTTTGTGATAACAGTTGAAATGTAGTGAAAAAGGTTGAAATGCCAAGAAAAATTCCGACATGTCAAGATAGGGGTCAAAATACATTGTATGTCGACTTTATTCTTGACATTCCACATTTTTTCACATTTTAATTTTAATCCCACCATTTTGACTTTTATCATGAAATTGTATTTCAACTTTATTGTTGAATTTTTAAATTTTATCTTGTCATTTTAACTTTTATTTCAAAATTGTGACTTTATTCTAGTCATTTCAACTTTAATCTCAACCTGCCAAATTTTTTTTTCCATCTGAACTGGCCCTTGTACTCTTCCGTACTCACTAAATTGATTTATTTATCAGTAATGTCATTGGCAACACCAGTTCACTTGTTTTGAAAATAGAAACATTTCTTAGAAACATGTTACATTTCTGTAACATATTCATTAAAGAGTTTGAAACCACAAAAGTACAAACTCACCACAGTTTTATTAAGAAGGGTGTCCAATTGAACTTATGTTAATATAAGAATCTTAGATAACTCAGGACACATGTCCTTCTCCAAGATGTCTCACAAATCCAGCCTCCAGCCTCTCTGACAACACTTCAAGCCTTTATCAAGTCTCACAATACAAACATTTGCCAGTTTGAACTTAACTACTGACACAGGTGTTCACGTACCCCCGACGTCATTTTACGTACCCCAGTTTGGAAATCACTGTTCTAAACCATTCAGTTCTGAAGGTACCACCATATCAATCAGGTATCATTATTGTTATAAATTAAAGGATTCTCATTTCGACAAAACATTTCAAATAGATTATCTTATGGCCAGTAAGCATGCCAGAGTTTATAAGTCAAATGGTAAACTATCTTTTTCCTCAGCATCAGGTCTAGACTTTTTGTTCAAGTCAATCACCCGTGCTCAGGTGTCGTCATTTATGATTCATACCTTATTATAAGCAAAATAAACTTTAAGGACATCAGTGACACTGTATATCTTGTCTGAAAATGTCCTGCTACATGTTTAAAACATGGCATATTCTCCAGCCCTAGACAAAGCTATTCTTGGTTTACACTGTGATGTATCTCTATCTGTGGCTCAGCGACCATACCGTGGGGTAAAAAGCTTTAACACAAATCTTCTCCAGACCGCTCCAGTAAATTCAGCGCACTCACTCTTTGTCTGTCTCGCTCTGTCTGTCTCTGCAGGATAAGTTAATGAGTCTAATGAGAATAAAGAGTGAAAGAGAGCGAGTGGAAAAGACAGAGAGTGAAGGAGAAAAGGAGGGAAGCAATCAGATGTGGCTTTGCTCGGCCCTTGGCAATGACAAAGTGGAGTAATTATGCATGAAGGCTGTGACATTGACTGTGGCATCACCTCTTCTGCTGATCTGTTAAAAAGCAAACATACTCTATAATTCAGAAAAGAACACACACTCACATACACACACACGTTTCCTGCCAAACACGCTCAAGGTCACAGATGATCATACTTTGACAAGTTAGCACGTCTTCTCACATGGATGTGTCATTGGCTGGTGTGATGGTTTCACAGCACAGGTCAGCAGAAGGTCAAAGCTGTTTTCCAATCTCTCACCCACTGGGCGTGTGAAGCAAAGTCTCCTGCATAACGTCCATCACCCTGGTTTAGCCTCTTACGTCTCCAGACACTAACACACACAAGGGCTTGACAATCTATCAAGCTTTTAAGATATACTGACATTGCCTTTATATGACACAAGGGGAGGGCAAAATTGTTTGTAAGTAATATAGTTTAATTTACATTTAACATACAAATAAAATTCTAAAAGAGAATAAAGTTCAAATGATGACAACTGTCGAATATTAAATTATTGATGGAGAAGAAAATGATTGGAAGTAATAAGTCAAGACAAAACGAAATTTCGAGATTGAAAGTTAAGAATAATTAGATCTATGCAGACATGTCAAGATAGGGGTCAAAATACATTGTATGTAAGCTTTATTCTTGACATTCCACATTTTTTCACATTTTAGGTCCCTTTAATGCCACCATTGACTTTTTCATGGTTTCATCAGCTTAGTGGTCATGGGTCTCAGCCTGAGATTTGTGGTTCTTGATGAGACAAACATTTTGATGTTGGTTTCATCTCTACTACATTCCCAGAGGAAGTTACAGCCATTTTAGTGTTTTTTGACCATAGGTGGCGCTAGACAGCACATTTTGGCATGTTGGGGTTATTTTTATCATTGTATAAGTTCTTTTACATCATTTGGCATGTGTGTCTGTTTTGGTCTGGCTCTGAGCTTGTTTGGGGGGTGAAATCATTGTGCAAAGTGGGGATTATCGAGTGAGCTTTTATTTTGAAGGGCATATTTCCGACTTCCTGTTTGAGGTATTTCAGAATAACTCAGGACACATGTCCTTCTCCAAGATGTCTCACAAATCCAGGGGTTCAGTTTGATCACAGATAGACCCTGCTTTAGTTTTTTCTGTCATAGAACAGCTGCAGTGAACCTGTCAATCAGTGAGTGACATCATCAGCTGTGAACATCAACTGTTCTAAACCATTCAGTTCTGAAGGTACCACCATATCAATCAGGTATCATTATTGTTAAACAACTCCTCATAGTTTCCACAATTTTGACCTAATCTCTCAAAAAGATTATCTTATGGCCAGTAAGCATGCCAGAGTTTATAAGTCCAACATGTCATTTTTAAATCCATAGGAGTTATTGTTTTCTCTGTACATGCCCAACTGTCACAGGTGTCGCCATTTATGATTCATACCTTATTATAAGCAAAATAAACTTCTCTGGACATCAGTGACACTTTGAGGGCTTGTCACATGGCATATTCTCCAGCCCTAGACAAAGCTATTCTTGGTTTACACTGTGATGTATCTCTCATCTGTCCGCATTTCAAGCTGATACCTATTTTTTTCCGTGGGACCTATTTTTCACCTGAAATTTTACTTTGAAGGGCAAATTGCCAACTTCCTGTTTGAGATAGGTCAGGGGTATCAGCGAGATTTGTGGGTCTTGATGAGACGAACATTTTGATGTTGGTTTCATCTCTACTACATTCCTAGTGGCCGTGAGGTCCATTTTTGGTTTTCCAGGTGGCGCTAGAGAGCACATTTTGGCATGTTGGGGTTAATTTTTCCATTTTATAAAATTTTTTACTGATTCTGAGGTGATTGCCAAATTTGGTGAGTTTTTCGAGCATGTTTAGGGGTCAAATTAAGGTTTTCCAATCTCTCACCCACTGGGCGCAGGAAGCAAAGTCTCCTGCATAACGTCCATCACCCTGGTTTAGCCTCTTACGTCTCCAGACACTAACACACACAAGGGCTTGACAATCTATCAGGCTTTTAAGATATACTGACATTGCCTTTATATGACACAAGGGGAGGGCAGAATCGTTTGTAAGTAATATAGTTTAATTTACATTTAAGAGACACTGGCCCTCGTGTATGAAATAGATAAACAAGTGTTTTCTTATTACTTGATTGAAAAATAAGGCTGTTTTTGGTGAAACTTGTAAACATTTGCTCAGAAAAATCCTTGCAAAAACACTGTTGAAGATCTATGCAAACAAATAATATGATAATAATGCTATTAATGCTAATAATAATAATAATGCTTATAATAATTACACTAATAATGATGCTACTAATAATGCTAAAATTAAAATAAAACTACTACTACTACTACTACTACTACCAATAATAATAATACTAATAATAATAATAATAATTTTATTGTTAATAATACTAATACTAATACTACTTTTACTACTAATACTACTTCTACTACAACTACTAATAATAATAATAATTTTATTGTTAATCATACTACTACTACTACTACTACTACTACTACTACTACTACTACTACTACTACTACTAATAATAATAATAATAATAATAATAATAATAATAATAATAACATAACTTTAATTAAAAAAAAAAAAAAATAAAAAAAAAAATAATTATCATTATTATTTTACAACAAATTTTATCAATACATCTCCTCAAAACTTAGAGACAAACTGGGAACATATCACTTCAATCTATTATCCAACTAACATAGCATTTTACTTTTGACCAAAATCTAATGACACCTGGTTTGATGCCACAGTGATAAAAATAAAAGTTATAGAGTTACTCAGTCTGGGTTGTTAAATTAGCTTGATTATCAAACACTGTTGGAAAAATCCAAATCACTCTCCACATCAGCAGCATTTGGAGAAACATGTGGGAATTGCTGTTAATAAGGGTCTCACGAGTCTTTTCAGTTTTCCAATGTTATCAACACTGTTGTGCAGTGTATACTGTTTTCTTTATTTATTGGTTGGATCAAAGATCATACAGTTGATATTCTTTGTAATATAATTATTAAAATAAAAGAGAATGTATCATTTTAAAACATGATATTTGAGACAACCTCAAATTTAAGATATGATACCTATTTATAATCCTGACCTGGTTAGAACTACTTTTTTCCACAGAAAAAAAAAACAAGATATTAATGTGTATCACCATTCACTTGAAAAAGACAGATATGTTTTTTTGTCCATAACCCCAAGCCCTAACACACACACCCACATATACCTTGATATACTCAGCTTAACCCTTGACAAAGCACACGCCCGCAGCCCCCATCATCCCCCTGCTCCACTTGATGCTCGGGTGCATAGAGATGGTGTCATGCTTCAGTGAGATTTCGATTACCCATGAGAATGAGCCTTCAGTGGCTCTGGTTTACACACTCGCTCATAAACTAAAGACTTTTACATTCATCGTTAAATGTATTGGCAGAGAAGCATAAAGGAGGGAGAAGCAGGTGTTTATAACAGGCGACAAAACAACACTGTCTGCTTTAACAGATGTTTTTAAGGGTGTACGTAAAAAAGTGAGGTTTGAAGGTGTATTAAGATTTAAGCAGGATTTTCCTGTCTTGTTAAATTGAAAAGTTTATAAGGTACTTTATGCAAAGCCTCACTAGGATGAGACTTCTCCTTAACATTTCTTTTATGCATGATCACGTGCCAGTCAAATGGTCAAATTAGGCAGGTGAATTTCATATAAGATTCATGATATCCAGGTATTCTAATGTCAGTGTTGACCAATTCATTCGAGCATTAGGTAGCTAAAATTGTGAATTGTGTTCTAGTTGCTATATGAGGCAGTGCATTGAACTATAGCTAAGGTTAGCATAGCCTACATGCATGCTAAAGGAACATTGATATTTTGTTCTAAATATGTTTCCCATGTTTGGTACATTCTTTGGCATACTAGCTCCAGATAACTTTCAAATCTATGTCATTACAAAGTAGATTTTCTTTTGTAAGGAGAACTTTTTGTTTTTCACTCTGGATAGATGGAAGGTTTTCCCTGCATATAAAAACTTTAAGCCTCCGCCGCAGGCATATTTTGTGCTGCCCTTGGCCTTCATCAAATTTTAACAAGAAACACAATTCAGTTTAGCAGGACTGTCACTTGATTAATTTGTCAGTTTTAAGTGCAATCACGGCATTTGGCCAATATGTCACTGGCACCGTATCAGAGCCAGTCCAGAGCAGAAGAACATGCGCTGCCAAAACTGTCACAGAAAATAAGAAGTAAATGCAAGAGGAACAGACTCTTTTTTCCTGGATAGAGGCTTTTTTTAAATACTGCCAACAGCATATTAATAAGTAGGAACATATTTATACCACTATCTGACCACCACCAAATTCTTCTTGAAAATAATTTTATTGAAAGATTAATGACTGAGTGAATCCATAAGTGCAAATGTGACTTCCCGGAGGAAAAATACAGCACTCTAAATGTTTCTCCCAAGCATACATTGAACCCAGCCTAGCTTTGTGTCTGGTTTTTGCGTTAAACTTGTGAAAATGTAAATAATAATAATAATAATAATAACACCTGCCAACCGCAATTTACCATCAGCTGGTTTCCTTTAAGGTGCAGCACCGCTCGGAGCCCTTTCAGCCTCTTCACTGATAAATGTGAAATGGCTGAAAGGTGATACCTGATACAGCCCAGCTTAAAAATATTGAAATAGCCCTATAACATCTTGATCAACAGACATGAGAGTTATTTTGATTATCTGAAAAACACAGATTTGGTTAAAATCTAAACAACTTCTGACACAGTGTCTCTAATATGCACTGAAGTATGCAACTCGTGCTACAAATAAAAAAAATCAACAAAGAGCGCCTTTAACAGGTCAATTCTAGATCTATTTACCCCCATTATTGGTAGAAATATCTATGAGCCAGGAATTTGAACAGGAAATTTGGTAATAAAAATCATATAAAACTAGGTTTATTTTGTAACGTCTGGCTGAAACATCATGGATGAAACAACACAACAATAAAAAAAATGAAATAAAATGGTGCAAAAATGCAACTTGACTACTACACAGGAAACATGCATCCTTCTTCTAATGAACACAAATAGTTATGGATTTTAATTATCAAGCCCTCCAACTGCGTTTTAATGAATCTAATCAAGTGTGATCAGGCTCTATGATCATAATCAGAGAATTCCCCAGCGCGTCATCTTGCACATAAAGGGACACACACACTTACAAAGACTTGTCCCTGTCAAAATCTACTGTAGGGTCAAAACATGCTGCAGCTACAGAGTGTTGGCTCAGCACATTCGCCTGTAAGTGATCAGCCAATTACATGACTAATTATTGCTTTGTGCAGATCTGTCAGACTGTGCAGGCACAGGGCAGCAGAGATCAATAGGATGTGTTAATCCAGGCATCGCACATGCACACACATGCACAGCAATGAAAGGGAAGACGATGATCAAACGCTATCAAACGTTTGTGCGAGTCTCTCAGAGGATCCCCAGTCAGCCACAGAAGCAATAGGGGTTAATGAGTGTGCTGCGATGCTTTGAGATTTGACTAGAAGAACATGCAAAGTTGAATCCATTATCTGCTCAGCTTCCCTAGAACTTCAAAAAAGGAGGAGGGCGAAGAGATGTATTTTGTTTGCTTAAGGCTTCAGGGAGGGTCAAGTCCAGGACCTGGAGTAGGCTGGGAGCAGGTGGTGCATCGTGAACGAAGACTCAAGACTTAAAAACATCAGCATTGTGAGCCAAGACCAGCTAAAGGAGAAATACATGCTTGTCTTTTCTAGCCTAGAGCTCTGGCAATAAATAAAACCCTAACTCAGTGTCATTCACCTTTAGTCTCTGTGACTGCAAGGAAAATAATTGAACACATTTTTATATCATGACTGAAAAAATGAACGGATGTCATGTTGTAGTCATGTCTTAATTAAGTCAGTTTTACAAAAGTATCTTAAGGCCACAGTGCCTTTACACAAACGTGCTGCTGTGATGCTCTGTTATAGTCACACCCAGTATGTTCATGAGACATTCACATTAAATCTGCAAGGCAGTAATATCTTGATCAGCTTTTCCCTCATCCCCTCTCCATGACATAGTGGAGGCTAAACGTCACAAGGGTGTAAAAATGACACCTTGAAATGGAAGCGTGAATGGGGCATTAGTGCTAGCGAGCTCAGTTGATAACTTATATGTTACTTATATATCATGTTATCCAAACATTTTCTTCAGACATTACAACATCAATTTCCAATAGTTCAGTTATTTAAAGTCAGGAAGTTAAAGGGATACACCAGTATTTTTGAAAGTTGTATCAGGTGCTTGACTATAGCCAGAGAAGTGTCTGAAAGGGCTCTCAGCAGGGTTGCACTATCCAGGCGAACAAGCTCAGACTGCCAGCGTCAACAGTTTGTCCATTGATGTGATGTATTGTCACACATGTGATGTGCTGTGAATGTTTTCCTTGTTGGTACAGACTATAAAAATGAATTTCTCATTGGACATTAATGTCTGTCCGTCCTTCCTTCTGTTTTTAAATTGTAATCTACCTATCTGTAAAGTACACTTATTTTACATAACAGTGTCACCTTTACAAAAAATGCACCATTAAACTATGTTGGGTCAAAACAATTGAACAAAAATGTTAGTGTTTTATTATCCCTCCAGAGATTCTCTTTGTTTGGCATTACTTTACGAGGCAGCAAATAGCTATATGTTCTTTCATGATCTTCCAATCGAGTGTCGATAGGAGAGTCTGAGAGCCCTGTTCTACTATTAGTAAATCTTTTGCTTTCATAAACCTCACATTTTCAAATTGAAGGTAGGCCCTTAACAGGGATTTCTACTATAGAATTATAGTAAAATATACTTAACCATAATCTTGAAAATATCTCTGTTATTTCTTAATCACATGCACACTCACTCTGCTTACTGCAGGGGTATTGAGTCCACGGCCCCTACATGCACTGTGCACTCCTCCATCACGTGACTGGATAATTCTACATCCATGGACTGCTGAAGCCACACATTTGAGCCCATGGAATACAAAAGTAAAGCTGAAATTAATTGTTTAATGAAATTATGAAAATGTAATAAAATTCTACTTACATTTAAAACTGTAGATTTTTTTGTATTCCCACATTTTTTCTATAAAATCCATAAAAAATACTAAAATTTGGAGGATTTTCCAAAATTCTTCAGCCTTACTTCCTATGAAAAGTTTCTGAAAAATGCCTAAAATTACTGTACAGAAGATTACCTTTTCTACCCCATTCATGACTTATAAAAAGACAAAAAATACTAACATATGATTTTCAGTCCTTTTTTCCCAGCCTTACTTCAAAATAGGGTAAGTGAAGGTAGTGATGTTAACATCTCTGAACTTTACATGAACTGTAAAAAATGAAAGATATCATTGAAGAGAGGAGGATAAATGTGAGGATAGATGATTAAATCATTAAAGGAAAAGTACTATTGTCTGATCTTACAAAGGTGGTGATGAAGAGAAAGAGAGATGTAAGGGATGAAAAAGACGTAAAGTGAACTGATGACTTTCTGATAGCTAAACAAGAGCAGTGGAGGGGGGGGGGGGCAAATGTGTGACTAATGGGTGAGATTCAGCAACTGACAAGACAGAAGGGGATGAAAGAGAGGACAGAAACAAAAAAGGGAGGAGCAACAGAGGTGGAGAGAGCAGGAAAAAGGACAAAAATAATCAAGAGAAACCTCTGCAAGATGAGAACATAAGAGACAGGAAGAGCCTCTCATAACTGAGCTAAAATAAATAAATAAATAAATAACTATGAATAAAAAGCAGAAGCTTGTAGCAGAGGTCTTCTCAGTACATTAGTTGTGACGGCAATAGGAACACAGGTACCACGGAGGAGACTTGGGTCATGGTTCCTCACTTTGTTTGTAGGGATATGGACAGAGGTTACGCTCTAAGGTTAAAGAGACTGGCATTGTTTTCCACATGATCAGAGATTCTTTCACTGCTTCAAACTGACTACATGATGGCAAAAAATAACAAAAATATAAAGGACCAAAGGTTAATTCATGGTTTGTTAAAGCTTTACTTTGAAATAGATAAATTGTTTGCATAATCTTCAGTCAAGTTCAAGTTTATTATCATATCTAAAGATTTATGCAGCATGTTTTTTCATTTTTTTCCTCTGACAGAGAATAAGCATCTTCTGTACAAGTCACTTAGACATTAGTTTGGACAAAAAAAAGACAAAATGAATGATATGTGGGGGCATATGTTTTATGAAACTTCAAAAAGCAGTGGTACAGTGATGTTCTGTACATTCAACCAAACATTCCTGCTCAAGTGTGCACATAATTAAAAATAGTAAATGACAAACAGAAGATTAATAATCTCACCACCACTTCTATTTTTTTCCACAGGCTAAGGGAAGCCTATCTCCCCTACTGTATGATTTATCTGTGACTCTAATGCTGGGTTCACACCGCAAGCGACACAGCTACCAAAATCACGTCGCCCACCGTCGCACGTCCATAAATACCTCAGATTGGTCACTGTTGCCGTCAGCTGTCGCTCGGAGACATCACGTCCGCTTGAATTTCACTGCGATCATATCATATAGCAAATAATAGGATGTATAAGCAGACATTATTCCAGCTGTATCCTTTTCATTCACTTACCAACCACAAAACACTGCAGCTGATGCCCTGCAGCAGCATTATCCATAAGTTTCCCGCAGTCTGTCTAGGCGGAACTAATGTCCTCACTGACTAATGTTTCCCACTAGGACATAAATTGTTCCTCTGTAGTCCGGATGAATAACTGTCTGCCAGGGGCACCGTCACACACGCACACACCGCTGATTGGCTGTTGCCGCACAGCCACACACAACATCGCCTGAAAAGGTCAACTTTTTTTACTGTGACATCGTGCGACAAGCTATGCGGTAGTGTGAAAAGCGGCTGTCGCATCGCGGGAGGGTTAGCCCCGCCCCATCGCGGCTGTTCATCGACTTTACATGGAGAGTGATCGCCGAGGTAGTACGAGTAGCGTCCGATGTGAACGCACCTTAAGGTTTCTCTAAAGTCCATTAAGTTCACATTGATAGTTTTCTTGAGACTTCACAAATGGCTGGAAGCATCCCCTCACAGACATGAAACTCTTCTGCTGCTTGTATCTAAGCATCAGTAAAACAGTCAAATGTGTCTTAAAATTCATTTCCATTAAAAGGAATATTGCTTATTGCCTCCGCCTTATAGTTTTTCATGTTGTCTTGCGATGCAAACATTACCCACTTTTCAGCTGCACCTTCAGTCCATAGCTTGTTGTGCCCGTGAAGCCTGCATGCTGACCATGGATAGACTTTCTGGTTTAGGAATAGAATGTTCTCATGAGAGGCACTTTTAATAAAGTTTGTGTTTAAAAGCCAAAGAATAGCCCACTGAGTGAAAAACAGACAGCGAGAGAGAGAGAGAGAGAGAGAGAGAGAGAGAGAGAGAGAGAGAGAGGGGGAGAGAGAGGGGGAGAGAGCCGAGTTGTAACTGTCTTCAGAGCTAACCTGTGTCTGCAAACTCTGCATCTAAAAGATTTATGTATGCAGGTACATCTAGTTATGTATGTTACATTTCCTCCTAAAGCAGCAACACACTTTCAGTGACCCAGCAGGTTTGATTCTGGCAGGTAATGAGTAGAATCTGCATGCGCAGCAGACGGCTCACAGTGTTCTGTGGTGGCGGGTGCTCTCATAAGTTCAGGATGAGTTTTATGCGAATTAGCAATGAAAATAAGAACACTGAGCTTTTCCTATGTGTCTGATGGAAGAGCGAATATGAGTCCTTTTTCTTACAGGACATTACTAGTCTGGTAAGATAATTCTTTCAATGCCACACCAATATTTTTTGTACTGCCGATAGTTTTTAAACTGATTATTGCATCAAAGTGACAGGCCGACAATGCCACTGTTGCTTGCAAAATACAATGGAAGATAAGACATTTGTGATGTTATTTGATGTCATATGATGTTATACACTGCTATAAAATGCCAAGCACTGCAGTAAAATACTGAAAAGTGGTGCCATGCACAATAAGGGTCCTCTTTATCTTTTATTTCAGGTTATGCTGTAGAAATTTTGGGAAAATCATTATGTCATAAGACAATACTAAATAACTGAAATAAGCAGAAAAGTGGCTTCTCTGATCTAAATAACTGTAAAGTCACTGCACTAGGATCAGGCAACTTAAAACAAGCCTGTAGGAATACATGGACTGCCACCACAGGCCAGGCTGGCAGCACAGGATACACACCTTAATTTCAGTAAATACAATTTATGGTAGTTGATCATGAAGCAAAATGTGTGATTCTATATAGCCTTTAATGACGACAAAAGGGAAACCGTCCTTCAGACAGGAGGTAACACCAATCATTCATATTAAAGAGTGAGCTCTATAAAGCTGCTTGTTTGCAAAAAAGCCAAAATAATTACTCACTCTTTGTTCTTAAAAAAGGTGTGATTCTATATATTTAAACAGCACCCTACCAGGTTTATGAGTTAAGTCAGATAGTGTTCAGTTTTATGATCCATTATATGAAAAAATGAAGAAGTAAAGCTGGTAAAAAGCACTAATACCCTCTTGGCTTTTGACAAATTGAGAATGACTGAAGTAAGTGAACCACAGGTCGTGACTGAGTTCATAGATTAAGTAATAGTACATTAGTACAGCCAGCTTGGTGCTTCGAAGCCCGAAAGGGATGTTAATCTGCTTCAAGGCTAGTGAAATGGTTCTAAAAGTGAGGAATACCAATAGCTGATAGCTGATAGCTGATATTTGGCCATTTTGCTTTGGTTCATCTGTGTTACCTTCTTTTCTCAAGAAAGACCCTCAGCTCTGGAGAGTGTTCAGAAGTGCTCATATCTTTTGTAATTGTCCAGACCAAGTTGAATTCAATTTCCAAGGCAGCACTGGCTAACATTTCTAAAAGATTATTTTGCCTTCAGTTAATCTTAGCCCACTTAAACCATTAAATTGTTTACCAAGTTGAAAATTGTCTGTGGGATATTAGAAAATGTTGGGATTGATTTTTCATTTGGAAAGCAATTAGGTGTTTGTTTTGCTTTCGTTAAATTTAAGTCTTTAACGTGCAGTTTACTCTGAGATAACTATGCTACCTCCTTCCTCTATCATGTTGTTAACTTCTTCTATGGCATTTAACCTTATTATTTTAGTACAACTGTTGACATAGGACCTGTAAACTAATTCTGTGATGGGTTAAACTGACTGAGAAATCTGTTTGTAGCATCATGGAGCTTTTTTTCCTCACTGAAAGACCACTATTTCCCCAATGGTCTCCCTAAATCATGTGGTATTACTGTATTGACCAACCCCAGGATTAATGGTTTTAATGCCACTGCACCCATGTAAACACAAAATGCCTCTGTCAATGGTAAAAGAGAGTCTGATCTTTAAAAGGCTCAAAAGGATCATTCTGTTCTATAGTGAGGAAAAAAATCATACTTATGCTTTACCATAAAAACAAACATGTGAGCATAATCATAATCTCAATTAAAAAAGGGCAAACCTGCACAGAAATGTAAACATGACTGTGAAACACACACATAAATGAGAAGGGAGCTAGTTGAGCACTGGGAGCTGATCAGTGCTTGATTATCTTGCCTTCAATGCAGCAGCAGCCTGAGCAGAACCAAATCGGATGACTTTATTAGCATATCATCTGCATAATGGCTCCAGCAGAGCAAGGGCATTCACAACGTGG
Source organism: Scarus forsteni (assembly GCA_036419115.1). Taxonomy (NCBI): domain Eukaryota; kingdom Metazoa; phylum Chordata; class Actinopteri; order Labriformes; family Labridae; genus Scarus; species Scarus forsteni. The sequence continues at coordinate 10,397,843 of JAZDUH010000135.1, forward strand.
CTTCTATCGTGTCTCATTCTGGAGGGGTTAGGGTTAGAGATTCTCTTTAATTTTGGTTGTAACAAAGCATATGCTGGGTCTCCTTTTAGGTCACATTAGACATCTCAACTGCCCAGTTAATTGAGGGCATGTTGAAAAGGGGGGAAAGAAAATTCTACTGATGATAATTTCTCTCTGTTGAGCACAATCGCTGGAGTTTCCTCACTCATACATCCAATTATGAGCTCTTCTGCTACAAATTAGAGTGCCAACGTGTGGGCATGGATGTTTGCAAGTAGAATATTAATTGCCTGAGTATTTTTACTTCAGCACTCTCAACATATTTCTTTTGCAAATGACCTGAGGAGTGTTTGGTTTTAAAATGGTTTGTATAAATATTTAAAGTCATAGTAATTCCTCTCTAAAAAGATTTGATTGTAAGGGGGTTAGTGAAGCCTGTGATTTTGGTCTGATCACGTAAAGGGTCTAAGGTCACCATAAGGTCAGGTTTGGTTCAGTACGATTTGCTGCGATTTGATGTGGTACACATTGACCTTGCTTACATTTTATAGTCAGCCACATCCAAAGCCCTATATAGCTCTCATATAGTCCATCAGTGCAATGCTGCGTTTAAGCAGTTATTTTGGTTATACGCTTAAGTTAATGAAGCCTGAGTGATGTCAACTAATTGGTTACTGCATTGGACAGCATGTTAGGACACTGTATTTTTACTTGCGTGATGCCAGTCGTGCAAGCATATTTTGATTTTCACAAGCATGTTATCATATTATCAAATGTTCATGGCTGTGTTATTATATGTCTTTCATCACATTTGGAGACAATCAGAAATTGTGTTGAATATGCTTGACAAACGTTGTGGTCCTTGTTAGCAGCTAATTTAAAAATGACTTTACTGACCCAATTATGGTCTAAATATGTTGCAGTTCAGGTAAATTGTTCTAGTTCTAAAAATAAACACACAGAGGCACACACTCACAGTTATAGATAGATAGATAGATAGATAGATAGATAGATAGATAGATAGATAGATAGATAGATAGATAGATAGATAGATAGATAGATAGATAGATAGATAGATAGATAGATAGATAGATAGATAGATATCGATCCATGTCATCAGTTATCAGGTGGTCGAGACTATGAGTGGGACTGAAGCTGAGTCAAGGCTATGGGCTTATGCATCCACATCCACTGTGACACACATTCAGACATACCCCTTCAACTCAACGCCTTCTTGGCCCTCACATGCTTGTCTCTGCGTCTGTTGTAAAACTGTATGTTGCTCATGTGCTGAGGTGTTTTTTCCCAATCCCTCACTGTGCTCCCCTGACTGGTGCCTAGTTTGGAATTGTTTTTTTTTTCTGTCTCCTCCTGTCTCCTGTTCCATAACCCCCAGGTGAGTGGACGGTGGCATGACTGGTTGCCGCTGCTCTCTGCTATTTTTGTTGTTTTAAATTTTTTACAGTGTTTTTGGTTGTCATGAAGGCCACTTTAAAGACAAAATGTGTTATTATCATTACCTCCTCCAAGGAGGTTATGTTTTCTGGAGAGTTTGTTTGTCTGTCTGTCTGTGAAAAAAAATAACTCAAAAAGTTATGGATGGACTTTGATGAAATTTTCAGGAAATGTTCAGCATGGGAAAAGGAAGAACTGATTCAATTTTGGTATTGATTCAGATCACCGTCTGGGAACTGTGCTGCTTGGCGGAGGTCTATGCTCTCCGAGTGCTTTTCTAGTTAGTATTTTTATAATTAGAAAAATTTTGAGAAGAGGGTGCTGGATGGAAAAGACACATAATGGCACTTTCCAATTTAGTCCACTTCAGCTCTTAGAGAGAGTGGAAAATAGCAGAGCAGCTGGATCACAAGACCACACATTTAATTGGAAGAACAAAATCTCTGGTATTTATTTTGAGATTTACAGGATGCTCGGTGATTTCTGTGTCTCATGTCATATTTGGTCTGCCCATGAAACGGATTTCAAAATCAATATCAACAAGCTCAGCACCTGTACCAAACACAATTTAACCACAACAGAAGGATCTTTGTGCTGTTTTCCCAGAAAGCTGCCCAATATCCCCTGTCCAAGAAATGGACATTACCAGTAAAAAAAGCATTGACGACATGGACTGAAAATAAATCATTTCAATGTTTTTGGTTTGGTTTCTTTTTGGTTAAAACAAAGGATGTCACTCTTGTTTCAGATAAAGGAAAAAAAAAGAGACCAACCCCAATCTTCTCCATGATGACTGGCACATGCTTGAGGCAGCTCTCCTGAAAATAGCCCTGTCGCATATCCCAAAACAAAGCAGTGCAAAGGAGTGCCTTTGGCATGCTCCAGAGACCAGGCAACAGCACAGAATGTGAAAACCCAAAGACTGACTGAATAGGATTGATCTGCTTCAGAGTGCATGGCAACACCCTGTGCACACCAACTATGTGGAAATGGGGAGTTTCTTGATATACTGCAGTGTGTCTACCTCCACCCTTAAGAGTTAGACAGTACACTTAGTACTCCAACAGAAGAGTACCAAAAAGTGGAAAGACCCCCAGGTCCTCACCAGCCTCATATTATCTGTTCAGCTATCCCAAGAATGAAAACTTGTGTAGAATATAAAAGCTTTTTGAATATTTATATCCTTCAAATGGAGTACCATGAAAGCTTTTCTCACCTCATCCCTCTAAAGTCTGCCCTTGGTTAATGGCTGAAGAATGGCTCTTTCTTTTCACCTTTTTAAACATTTCATATCACTTACTTTGTACACCCAATGCTAATGGTAGTCACTGCCATTTTTTTCCATTATCTCTGGTTCTTTCACTTTTAAAAAGCACCCAGTGCTTTCATCATAGCACACAGGTCAAAAATTTTACCAGCTTACATGAAATACTTCTGCAACTGAGGCAGCAATCTTTCTGTACTCATCGATGTCAGAATGTTAGAGAAGACGAGCTGTATAAGGGCCACACTTCAACATGTATAAATTCTCCCACAGACACATGTAGAAATAACTTTCAGTCAGAACAAAAGCAGCCGTTCTGTCAGGCAGGAGTGCTGCCAAGATACGTTAGACTCCACAGACAAGAAAGCTGAGGAGGTAAGTCTGTCATTGATGAGAGAGGGAAGGAAGAGCGAACACTTCAGGAGCTAAAACAAAGAAAACAGGGACCAAAACACAAGTACATCTATCTTCTCCCATTTTCTTTTAGAATTAATTTGCACATTTAAGCTGTTGAACTGGAAATCAGCTAGTAAACATTGTCCTTGTGTTATTGTGCATTTGATTAAATAAGTGCACAAACATCCACTTAAATTAAAGAATCTGAGTGTCAACATGATAGTCTTCATTTTTTTTTAAAATATCGCTGCTTATCTTTAAGTTAAATAGGGAAACACATCAACTTGGGCACTGTCTTTATTTTTTAACAGTTTTCTGTTTGAAACTATAGATTATGATTTTCCCCTGATGGCCAAGCAACAAACCCTGATATGAAAACTGCTTGGATGTTAAGAAATATTTTTACTCCTTAGACTGTAGGAGCAAAACTGCAGGTAAGGGGAAGGTTTGGGTTAACGTTTGGAGTCCAAGTAGCACAGATACTGCACTAAAGTTAGTTGTCCAAACAGTTGTTATCATAAGCTTTTTGATATCATTACCTTAAAGGAAATTAAAGTGGAAACAGGCATCAAATTAGGAAGTGTTACTCAAATGCAGCAGAACCGACTGGTTAAACAGGAAGAGTGTATTTGTGGGAACAATATGCATTATAAAGAAAATTACCCAAAAAATAGTACAAGATGGTCATTTGACTTTGTTCACTTCATTTAAACAAATAATTGAACTTCCATTTACAAACATATTTAGCACTACTTCCTTGGCTTAAGAAATAAATATAAGGTTGCTTTGGCATAGGACATGACTGTTTCTGTCTTCCTTTGTTTTATAATATTAAAGTTAAATCGCATTATAATCATCTTCTGCAAGCAGTAACCAGTTGCTGAAAAAGTCTAAATAGAGGGTAAAGATGAGAGAATTTGTGGTACTCTAAAGTCTAACATAGCAGGCAGGTATTGCTATGATGCTTGATAGTATTAAAAATAACTGTCATCTTTCAAATTAGGTTAAAAAAACGTTAAAGGTGAAATACTGTATAATCACAAAAAAGTGAAAAAATGGTAAGAATCTGCAAACTATGGATTTACAAACCTAAAACTTGAACAAATCTGCTTTGCAGTTGAACTCTCTTTTTTCCTGCCATGTTGTCCACAAATGTTTTTTATACTTTCCAGGGTATCTTGCAAGCAGCAAAACAAATGGAGAAACAAGCGCAAAAATAAACAAAAGCTTACAAAATGTAGCCTGAACTAACAAACAGGAACTAGGGGACACAGAGAGAGATAGTAAGAGGCTCTGCACTCTGACTGTGCTTGCTGCATTTCTTACCATTCGGCTGCCATGTTTGTTTACTTTCTCCCTGGTGTGAACATCTATGCATGGCTGCAGCCATCACATCTACACATGTCATCCCCTCTGCACAGGCACACAAATGTCCTGCACAGGCGCACTCGCTCCCACATATTCCTAAGCCTTCCTGCACTCATACTTAGACTCTCACAATACAGGCCTCCGAGCCACAACTTAACCTAGTTCTTTGCATAAATCCTTTGCATGAGGTCTTGGGCTCTGCACAAACAATTCACAGCATCTCTCAATTTTCTTCTTACGTGTCCCCTTAGTGTAGCAATACTTACTCTTGTAGACTTAGTTATGAATTTGAAAAACGTATTTGACATGCTACAATAAATAGGAGTAACAAGCATTTTTTTGTCAAGCATCATATCGAGTTCAAAGGATAACAAGCTTTATTTTCAAGTGAGATTTTGTGGGAGACAGTATTGCATGTTTTAATATTGACTACATAAATATGGCTAATGCACAGAAAAAGCATGGTCAGAACCACTCAATCCTTAACCCCTTAAAACCTGTTGCATTATCATTTATAAATGCTTTTGTATTACCTCTATCTACTCAATATGATCAACACATTATTAAAAAAAATCTACATACAATCAGATAAATAATAAAAGTGTCCTCAAGTGGATTATCAGTTGTAAAAATACTTTATATATCAAATGAGATATAAAAAAAATCTTTATGTCAAATTTTATGGTGATTTTATTTTTTGGGGTATTTCAACAGAAAGGCAAATAAACAAAACTAAAGATTCGGACTTTAAAAGGTTAATGCCAAAAATTCTGTTCAAAATGTTCAGTCTAAATTATGAAATGTGATATTATATATGATAGCATTTCATTATTCTCAATATTATAATGTCTTTGTAATGTTCCAATAATTCTGCTACCTTTTTAATGCCATAGTTAGCGTGACATAAGAATGCAGATTCCAGACACTAAATATTGTGAAATGTATTGTATCATTAAAAATGAATGGTAATCTCCTGTATGCATCCAAATTGCTTAAACATGTAGGTAAAATTTCACAAAGAGGTTGAAACCGGTGCCTTAAACCCACTTGTCAAATCTATGGTATGGGCTTCTTTAGCTTTTAGCCCCACAAAGAGACACTTTCAGACATCATAAAAACACAGAAAGCTAAGGCCCAGTTGACAAAGGAATTGTTTCAAAAGATGTATCCGTTTACACCAAAACACAGAAGACACTATAGTGTGTATGCCAGGCCTGTAAGTGGCGCTGTAACGCTGATGCAGACATATAAACCAGGGAAGAACACATGGAGAGTGCATATACATCATGAGAAATGTTGAACATTTAAAAATGCAGTTCTTTAAGTCCTTTTGTAGCTCACAGTGATAACAGAGGAGAACATGATTTTTCATGTTAAAGCCCTAACACGGTCAGTAGCTCCTGTAGCATAAACACAACATTATATTTCAACAGTGTTTCTGTTGTCGTCTGGGTTCTTGAATATAGTCCAGGGCTGAGGTGGGGCTATGACATCATAGCCTTGTGCAATTTATGATTTTTTAGTGCATTGAAGAGGCTGTAAAAAACAAGTTCCACAATAATTTGAGTTTTCTCTAGCATCATGTCAAAGGTTATAATTCTAGTATTGCAGCAAGTATGTCTTCACAAAGCAAATAAAGAAATGCATTGTGTCTCATCATTCAGCTGGAAATATTGCATTTTATTAAATCTTCCAAGCCCCACTGAGTTTAAACATGGCACATATTCAGTGGTTCATTTTCACATGTGTAAAAATGATTAACTTGCACAAATTCTGTCTATAAGGGTGCATTCTTGTATGAACAGGTGTAAACAGATTTTGTATGCTCTTCATACAACAGCGCATCTTTAATTTTTGCCCCACAGCAAAGCCAAATAATTATGCTCTGAATATTTCATGCAAAGATATCAAACAGTATAATGAGGAAGTGGCTGGGCTAAGGAAAACAATGCTCTGTAGGTGATAAGCAGTAATCTAAATAAAAATGGACAAATATGTCATGTTATGTATTCACATGAACTCCCTCTTCTCCTCTCTCTCTCTTACTCTCTCTCTCCATGTTGCATAACTGCTGACGCACTCGTGATCCGTGAAAAAGTAGGAATCAGTTTTGCTCGGTTGATCCCAGAGGTCAGCATCACAGTGAGAGAGAAAGAGAACAGAGGGAGAGGAGTAAAGAGAGCACAAGGCCAAAAGAGAATGAAAACAACACATAAAGATGATACAAAAAGAAAGATAGCCAGGTTGGCGTCAGGGAGGTTGGTGTCTGCCTGACAATTTAACAATTTTAGTCTGCAGCTGACACTGTTCTGTGAGCGAGGGGCACCAAAGGTCTAGGAAATGACTCGAAATAAAGGGGACAAGAAAGGGACTAGAAGGAACAAGATTCAACAGAGAATTATGCAAACAAAATAAAATATAAAAAGCCCAATAACAGAAAGGAACATGAGTTTGAAAAAAAGATCCAAAGGGAAATGACACAAGGAAGAAGGAGCGCAAAGATAGAAGCAGGGAAAATGAGTAAAGCATGTAAAGGAAATTAGAGAGGATGATCGATACCTCCTCAGATTTTAGAAACAATTGTAATGAAACCAAAGTAAAACCTACTTCATTCCTCATTAGCCCAGCTTTCTGCCTGTTACCTCTACTTTTCAGGAACAAGCCTGAATATATAAGGTCTGGCACCTCTGTTGAAAAAAAAAAAAAACACCCCAGCCAATCAGCATGCTTTCAGACACAACGTGCTGCAGAGGGAAACCCATATTTTTTGGATGAGATCTGTATTCACAGCTCAGATTTTCTGACTGTGTGTATCAGCCGGTCTGTGCTGAAATCAATTTGACCATTGCCCTCAATTTTTGGCAACTTTGAAAACCCACCTCGAGGATTGTGCTGCAGACTGAGTAATGAGCAGAGGCAAAGTTAAACTCAATTTCGGGATGAGCGTCTGGCCCGTTAAATAGCCGTTCATCAACAGCACCTCCAACGCGCGCCAAGGCCAATAAGCGCCAGCTGGTGCTCTGAAACTGTCGCCTGTCGCATGACAGAAAAACCCGTTTGTACTGCTGCCATGGCGCAATGTTGATGCAAACAAAACCAACCTCAATGTCTCTCTGTGACTGTGATTATATCCTGTGCAATACAAGGGACAAGGAAGGACAGAGGCCTAATTTTAAACGTGCAACCAAGGGTCAGTGGGGTAGGGACAAAGTCTGTGGAGGGTGAAAGCTAGAACAGGCGGCAGGACTGTGTCTAGAATTTTGACCAGAGAAGTATTTTCTCTCTACTGTTTCGTACTTTCAAGTAAATGGAGACACAAATAAAGTAATTGCAAAAATTCACTGAAACCAAGACAAACCAGAAGGCGGATTAGACAGAAAACTAACAGATGTGTGAAGCAGTCACTGTTCAGGTCAATAGACGCAAAACAGTTTGGGCTTGTGCCAGCTCCTATTCACTGCACTACAAGGTGTCAGACCGAGCTCCTGTCTCCTGTTTTGGCTGCATCTTACTATGGCCATGGTCCTGTGTTTCACACCGACTATGAAAAAGAAAAGTATAAAGTGTGGATTCTGCCCTACTGTGCAAGCCGTCTTAGCCAAGTTTTAGATCACTCTCCTAAATGGATAGTAAAGACAAGTTGAGGCAGGACTTAAAGCCGTCTTATGTATGATGCTTCCATGCACACTTGTATGTCATCATGTCCATCAAGACCCTATTGTTCAAAAACCAGGAAATCAAAATTAAATACGTGAACACAAATCTCCACCAAGGCATTTTAACATTGTTGAGGGAGTTTAACAATCAAGGTAATCTCAAATCCAGTGTTATGAACACCAAGGTCACAGTCCTTTGAAATTGATTTAGGTCTTTCTATATGTTATTAGACCTCTATATAATATAAGGGCTGCATTTGTTAGTTTACTAATCGACCAGTCCACTATGTTCTTGTGTAATGATTATTTCTGCTTAAAGTCGATGAGTTGCACATCACCTGCTTAGGCAATAACAACGTGGATTTCTTTGAGAAGACATCAGGTAAAGACAGTTCTAATACAAACATAGAACAAGCCATCAATCATCTCCTTAATGCCATTTCCATCTTAATGCCTTGTCAATAAAATGCCGGCTACCAACAGCATTTACATTGCTTTGCAAATATTCCTTTTTTAGGTTTTTATTTGTTGAGGTATCACATCTCATCAAATAAGGTATCACACAAATGTCAACTACCTTTACTTTTGACAATGCAAAGCAAAGGTATTTATTCTAAGAGTCTCACAAAATTCCCTTTTGTAGGCAAGGTCATTACACACAAGAAACTTGCCTTTACTAAGTTCTTTTGAGCAGACAGCAACTTAAAAGGCTTCAGTTTATTTTGTATGTTAATAAAGTAATGTCTATTCCGTCATATTTGCCAGAAACTTACAGGTACATCTCAACAAATTAGAATATCATGAAAAAGTTCAATATTTTCATCACTGATTTCAGAATGTGAAACCCATATATTATATAGATTCATTACAGATAGAGTGAAACATTTCAAACATTTATTGCTTGAAATTTTGGTAATTCTGAAAAGAGTGATAAAAAACATTGAACTTTTTAATGATATTCTAATTTTTTGAGATGTACCTGTAATTTCTCCCAAAATTTTGACAGGTCTGAAGTATAAACTACAAGGTTGTATTTGGCCTTTTATTGTCAGTGACAGATTTTCTCATGCTTAAGTTTCTCTCTTTTGTCAAGCATACAGCTCAGTCACTAATGGTCTGGTTGTTTGCTCAGGTTTGTTGTATTTGTAGTGTCATATTCAGCCCCGTTAGAAAAGACCTCATATTTCAGATTTTATTCCCTTGTTTTCTCCTCTGTCAAATTTCATTGTCTTGATTTTTAGCTCAGACTGGCCCAACTAACACCATCAGTGTGTTAACTTCATTCAACCTTTTCCCTTCTATCAAAGGCATTGGTTGTCCCAGAGCCCTTTAAACAGACTTCAATATTTAAAGTTTACTTAACAGTTAGACGTCAGCCCATTTGCTGCACAGCCAAAAACACTGAATCACCAAAATCGATACCTGATCTTTAATATGCATGCTTTTTGAAAAGTTAGTTTTATTCAACAACAAGACTCTACTCAGCCTATGATTCACCAAAGTGCATGACACACAGGCAGTTGTTGACTTCTGTCAAAACATGCGTCACTACGGACCATAAATGCATTGTTGGATGCCACTGGCCAACTTTGAGATGTAACACACATTGACTCTTCACGGCCTTTAATCACATTCGCTCCCAAGATTGCCGTTTGAAATTAGGTGGCACAATGTAACCCTGTGTGACTCACTTTACACATAGAGTTGTATGAAACACAGCAAACACACTGCAGTATCTTTCTTACAGCAAAGACTTTTTTCTATTATTTATCTATTGGAATTAATAATAAATGACCCACTGCTGTCTTTGAGGCTGAAGTATGTTTGTGGACTGCTGTCAGAAACAGACCAGCACTGGATATCAAGGCTGATACCCTCCTGTCCAATGGCAGATTAGTTGACTGAGGAGATCCTGACTGTTCAAATCCTCAATATTTGGACAATCTCATTTATAACTTTCAAAGAGAAGAGGAGCCAGATACACTACTTGCACTGGTGGGAGAGAAGAGTCGTAGTTTTATTTTTGAGTGAACTCAGTTTTGTCATAGATATGACTAGATACTTATTAACAAACCATAAGATTTAGTTTATGAAAGTCAAACAGTTGCGTAATGCTGTCTTATTACTCCTTTGCTTATTTTCAAGAAAGTTTTACTAGCAGTCTGGTGAAGCTGAAGCTAACCCCACAGCACCAGCTCAATTAAAAGAACGCCTGTAGCAGACATTAGCCTCAAATAGATACGAAAGGCATCCTCTCATGAACTGCCATTCCAAAATGAACAATCAAAGCATGTTAAGATATGGAGGATAATCTGTTCACTGCGTAAATTTTGCCAAGTCTTGCTCCTGCATCAGACCGATGCCATCACACAGTAACAAACCCCATGCAAAAGTTCACTCACATTTTATTTGGTTGTTTAACTGTGCACACAGTCACTGTCAATGCCGGTTACATGTACAGGAAGGTGGATCTCCTGCCAGGCATTGCTCACACCTCCTCCGGTGCCCATGGGTTATCAGGGTCATCAGCCAGGATGTATGAGTGATTGGTTCGAAGGATAACGAAGAGCCGTCAGTCCGTCTGGCAGGTTAGGAATAATTGATAACTCTCTCGATGACTTCCCCCACCTTGAGGGTTAATTGTTGTAATTTTTGAGTATTAGTTTGCCTCAATAGGGGTTCCTCTATGATAATTGTTGTAAATTATTCTAATTAGTTGTCTAAATTTTGGAGACACATCATCAGTAGTGCACCTCAGAATCATCGAGTTTTTCGGCCATTACCACTAGACACTCTCATCCGAGGATGGCCCCGCCAGGGATGATCAAGTCCCAGGGTTTGTCTCTTGTGTGTTCATGAGAATTATATTAGCTATAGAAGGCATTTATGAGCTATTTTTTTTTAGCTTTTAACTAGTCATAAAGGTTTTTGCAGTGCCATATTTGGCTTTTGTGGTGTTATTTTAGATATTTCTAAGTCATGCTTAACTCTCATAGTGCATGTTTGGCTTTCATAGTATTATTATACATCTTTCTAAGTCAAACTTACCTTTTGCAATGCCATATTTGGCTTTGGCATTGTAAAAGGTAAGTATGACTTAGAAAGTTGTCAATGCCAGGATATATATAGTACAGGCCAAAAGTTTGGACACACCTTCTCATTCGATGTGTTTTCTTTATTTTCATCCCAATTTTTATTTTAGATTCTCATGGAAGGTATCAAAACTATGAATGAACATATGTGGAATTATGTACTTAACAAAAAAAGTGTGAAATAAATGAAAACATGTCGTATATTCTAGTTCCTTCAAAGTATCAACCCTTTGCTCTGATTACTGCTTGGCACACTTTTGGCATTCTCTCCATGAGCTTCAGGAGGTAGTCACCTGAAATGGTTTTCACTTCTCAGGTGTGCCTCGCCAGGGTTAGTTAATGGAATTTTGTGCCTTTTTAATGGGGTTAGGACCATCATTTGTGCCGTTCAGAAGTCAGGCTGATGCACAGCCGACAGCCCTATTAGACACTTTTAAAATTAATATTATGGCAAGAACCAATCAGCTAAGTTAAGAGAAACAAGTGGCCATCATTACTTCAGTGAGAATCTACAATGTAATTAGTGATAAAAATAAATAAAACACTTTGAATGAGAAGGTGTGTCCAAACTTTTGCCCTGTACTGTATATTATATGTATATATGTATCTATGCATATATGTGTATCAATAAAATGAAGAGTTTTTTGCTCTATTGTAAAGTCTCTTGACATAACACTTGTTATTAATTGGTGCTATACAAATAAAGATTGATTGATTGATTGACCTGGATAGTGACTTATAGCTAATACATACCTCAGCCATAATCTACAGTTCTCAGCATCCCTTAGCAGAAAAGACTGACAAATATTGTTGTCCCTGATTGGCCCGAAAGTGGGTGTTCTTTAGGAGTGCAGCCAATGTAGGTACCCCTAATGTGTGCCTTGTCTAAAAGTCTCTCAGATGGCCTTAAATAACAAGATAGTGTACAATAATTTTGTTTTTAGAGCCAAAGAAACTAAAACTAAATACTGCTGCTTTAATTGACAGCATATTTTTTTCTTTTTTTTCATACTGCAGTTTAAAAAGAATTGTCTCTTTAACTTTGTAAATGGGGATAATTTTATGGAGAAATTATCTTATTTTTGAGATATTAATCTGGTACATTGACCTTTTGTCAGCTCCCTGATTGGTTAACTGACCACTCAATCAGAATTGCTGATCGCTGCTTCTAAGCAATCAAACTCTACCTGTGTAGAGTTGGGAAAAATTGGGAAAGAGTCAAACGACTTAAGTATGAATGAAAGCTGATTGAGAAGTTAGTAATTTGCAATTGTTTCAAATGAAAGAGGCCCGCAGCAACAGATTCTGTCCAGTTACTAAGAGAGCGGAGCCTAACAGAGGATCATTTCCTGGAGGGGGTGTCTTTTTTTCTCATGCAATGACTATGCTTGTGTGAAATGAAAGAGACATCAAGTACCATCTAAAACACCTTTTAACGAGTGTTGTGAATAATTATCCTTACTGTATAAGGCAGCAATGATCTTAGATTGCTTTTATTTTAATTAAATCCTTCATATTTTTGTGATTATATACATATTCAGGTGTCATAAGGAGTTAGGCAGGTGCATGCGGATCAGCATTCAAGTCATTTGTTATTTCAGAACACTGATGGGTTAAACATAGTCCTTCCAAAACAGAAAAAATGTAATTATATTTTATAACTCATTTGGCTTACAAACCAAATCACACTGACAGCTCTGTTTAGGTTTATCTTGATGTAACAGGGAACCAATCTGTTTGTTGATGTGTCAGTGTCAGTTTAATCAACCATGATTTTCTTGTCTGGTAACATCTCTGCACAGTATGGCTCAGAGTTAACTGGGACATCTCTGGTTTAACTCAGGCATTATCCAGTGGACTGACAAGGCAGCCCAGAGGTGGACAGGCAGTGTAATTCATTAATCTTATTGAAGCCTGGCAGCATCTGTGGACAGAGAGCGAGAACTAACACAACTCTCCCAAACTCATGACGCTCGATACTTTGAACCGGAGCACGAGAAGGAATCAAGTGGAGAAGGAGGAGACGAGAGAAAGTGAGAACGGCTTACTAGAATACAGAAACAGACAGAGATGAATAGGTTGAGACAAAGGCAGGGAGGGAGACTGAGAGAGATGGAGTCAAAGTTAGAGGAGGGGTGACAGGCGGAGAGAGAGAGAATATATATAAACACACAGAGGGAGGGAGGGAGAGAAGCAGAGAGGGTGTGACAGAGGCGGAAAGGAAGAATCATGTCTTGTGTGAACTTTGCAGCAGGACTTTGAGGGGATAATTAGGGAGAGTGACTCCAGAAGAGGAGAGTAAGTTCCCAGTCCTAAGCCTTCATGCAGGGGGGGATTAGACTTGGGCAGCACTTCCAACCTCCATCCCTCCACCCCTCCCTTCCCCCCACCCACTCTCATTTCTCTCTAAAGTGGACTCATTGCCATTGCCAAGTTCTGTCTTAAGCAACTGTGGCAGCACTGTATCATCCAAAGTGCAGGGAGTCAGTGTTATTTCAGCACCACAGTGAAGGGCTAAATGATGGATGGTTCACCATCACAACTGCAAAGGGTAAACATGGTAGCCCCATTGTAGGGCATGCAGTGCTGTCATGTGACCAAAGTAAGTCATGCGGCTAGTTTCCTTTTCTCCATGACAGGTCTAAGTCATAGCTCACTATAACACTGAGCACTCTGCACATGCAAAGTATGTACATCTCCAGCATGATAAACATACTGCACTGCTGCTTTCATATATTCAGCACAGCAGTCTAACGGTTCAAAGTGCGACCATACGAAATTGGGGTTATAGCCAAATTTGTTTGCTTGTTCATTTTTTCCAGAGGATAACAATGTCATAAATATTCATTTGAGCAATCTTTGGAGAAAATCTGACCAAAAATATTCATGAGGACACTTTCAAAGAGCAGAAACATTCTTGACTGCAAAAACCATGCATTCTTAGAGTCATCAGTTAGATGAATAAGTTGTTTCACTGTGATACTCTGTTTTGACAACCTAAGTGGTAAGATTGTCTTTACATAGATGCAAACAAAATCTATCTCTGTTTATAGACTATGGCTGTATCATAAACCACTAGGGAGAGGATCAGGTCTTTCAAAAGAAAGCAGCCAAAATTAGAGGTAAGGCACTTTTGTATTAGTAAATCAACACTCAGTCCCATCAGCAACTAATCAGAATTCAATTTATTTAGTAAATCAAATGCAACATATTTTTAAATGCAGAGCATGAATCTTATGTCCCCTAAATAGAGTTTATACTACTGCTGATTTTCAATCCTAGTCATGGATTAAAAAAGCCTCACCTTTTACTTTAGTCAGACCTTATTTTATTTCCCATCAACATGAGAACAACAAAGTAATATTGTTTCACAGGGCAATTTATCATAAAGAGGCTAAATGCCACATAAAAATAATCTCCAAAGACTGATCCTGACATGTTTCCTGTTATATTGCTTATTGCATCAAAAAATGTTGACGGATGACTAACATTATCATTCTAAATGAAGTCATTTGGTGTACATTCTTCAACAAGAATGTCACAAGACAATGTGTTATTTGAATTTTGATTTTCGGGGAAGAGTCTGACAGGAACCATGGTTATTCTCTTTATATAAATCAATAGTTTGACAGAAAAAAGATATAAACTCAACATGAAGGCTAAAATCTGTCAAACCTTGGAGTTCTCTGCAGAAGGAAAAGCTGGAAAATCACCGTGGGACTCCAGAAGAAAAGAGTGAGTTCTCAGTCCTAAGCCTTCATGCAGGAGGGATTAGACTTGGGCAGCACTTCCAGCCTCCATCCTTTCCTCCCTCCCACTCTCTCTGCTCTCTAAAGTGGACTCATCTCTTTTGCCAAGTTCTGTCCAAAGCAACTATTGCAGTACTGTATCATCTAAAGTGCAGGAAGGAAGTGCAATTCCAGGAAACTAACATCAATTCTCCCCTATAGCCTGCAATAAAGTACAATACATTTTATGCAGTGTGTTTAATCACAATGCTTATATTTTGATGAAACCATGTCAACACAGTTTTAAATTAACTCTGGATTGCATTATCACAAGGTGTAACCAATATATCCCCTCTTCCTCATTGTGTGTGTGCATTCAAGCAAAATTCTCACTACACTGAGCTTTTGTCACGCACATAATAGATGATTCTGTACTCAGAGGAAAGCCATTAGGTAATGCTGGCAGCGAGCTCTGCGGGCTGAAGCGCTGAGCCTCATCTCTGACCTTGGGCTGAACAGTCATACGCTGATGAACACCCTCCAGGTGTCCACTGAGAGCACATCATTGATTGGACATGAGGGGGAAAATAATGATGTCATGAGTCAGTGAGCGCAGTATGGACCATCATCATCTGGACAACGTGGTCAAAGTGTGTTTCTGGATTGTTTTTTTTTTCCATGTGTTGGCAGAAAATGTGCCAAGCTATTGCTTTGGATCAGTGCTTCACTAGCAGGTCCCAGCAGTGGATTAGATAAGCAGTGTTGGAATAGTGGGTCCTGACTCCTTGGATGCTCAAGGAGGAGAACATGTATGGAAATGGAAATTAACTGACAGCAGTATTAGAAAAAAAAGAAAAATTCTAAAAAGAGTTTAATGCTTCTCAATGGTCGGTTTCAGAACCGACCTCTTTGCTCAACAGAAAAGATGGCTGATGGATTAAAGGAGTAACAAAGATTAAATGACATCTCTTTATTTTGGCATTTCTACACTGTGTCAATAAATTCAGCTTAACTTAAACATGTTTGTCTTATTTATGAGTAAATCTGACTCTTACACTGACACTCTTACTCCTGCTCACTTCACCAAATGAAATATTATTTACAAAACTATAACCAATAAATTAGGAAATTAAATTTAGGCACTTCGGTTGCTTTACTATTTTACAGACCACAGTTGACATGGAAAAGATCATATAGGCACTGTCGGGTACAAAACATCTCCTACTTTTGGTTTATTTATTTATTTTTTAACCTTATTCAATTTTCTAATTGTTTTATAATAAAGTGCTATTGGTCACCTTTCATGTTTGTAAGCCAGTTTTATAAAAGTTTAACCAAATTAAATAAAACAAGTATTTGTAGTCAGAAAATACATTCATTCATTCATTCAGCTTTGGTTTACTTTCAGTTCCTATAAAGTAACAATTTTGGAGATAAGAGGTTTGTACCTGACGGGGGAGATTTGAAAACAGGTCATGTAACTGGCTGAATTGCAAAACAGCTTCCAGTGATTGCCACTACTATATAAATAGATTTGAATATGTTCAAATCTATATTTAACTGTATTTATCTTAAACAGCAAAGGCACTTAATGGACTAATCTGGTGTGATTGTGTTTAATGGGGATCTTATTGAGTAAACAGCCACAAACAGACAACTCAGGAGTGCCTCTGTGCAGCTTTTTATTGAAGAAATGAATCTTTAACATTTGAATTAATTAGTTATCCAAGATTTATCTGCAAGGGCATCTATGAGATTTTTTTAAAGACTGTATCCCACTTGGTGCATGTTGACAGCATGACAGCTGCGGTGCATTTCTCTTTTAATTTTCAGACTACCAGGGTTGGCTGTATATCCCATACCGAAAATCTCAAGATTAGGAGGCCTACCTAATTTTACCACAAGCCAGGGAATATCTTGGCCAAAGTAGGAAGGAGAATGATAAACTGATAACCAATTCATTAAGCTCAACATTCAGATGATTCCAGAGTTTCACACCACAGACAGACATGCAAAAAGTTTTCCTGTGCATATGGACCCTCGTGACTTTTAATACAACCCTTAAAATCTGTGCCCCTTCCTTTTCTGTGAATAATTCTTAGATATTTACAGGCAGCAGCTTGTGTTTTCGCTTCATGTAGGATTTGTGCTGTCTGAAGTTCCAAAAGGTTTTTAATTTTTATTAACTTATAACAATAATAATAAAAACAATATCATTATCTATGTTGTGTATATAAATGACCCTTTGATGAAACACAGATGGAAGAAAAATATAAGTTTTTCTCAAACAAAACCTTGGGTCATAGATGAACAAACTGATGTCAGACTTTTAAAAGCGTGTTATCATAGAAAGGACATACAGTGTCTAACGTTGGTAATCATGGACATGCAAATATGCCATCAGCTTGACATCACTGCACGATATACGCAAAACTTCACATTCTATAGATAAAGAACTCAACACAGATCATCCCTCTTCCAGTATGTATCTTGAGAGTGTTAATAGAACCACACATAACATCTGGGTCTGACTGACTTTAGCACATCACATCTGGAGGCTGCATATGCAACAGCTGACACATTTGACTGCTTTCATACTTACTGTAAATATGGTTATCCAATCTCCACATAATTAAGATAAGCAATGCACATAATTATCAATGTGTGTAAACGAGATCCAATCTAATTATCTGCATGACACATGCCTGATCACATGTGAGCTGAAAATGAGGTCTTTGATTGGTAATTGGCAGCACATCTGTCAAAATCAGCAAATGCAATTGTCCCATTTGCAACCAGGTTAACTTAAGTTTAATCAATAAACCCTCCCGCTGATGAGCCTCCTTTTCAACCCATGAAATCCTCAGAAGGAGATAATGTTTGGCCTTGGAGGGGGCTTATAAAACTTTGCATGTCTGCAGGTATCATGCAGCATTGTTGCAAAGTAGAGCAATGCTGCTAAGTGGAGCACACTCCCTGGTCCACTGCCATGGCTTAGATAAAGTTTCTTCTCTAGCATTGAAGCCATGCATCACAAAAAGTCGCATCTTGGAGCCAACAACAATCTGGGTTTTACAGATATCAAAGGGCTAAAACTTCTTCGATTTATGGCTCGGGCTGCATGAGGCATACAGCCAGAGTCAGAGGTGCTCCATATTGCTCATCGGAAACGTGGCCTCACATCACTGGTGTGATCCCCTGGCAATTTCTTCTGCATCGCTGTACTCATACTCCTTTATTTCCTTCATCTTTTGGCTTTCAGCCCCTCCCCACACTCTTTTCACTCAGTCCTCATGGGTCTATGCTGGAGTCTGTTGTCCCCGATGTCCCACTTACTGTGGCCTCTGACCGCTGTGCCATTTACAGTACATCCTGCAGAGACATGAATCTAATAGCACAGGGACCTGCTGTAAGGCATCACCACATTTAATACAACATATTTCTCAATAAAACATCATGTAACCTCCACATTGACATGAATAAACGAGAGTAGACGGATCATCCTCCTGTCTATCTTTAATGGATATAACTAATTGATTGTATATGTAAGTAGCACCACTTTTAACAGCATTATAAATTCATTTTCACTCCTCTCAAGGGTCAAGGTCCAAATGGGAGATCAAAGCAGAGTTAATACAGATGTAGAGATCATTATTCACCTCAAAGGCGAGAATTCCACCTGGACATTTGATTTTTATGTTCTTGGACATTTGAAGGAAACCATAAATCCCAGAGGAAACACCCACAGACACAACAAGAGCAAGAACTCAACCTGAGTCCGTCTTGATCTGTTATGCAACGGTGCAAACAACTGAACCGCTGCAGGACGCCTCAGTACACACCGCTCAACCTCCATGCTACCTAATTTGCTGTTGTTATGCAAGTGTAAGGGAACTCTGTTTCTGGTTTCAGCTCATCCACAGGGAGATACAGTGCAGAGTCAGATATGGAGCACATGTTCAGGTGAGTAAATAGTAGATTTTACTAAACCAATTTTCACTCCCAAAATGCCTTATTTATAGGTATGAGTCTATAGTTGCTCAAATATTAGTTCAGAAAGACACATAAACACAATGGTTTAAAAACAATTAATGGTAAACTTGTCAGAATGGTATGGCATGGTTTACTAAATAGACTGAATCTTCATCTAAAACTCCTCCTGGGCTTGCTGTATCCCTTCTTTTCTTAAAACAAGCTGTTGACTTGCAAAATAAAAAAAAGTTTTGGTGCATTAAAATCATACAAAGATGCTCCTAATGGTTTTGATATTATAATGAAGTGATGTAGCTGTAGAAGAATGTGTAGCCGACTTTCTCCTAAGCTGTGACACAAGAGATGACCTCCAACTGAGCTGACTGTGACACAAACTATCTCTTACATGTGTTTATTTTACAGGTCACAGTGGCTGGTACTTCAGTCCTGGAAGCTGTCAGCAAGCAGAGAGCACAACAACATAACCCTGATGCCAGTGACATTAAATCTCAGACTGTGGTAGGAACACATTGGTGACAGTGTTTGCACTACTTTTAACCTAGTCCTGATATATAAATTATGTTTGAGACCATCTCTCCAAGAGCTGATGGTTAATCAAACTTGTTGTATGCTCTTGTACATTTGCAGTGCTTTCCACTATCACCAACTGCCAGCCAAATAGCCAGCTGCTCTTTGTTTCTGTTGACTCAACCATTAAATAGGAATACAATGTAGATAATTTAGATAATTGCTGTCAATTGCAATTGTTAATTCATCTATTCTGACCCTTTTTTTCAGTTAACTGTATCCGTCTAGCACACCTTGGCTACCTATAGGGTATTCAGTTCTTTATTTTAATTGATCTTTTTGTAGTAATGAAATGATTATAAAACCAAATTTATGAATAACTCACTGGGAGGTTGCATTAACGTCTTCCTTTTTTGAAAGCACAACATTTTGTTTCAATACACACCCTGTATTGCCCGTGGAATCTTGCCCTATGGTGCATATATTTCTACATTTTAGTAGATATTTTTGAAATTTTAAACTAACTCTAAAATGTATTGGTTTCACTTTGTTTATATAATTAACCAAGAGCTTGTCATCATCAGCAGATGAGCTCTGACTGACGTATGGAGTCAAGGTCTTTTGTCTCCTTTGCTTTAACTTCATGCTCACCTTTGGGATGTTAATAAACCATCCACTCAATCATCAACTTGTCTACTCTATAATCAACTTAAAGAAGCAGTGGGGGAACCCCTAAAACTTTGTTTTTGCCCTTTTGGACGAATCAATCCAGTTTTAAAGTCCTTGTTATGCATCATGTTGCCACACAACATATTCACAAGGTGTGCTTGAGGTCCAGTCAGTAAAACTACAATGTATTCATGTTGTCTCTTTAAAATTAGTATTTGAATGAAAGTACTTTATGTACAAGATAATCTGAAGAGCTGGTAATTTAGATTTTGGCTGAACCTTGAATAAATAATATTGAAGGGTTTGAATTAGCTTTTTTAAAATTACATCAGCTGCATGGTGTAACTAAGTTGGTAGTCTTAAATATATTGCCTTGTATTATTGGAAATACTTTTTAGATGACATACACAAAAACAAGTAATAAATGAATCATGAAGTTACGCCATTCAGATTTCTTTACTTTATGATACTTGTTACATTGTTCCTTGAGGGATTTTTGTACTTCTCTGTTGAACAAGCAGTAAACCAGGTGCTATAACAGAACACAAAACTTAAAAAGCATCAGATGATCTAATTAACATGTAATTGTTCATTGCTACCGGGCACAAAAGTTTAAAATAAAGAATAAAAATAAAAATTGTGTCCTTGCTTTGGTACTTTAATCCCTGTGGTGACCTTAGACGAGCATATTGTTAACAGTGAAGATACTTGGCCTCACTTTGCACTCATGATGAATGATGGTGCTCCACCCATCAAACTGGGTTCTCTATTTTTTCCCTCTAGTTGACTATCCTTTAAATTTGTGGAAAGCCCTGCATCTCTCTCAAGTGTCTGATGTGATACTGCTCATTACTTACTATAGTACTAAATATACCCCAGTATGTAAGGCTGGAATGGATGTGTTTCTGCTTAAGACAGGCAACAAACAACTTCAGAGAAACCACTCACTTCAGCTTTAAGTAAAATGTCTGCAGTAGAAAACACATTTATCCTTATACAGCCACTCTGCCACTGTGGCTACTTTTCAGACAATTAAACTGCTGTCAATCATCACGTTATCACACATCACTGTTTCCCTCCATGTGGCTAAAAGAAGCACAAACACAAGCATGAGACACACGACCACACAAAGTACTGCACAGTGTATCGCATGGCTTTTATAAATGAATAATGAGGATATTCTCTGCATGGTTACGATATACAGAAGCCACAGCAATGACCTCGTTCAGATGAAGCCAAATGTCAGGTCACATTCGCCAATCAGGTCCTTTTCAACGTACACAGAGCTGTCACATCCAATTAACTGCCTCCACAGACACGTGCACAAACGCCCTCGTAGATGTAAATACAAAAGCATGTTCAACTCATCTTCACGTAAATGTTCAATTATTGATTTTTTTCTTGTTTGCGCTGAATAATCCATCACAAGGCGTACTTTCATCGCACTCATCATTTCATATTAAACAGCGATAATCACTTAGTCTCAAGAACTGGCACCGTATTTTTCTCCATCTCCTCTCATCTCTCTGTTCAATCACTCACCCTTCATGCAACAGTGAATGTGGGCGCTTGCTGCAGCTTCCCCAGATTTTTCACTTTCTCTCCCAGACTCACAGATGAGCACACATTTAATGAACACACATAATGAATGATTAACCAGCGGCAGCACGAGCGCAAGTTCGACACACACACACACACAAAACGGCAAAGAAACACACAGGCACACGCACAGCTCTTGCAGCGCAGAGATGAGAGTACAGTAGGGGAAAAAAGGATTGCTGTACCTTTGTTTCTACCTACAGTTTTGGAGGAGAAAGGGTCCGTAGAGATAAAAGAAGGGAAGAGTGTCATCCCGCGTAGAGCACCAGAGAAAAGACAGCAGAGAGTGGGGATAACTACAGTTAGTCTACAGTAAGCCGCAACACTTTGAACTGACACTTTCATGCAAAATGTTGACAATCATGCAAATGGGGGGAAAATGGAAGCAGCACGCAGAGGCATCACAAGACTGACACTTCACAAATAAAGCACCTTTCATCTCTCATGCTTTTTCTCTTTATTTACTGAGATTCATTTAACACGTGTAGTACTTAGAAGCTGAAGATGTAGAGAAAAGCTTGTTTGTGCAAACTTGTTATAAAGAGGAGGAGGGAGGTCATGAATGAATCGTTTACCAACTGCTATTTGTGAGATCAATTTTCCTTTAATGCATTCAAGTACAACCCACCTGTGATGAAGGCCACCTAACTGACTAACATTTCCTTTTTCATTTACGATGTATCACTAAACAGAACCCAACCCTGGCACGAGAGGAAGATGTTGTCATTGTGATTTGCCAACCTAAGGCAACTATTAAAATATATGAGATAAGATAATCTATGATGCCCTAAAGTGCCATAAACAGCAAATATCATGATGTTAATAAGCATATATAAAGTGGGCAACTTACCACTGAACCAGTCATACACTGATGGTAATTTCTCTGATTGATTGACTGGTCCACTCTAAGTTAAGAGCGCTCAGTGCCATGTTGGTAATGACTGTGCATTCATTATACAGTCTTTGCTCTGCACTGGGCTTGCTACCCTGAACAATTGGGCTTTTGTAAGGGACCAGGTAAAGATGTTTCGCGCAGCTATTGCCATTGTAAAGATGTGAAGGTAGACAAGTCTTATTACTGCAGTATTTTTGTCTTGTGCATAGATGTGTTCTATCACAAAACAGACTATAAAACTAGATAAATGCATAACAATGACTCTTTAAATGCCAAAATAAACTACAGTATCAATATAGTTTTACATGTATTGGCTTTAAACTGCAGGATATACACTCGTTGCAATGCAGCTGGATCCTCCTGATTAAATGTCAACGGCTATGAGCGCCCCAATGCGGCATGGTCCAATCAGAATCCTTTAAAGAAGGAAGTGGCTGAAGTTGCAGGTGTGATGGCAGCAGGAAGTAGCTTTTTGTATATAGATTAGAATTGGTGCTAACAGCTGCAGTAGCAGTTTTGTCAGACCTTGACCACATTATGTTTTGAAAGGATATTTTCAGAGTAGCTCCTGTTTTGAACTTTACACCCCCAATGCCTACAAACTACATTATCTGATTGGTCCGTAATTAATGTGATTGATGGAAGGATTGTCTGATCACCAGCTGGATATATTTTTCAAAAGTTCTGCACTTCATAAACAGTTGGAATGTTGTGTTGCACCAATGTAATGATGAGAAATATTTTGTAAAATACATACCAAAAGGTCTATCTGCTGTGTCAGGATACACTGTAAACCCGAATGTTCAAAGTAATTAAATAGACTAAGTACTGTAAACTCAAACTTTACAAAAAGTTCTACTAACTTAAATTTATTGAGTGTGTGTAACATGTTCTTGCTTTTTGAGTTAATATAACTCAGACTTTTTGATTGACTTCAACTATTTGTGCATTAAAGTAAGCTTAACTTAAAACCAGACTTCAGCACAACTTAAAATAATTAAGTAAAAGAAATGATTATGTACACTTATTTCTATTGCTTCAACATTACTGCATATGGCTGATGTCAATCAGGTTATATTGGGTGTGGTGAGGGATGATGTAAAAACATGCAACCTGTTTAGGTCAGCACTGCCAGAATGAAGAGACTATTTTATTATGTATTGTGCAAAGAATGTTCAAGAAAGACTATATAGAGAAGAAATTATGTAGATTAGATTTTAGGAGTTTAGATTAAAATTGAATGAAACTGCCAAGTGGGCTGACCAGAGTTTTCATGTCATTCATTAGATGTACTGGATTAATAATTTAGATTTAAAAGTAAATCTTATTTTAAAGCACTGGCTAAAAAACAAAACAAAAAAACAGCAACAATAAGAACAGTGGCATTTGGTCTAAAACATGTATAAAACATGTATATATTTGAGATATATATATATATAAATATATATATATATATATATATATATATATATATATATATATATATATATATATATATATACATATATATATATATATATATATATATATGTTCACAGACACATACATTTAGTAATCAACAAAGTATTTCTGATTCTGGCTTTATAACTGCTTCACACTCCGAAGCAGCAGGTGGCGCTAATGCCCTCACTGCGCTGGCTGCCTACCGCTGTTTGAAAGAAACCACAAAGAAGAAAGCTGTAAGGCGGGAATCACAGGTCAACAGTAACTGAACAAAGGTGGAGCTACGCAGCAGACAGCTCAATGAACAATGGTAAGTGTTTATAATTATATTAATTCACTAAAACTACTGTTAAAAAGTCCACTTTTCGCCACATTTCCGCGCAGCTACAGAATAACGTGACAATTAAGCCCACAGATATGCAGTAAGTGTGTTTTAGACACAGTAATGACAGTAGTAAAATTCTCAAAATTTTTCTTGCCATATTTTTGCCTCGTTCATCTTTTTTGTTTTCTTGTTCTTCATAGTGAGTGTTTTCTAAATTAACAAATAGTTTAATAATGTATTGATCAAATCATAGTAAAAAATGAGTCACAAAATACAATAACTAATAATAATAAAAAATGTATAATATTATAAAGTATATAAAATAGGTTGAGTTTCTGTTTTGTCTTCTCAGAAGTGTTGTACATGTACATTTAGAATTGTTTATAAAGAGGAACCTGTTGAAAAATCAGATTTCTTTTTTCCCTTTTCTTGAAATTACACTGTTTTAAGCATTTACAACTGAATAATGACAAATACTTGCTAGAATATATTATTTGTACCTGACAAAATAATTTATTCAGAGGGCATTTCTAACAAAAAGGCAAAAAAAAAGACCAGGCATCTGTTTATACTGGATTTATAGTCGCCAAAGGGTTAATATGTATAATAAAGCTCCAGTCCAGTAAGTGGAGAGTTTTTTAAATTATTTTTATTCATCAATTATTGCAGTTTTTTTTTGGTCATTCTCCTTGTAATTGAGAAATTAATAATCTGTATTGTAACCCTTTGTCATTCCGGAATTTCTCTTTTAGCCCAATGGCAGCTGCATCCTTACAACCCATGATCCTTTATGTTGTCAAGACTGATTGAGCTAGAAAATTAAAACTCAGTTCACGACCAGCCTCCACCTGTGAACCAGCTCATGGATCTCTTGTCTGCTCTCAAAATTGAGTCTGAGGTAATATGGACTGATGGTGTTAATGGGACAGTTTATTTAAAAATGGAAATTCATTGATTATCTAGACACACTCATGAAAGACTGAGTAAAGTTTATTTTGTTCTTTTTTATTCAGATAATATTGTTGATGTTGGTTTGCTATTATCTCCTTAACATTTGTAACAAATGATGCCCATGATTTAATTGTAAATAAAACACATAAGAATACTATAAAATGCCTCTATATTGCTCTTGCTAAGTAAACCATGTGTCCTGAAGCTCTGATATGTCATGATGTTTTGAAAATTGTCACTGTCACCATATTTTCAGCCCTAATGTTTAATATAGCTGTGTTGACATGTGCTAAACCACTGCATACATTTAAGACAAAAAAATAGCATCAGGATTTTTTTAATACAACACAGTATGTAAGGGCTTCATGACCTGTTGATTACTTTGCATGAGCAATCTATGATTTTATTATGTATTTTATTTACGTTTGAATCCTGGTCACCATTTTAGCTTTGCTGTTTGCTGCTTCATAGGAATGTAAGAGATTCTTCAAGTTGAACTGACTTATTGATATTACTGTGTTTTCCTTCATCTGTTTTTAAATTATGCAGTTCCAACGGATTACAAACCAAAACCTGCACAACATATTCTATGCAGAGCTTGATTGCGTTTTCTTCAACTGGTGACCTTATCGGACAGAAGGCGTCCAAAACTGGGAAGACAGCAGATACTTTGGCTGAAATGTTAAAAATCCACGATGAACAGGTGAATAGATCATTATACATTTCATAGATTGAACTACTGTACCATTGCAGAGGTTTTACAGTCAGTTTTTTTTCAGTAAACCTAACAGTTGATACACCTCTGTCTTTAATCATATAGGAATTCTATGACACACCCGGCATACGACTGTCCTCCATGGTCTTCCTGTGTATCTACATGTGAATGTTTCTGGATTTTTCAGAAACTGCACGGTGAGTGTCTTATATAATTAGCAGTACCAATGTGTATTAGGTGAACAGCTCTTCAGAATGCTAACCTATGTGACTCACCCTTGTTCAGTCTCTACAGTTTGTGTGTTTTGGAGGGGTTTGGTCTGATTTCTTTGACCTGACTGCAGATGATCTAGAACGGTATTTGTTTAAAGGAGTAAGAAGTTCAGTCAGACAATGCACAAGTTCTCAACTCAAAAACATAGTTCTAAAGAAAATATAAAAAGCTCAGAAACATAATTCCATATTCTAACCTTTGTGCTATTTTTTGGGTATTTGGCCTTCATCAAAATATAGTCGACAACAAAACTTGTATTTACGCTGCCTGAATGTAAACTCTTGGTATTTGGTGAGTTTGACAGTTGACTGAATATTATCTGTCCCGCTGCAGTGTCCAGGCTGCGGTTAGCATGTCGTGTGTTAACCTGTGATGTTTGGGGGAAACCAGATCCCTTTTATCTGTTAGCTGGCATGAATGTATCTTCCATAATTGACAAACCATGGATTAGTTTAAGATTAGTATCTATTTCTTTCATTCAGGATGAGCTGGAGATTGAAGATGTTGCAGTGGCCCTCGTTACCATCATCAGTGACCATGACAACAGTCCAGTTCACTACCAGCCTGTGAAAATCTGTGTGGTCATCGAAAATGACATCGTGGTCAGCTGTCCCAGATATGGTGATGCCTTCCTGGTAATGTTTGGACTGATCTATGCACTACACCTCAGCTATCCCAAGCACTGGCCCACACTTGTGAATTTGCTGAGAAGATTTTACTTGGTCTAGAGGTGGTAAACTGTAACCAAGTTTTCAGACTCTCGAGAATGATGTGATGATACATGTGTAGAAGTTTATGAGAAAGAAGGAAGTGGGGTGTGGTATTTTTGAAGGCATATTCCCTCAAGTTTGAAGTCCTTTGTTTTTGTCAAAATAACTCAGGTATTTCAGCCAGTAGGCCCAGTCTACACAGTTTGCCTTTGTTGTGTTTATTGTAATTCATGTACAGTTTTAAATTTTGTAGTGTTCTTAAAAAGTTTCTAGAAATATTATTTTTATTCAAATTGCTGCACAATTTCTGACTTGTATGGAGTGGTGAGAGTGCCAAATTACTTAAATAAATGTCTAAAAGAAAAAGCAAACACAGTGGAAATATAAAGTCAAATAAATTTAGTTGATAAAATAATATTGGTGCTGTATATCCTAATACTAATCAAAAATAAATCCATAAAAGAAGAGGATAATTAAAGTTTAATTTTAAAGACAAATTAATAAAATAATTTCAAACATTTTAAAGAAATGTGCTTATAAATAAAAAATAATGTGGCTAAATCAAGCAATATTAATAAAAAAAATCTACAAATGAAAAGGCTAATAAAAGCAGAAAGACAAATAAATAAAATTATCCAAAAATGTGCTTCTATAAAGCACATAATTTTTACATTATCAGTACATTGCCTTTGCTTTTTAATGCACTTGATTGTCGCTTTTACTGCGCATATTAAACGCCATATTGTCATTGCTTACATTCTTTTTTCTATCTTTTTTGCTTTGTTTCTTTTACCGCTGACAATGTACTTTTAAAAAATGAAGATGAAAGCAAAGGAAAAATGCACAGAAAATGTGTGGAGTAGGAATGTCGTGCACAGTATCAGAATCAGAAAAAGGAATTCTACGGTGGCCGCTGTGACAGTTCACAACAGTTGCAAATGCCACAAAACGTCTGCATTAAGTCAAACAGAAGTCAAACGCCAACTTTTTTGTGTCTTGCCTAAGCCCCGAGTCCACGACAAGCTGATAACCTCCATTCTTTCTACTGTGTCCAATAAGAAGGCAGAGGAGGCGCTAACTAGCTTAGCTCAAACACTGGGAGTCAATGAGAAGCGTCAGCCTGCTTCTGCATACAGTCACAAGATAAAATCTTGTTTTGTGGCATTCTCAACTGTTGTGACCTATCTCGGCTGCCACTGTGGTATTCCTTCTTCTGATTCTGATCCTGTGCCATTCTGACTGTGTACATTTTCTGTGCACTTTTCCTTTGCCTTTAAATGTAGCATTGTCAGCGGTAAAAAAAAAAGCAGGAAAATAAAGACAGAAAGAAAAGAAAACGAAAGAAAGTAACCAGTTAAAGCAATGACAATGTGGTGTTTAATGTAATGTAATGTCAAAGCAACAACAAAGTGCATTTCAAAAGCAAAGGCAATGTACTGGTTATGTAAAATTAATGTGCTTTATAAAAGCACATTTTGGGAAATTCTATTTATTTATCTTTATATTTCTGCTTTCATTAGCCTTTTCTTTTGTAGATTTCTTTTTAGATTGATATTGCTTTATTTACCCACATTTATTTGTTGAATTATTTCAAACCACGTCTTTAAAATGTTTAATTATTATTTAATTTGTCTTTGACATTTAACTTTAATTATCCTTTTCTTTTATCGATTTATATTTGATTAGTATTGCTTTATACAGCACCAATATTATGTTTTATTTTATTAATTAGTCTTGATATTTCCACTTTTATTTGTTTTTTCTTTTATGCATTTATTTTGGTAAGTTGACACTCTCACCATTCCATAGACTTTTGACTTTTGGGGCAATACCCTACACATTGGCTTGGTATTTGATTAGTGCTGTAAAAGAGGGCAAGAAAATGCTGGTCAATAGAAATATCACTTTTAGTGTTTTTAAGTCAGTTGTACTAAATATATTTGAGGCAATCAGTTGCCTTAAAATTTTTAAGTTTTGTCACAACAGAAACAAATAAATGGTGAGTTTTGTCAACATAAAATAATGTGTCTTGTGTAGTCATTTTTTCAAGTTCTGTTAACTTACGTTTTTAAAGTTCTGGTAACTTACTCCCATGTATTAAAAACTGAAAACTTTAAGTTATATTAACTGAACAAGATGAGTTGATATAGCTGAAAACTTAAAGTATTGTAAATTAAACTCTTTGAGTTGACTTAATGAACATTTTCATTTAATTGTAATCAAATTGTACAAGTAGCAAGTAATCCAAACTTTTAAGTTTTGGTTAACTTTTGACTTTTAAGTTTATCAACTTAAAAATTTTGAGGCAATCGATTGCCTCAATTTTTTTAAGTTCTGGTAACTTATCAGGGTTTACAGTGTACCTATTAAACAAGCATCATTAGGATAATGCTGTTGCAATGAGAGCGATGGTTGACTGACTTCTTGAGGGTTAAGAATGTATTGGTCACTGAGGTTTTGTGAAGGTCAGAGATAAATTGTGATTCTTGGAAGTTGGCTAAACTTAAATTATAGCTGAGGTTAGCTAACTAAATCATGGCTGCAGTGAGAGAAATATAATCTCTAAAGCTTTGAAAGACCAGCCAACATTAAATATAATTGCATCAGTGATGAGTTGCAGCCATAGTCTGCAGCATGAAGGTCTGACTCAATACACAGCCTCGACCTTCATACCCTTACACCCCCCCAAACTGCTGCCTCCACAGGCTCTGGATGTAAATATAAGAGTAATTGGAAGCAATACAGGACTCTGTCGTTCATGTTCCCCTTACCTAACATGACACTGTTTGCTTCTTCTTTCTCTCTTTCCTGATCTCTATCTCCAGGACCCCTCTTCCTTTTACTCTAAGCTGTCTCCCCTAATTCCAGTGATTTCCTTACTCCCCCTCCCCACCCCACTTTCCTGGATTTCATTCTCTCCCACTCCACTCCAACCTCCTCCCTCCTACCCTGTCGCTGCGGAGGTCGAGCAGGAACAGTGGAGTGTGTCACTGCATGTTAGCTGTGGAACTGAGAACAGTACACAATTATGTAATACACAGGAACCTGGGTGAATCAAGGGTGAGGAGACACAGAGCCATGGAGCGGGGGAGAGGGAGAGAGAGAGAGGCGAAGGTGAGATGAGGAACATGCCATGCTGACATGCACCCCCCCTCCCCGTCCTTTTTTTTATAAACACACACACTCACACACAAAAGCCCTCCCACTTCTCTGAAGCCACAGAGAGCATTGCAACACCAAATGCACACAGACAGCTAGTGAAGGCACACAGTGTAACATTACGCCTCAAAACCAAGCCAGGTGGACAAGTAAAAACAACAGAACTCTAGAAAGACAAAGAACAGAGTACCTTGCTCTGCCTTCAGGTGTGCGAGGCCTTGAAGAGAAAAAGCAGAGAGGGACAGAGAGAAAGTTTGAGAAAACAACTGCACACCAATACTATAGCTGTATTGTTAAATCCATGCTTTGTACTGGAACAAAACATGACAATCACACTGTCAGTAAAGCTTTTCAAAATGCACACAAAAGCTTTCCATTAAGAGAGATACAGGACTGATGAGGAAAGTAATTAATGATGTTGGAAAATGGCTAAAGGGCTGGGCAATAGGCCTAAAATACACAATAAACTGATTTAAGTAGGATAAGATTAAGTAACTATTTAGCTTGATGTAATAAACTATAAGATACAATGCAAGACCATAATGTTTTACAGTAGTTTTTGTTTATAAAAAGGTGAATATATTTTGAATAATCCTTAAAAAATGTGGTCTAAACCAGTAGCTCCTGTTCTCATAAGGTTACTGAGGACCATGTCAAGGCTTTTCTGAGGTTGCTTTCTACACAGGTCAAATTCTGATAAAAGAAATGTGCAAAAGTGAAATAGACATAAGCTTTTTTTTTGTTTGTTTTAGCTTGTAGCATGCAACAGATGACACTACGGACATGGGTATTAATTTGTATTTGAATTTATTTATTTGATCGGGACAATTCAGTTGAACAGTTCCATCATTGAGCAAGAATCTGATGTGCTGCACAGAATTTATAACAAATGTCAATTATATGTCTCCCTCACATTCATAGTGACACTGATCTAGTTAGTAATACAGAGGCTTTACTGTGCTCTCTTTAGCATGCATTGAGAGCCTGGTGTTTGTGTGTTTCAACAAACAGTGCGCTCCAGTTGCACACACATATCATAATTAAAGAAAGTCTAATATTTAATCAGGAAGTGCCGTGGAGTCAGATTTCCAACTAGGAAAGTTGGTTTGATCGTAACAGCTTGACAGAATTAATGCTATCTGCTACTTATATGTTTTTTGTATGTCTGTAAGGCTGAGAAGTTCTGGGAGCACTCGACTTTGGGGTTAAGTAGTTCAGAGCTCCATGTTACAACCTTCATAACTCTCATTCTGAAGAACTGTTAGCTGTGCCTGTGTTTTATCGAGTAAATGTGTTTGACTGCCTAGAGGAATTCTCCAGTGCAGTCAAAGGTGAATTGAATTCACAGTATACATTTTTTATCTATAGTTCCGTTAATATGTTGTTGTTCTTCTGAGTTCATATGCAAATGTTTAAATAAAATGGAGTTAATGTAATTAACTAAAGTTCGGGAGCCGGACCACGCCACAAACCACACCTCCAATCAGCGACAAGCCTACTTATACTCAGCCATGCCTCATAGCTCAGTTTGTCTGTGACTCTTCAACCCACCCTCCCACCCATCATTTTCAATCATTGTCTCCTTTTCTCCACTCAGCTCCTTCCTCACTTTATCCTAGGTGGGGTCAAGATCAGCTCGGGCAGAACACGATGAGACCGTACCCCCACTCACTGAGTCTCCCTCTGCCTGGCTTACGACGTCTTCTCGATGGCTCATCTCTCTCGACAAATCTCATGTCACACATCCATCACCGTCATCCCTCATATTGTCAAATCTTCATTAAACCTTCAAACGCATACATTTGTGGTGTGGTCCTTGCTAGTGAAACATGTTTTGCATAAGGCATGAAGTTTTGCTGGGTGATTGGCATTTTAAACAAAAAACAGTTTCATCATGTATAAATGAGGTAGGCCTTTTTTTTCAATAATGCTCATTGTTGTTTATCCAATAAGAGTTGTCCAATTAGTTGTCAGTGTAAACCAATGGCCCATAGGTTATTACAAACATAACTGCTTGAGTGCTAGTTGAAGCCCAAATTGAAATCATGTGCTGACAGCTTGGTCTCCCTGAGTTCAAAAATCCCACCTGGCCCCTTGTTGATTTAACATAATCCTCCGATAACTTGCAAATAACCAATCACAGTTTAGCATTTTGTATTAGCTCAAAGTGTAGCAAATCAAAGGCTATCAACTGGGCTATTATTATACTATTATATCTATCAAGGAGCATTTTTTAGTATATTTTGAATTAGTTTAATACATTTTTGGTACCACTACTACAAAATTGTAAGCCCTAAGCACTAAATAACCAAATGTGTTTTTAGTCTACCAATATTCAACAGAAAACACATGAAATAACTGCACACTGTGTATAAAGGACTTACTTGTGTTGCAGTAAAGAGGTACCAATAGTCTTAATTTTGTAGATGGATAATATTGCTATGATAGTCATGTGCTATCAGTTCACAAAAAAAACAGTTAAGAATTATTTTGTGTTACCAGTCAGTTAAAGAAAACATGATAATATGAGTTTTAGTCTATATTTCCCAGCCCTCAACTGGCTATGTTTGGAGATAAAATTCTAAGTATCATACAAAATTACAGTTTTTTTATTGCTTACCTTGACAACTGTTTAATTGAAATAAAGAATACTTTATACTTGAAAAATAATATGCAACAATTTCCCCTCAAAGTAGCTATATTAACAATCAACACAAGGAATGCTGTCTATCCTGCTCTGTGGTCTGTTTTGTTTGCGTCATATATACTGTATTTTTTTCTTATGTCTCATGGCGCCAGCAATTGCATTTAACAACAGATGGAATAACCCTCTTTTTCGCTGAAAGAGAACCAGAACTACTCTATTCTCTTTGACTTAAAACCTCAATCTTAAGGTGAAATGTTGCATATTGTTGCTTCATTAAATTAAAGATATGAGTATCTATAATGTAACCTAAATGATGAAAAGTTCCTCTGAAAACTCACCTGGTGTTCTCTGGACTGCTGTGAAGTTCAAAGAAAAGCAGAGAAAGCAAAGAGAAGCCCAGCATTAGCAACACACTTTAGTTTGCATGTGAGCTAGCATGCAAAACAGAGCACACTTCTAAACATTGTCATATCCATGTAAGGGGCAAAGAGCTGCCCCTTGACATGACTGATTAAAATAACAGTTTAATCCCTGTGGAGAGAGAAACACTTTAACATTTAATCTGTCCCGTCTTTTCTTGGAATCAGATCGACATTACACCCTTTTGGAAAACAACTCTTGAAATTTCTGAATATCTGGTTACAGTAACATAATATTCTGCATCTCGTATCACACAGCGTGCCTCACACACATTAGAAGAAGCATAAATCCATGAGGATTTATGGTGTTGTGAGGTTTGTGGATTTCCTGACGCTCCTTTCAGACCCATGTCTTTTTCCTCCACCTTCCATATGCCCTCTGAATCCACTGGTATCTTGTGAATGCTCTACCAGTTCAGCCTATTTACAAAATCATACATAAACAAATCATATATTATACATGTGCCCATTACTTTGGAGTTACATCTTTCAATCAACCTTAGTCCTGATCAAAACAACCACATATATAAAAACATTTGGGGAATTCAACCCTTTAAAATTCAAGTATACTTCCACTGTAGGTTTGGGGAATAAAGGATATTTATTATGAAAGCCTTAGGTGTGTGTTAGTTTCTGTAAAACAGCTCGTGTCAGTTCAACATGTTAATGTTTTTTTTCTTTACATCTATGTAGGACTAAATGTACCCCAGGTAGTCAACTCCAAATCTTGTCTGATGAGTTTATGTGTAAAAGGGGAAAAACTGCCCTATTTTTTAGGTTAAAAATCCTTTAAATTATTCCTCGATCCACATCCAGATTTAGATCATCATCAAAATTGTATCACTTCGTTCTTGTCCCATGACTAAAATTCCTTAGAAATGTTGCAAAAATCTGGGAAGAACTTAACGTTTATTTTGTTATTAGTAAAAATGTGGAAATCTCTCAGTTTTAACTAATGATATAGAAAAATATGGATAAGCAAAAGATATGGATCACCATTAAATCTGAACACTTCCTCATGCCATGACTAACACTTCATTAAAGTCATCAAAGGTGTTCATAACTTTTTGAGATACTCTGTTCATAAAGGAAGAAATTGAATCAAAAACTTAAACTTTTTGGTGAATATTATAACAGTAATATTGAGTATAGGTTTGCATTTAACAGGCTGGAATTAGGGATGATTTTAAGAAAATAATTTTGCATTTTAGAACAAATGTCAATTTTATCAAACGTATAAAATTCACTCAGATAACAGTTCTATTTCTATATCATTTAATCCTAGCCATGTAAGCATCGTCAGCCTTGGGTACTTCTTGTGACTTCACTTCTCTCACATGAGTGCACTTTATGTTCATTAATTGCTTTGGCTGAGTGTTTAAACATAAATATAACCTGATGGTATGTAAAATTATCTTAATTTTCTGGATCAAATAGTGTAATATAATACAGCTTACCAAAGTCTGATGTCTCTAAATGTTGTTTGGCCTCATATGTTTTAATTCACACAAATATTACAACTCTGGTTCTGAAATGTGCGACTTAATATTCAGGATGGCCAATCATATCAGGTGATAAGCTTGTGGATAAAGATTATTGTTGATGCGTAAAAAAGGTAGCAATCCAAAACAACAGAGAGAGGGTGCAGTTTTATCTGTGTCTCTGAGGTACTGTCTGGTGTAGTCTGTGTATGTGGCACACGTGTGTTAAAGCCCAATTCAGACAGGGACAACTGTGAGGGCAGGGTGACCAGGCAGTTGGGATGAGTGACAGGAGTGCTTATGAGCGTGACCTTACTCTCCAGTTTGGACTGACCATTTGACTAGACACTAAAAATGTGAAAGATTTTTTTTTCATTTACTGCATCCTCAGTTCCTAACAGGAACACAGTTATACATTTTAAACTGACTTTATGACAGCACACTTTACAGCTGATTTTGATTTTTGGGTGGAGACAAAGCATGAGGAAAGTCAGATGAGCAAGTGGCTCATTGCATGGTTTACTCTGAAGACCTAAAAAGTAAGAAATAAGTAAACAAAGCATTTTAAAGGGATAAAACCTGAAAATTTTAAATTTGTTGGCTTAAGACATCATAAAATCCAAATCCGGCTAATCTTGAGTGTAAAAACTGTTTTGATAAGTAAAATAATGTCAAAAATGCAAGCAATGTATAAAATAGAAAACCCACTGGTCTGTAGAAAAGAGTTAATGCTGCTCTCAGGTAAGGTCAGGTAAGATGACGTAAGATGATATAAGAAGATATACAAATGGCAAACAAAATAATTCATTAAGAAATAAAGCAAGTATCATGTGGCACAGAGCTTTTAATCTCTAATATTTAGTCTTAATATTGTGGGATG
This sequence comes from Scarus forsteni, assembly GCA_036419115.1. Lineage (NCBI taxonomy): Eukaryota > Metazoa > Chordata > Actinopteri > Labriformes > Labridae > Scarus > Scarus forsteni. The sequence continues at coordinate 10,433,468 of JAZDUH010000135.1, forward strand.
TTATTTATAGTGATGAATTGTACTGCTCTACTCCGATCAATTTTTTAAATCAATTCATCAGTTTTACAAGAGTCAGTGAACATTCTAAATTAAGATCCCAAATTGTTTAAACATTTGGTGGTTCTGATCAGGACTAATGTTGAACAAAAATGTGAACCACAAAAGTTAAGGGAAAAAGACATTAACATGTGATAATTTGACATTTTGCCCATCAATGATTAATTTATATTCAGTGTTTCATAAACCAGTTTGAAAAAGTGACTTTGGAATTCATAAATCTCTTTTGGTTACCTTTTCTTTTTAGATGTTTTCATACCATATACTGTAAAATAGCCAAATTGGCTGTCAAATAAGGTTGAAAATACACCCTTATGTACAAAAATGACAATGATGAACCTCTGTAATCTTCTCTGCACAATGACCCAAATTCATCATCCCCCTTGTGCCTTCTCAGGGGAATGCTCATGGTGGAAATTTAAAGAACAATATGCCAAAAAATCCAGAAAGCAAGCTTCATATCTTACTGGAAAAAAATCCCTTACCAGGATCTCACCCGTGGTCGACACCTTCAGGGTTTGAACATGCCACTTTGATTTAGGGCACATGAAAGACCACTCGGTGAATCCAGTCTCTGTGAATCTGCTCTGATGTGTTGAGTCTTTACGCAACATCCAACCTCCTCGGTGTCTAATTTGGTGCTTGTAGAGTTAAATTAATATTGAAAGATTCCTGTAATCAAAGCCCCTCGAGAGCATCAAGGAGTGACAAGAGGAAATTAAACGTATCTTAATTAAGACGGACCACTTTAGACATTTTAAGTGCAGGCTGGAATACACAATATCTGATGCAAATTTGTTTCAGTGCTGTGCCTTGATCTCTGCTCAGGCTGCACCAAAGCCTGGCCTGTTTCCCACCGCTGGATATAGCGGAGGATTTTCATGCTTTATTTTCCTCTCTGGCAGCATTAAGTCCTTGTATAATTTAACAAACTCAGCCGGGGACATAAATATCATTTGAGAGGAGGTGCAGAGGGAACACGTTCTGTAGAAGGAGCCGGTGAAGGCAAGGTGATTTTTTTTTCTCCTTTAGGGAGTAAAATGGCTGCTACTCTTCTTCCTGCATGAGAAGGGTGACATTGGGAGAGGAAAGGGAAGGACGATGGGGGGAGGGAAGAAGGGAAATTATGACCAGCTGATGGACAGCAACGCAGCTCTCAAGAACTGAGGGGGACTTAGAGACCCTTGAACGAGCTGGGCACATGTTTGTTCTATGTGCATACGCTCTGTGCGTGTTAAACGCTCAGTTTTCCCATGTAGATAAAACCCTTTCTCTTGATGCGACAGCGGCCGGAACAAGCCAATGTGCTGCGGAGGACATGTGGTCTGAGGGTAATCCTCTGCTCTATTTTACCAGCAGCTTCACCACTCAAATCTCCAACATAATTTTCAGCTTGGGCGCTAGACACAAATGCCCTCTGCTCTGGAATCAGGCGCGTCCCCCGCAACGTTTTTTCTTTTTTTTCCCCATGACCTACTTTTTATAGTAAGATTATTGTAACTGTCATTTTTTCCATGTCTGTTTATTAATCCCCAAAGCTAAGCCTGAAGGCACCATTTTAGCACTTGCTTAACAGTTTGCTTGCACAAGCCTTCAATTACGACCCTTCCATCAAACCAGTCTATATATTTACAAAAAAATACTTTGAACTAATGGCTATGAATGATGTCAAGTTTTTGATACATCAGTATTTTTCTGTTTTTATATATTTTGATTGAAATACCACCCATTCTCTCTGAGGTCATCAGGCCATGGGCAAGTTCAATATTTTAGCTGACAAAAATATTGGATCAAGAAATAATAATTCACTCTGAGACTAACAAGATAATGAATTTGAAACTATGACTACATATATATATATATACATATATATATATATATATATATATATATATATATATATATATATATATATATATATATATATATATATATATATATATATATATATATATATATATATATATATATATATATATATATATACATATATATATATATATATATATATATATATATATATATATATATATATATATATATATATATATATGTATATATTACCCTGATGTTAACTTTAATTAAGTTGAAGCCTGTTTGATTTCATGGTCACAAAGAAGTCCTAAACACTAAAATATATTGGGCATTTAACCCTATAAGACCCCAGACCATAGATTATACTTAGAAAATTCTAATTTTTTGGAGATGAAATGTTTGTTTCACTTTCTGCTAAAATCCATAAAAATCAAAATGTCCATAAAATTCAACATATAGATTTTTCATATCTCATTTGATACATTAGGTGCTTTTGGCAACTGATAATCCATTTGAGGACATTTTTATCATTTATCTGAATGTATCGGATGTTTTTTTTTTGTAATTTGTTGATCATATTGAGTAGATAGAGGTATTATAAAAGGATGTATCAAATATGATACAATTGGCTTTATGGGGTTAACAGTTTTTAATTATCAAAATTCAGGCAAATCCCTAAACACTGTCTTTTTTGTGCAGATATATTGAAAAACCACGTCAAAGTGGGTGGACCTGGCAAGGACTGGAGGAAAACTAGAGGACCACAAATCCTCATCAGTTCCACCCAGTCTTCCAAATTTTTCCAACAAATTAGTGCATTTTAGATAGGGTTCTCTCTTCTGCTTGACATATAAATGAAGACATGATTTTGTAGTTTTTAATACCATCTGTCCGTTAGATAATGAAGATTCAAAGGGAAAACCTTCTTACTTGACAGTTTCAATGACTCCATCAAATAATTTTAACACATGTTGCAATTTAGACAGTCCTCTCTTGTGTTTAAAAATCAAGCTGAAGATTGAGTTTCTATCTGCTTGATATCCATCAATACATTATTAACAATGCTCATCCTATACAGGAGGGGCAGGACACACCGAGGACTGTTTGCTAGCCAATCACAGATTTTACACAATTCATGAAGAAGATGGAGAATTCATTAGAAACCTTCACTTCTTGTAGCTCCACATCTCATCAGACTGTTGCCAGTGTAGTTATGCAGTTCAGGCAATGCCATCTCTTTTCCAGAAATTTAAATGTATAAAGGATATTAAGTGTCTGATACTACTACACATAAAGTCAAAGGAGGATTAACATTTTGAAACACATAATCTGGGGAATAAGACAGTTTTGATGACCTTAATTAACGGATGTCAGTGCTAACAATTTTTCTGTGTCAGTGCTTTTCTCCATTAAATGAAGACCAAATAACTACACTACAAACTTCTATATACTAAGGATACTTTTTTTTACTTCTGACTTATTTTATCCAGAGTTCCTTTTATAAATAGGTGCACATTCTGTAGAGAAGTTGTGCCTGCCTACTGAATTATCTGATACTAAATAACAAATGCGATTGACTGAACAATTGTTCAATCCCCTGGAGGATACGCTCCTGAAAGGTTCTGCCCTCCCCAAACACTTATATGGGCTCTTTCAAAGATGGACAACTGAAATCATTGAACAGTCCATCTGAAGTATTAGATTAAACAGAGACACCTATACAGAAATGACAGAGTACTTAATTTAGAATACACTCTGTAGTATATGCAAAATTTATGCTTTGAGAGTGACAATAACAGTCAAGCTTTATTTGGTATCAAACAAATCTGCTGACAGAAAATCCTCCTCATCTTTGGGTCTACTTTCATTTTTAATTAAATATAAAACAATCTTAAACCATCCCGATATTAATATAGAAGGCTTTTAGCATGCTATGGACAGATCTATTGTAACAATCGGTTTTAGCAGCATGATTTTGGTATCAGCAAAAAAAGTAGCTAATAAAAGGTCATTCTAGCTAAAAGCAGATATGTACATTTCTGCTCCATATAAGACAATACACAAGCAAAAAGCATAACACTATGAGCAATGCAAGCAAATTGAATAGCACTGATTATCTCTTCATCATGGTGCTCATTAGTGGGTGGTATTTATTAGGCTGCTGGTGAGCTGTTGTTCTCAAAGTTAATGCTAGAAGCAGGAATAAATACCCTCTGTTTGCTGAATTTGATCTTCTCTTTTCTGGACCACATTACAGATGCCTAGAACCAAAATTAGACAAGCCAGAACTTCTTTTATTCCAGTTGTTATTGAAAACCTTAATTCATTGGCCTGACCAGGTTTTCTTTTCTTGTGCTTCATGCATCTTGTGGATAGAATTGATTGTAATCCTTGACTATTTATTGACTTTTTATTGAATCTCTTTTCATCTGCTTTATCTTGTATGTTCTTCATTGCTGTTTATTTATCTGCTGCACAGCACTTTGATGACTGAATGCACTTTGGGCTTTGCCTGATTCTTGGTCTTTGGCATTTTGTAGTTTAAGTGCCGCCCCCTTTTCACATAAGTTCAGGATTTTTCCAAATTTTTCCAGATTTTGTAATGCCTTTATGATTTCTGTGCTATCATGTACTTGTGTGCTGATGCCTGCTGCTGAGAAACAATTCCCCCATGGGATTATAATAAAGCTGAAGTTGAAGTTAAATGGCAAACATAAAGATTTCAATTAGTTTGACAAACTGTGATAGCTAGATTGGGTCAGAGCATCCCCAAACCTGCAGCTCTTGTGGGGTGTTTCACGGTATTCAGTGGTCAGCATCAGTCTAAAGTCTTCCTAGAAAGGAACAGTGGTGATCTGGACACGGGGTCATGGGCAGCCAAGGCTCAGTGGAACGTGTAGGGAATGAAGACTGGCCAAACGAACTACTGTTGCTCAAAATGTAGAAGAAGTTAACGCTGGTTCTAATAAAGAAGTGTCTGAAAAAATAATGCTTTGCAGTTTATGTGCATGCACACCAGCAGACAAGTCAGAGTGTCAGGTGGTCATAATGTTATGCCTGATTGGTGTTTACTGCCATAAAGCTACAGTTTGATTAACTTTCACCAATGTATCTCAATTTTTAAAGCTCCATAAAAAAGGAGCACATTAGAGTTTCTTGCTCTATCAGGCTCACAGTCATCAGCAAAATGTTACCATGCTGTTTGGAACTCTCAAAAACGAAAATGAAACTTGGTTTTATAAAAAGCATTCAATTAATTCCAATAACTATTTTCAGATTTTTATCACCAATCCCAATATTTGAAAAAGAAACGCTAACACTTGTTGTGGAATCAATTGTTTGGAAAAGTTTGTCATAATGAAAGTGGATGCATCTAATACAGGGGAGACTTTAAGTGATGCTAAAATAAACTCATATGTCTTTATATCAGTATCTGCAAGGGATAAATAAGTATATAATTTTGGAAATTCACAATACCTTGCATCCCTTCTAAAAACTTTTAGATTGTTTTTGCTGGAAAAATATACATTCATTTATGATATATTCAGCTAATAATACAGGGTTATAGATGTTTATGGATATTTTCCAGTTAGCACTTAACTGTGCATTTTAAATGCAGGACATATAGATGTATCAGAGGAGGAGATCTTGTAATACATATTCATCAGCACTCCAGTGTAGCCCTTAATAACCTTGACCTTATGCAGATCACAAAGTAACTGCAAACCCAGAGGTATTTAAGAGACTTCATAATGTCACTCCATTAATGTAACTGAACTGAATGAGGGACAATATCCAGATCATTACCATAAAGGATAGTGCTATTTACTCGACTAATCACAGGAGAAGAATCATGTTGGTCTTGAGGATGATTCAACAGAGTCGAGTTAGAGTTATAAATGGCACAAGACAAGGGATGCACTCTAATTTTGGCATATTGGGACTGGTGAAGCAGAAATTGATTGTTCATGAGATAACTGAAAAGTTCAAGTTACAAATTAATTTGTTAAAATTTTACGTTTTTATAATATCATTTTGCATGGAAGTCTGAATTTGACAAAAGAAAATGTTTATATTTAAGTTTGGAAATCCATAAAATTACCCATAATGTTCAGTGAATTCATATAGATTCCCATTAATTACCATTTTAACATGGATACTTTCCAATTTAGAACATTTTCCAAATTTTCCAGCCAAACTATCCATGGAAAGTTTCTGAAAATGTCCCTTTGCATCCCTAGGTACGATGTTGATAGAAGTTCTCAAAAAGGCAGATGAGGTCTTGGTTAGCTGTTGCTTAGTATTTGAAGATTATGGTCATGCACCTCAAAGTTACAACTTTCAGATTTTCCTAAATTATCATCAATTCTACACTTTGTAGAAGAATCAAATGTTTGTCTTATTAAATGTCTGTTTAAAGGAGATGTGCTTTCACTCTAAGATTAACATGCAGTAAAGAGAAGAGTCTATCTTATTTATAATTAACAGAATATTAATAAACAACACGAGTATTGGCTTACATCAGTTTGGAAATATCTGCTAATATGATATCAGGAAAAACATAATATTTTGCATCCCTACACACGATAGCAGAGCAGCCTGCCAAAGTCGAGTTGTGTGAGGAGCGAGTGGTGAGAGGTGTCTAATTTCAGCTCACTGCCCTGACACAGTTAGTCACTGATACATCCTGATCCTCATGAAGGAGGGACTGAACATGTGTTTTATGGCCAACTGTTTATGGTGCTAAGCTGCTGGCCAAGCTTGCCGGTTTGGGGAAAAAAGCTGCAGGAGCTCAGAGAGAGAGAGAGAGAGAGAGAGAGAGAGAGAGAGAGAGAGACGGGACGTTCTTTAATGATGCTTCAGCAGAAAAGCTAACCCAGCTGTCCCATGATGCGAGAGGAGCACGCCAAAAGCTCCAAACAGCACAGGAACATTCATGTTTATTACTCTGCTCCTTCTTCCACGTTCCGTTATCTCACATGCTAATTCTGCCCACTTCTCATATTCCACTTCTAGGCCAGTGGGCTAGCAGGCTACCATTAGGAACACGGCTGGCAAAATGCTTCTGAGGCCCAGTCCACTCAGTCAGTCAGCCATCTGCCCGTTTTAACGAGCAGCTCCGGGGCCTTGTTGCGCCGTGTGTGCCTATGTGTGTGTTCCTGTGCACGCCTATTAAATGCAAATGTGTCTGAGTGTGCTGGACGCCAGGGCCCGGGCCTCGCAGCCTGATAATGTTACGTATAAATATTCACGGGTTTGACAGATTGCTTTCATTGCTCGTTAATGTGGAGCATAATCAACAGTATGCAGATAAAGACAGGTGTGCAGAGCAGTTGTTCCCATCTTACTGCAACCAAATGGCACCTAAAACGTTAGATGCTTAAGGCCAGCATAGACAACAAGCACTATAACACTTGTAGACATGGGGCATTGCAATAATAGAATCTTTTGCTAGTTTGCCGATAGACAGTCTGAATTGACGGCCATGTTTGTGCAGGCATTTTCCAGGCAAATTAGCCATCTCTGTTCTCATTATCCTCCTAATTATGGCTCCCCGTCTCTGTGGCATAATCAACAATCAGCCACATCAGTTAATGGGTAGGCAGGAAAGAGCAGCAGTCACATCAGCTGGGAGCTACCCTTCATGCCTTTTGCTTTTATTGCTTGGAAACAGGAGACTGCGACAAAGGATGTGCAAAGACGATGTCTGCATCAGAGAAGAAGTTGAAACAGATGAAGAAGGGTTAGTTCTTGTCCTACAGCTGACCTGCTGGGACAAATTGGGGTACAAGAGGTCAGTGGTGGATGCGCTCATCACACTTGCTTTGCCCTGGGGCTGTGCTATGACCGTCTCTTCCCTCCTCTTGGAAGCTGCCGGGTTGCAAGCACACACTCTTAAAATCTTGGATGTCAGAGGTCCGCTGTCAGCTCAGGATGCTCTCAGACAAATGGACCACCTCTTCCACCTCCTTCTCCTCTGACTACTCGACAGAGGCAAACAGGATGAAGCCAAAAAAGGGGGGCAAGTCCAGTCGGTCCGCTTGACTGCTCTGCAACCAGCACATCGCGTGCTATCTGCAGCAGTGCCACAGGGCTAGTGCTCGGGAATAATCTCCGAACAGCTTCGTTTGAGCGGCAAATGATAGGACGTGTTATGAAACCAAATGCGGCAGCACAACAAAATCTGCAAATGCTTATTGTGTTGACAAAGTATAACATCTTAACTGAATAAGATGTGGTTTTAAATAGCTTTGCAAACAGAGCTGCAGCAGTGAGCATGAGCATTCCCCTGGTTTTCAGCAAAATAAAGTCATCCCTTAACCATGTCAGCGTGATTTCGACAGGCAGGAAGTGGGTCAGCGGTGGAGGAAATTTGACATGGGTCTGTTCACACATGGTTATCTTTTACAGTCCATACACATGAAGAAAGGAGATTTTGATCATAGTGAAATTGTGCATTCTCTGGATTATTGAATTTCTTTTATAACATGAAAGATGCAGTTTAATAAAAAGATAGAAAATTGTGTTTTCTTGGCATCAGCTGGTGTTACTCTTAGTGTTTTTCTCTGAAACATATTTGTTTGTATATTAAGCAGCCCCAAACTAGCAGGAACAATAACAAAATAGAAATAGTCCAGTGTGCAAAATACATATTCTTTTGAATGGAACACAAGCAATTCTGCAGTTCCTTAAAGTGGCTCCAGCTTTATATCACTGTCACAGGTCTGTTTGATAGCATACATAAGTATTAGCCAGGAAAGTCTTAGTATATATGCCGACATCTTAAAAGGTGTGGAGATAGGATAGGATAGAATATTGTCAAAGTGCCGCATCTCATTACACACCCTCATCCAAAAAGAGATGACCTTGGCACAGAAGCAGAGGAAAAATAGATGAAGTTGTGTCTCATCCAAACACCTTGTGTACCTTTAGGTCCCTGCACCAGCTTGCAGGAGATGAATACATTTAATGGAGAAAAAGAGAACTGTAATTTTAGTCGTATAAGCTAACGTCGTATCCGCTTCCTCCTCATCAAAAATAATAACTGTGAAGGAAGAGGAAACGCTGAGCACATCACCTCCAATATAACTCCCACATGAAACATGAAGACATTCTGAAAGAAGCTGTAAGGCAACAATATGAAGAGACAGTTTCTGATTCGATGAGGTAAAAATAAACATCATGAAGTGATTTAAACACTGTGGTAGAGATGCCCTGATGGATCAGAAATCAATCATTTACACCTTGTTTTCATCAAATGTGTCATATCATAGGTAGATTGGAATCATGGATTGTATTTCTAAAGAGTATTTAAATCACATCAAACTAAAAATATAGCATCAAAACTTTGATGTGGGTCCTGGCATTTTAATTAAACAAGTCTTGAAACCATTGTTGAAACTGGCATCATAAATAAATCCACTTAACGTGCTTTAATGGTGATAGATTATGGTATGTTTAAGGTCAAATCAGCAAAATGCAGAGATGATAAAACAAATGATGTGTTTAAATGAAACTTTCCCCACTTCCCTTAATCAAGTTTTGACTGTTGATGACTGGAACATTGTTGGACCAGTGCACCATTGTGGCTCTGAAAAATACATAGTGATTGTTTAATGTTTAATTTACTGTAGTAAAGGCAAAGGTTAAGGCCCACTGGATGTGTTCTTATGAGAGAAGCACGATTGCATAGGGACACTCTGAGTTTGCATGAACAAGTATTGTATGATTGAATTTAGGCAGATCTCCTGGGAAGTGGAGCTGGCAATTGGCTAGAACTTGGGTAGGTATTCAGCTGGAAGGTGAAAATTAAAGTGGCTGTATCTGTAAGGCCAAAATATGTTTGTTTTTGTCTCAAGTTTCATGATTTGCATAATACATCCTAGGCCTGTGTTTTGAGTAGTACACTGGTTCCCATGCAAGCTGCATTTTAGGTCATTCAAAACACTGTTGAACAACATTTCCATGAACAGGAAACAGATCAGAAACTCAACTGCTGCCCTTCATTTATTTTATATTTTGTTCAGTATTGCCACTTGAAAAGTACATTTTAAGCCAGCAAAGGATTGTATTGATAAATTCACAGATGGGAGATAAATCATTATGTTGCTAATTAGTTATCTATACTTGTCGCAACACTTCTTGGGAATTTTTGCATTGCGTTCAAGGATAATATGCTCTTGTTAAAGCACGTTGTTGACTCGGTAACAAGAATCTTTCCCTCTCTAGGTAGACTGATCAACCACCTAGCAAGCTACCATAATATTGCTAAAAATTTGCTCTTAATCAGATTCAGACTAACTCACTTATAGATGATTAGTATGAACAGCAGAAAGCGCAATCAGGGCATCTCTACATTTTAAACATATGAAAACAATACAGAAATTAATAATATGGGTTTCCATCACAGTTTCTTTGTGGATTTCTGGAGGCAGGCAACTATCTGTAGGTGTATAAATTTGTATGGCATACCCAGCATTTTTTTCCCAAAGATTTTAATCAATACAGAGTGCTTGACACAGAAAGCTCTGGGGCTGGCCCTCTTACCTTCAGTGCAGTATCGACCTATATATCCAGTTTTGGAGCAGTCACAGTAGGTTTCTCCATCTGCCAGTGAACAGATCCCTCCATTCTCACAGGGGTTCTCTGTGCAGAGGCCCATCATTTCCAAACGCACTTTCTGACTGTTGATGAGTGTGGGTAGCTTACTTCCATAACTGAGGTCTGTGATAATTCCCTTGAATGGTTTCAGCTCAAGGACAGTGGGCAGTGTGATGGCTGAAGTGCGGATGTCCCCCGGGAGTCCTCCGAGGAAAAGGTCGCTCACGATCTTCATGAACCGTCGCTGGGGCCTCACTTCCTCCGTCTTGGTCTGACCATCCACGGATAAGCCAGTCCGCAAATTGTGCCTGTTAATGGCTGCAAAGTGCCAGCGGCTGTCGTTGACCATCTTGTCTGAAGTGATGGTGGTCTCTGCACAATCAATGCTGATACGGAGCAGAAGTTTACCCTCGGATAACGTCAGGAGGAGAAAGTCGCAATATCCGCCGTCGTCAAAGTAGAGCAGCAGGCCTTCTGATTCTGAGGTCTTGAACTGAAATGTCAGGTCACTTCTGGAGCTGGCGTCCCAGCGCAGGTAGCGAGCCCACTGACCTTCAGAGCCAGTAAACTCTAGGCCGACGCTCAGGCCCAGAACGGTACTTAGCAGCAAGAGGACATGTCCAGGTATGTTGTTGGGATTCATTGTAGAGACTGACAGGCTGCACCAAAAGAGGGTAAGAACGGGGACAGATCCTCAGAGTGATAACATCTGATTTTGTCTGGATTTATCTGCTGAATGTTATATTCCACATAGATAATTTAAATGCCAGACAAACGATGCAGTCTCTTGTCTTTTTTTTTTCCTTGTGAGGCAGATCTGATGTTGATAATGGATGAAATCAAATCTTCTCGGTCAAGGTTATGCACAGAACTATGGGAAATATCCAATTTCCAGACAAAGTGGATGGATGAAAGTGCAGAGATGAAGAGCTCCTTTTTGTGTTCTGTCAGTGATTCAGTGACGCATCTCTGGATTTTTCCTTGAGGCGACTTCCTGGATTGAAGCACATAACCTTCGCCTTTTGTACAGCTCCGTGCCCCATGGTTGGATCTCCAGCTTCAGCAACACCTACGACCAAACTGGAAAAAAAATAAAAGGAATCACTTTTAACAAAAGGGTTATGTTTTTCTGTCCAGTCCTCAATTTGTCTGATAAATGAGTTACAAAAATCAAACAATTTTGGCTCTCTGATAGTTGCTGCATACACTGTAAAGTAGTCCTTTATCAAGATATTTTTTTAAACATCATTGTCCAAAAAGGAGAATTTTTTGCTTAGATGTGACATTTTTCATCCCTGCAGATGCAGTTGGGATGAAAGTTCACTGTGCTGTGGACATTTTCAATACTTAATTCATGCACCATTCAGTCCCAATGTTTTGGTTCTCCTTTACTCCAGGTAGAAGGATACACGGCCTATGTAGCATGCTGAAGCTGTGCCAATACAACAGGGTTTGATTGTGGAAAAGCAAAACATTTAAACTAATTTCAGTGAAGAGTAAATTAACTGTAGGCCATTTTTACCTCTGCCAAAGAGGTAATGTGTGTCTGTCTATTAGCAAGATTATGCAAAAAGTGCTGGATTTACATGAACATTTTACCAGAGGTGTGCTATGGTCCAAGAAATTTTGGTGCTGATCCAATCCAGATTGATTTCACAAAAAACATTGAAATTATAACAGCAAATTCCATTCATTTACGACATTATGGGAATTGTGGTTTATTTGCAAACTAATGTCTAGTTTTTCAAGCCCATGTTACGACATTTCCCAGCTTCTCCAAGCCGCTCCTTCTACACCATCTAATTGGTTACACACTCTGATTCGCGCAGAGTCACGGCACGGCAAACAGCCAATCAGCAGTGAAAGCTGTGCATGCAGTTCTACTCAAAGACACAGCAGAAAGGAGGAAGACATTGCCAATGGAGAAAGTCTGGCGCTGTTCCGGGAGCCTTGGTTTCTAAGATAAAGTCAGGCAGCAAACTGTCCTGATATTGTAATAAACATCCCAGTATTCCACAAGTCACAGCCACTAATACCTTTACTGTGAGCCCAAAAAATTACAGAAACATGTGCAGCAGCTGTAAAAACCTAACCCCCAAACTCCACAGGGGGAACACACTGTGCACCAAAGTGCTGTGGTTTTGCTCTGACAGACAGGATGTTGACATCGCACACTGAAATTGCCGCTGCACACACAACACCAACATCTGTACAAGCAGCAGCACATTGGTTCAGTCAACAAGTTACAAGACCCACTACTAACTCGGTCAATCTACTGGATGATATTTATACCAACAATTATCACACTTCTTGCAAATTGATATTTTTCATTCCACAATGTGCATTTAAAGGTGCAATGAGTAGAATCTATTGCTGGCGACATAAAGACTCTGCTACCCATGAGCATGCGCAGTGGTTGTCGTAATGCTGCATTCCAGTAACCTCAGAAATGGGAGTGATATCATCTCCGACTTATCGGCGTTCCAGTTGAAGTCGGAAAAAAACATGCCGATCTACCAGGCTATTGTTAGCTGTTGTTAGCATGCCCAGCGTTGTTGTTCACAAATATCACATGAAGAATGTGATTATCACTATGGCAGCATTTTTGTAAATATAAGTCTAACAATACGATGTATACAGCTGATCTAGAGTGACACACTCCAGTCAGAAGTGCAAAAAGAATTGATGTCCCAGTTGCAATTTCCTACTTGGAACTCGGAAATTCCTCTTTCTGACTACAACTGGAACGCACCAAAAGACGTGACCCAAACTGAAGTGTGTGTTTGTTGAGTGATGCTGTTGTGTGATGCTATAATGAATGCAGCTCAGACCTTCCTCAGAACTCTGCATTGCTTTACAACTTCTTTTTTCAACAACTTACAGGATGCAAAGCGATGAGGTAATGTATCCCTTTCTAGTTACGTAGTGGTAGTTTTTGATATGTGACAACAAGCAATTTTTGGAAAACTTATTAATGTTGTTTTTTAGCCGGCTGTCCGACCTGAACACTTAGCTAAGGAATAGCATTTATAGATAACCTATTTTGATGCTTTATAACTCATCTTAAAGTGTGTTCGATCAGGCATATATCTAAAAGTGAGACCTTTTTGTAATTACCTAGAAACTCCTCATAGTCCCTTTAAAGTAAATATAGGACTATAAAGTTGGGTGGAAATCACAATTTATGGGTGCAACTGAACGGCTTGGCTGAGGTCTGTGCTCTTAGTGCTTTTCTACTATAAAATTGTTTTCAACTGAAGTTCAACAAATTATGCAAACCCTTGGCCCCATTTGCAGCAGTATCCATTTTTTCAATTGTAGACATATGAAAATAGAGGCCCATCACTGTATTTGTAAGAATTTGATATTGGTTCCAATACCAAGCTTTGCACTTTTACTCATAAAACAATGACAATTTTGCTCATAAACATTTTACAGCATGCAAGTGTGGTAACGTTGTATGTTTAGGTGAAGTTCAGCTAATGTCTGTGATTTATGTTTTAACATGATGATGGTGATGAGGGTAGAGCTGACTGCACACTATGTACCAATAGATGGGGTTAAGAAGTATCTAAGAATTGTGTTGGTTTGGTGGATTGTTGATTGTTTGCTCTGTTTTGACCGAGTACTCCAATGATAGGACTTGTGCTTGGAGGCATTTTTGAATTCCTAATGCAAATGCATCATTTTAATTTCAGAAGATATGCTAATACAGTCAAATTAAACTTGCTTTTAAATGTGTAAATATTTCTTTTTTTTTTCAATTTTAGTTGACGCAAACACTTAGAGGCACACTCATGGATGATGTTTTGTGATTGTTTTTGGCTGGGAAAATTTTGGTCCTCACAGACACTGGACAAGCTGAACATTTTAGAATACCAGCAAATTAAATAGCACTCTGTAAAGAGGCAGTTACTCATTTCTGACATCCTTATTAGGAGGCTTTTGTAGCATTGTGCCATTGCAGTACTATACATTTGTATAATGAGCTTGGTGATTCTGCAAAAGAGGCAGAATAAAGCGCATCTTACAGATGAACAATGTCAAGCCAATGAGTTTAGATCATTCTGTAAGAGGATATTGAGAGGCCCACTTAATGCAGATTTGACTCTCCATGTGGCCATTAAATACCACTAAATAACACTGCCATCATCCATTAAAGCTTTTATGATGATTTTACACAGTGTCCCTTATCTCCCAATTACCCATTTCATACGAAGATCTTAAGTGGCAGTCATGGCTTTAATGCTGGGATGGAACAATACATTTACATATAGTAGTTTGCACAATAAAGAGTTTTGAGGCTAGAAAACTCATTTCTATGCATAAGAGAGTGATGATGCAGATACTGTGATGAATGAAAATCCACTGAGGTGAGCCATAGCATGTGTAAAGCCTCAAACATTTGTCTACTATCTGCAAGGGCCTGCTGGGATCCTGATAAATATGACTAATTATCCACCGCCACTCTCTCCCCAATTTGCATGTCTTTGGGGGATTATAATCATAAACAGCTATTCAGGGAGATGTAAGGATGGTGCCACCTCACATCCCAATCCTGGCGTTATTAACATTTTTTAAATTTTCTCCCACTCAATACATATTCAAATTTTCCTCCAAACACTGAAACCTGGATGACACAGCACTGGAATATTAACTAGTGCACTAGTCCTTGTTGCTGCTGCTGTACTCATTCAGCTCTGTTCAAATTTGTTCAGCAGGGCTCGAAATGATTCACATGGTGAAACCTTATATGTGTGTGTACTCTTCCAGCCCTTTGCCCTTGCAATTGTTTTGGCAGTGGGCTGCCCACCAGACAAATGCATTGTCCAATCATGACAGAAGCACAGAGCCATGCAACACAATAGGGCCTTTAACCACCTGCCCTGAATAGTTAATCTTGCTGCAGCAGGCGAGCTATTGAATTCTAGTAACTGATACCTATGCTAATGCACAGTGTGTGCACGTATGTGTGTCCTGGTGTGGGCGTGTTCATGTGTTTGTCTCTCTGACAACACCAGGTTGCTGGCTGGTTCATTGTCTTTGTCTTTCAAAAGTGACTGGGAGAGACATCTCATGGGTTAAAAGATTCTGTGTGCTGAGAACATCCCTGAGAGCAGCTGTGTCAATCTTACCTATGAATGTGGACATGTGCTGTGTGCTCTGTCTCTTGAATAAGCTATGTCTGATATGGCCATGAAACCTGAGATGTCAGAGTCCTATTAAAATTGGCCCTGGTTTCTATTCAATTAGCAGGACTTTGTATATTGGCTAGCTGAGGCATCAGGTGTCCCTGAGAGCCACAGAATGACAGGGAATGCTAACAATGCTAGCATGCTCTCTCTCAGACAACTCATGTACTATCAGATAAAGAAATTACTGGTTTTCCTGTAAAAACAACATCTTCAACAGTTACATCAGGCTTAAGTGCAGGACAGAAATAGTTTGAGATATATAGAAAGTGAATGACTGAATTTCATCTATGCACTTGAGAAAAAAATGAGTGAGAACAAAAAATGAATAAATAAAATGACCAGAGTAGAGTCAAACAGTTGGAAACAAAATAAAATGTACTCAGAAAAAAATAAAAATGTTGTTAAAAAATTGTCAACATTAATTGAAAGAAGTACACTGTATAATTAAGGTAAAATGTTAAAGTAACAATATTCATGAACAAAGTTAAAGGTAGATCTGCGGCTCTGTGACTTAAGTTGAAGAGATCAGGGAAATGATAGAATATAACAACAAAATTAATGGGTGGAAAAAACATTTTGGTCTACCTGCCATTGTGGCTAATGCATTTAACATCTTCAATCTTCAAACCAGCAGCTTTATTCATATTCATTAAAATCAAAGCTTCTAGTGGTCAAGGTATTTGTTTTTGTAAAAGGGTAAATGTCTTAACCAGTGAATAAACACTGCTGTGCATAATGTCTGTAATGAAAACTGTTTTGCTAATAAATATAAAAGTTTGTTTTAGTTCATCGTTCTTTATCATTTCAGGTTGGTCGGGGTCTCCATCACAGCAGTATCCAAAGAGGTTGGTTTCACTGCAACTTAACTTTCACTGAGAGCCACCACATTGATATAGTGTGTAAAAGTACGTGAACTTATTGTAATATAATTATTACAGTCCTAAATAATGATGGTAGATAACAGAGATGTGTGCTTGCAAGTATCTGATAAGACAATGCGTATTGCAACACTAGAATGATGAAGTTTTTATGTTGTGCAGTGTGAGATAATAAGCAGAGTGTTCTCACAATGTTTACATTGAACAATTTACATATACAGGAAAAAAAAAGTTCCTAATAAGTGAATGCATAGCCCTTGCAACCTAGCTAAAATGAACGGATTGACCCAGTGACATAAAATAAGGAAAATATATCTCACACGGATGCAAAGAGTCAAATGGCTGAATCCCTGTGGCCAAGCAGCTGCCAGGCTACAATACAAAACAAAACTAATGAGTAAAATATCTGCACAATATTAACTTAGGCTACTAAATATCAATATTTTGCTATGCTATGCAATACAGTATCATGCCACACAACATACTATACTATATACTTTTGCATCAGTATTTCTCATACCCCTTGGATATAATGTAAGTTTCACATTGTTATACCACATAATCCCATGCTCATTGCAACAAACTTTGACCCCCACTGACAGCACAAAGCAATGTGGCCTATTGTCTTATTGCTATTTTCTCACACCCTTGCTCATCTTGTGTTGTTTTTTGGCTCATCCGGTGTATAAACTGTCAACATGGCTGATAGGTTGACAACATTCATCTGGCACTGCACAAAAAAATCAGTTTGGCTGGTGATCATTTCCAACTCTATGTTTGATTTTAAGAATAAATAAATGAAAAAAAAAAACGTTATTTTAGCGAGCCTATTCCTACTGCTATTATTCAATTTCAGCACATTTATCTTATTTTATATTTTTCCCAACAGTTAAACTTCTTTTGACAAATCTTTTTTTTCAAAGTGCAAAAAATATGAAAATGTGATCTTCCTTCTTTCATAACTTAAATCTCATGTCCATCCCAAATATACTTTGACACTTCAAAGCTTATTTCATGTTTCATTTCTTACATTTCACAACTAGAAACATTCTCAAAAGACAACAATACAGCATTGTTTGGCATAGAAACTTCATAGCAGCTAGTTAGCCTGTAAAATAAGCTAGATTTGGCAATGGTGGTCAAAGAAAACTTTCACACCATAAATTTTCTGATACTTCACCTCACAGGCTTGTTTAAAATCTGCTCTTTAGCTCATCCAATACTCAGCAGCATATTAGTTATATTTTGTTTTGCTCTGTAAGGAAACAAAGCAGATAAAAAGGCAAATTTTGACCACTTTAAATATATGCTAGCTACATTCTAAATTAGCATAAACAGAAGCTTCCATTCAGTCCAGGACAAACATCACAATCACTGACAGTTAATTCAGCCATCTCTCAATTATGACAGAGCTTTAAGTATGCCAGAATAAGCACATATTTTCCAAGATACATACACCTTGAATTATTAAAAGGAAAGGGATATGAGATGACCCATGCGGATACTGTCTGCGTCCATAAATGATGCATTGAAGCATCCTGCTTCAGAGCTGCAGATTTATTGACATGTTTTGAAATATAGCCTAACCCCCACATCACGCACTGAAGACCCCTCCATCCCTGCTGTGCTCCCTGTCCATCACAAGCTGAAGCCTGCAGGAACCATTTAATCCCACATCAGTCACAGCAGACAGGAGGAGGCTACACCGGGACTGTGTCTGGACCTGCTACTCTCCTTCTGGGTGGACAAAGTGAGGTTCAGCGACAACCTGGGGGCCTTTAGGGATTTTCAAGACTGCTCTTCAGCATCTGCCTTTGGTCATTTTTTGATTGAATTGGCCAGAACAATTATACTTTAATCACAATATCCACTATGGCAGTGGTTCCCAAAGTGAGGGTTGAGACCCTCTGGGGAGTCCTGAGACAACTTAGGGGGGCCATGAGATGCCTTCCAAAATTAGAAACATAAAAAGAGATAAAATGGTTCATTTCCCTCTAATTGAAAAAAATAAACAGTTTAATTTAACATAAAACCAATATGATAGAGTTGAGATTTATGCTGCAATGAAATCAATGTGCACATAATCATTAAACTATTCCTTCTCACATTAAATGCCATATGTTAATATTTTCCTGGTCCTACTGCCAGTGTTAAGAAAAGGCTGTTAAGTGTCCATGGCTCAGCACTACATTATTGCACATTGACAGCAGGGACCCCAACTTTTGACGCTGCCATTTTTGGGGTCTTGGGCTGAAAAGTTTGACAGACCCTGCACAGGTTGAAAAATAACTAATACATTAATTGTAAAAAGTAGACTTTTGGTGTATATGTACATCTTGAGTTTTATTAATGAATAATTTACTTCTGTTTTCAGGGATTTATCTGTATTATGAAGTTAATAACGTTTGCCATAGCATCCGTCTACTGAAAAAAAAAAAGTGACGGACCAGCATAAGTTTTCCATCAGCTAATTTTAAGGATAATTTCAATTATAACAGCAAGCTCTAACGCAGTATATGATGTTGAAAGGACAATGGCACAATACTTTGTACCCATAGATCAGAAATGAGAGTATGTGTCACATTCTAGAATCCACATGTTTTATAAGATTATCTGTAAAGACACATTTATACACATGTTTTTGGTAGTTAATTACAATCTTGTAAAATGTTTAGTCTTCACTCATAAAATTTGGTCAAATATGCCATGTAAAAGTAAAACAATTAGTGAAAAAGTACATTTAGCCATAATAAATATCTAATTTCACATATATAGAGACAAATTACTAGTTGTTTTTCTTTGGATCAAGTGTTAATAAACTTCATTGTTACACTGAGAGAAATAACTGGTTCATACATAACACTGAGATTGTCCTTTCTGTGTGACATGGATATAAAGTTTACTAAAATTTACTAAAATTCCCAGTACATCTATCTATCCATACATTACTTCTACCACTTATCCCTGTCAGGGTTGCAGTGTGGGGTACTGCCTTCAACAGGTTGCCAGCCAATCACAGGGCCACATAGAGTGACAGACAACCACTCATGCTACAGGAAATTTAGAGTAGCCAGGTGACCTTGGAGAAATGGAGAACCCATGCATGCACAGGGAGACCATGCAAACTCCAAACAGGGAGACCCTGATGGATACATGGAATCAAATCACCAACTTCATAATGTGAGTCACATGGACTACATTGACGTACATTTTGAATAAAGTACCTCCATATTTACTTGAGTAGTTTACTTTGATTTGCAGAAAGCTGTTCGTCTTTCTTGAACAAAATGTCATGAAAACTACTTTTACTTAAAGGATAAGTTTGGTTTCTACAGCTTTCACATTGTTTATAGAATGAAGTAGAACAATATACTCACCCAGAAGGCTTTCCTGATCCAAACAGTGCTTCAGGAGATATTTAGATCCGAAATCGAGCGGCGGAGCTACTCCTCCAAGACAGTCTGGTGTCGCTCCACCCATGTTTTCATGACTGTACTGACCTCTGAACTGAAAACTTTCTTTACGGCTGCCACATATGTGCAGTACGGCTCGTTGTTTCAGGGGCGACCGCTGGCTACTCAACAACTTTCTTCTTCCAGTTTTGTGCAAAATGGACAAATATCTATCGGATGAAGATGTTCTGGATGAGAACTTTGAATATGATGGGTGTCCTTACAGTTTCAAGCCAGAGTTTACAGATGAGGAGCTCAAAGAAAGGAGGACGCAGAGGGAAAGAGAAGAACAGCTGGCCAGAGAGCAGTCTTCAGTTCGGAGGTCAGCACAGTCACAAAGACATGGGTGGAGCGACCCTGGACTGTCTTGGAGGAGTAGCGCGAGCGGACCATGATGAAATATTGGTTAAACTAATGAGTTTTTGAACAATTAATGCAGTTTTAGAAGTGGCGCTATACATGCCCCGTGTGCTACCATTATACGCTCGATTTTGGATCTCTCCTGAAGCACTGTTTGGATCAGGAAAGCCTTCTGGGTGAGTATATTGTTCTACTTCATTCTATAAACATTGAAAGCAGTAGAAACCGAACTTATCCTTTAAGTACAATATTTGTGTACCTTATCCACCCCTACTCATTCATTTTGACTTATTGTTATGAGTTACTATGGACATCTGTTTATGAAAATGGTCGGACTTTGAGACAAAACTATGGCATATTGATTGGGACCTATAGGCTTTTTTCTGTACATTTACCTTATCACCATGACTACCATGCTGTTTAATCTAGTAGAAGTATGACAGAGTCCATGAGGCCTGCGATAGGCAGTGGTAAAAGTCTGCTTTAATATTCTACAACTTCCTCTATAGTACCACTATGGAAGAGTGAAATAGCTTAAGAAAGTAATTCATTGTATTTCAAATATTTATATTGCAAAATATTGTGGTATTGTGTTTTATATGATTTTACAAGGAAATGTGAAAGAGGGTCCTATTACTATGGATTCTGAGCACAATCTGACACCAGAGGGACTGCAGGCTATTACCACTGTTAAGGCATGTAGCTCTGCGAGGTACTCTGTACAAATCAGGAGGTTTCTACTCAAGACATAGTCTTTATCTTACAAAAATTAAGTAATCAGTCATAAGGAAATGGTAATCATTCTGATTACAACCAAATGAGCCAACAAACCTTATGAAAAGATCACCATGAACAAATCAAGTTAAAAGTAATGATGGGAGGCTACACAAAGTGTGTCCTGACATGCAACTTTGCTCATGATTGGGCAATGTTAGGTCCACCCACTAAAGGGGCCCTGAGGGAGGCACCAGGTAGTCATGGGGACCTTGCAGCACTTGACACTTTGAACATACAATTTCACTATGCAGAGAAGATATTGTGTTATAACATCTGCATTAAAAACTTTAACCTTCGCCTCTTTGTCAATTCATCACAGAGGTCAAAATCAGAAGACTCCTCAAATTCATACATCTTATTTGATGGGTACAATAGGACAATATTGGATGATGTCTTGTACTTGTAGGCCTTCAGACTGAGAGAGCATGTAAAAACTGTTTTCATGCACCCTAGTACGAGGAGAAACAGCAATCCCTCTACACATGAAATACTCTCCTTTTCAACCATAAATCATTTGGGATCGATATAAAAATGATTAGAGTATTTACATCCACAAGTGATAACATTATATCACTCCAGCGTCTAATAAAGGTAATTTCCAACCAATAAAGTTAAAAGAAAGGCTAGGAAGGAAGTTCATGCAGGAATATTAAACTGTAGTCGTGCTTTCGAGCTCTGTAGGATCAACCCACACAGACATGCTCTGACAATATGAGATCAGCAACCAATGCAATTGTTGATCTCAAGGGCAATTTTGAACAGTTAGTAGGCAATCATATTAGATTTATTTTAGCTGAAAGTAAAGCTGATGGGGAAACCAGAGCTGCAGCAGCCCTGCACCGATGAATAAAACAGCGGGCAGCAGCGTTTTTTCCAGCAGCGCTCCAGCTTTCCCTCTGCTCCTCGCACGGTGGCAGTCTGACTGTTGCTCAAGGGTTCACATTAGCCCCTTGCATTGAAAATTACGAGGCAAAATTTGAACTAGAATCGAGGTATATATTTGGGAGAAATCGTGCTCGTATTGTCAGAAGTTGTGACACTTTCTGCTGTTGAGAAACATACATTTCCTACACGGCGCTGTCTCCACTGTGACACGCGATCCAGTGAGCTGAAAGTTTCCGTCTCACCGCTCTTTACGCAGCCACCGCGAATGTATTTGTCACAAATTCGGCAGCTCAGACAAATAAACGCGCTGTCCTGAGACGTGCTTCCCCCATGGATCGAGCGCTCGTTTGTGGCTGAACTGCGGAGGAGAGCTTTCAAACTCAGCATCCAAAGCATCCCATTGCGCGTAAACCCTCCAGCGCAGCCTAAAGTCACCAACGCCACGACAAATTCCCAGAGAAAGGAAAACTCTCAAGCAGAAATCCATCCTCCTGCAACACAAATGCCCCAGCAAAGCACCTTATGTGTAAAAGATGCGTTAATAAAATGTCTAACCCAGTTTTAATGCTCCTACCTTTCCGTGTTGAGAGGCGAATCCGGACGTTGAAGCCTTTGTTTAATAAAAATTATAGTAATCCAGAGCAAAAATCCATCCAGAAAGCGTGATATCTTTAATGGTATTCAGCCCAGGGTGGTGTGATGCTCATGCTGGTGATGAGGAGGT
The DNA here is from genome assembly GCA_036419115.1 of Scarus forsteni. Classification (NCBI taxonomy): domain Eukaryota; kingdom Metazoa; phylum Chordata; class Actinopteri; order Labriformes; family Labridae; genus Scarus; species Scarus forsteni. Next base: position 10,456,212 of record JAZDUH010000135.1, read on the forward strand.
TTATTCTAAGTGAGGCGCGGTGGAGGAAACGCAGCGGTCCGTCCTCCTCTCCCCGGCTCAGTGAACGCGCATCTCTCAGCTCGGCTCACTCAGCGCAACTGATGATGGGGCCCCTGGATTTCTCCCACACTGACGCTCTGACCCGCCTTCTACACAGCATTACTCTGCACTGCGAGGGGGGAAAGATTCAAATTGGAGACAAAATAAGGAAAATAGCCCCTTAGGACGAATTAGGCATAATGAGAACGCATGGACACTTTTGCAGCTTGTGCGAAGGAATTAGTTTAAGGGGAGCAGAAGACATGCTTTCGGCGTACATTTACAGTCCGTACTCAAAGCAGTGATAAGGCTTGATGTGTGGCTTCACACAAATAAGGGAGACAAGTGAAAGTAAGTGTTGGCACAAGTGCCTCAAACGAAAAAAATGCACACGCAGTCAGGACTTCAGCACCTCGGAGAGCCCCTCGGAGGATCACTGCGAGGGCAAAATGCAAAATCACGGCGCTGTGCAGGCTTCAGCACCTCGGACAGTAACCTAGTATGAACGGTTGTTGTGTCGGATGCAACTCTGAGGCTCTGTCCAGGCTTCAGAACCCTGGACAACACCAAGGAAGCTCTGCGTGCTGTTCAAGTGAACTGTTCAGGGTGCTGAGCTTTCATGAGGCATAAAAGTGGCCAGAGGAGCTGAAAATTAGAGATCAGCTGTGAACAGTCCCCACATTAAATATCATGTAAATCTAGTCTGTCATGCTGCATTTAACACAATGGACTGTTTAATTCGTGCGTTCCATAAATCGGAAAATTTGTATTTGTCTAAAGCTTCATTGAGCCTGCATTAGCAGGGTTGTACTTGATGTCTCCGGGCTCTATAATGAGTCGGAAAGTAGGGCCCTAGCATTGACAACCTTGCAATGAAAGTTTGTATTTTAATATTTATTTTTGGATTATACTTCACCGTTATGTACCACTGTGCAGTCAATAATTTATTTACCAGCTTTTCACAACTGTTTTTAAATTATCTATTTAACTATTCAGTACTGTACCCTCATAATTAATCTAACAACTTATTTTAAACTATTTCCAAGGTAAGACCTTCATTAAATTAAGTTGGGTGACTGTCTGAAATGTACAAATACAAATATTTGCAAACTCCTTTCAACCTACATTTAATTGACAACAAAGACATTTTTTAAATTTTCAAACTGATAAACTTTGATGCTTTTTTGGCAAATATTCACTCATTTTAAATTTGATACCTGCAAGATGTTTCAAAAAAGCTGGGACCGGAGCATGTCTACCACTGTGTAACAGCATCCTTCTTTTACCAAAGGTTAAAGCACTTCAAATTGAAGGTGCCAATTGTTACCATTCTTGCTTGATGTATGACTTTAGCTGATCAACAGTCTGAGGTCTCTGTTAGTGTGTGTTGTTATTCATAATGCCCCACAATTTTAAAGGGAGTCAGGTTTAGACTGCAGGCAGACATGCCTAGTACATGCACTCTTTCTCTATGAAGCAACACTGTAATGTGCAGAATGGCAGCATATGTTGCTCTAATACTTTCAGTATTAATGGTACCTTTACAGGTGTTCAAGTTACCCATGCCATGAGCACATCCCAATACCATCACAGATGCTAGCTTATGAACTTTGCCCCAAAATCAATCTTTAGCTAGGAGGACACAAAATCCATGATTTCCAAAAACTATTTGATTAGACTCATCAGATCACATCACACTTTTCCACTTTGTGCCAGTCTTACCCAGATGAGTTTGAGTCCAGAGAAGCCAGCTGTGTTTCTAGATGCTGTTGATCTATGGCTTTTACTCTGCGTGGTAGAGTTTTTACGTAGTAAATGTAGTGACAACTGAGTTAACTAGCAGTGGTATTTTCAAAGTATTCCTGAGCCCACATGCTGATTTCCTTGGCAGAATGGATAACATTCTTAACAAAGTGCTGCCTGGGCGATCAAAGGTCACAGGCATTCAATGTTGGTTTACAGATTCTCTAAATCTTAATGAAATTATGATGATGAAATACCTCAATTTCGATTAGTGATGTGTTAGTGATGTTGCTTGTGTTGGGGATAGCTGGAACTATAATGAACACACCAAGGGTGTAGGTTTGATTTTGACATTGGTGAGGACATAAAAGCACACCAAGATGGCACCTCTGAAAGTTGATCTGTTCTGCATTTATGACTGTTTTTCAATGTCATGTAGAACTAATCAAACAAACAAGCAAACTGTCATATTCAGAAAAAACTCTAAATCTCTACCGTCTGTTCCTAGACAGAAATATTTTGATGCAGGACATATGAACAGTGGGACGGTTTGGGATTAATCAGAAATTTTGATGGTATGGTTAAAGTCTGATAAATACAGAACCAAAACCAAAAAGGACTACCGATAAGTGTATTCCCCAACAATATGAATGTATAAACTCATGGTAAAAATTCAAGGTTTTATTGTGTTTTTTCCCACAAACTTTTATTGTTGGTCTTAAACAGTTGCTGCCTTTCAATACACAAATAATACATGGAAAATAAATAAAAAATCTCTTTGAGTATCTCTTTAACATTAAATATAAGCAATTTTTTAGTTATAACGTGATATACCATGCTTGTTTTTTATGTTGGGGACCATGTGGTAGTGGCATGATATTGATAGGGACGTTTCCCTAGCGTCCCTACCCAATTCTACGCCCTGGAACACACATTTCTCCACCACAGTCCAAAGTGAGTCAAAATCTGTCAAGTACAGAGCCAGCCTTCCTCACCAGCCACTCTAGTCTCCTGGTATTCCTATCAGTCATGTTACAACCCCAGTAGCATCATTTAATTTAACCCTTTAAAGCCAATTGTATCATATTTGATACATACTTTTATAACACCTCTACCTACTCAATATGATCAACAAATTACACAAAAAAACATCTGGATACAATCAGATAAATGATAAAAATGTTCTCAAATGGATTATCAGTTACCAAAAACACCTAATGTATCAAATGAGATACGAAAAATCTATATGTTGAAGTGTATGGACATTTTGAATTTTATGGATTTTAGCAGAAAGTGAAGCTCCAAAAAATTAGAATTTTCTTTCTATAATCTATGATTGATTTAATTTAATTTAATTTCACATCACATCACATCACATCACATCACATCACATCACATCACATCACATCACATCTCATCACATCACATCATATTGTATCATAGCATCGTATAGTATAGCATATCATACCTGTAGATACCAATGAAAGTGAGCAGGCCAGAAAGCTTCACAACCATGATTAACTCTGAAAAACACGCAAACATAAAAAATGAACACAGCTTTACCCCACCAGTGCAAAAAGACCTCACACCAGGACATCTGGTTTTGGATAATTATGGTCCAAGCAAAACAGAAATGAGGATAAAATCATTTTATAATTTTATCTGTACCATGGTGTGGTCCAACAATAAACTATACTCTGGTATCCTGACTGTGGATCCTCCTTTAATGAGTTGCATGGTCCCACAATCTAGTGTGTACATTCAGAGGATCACAAATACAGAGAGGTGTTAAAACTGGATTTACTGTATATCTATGGTTTTCCACATTTTCAAATTCAGACCTGATATGAAATCACCTCGTGTGTTTTCAGCATAACAGAGATCAAATATGATATAGCTTTAAAGTATTCTTCTGAAAATACAGTGTAATGGTGTTTATGGTGTAGGACAGCATGTCACACAGTCAGATAAGCACACACAGACGACACTGTTATCCCCATTCTAAACTTAGTAACACATCAGGTACTAAATCTACTGCTGGTAAAGAGTAGAATCATTTTGTCCTCACATCATGCTTCTGGGACATCCATATTGAAAGTGGAACATCAAAGAGTGTAACCACCTGAAACAGCACTGTAGATAAGACATACAGATCTTTTCGAAATGAAAATGACGAAAAGTGTGATTTTTGTGAATAACTACTGAACTAAAATAGATATCATTATGAATCCAATTGCTAATGGTATGTTTTCATGGTCAAGGAATCTAAATATTTCAATGAAATAAAGGTAGGACTAATATTTATGTTCAAAATCACAATATGGGTGCGGACTGTGGCGCTGGCGGAGGTTTGCGCTCTCCGAGTGCTTTTCTAGTTTGGCCTTGTGCAGTTGTTACTCCCTTGTGCAATGTTATGGCCACTGATATCTGCAAAGTTGGTTAACTGAGTTAGCTAATCCCCCCCAAAAATGGCTCAGAGATTAAGATAATACAGCCAGTGATGCATACCACTCCTTTTTGTTGTTTTCAGATATTCAGATATACTTCAGATATTTGTTGATAATTGATACCAAACAGAATACAAAAGGTCTATTCTTCCACTTCAACTACGCACCACTCAACATCATATAGAAGTATTTTTAGCCTGCTATTTCTTCTGCAGGCAGCCCCATGCTGCAAGTGACGATGACTGTTCTTGCTGTTACATAATTAATCTAAAAACAGTGTTTACAAAGTGCTACAAGAAGAAAATACAAGACTAGAATAAACCCTAATGAAATGCATAATGAGGAGATTAAAGTGACAAGAGAGAATAAACAAGGGAACAAACAGATTTGTAGAATGCAACAAGATATTAGCCAGCATGAAACAGCGCAGAACAGAAACTATGAGAATAAAAGCAACTGCATCTAGGCTAAATTTAGCTCATGGAGGTTGAGTTGGCAGGTTTATCGAGACATGCAGAGGGACCGCCAGTCTCGCATCTATATGGAGGGTCAGTCAGTGAGGTCCTGCCTGAGGGGTTTGACCTGATCTCTGACACCAAGGGCCAAGAGGTCACACCCAAGAGGTCTAAATATATCTGGGCATCAGACCAAGATAAAACATGATAAGTACTAGCGAGTGCTGGCGAGGTGCGAAATCAAGATCCAGTGACTCTCTTCTTTGGCATCGATTCAAATCTGAGCTGATGCATGGAGAAATTGCTTGAGGCATCAGAGTGACTTTTGACTGTGAGGTAGGGCCTCAGGGAGGCAAGAAGAAAGGCATGAATGACCTTCTCTTGTTCTGTGCGAGACTTAAAAAGTGCACCATACATCTAGAGCTGGAGAGTTCTGAAGGTGGCACAGAAAAAGGAGGAAAAGTTTTGTATCCAAAATGTGACGCAATATAAAGTTTGAAAATTCCAACCAAATCCTCTGGATGTGAGGCAGCACTGAGGTAAACATAGATCCTGTCAGTGTACAGTCAAGGTTTACTTTCAGGAGGGATATGAGCAAATGTATCAGTACAAGGGCAACATACTTTTTCTGAAATTGTATGACATTTTTTTCTGCTAGGAGGCTCTCAGTCAAAATAATTATAAAAAAAAAAATAGGGATGGGAATCGAAAACCAATTCCAGTTGAGGATTGTTAACAGCACCATCGAAGAATCGATATCATTAATCTTTTTGCTTATCAATTCACTTATCAATTCCATCCAATTGACGGGGTTCAGAAGCATCAAAATTGTGGCTTAATTTTAATTACACCTACTGCACAACCTTAAGTGAGTGGAAACACCAGCAACTTGCAGAAGCAGTTATCTATACAGTGATGTCAGTTCGGCATTGTTGCCACTGAAAATCAGACCATTTGCCCACATGCAAAATTTGCTGGAATCGATAAGGGAATCGTTAAAGAATTGGATCGATTAGCAGGATTGTTAACAGCATTGGTATTGATAAAATCTTATCAATTCCCGTCCCTATAAGAAAATGCTCAAATGTGCTGCTTACCTCCACAACATCCACTGTGATTGTTTGGGCTATACAGTATTAAAGGGATAGTTCAGGGTTTTTTATGTGGGGTTGTATGATGTACTGTACGTAGCATTTGCCTGAACTCTCATCACACTCGTACACAGTAGCTCTCATACGGAAATACATTTTCACTGTTGGTGCCCCCAAATCTGCTGAGCAATGTGTTTGTCCTTCATGTCTTGGGTGTAAATCAAGAAAAAAAAAATTAATCTCTGTAGAAGTTCAGTTGCAGCTCTTTTCCCCTCCCTTTGGAAATGCTCAGACCTGAGGGGGCAGGGGAGCTACATGAGGCTGTGGTAATCAGCTCTGCACTGATGGCTACCCATAGGATGTCTAATGGTAGGGGGCAGGAGGGGTTTCAGGCCATGGGATGGACTTTTGTCACCCTGTGACAAGCAGAAACACGTGTGTAGGCGGAGGCTGTACAGCAATGACAGTTAAATTAAGGAAGTACAAAATATCATATTTTATGGGGCATTTTCGTTAAAAAAGTGAAGCCCCTTCCTCTAATGCCTAAGTCACACATTCCCATTCCTCATGGTGATTGTGCACGACTGTACACGATTGACGAGGCTGGTGTGATCGCTATGAAACGGGATGAAATGACTGTCTCACCCCTGGACACAACCCGTAAATACACCGTCAGTAGCGCTTCTACAGCGCATCAGGGGCGTTCGTCCCGCTTCAGTTAGGTTAATACAGCAATATGACGAGGAGTCCATGAATTTTCATCCTGCTGACATGACGTCAGCTCCACTCGAGCTAAGTTCGCGTCAGGTAAGCCCCGACTGAGCCCCGTCGCTTGCGTCATCTTGAACGGGACACAGTCAGGGCACAAACGGATACATCCTTGTCAGTCGTCCTCATAAAGCTGTCAGGATTGAGCCACGATCAGCCCGACTGAGCTCCGTACATGCCACGCTAATACCGCTCGCATTAGGACTGCATTAGGCTTCCGCCCCACTATACTGAGAGCAGCGATTCTCCATGACAGTTTTGAACAGTTCAAAACTGTCGGGACCCTTCCACATTCCCCGCCGTTCATCCACGACTATACAAGGCTGATCCACACCAAGTAGCGCATGCACCACGACCAAAGCACGTTTTTATCAGGATTATGACAATCGCGCACAATCACCATGAGAAACGGGAATGTGTGACTGGGGCTTAAGCTGAGCATTTAGTAAAAGGTAGCATGTTTTGCTTTCCAAGCCTCTTCTAACTTTAACTTATATAAAAAAAAGAATTTGCAGGACACGGTACCTTTAAGAATTCCAGGTCAAAACAAGTCATAAAAACACCATAGGTTGATTACACATTATATCTTTGAACTAGTGTTTATGATAATACACTTTATATACAACCACTAACTTTTCACTAAGTTTCAAGCTGTTTTGTTTGGCACTGTCGAGCCACTTTCACAGCATACCTCTGTCCACCAGCAGTGCCCACCACCCTGCTTTACAAGAGGAAACAACCTTCACCAAACTGCAGAAATCTGAATTTTTTTGCAGCTAATATGATGGCTATTTTCTGGACATTTGGAAATGCTTGTATGATCAAAAGAACACAGAGAAACTTTTGTGGATGGAGAGTCAAGATGAAACTGCTTTGGGAACTGAAGAATCAGAGGAATGAACATTATCTGTTGATGCAAGTGTGCAAACTGTGATCTCATGTCTGGAGCTCCATGCCTCAACTGGATGAATAAAAGTGTGACTTCAAAAAATCACTTCGGGAAGTTTGAGGATCAGAGGATACAAGAGGCTTTCATATGTGTCTCTGCAGTGTGGAGTTCACATCACACAGAGCCTGCTTGCTTTTTTGAACATTAAAACTTGGGCAGACCAGATTCACAGTTTTACAAATCAGAAGAGCTGAAATGAAGTATTCAGATTGTACTAAGTGTTCTCATCTGAGTTGGGTGGAGCTAAATTGGTATATCTTTACCTAAAGAGGAAATATTTAAGTGGGTTGAAGGATGGGGTGATATAGTGATACAGTGATATAGTGATAGTATAGACATATGGGGCACTTCATTCTGTCAACCAGACACTACAGTGTCTGGATGACAGAATGAAGTGCTAATGGTAAAAGTAGTTGCGGTCGCTCACATTTTAAGAGCATAAAACATGGATGAGGTGAAGACACAGTATGGCAGCTTCCAGTCAAAGTTTCTGTAGAGGTTTTTGATGAGTCTTAAAGCAGTGATAAACATGTTGTGTCTTGTTATGATGGTTCTGTCCTGATTACTGTTGCATCAATAGAAATTAAATGTCTCATTGGGGTAGGAAAACCTTTGGGGAAGGCAGTACGTTGTGCCTGAGAAGAAGATTGTCCAGGTTCAGATACAAAGTACCTTTATTTCTCCCAAAGGACAGCTCAATTTTGCACTCCACCAGACCATACATACATTTTTGCATACAACAGTAGGTCAAAACACACATAATTAACATAATTATGCAGAATTAACAATATGTGGCCAGATTTGCTTATATCACATTTGCATGCTCCAGTAGCCCATTTAGTAAAGAAGCACACATGGACTTAAAAAAAAACTTCAGTAAACACTTAAGAGAAAGAGTTGATTGCTTTGGGTTTTACACTTTGAAGCACCAAGGAAGTGAAACTAAGTTGCTGGTTGAACTTTTCAGTTTGACAGGGCCTTTCTGTGTAGTTTCATGTTCCCTTGTGCATGCATGGGTTTCCTGCAAGTTGTCCTGTTTCCTTTCATAGACCAAGAACATGGCTGATATGTTAACTGGTGACTCTAAATAGCCCTTACTGTACATTCACACCAGAAGCGGTCTGAGCGTCGGCGGCGTCCAGCGGCCATTCATTTTCTATGATCGCCGGCGTCGAAGGGCGATCGAGGCGGCGGCGATCACGAGCGGAGCGGAGCGAGCGTCACGAGCGGCACGAGCGATGAGTTGGGAGAAGCTCAACTTTATGCAAATGAGCAGCGGCGCGAACGAGGTGTCAGCCAATTACAGGCCGATCTGGATTCCAATGCGGAAGACTTTGAGAGGGAGGACTAGAAAACAAGGGAGGAAAAACTTATTATTGCCGTCTCCAGCCCCCCCAAGTGTGATCAGCGGTGAAAGAGGGGACCGAAGTCCCATGTGCATCACATATACACGTTCCAACCCCCCATATAACCTCCCGTTTTGTGCAAATGTTACATAAAAATGGGGGTAAAGTCATAATCAAATAAGCTGTAGTTTAAGGGTCACAAGACTGTGTGTATGTCTGTTTACTTGTCTTATTTTAGTTCAGTGTTTATATATTTACATAAAAGTGTGAAAACGAGATGGTGATTCAGAACATATCCATGATCTGCACCGCAGCTTTGTAAGCCCCACCTCTCCGGCCGCTCACATCGAGTCCCTGCCTGCGTGCGTCTGTGTGTTTTCAACTGCCAAGCGGCGCGGTGAGAGCGGCCAGAGCGTCGACAAGCGATTTTGACGCTTTTGGTGTGAACGTACAGTTAGGTGTGAGTGTGAGTGTGTGTGTGTGTATGAATGGTTGTCTGTCTTTTTATGTCAGCTGTGTGGCTGGCTACTGACAAGTCCAGGGTGACAGCTGGGATAGGGTCCAGCCCTGTGACCCCAGATAACAAATGGTTGAAAGCCCTTGAAAATATGATCTACCAGAAAATTCACAGAGATATGTAACATAGATTGAGTCAGGTCAGAATTCATTCAAACTAAACCCTCAACATCTGTGTGCTTTTCCAATACAAAACAGGAAAACAAAAAGTCAGGGGCCTGATGTGGTGCCAGGGGGGATGCTTTGGACATGAAAAGTTTATACTTACAAATGAAATACATTCAAATGTATGAATCTAAGGCAGTGAAAAGCCAAGAGTATTTACCTACTGCCAGCAAAGGTGAAAACAACCACATGGAGAGCAGCGTTAAATGAGACACCAAGGACTAATAGGATTCAAATGAAAAAAATCTCCTGCCTCTGCTTTCAAATTGAGGCCATTTGTTACTTTGAGAAGAGCTGTGAGGCTCAAACAACATCTGGGCCCCTCTGCTTCTCCTGCTTCCACTGCAGCCTTGGCCGTAATGCATGAGCACTTCTCTGCTGTTTGCTTGTTAAGATATCACTGGTTAACTCTGCATATTAGGAGTGGGAGAAAAAATGTATTCATATAAGTATCGTGCAGTACCACTGCCCCCCCCCCCCCAGTAGATAGTGGACAGGTGACAGGTTTCTATTCAAAGTTTTGGCGTATATTTATTTTGAAATCCACACACCAGAGCGAGGGACGTGGGTGTGGCTGTAGAGCAGAGCAGAGAGAGGAAAAGAGAGACATGCACAGAGTGATAAAGTGAGTAAGAGTACTCACGATGCTGAGAGTACTTTGTCAAGTACTGGCTGACTCTGAATCTGAGGAATATTTACTCTTGGAGGATGATGGTCAGCCGTCCAGTGAGGACGAAACTGGCGGCGTGTGTGCGTACAGCTGGAGCGGGTCCACGCGCCATTACAGTCTCCAAGCAGCACATACCGAGGCCAATGCTTTGCCTCTCCCTGGCTGGGGTGGCAGTAATCGGCGAGTGCCGAGGAGGGGACGTGGTCTGGAATGCAGGGAAGCTCAAAACACTGTGAAAAGTGATGGTGTTAGCGGGATATATATATATGAATTTTTTGAGCGATGGTCTTAAACTTCTGACCAGCTTATAAACATCCGATTTCAGTTTACTTGTTTTCAATAAATTACCTTTTCAAAGTGCTTTTTTTCACACTCCCCCTTCTTGCTTTTGCATATTGTGGCTTTATTTAAAACCTCATTGATCCGTATTAAAAAAGTACAAAAAAGTATTTAATTTTATAAAGGCAAATCCCATTGATTTTTCCTCAGCTGCTCTGAGGGTTCTGCCCCCTTTATTTCATTATGGGAATTGTAATCTACTTGGAAACTCACCTCAGTGGTTTTCAAGCCTATGTCACATGTTACCCAGCTTTCCTTGCAATACCTGCGTAGAGACAGACACATGGACAGACATGAGTAGAGACTGGGCCATAATTTTTGGAGCACATGGTGATCCAGAATTGTATCTTGGCAGAGGTCTGCGCTCTCCCAGTGCTTTTCTAAATTGCAATGTTAAACTTGTTAAAATTGTATGAATTGGGGTATTTCAGTATTCTTTAAATTATGTGCAAATCTTACCAACCAACACCCAGAAAATACTTTTTATCGTTATAATTTAAAGGGAAGACGGATCCATAAGAAGCAGAGAATTAGAATCACACTGATGAAGCATTATATCAATGTATAAGGAATCGGTTATGGAACAATCATTACCAAAAAGTGTAAAAAAAAATCTCAATCTCAATACAACATCTAAGAATAAAAAAACAATGCTGAAAAAACTTGATGAAATATGAATGCAGTCTATGTTCTGTTTGTGTTTTGGTGTCTGACTCTTTATTGTAATTAATTTTGTCTATTCATCCATCCATCATCTCTGCCAGGGGCTTTGAATCAATCCCACATTGTGCCAGAGACAAGGTTCGACCAAAACCAGCCAATCACAGCACCACACAGACAGACAAACAAAGAGTCACCAACTAAACTGATGATCATGTGTTTGGCCTATGGGAGGAAACTGGTGTGCAGGGGAAAAAAAACATAAAGGCACAGGGAGACGATGCCAACGTTTTCCACAGGGAGTCAAACCAACATCTTTCATGATGTTAAGCATGTGCACTATAATACTGTCCAACCCTTTCTTATCATGTCTGGTTGGACGTAAGGCTTCTACAGCCCCCAACTACTTTATTTAAAGTTCTGTGTTTAATGATGTACTTGGTAATTAGTGTGCTGGAAACGAGAGACAGCTCATTTTGGATCACTCTTCCATTTGCTCCTTTTAATTCAAGATTTGACTTCCAAGCTTTGTATTAAATAGCTTGATCTGACCTTAAAATGAAACAAACATTTAACAATTTGCAAACAAACAAGAACACACAGCCAGAAATTACAACACAAATTGAAGACTTATTAAGCTTTGGAAACTATTAAAAATTGAAGAACCCCCAAAAAATATAAACTTGTTTTTTCAATGCAACATTTCTACATATTGCACCTGTTAAAACAGCCATTACAACATCAGAGCCCTTTATCTGCATTTTACATTATTTCTGAGAGATTTTTGTCCCCTATTTCAGAGTGCTAGCTCTTCACCTGGCCGACCCCAGTGGCTCAATGCTGAAGTAAATCCAGTGACACATTGAAGAGGTGATTTGGGGCTAATTAAGTGCAGCAGTGATGAGCAGATCAGCAGCTCTGTCTAATGAACTATAGCAGAGAGAGACATAGTAAAAAGAGATAGTGGAACAGAGAGCAGCAGCAGCAGATTAAAGAAAAAACATCCAATCTTGACCCACTGAACCAAAGACCAAAACAATATTGACTAAAATTCAAGCAAACACGACACCAAGCAAGAAGTTTTTCTTCCACAAATAAGTCACTAAAATCAAAGACAATAATGCCTCAAGCACACTTGCTTCCTTCTGCAATATGTTCTTTCCGTCTTTCCTGCTGAACTAAAGGCATACTAAATTAATTATAACCCTTTGAAAATGTCTTCAAACCGAATCCAGCACAAGCTTTACTTTTAGAACACTCCAGCTACTTGTTCTGTAATCATGGAATAAATTCAGTGCTGGTGTAAAATTTATAGTGTATGATATATAAATGCCTCTGAATTAGAATAAATCATAAATGAGGCATATCTACACGGTGTAAGACTTAGCTAAGTCATCATGCAGAGGAATTATGTGACAGGCTAGCACGCTTCACAGGCAGCGACATGACAGGCAACCAGGGAAGAGAGAGGGGGTGTCTCGGTGCTGACATGGCACCTCTCACATCTCTGGTTTTATTCCTGGATGTCTTCACCCTCTTCATCTTAGACAAGCAGCAGGCAGAGTTAAACTGCAACTGGTGTGTAAAGATAGCATATAGCTGCTCAAGAACCTTCAAATTTACTCAGAGACAAAAAACAAACAAAAACAAAAGATAGTTAGCGAGATAGACCTCTGCGAGCATAAACCTCTGCCCAGGTAGGTCGCATATAACTATTATTATATAGTTCAGGACCCTTCAGTCTCCATTGCAAGCTCAGCTGTCTTTCATCAGTTTGAGTCTGTTTCTCTTACCACACTGACTGAAATTGTGGAGCACTTGCGTCCAGCAAACTGCCCATCTGACAGCATTCCATCCCGTTTGTTTAAAGAGGTTTTTAATTCAGTTCAGTCTTTTATTCTGCTTCTTATTAATCATTGTCTTAGTTCTGGTTGTGTTCCATCCTCTTTTAAACATGCCACAGTACAGCCTCTTTTAAAAAAGAAAAACTTGGACCCCTTGGTTTTATCTAATTTTAGGCCGATCTCCAAACTCTCTTTTATTTCCAAGGTTTTAAAGAAAATCGTTTTAAATCAACTCCAAGAATACTTTCTTAGGGCTAATGTTTGTGAAGTGCTTCAGTCTGGTTTTAAGCCTCTCCACAGCACTGAAACTGCTCTTTTAAAGTTTTTTTTTTTTTTTTTTTTAAGTTATTTTTTGGGGCTTTTTATGGCCTTTATTAGATAGGACAGCTGAAGTTGTGACAGGAAAGCCGGTGAAGAGAGGGGGGATGACATGCAGCATAGGGCTGAGGCCGGGATTCGAACCTACAGCCGCTGCTGGGGGTTGGCAGCCCCTGTACATGGGGCGGACGCTCTACCAACTGAGCTAATGTCCGTCCCATCTTTTAAAGGTTTTTAATGATCTTTTGGCATGTCTTGACTCCGGTAACTGTGCCATTTTAATCCTTCTTGACCTGACAGAGGTTGACATAGTGGATCACTCTATTCTCCTGTCACGCCTTGAACACTGTATAGGCATTAAGGGCACTGCCTTAAGCTGGTTTAGATCATACCTGTCTGAAAGGTCTTTCTCAGTGCACATGGGCCAGTTTTCCTCCTCTGCGGCTCCTCTGACATGCGGGGTCCCTCAAGGATCTGTTCTGGGCCCGTTGCTCTTCTCCTTCTGCAACCTTTGGGGTCGATTTTTAGGAAATATGGGATCCCCTTTCATTGTTTTGCAGATGATGTGCAAGTTTATCTGCCGTTGAAGTTCCCAGCCACTGATGCTCTTCAGTGCTTGCACAACTGCATGGTTGATATTAAGCAGTGGATGGATCTGAACTTTTTGAAATTAAATGAAAGCAAAACAGAAGTTGTCCTGTTTGGTCGTCCTGATCTGGTCAAGCCCCTTGCTAGCTCCCTCAGTCCACTAGCGCCTTATATTGGGTCCCAAGCCAGGAATCTTGGGGTTATAATTGATGGTGCATTCAAACTGGACAAGCAGATCAGTGCTGTTGTTAAGTCCAGCTTTTATCAGTTGAAGATTTTAGCCAAAGTTAAACCCTATCTGGACCAGAGAGACTTTGAGAAAGTCATTCATGCTTTTATATCATCTCGTTTGGACTATTGTAACGCCCTGTATGTCGGCATTGAGCACTCTCAGCTTAACCGCCTGCAGATTGTCCAAAATGCGGCTGCTCGCCTCCTGACTGGGACAAAGAAACGGGAGCACATAACTCCAGTGCTCTCTTCCCTTCACTGGCTTCCAGTGAGGTTTAGGATTGATTTTAAGATTCTGTTATTTGTTTTTAAGTCTCTGAATGGGCTGGCACCATACTACCTGTCTGACCTTATTAGGGTTCATCAGCCCTCCAGAGCGCTTCGCTCAGGAAGCCAGATGGTCCTTGAAGTTCCTCGATCCTCTCTAAAAACCAAAGGAGATCGAGCCTTCTCCGTTGTAGCTCCCAAACTGTGGAACGCACTACCTGCAAATGTGCGGTCTGCGAATAGCCTCTCTACATTTAAAACGCAGCAAAAAACGTACTTGTTCACCTTGGCCTTTGGTGGAGTATAGCCACTTTTATTTGGGACTTTTACTGGTTTTACTGGGTAGGATGCATATTTAAACTGTACTGTCAGTGTTCTTATTGCTTTTATTTGTTTTATTACTTGTATTGGTTTTTATTGTTTTACTGTTTTTTTATCATGTCTGCCTTTTCTACTGTAAAGCACTTTGGTAGGCTGCTGGCTGTTTAAATGTGCTATATAAATAAAGCTGACATTGACATTGACATTGACATAACTGTTGCATCTATAAGCAATAGTTCAACGGTAAAGTTACCATCATTATATGATTCATTGGCCCTGAAAACCCACACCTAGCATTCAGAATTACACTATTCACAATAAGTTAGGGATATTGTGAGAAACTCAGTGGATTTCATCCATACGTGTGCTCACTTCATTGATTTTTGAGATAGGGAGGCAATTGTATTAGGGTGACAGAAACCCCTCATTCTGTGTTTTCCACGCAATAGTCTCAGTGTGTTCAGTGCGCCTTACATGTTAGGGCCAATATCAAAATTTAAATAAGACAACCCTTTTCAATGTGGCATCAATTTCAACATTCTGGGGGTATAAAAAGCTGGTATTGCCAGTAAGTCATTTACAGTTCATCATTCAAGCATCCATGAACACACAACGTCACTTAACTGGCAAGCAGCGCCACCTATCTATAGCACTCCTTCAGGTTGGTGGCAGGCAGTCAGATGCTGTTTGTGAACTTCGTATGTCTCCAAGTGTCATCAGCAGACTTGCAGCAAGACAGGACTACTGGCAGTTGAAATCATTATTAGTTAGACAGTTAGTGAGCAAAGATGCTCATTGCTTATGGCAGTTATCTGGACCATCACCATATTCTAATCATTTTTGAGTTGGCCATTGGCAGCATCTTCTGAAATTTTAGCAAAATATTCTGTAGTTTTTGCACATTCTTGCCAACAAATAAACAGACGGACAGACAGACAAACAAACATACACCTGCAAAAACATAACCTCCTTGATGGAGGTAATAAAGAAAAAAAATGCAGATAATGTATGAAAAGTTAATGTGATGCTTATAGTCAGGTGCCACACAGTATAGACTGCTTCCCCTTAACAGGACATGCAGAGTAAGCCTCCGTTTGTTAGCATGTTCTGAAGTATTTAGCCGTAATGCAAACACTTTTTTTAATATAAGAAAATGATGTATGCTGGATCTTAAAGTTAAGGGGGTATAGTCTGACACAGCTCTTGAACATTAACACTAACACAGCTTGTTCAGTGCCAGGCTGAAACAGAGGGGGTAAGGGGGATATCACCATCCAAAATCTGAGTTGACAGGCCAGACGCTCAAAGAAAAGAGGCCTTTAGATATGTGGGACCAATGCAATCTTGCTGAATAGGAGTAAAGCATGTGGTTGGTTATCTTCCCTTTTACTGTAAACTGTCTTTTAAGAAAACAGGTAGCTAACACTCCACAGAAAGGACTCATCAAGTGGTCTTGCTCTCTCTGCTTTTATCATGCTGGTTTTGAGAGAAGCTTGATCTTGAGGTGACTCTCCTCTGTGTGATACCACCTGCACTTCTGCATGGAGGAGAGCGTTGAGCACTGAGCTTCTAACCTATTAGCCTTCAGTTTGAACAAGGCTTATATTAAAACCACATGAAGTTGAAACCCTGACATGGCTGTCCATGTTCATGTTCTGTCTGTGTACTCTGCAAATATTAATCATCTCCTCTGATAGTTCTCATATTACTCATGTCAGATAAGTGTCCTGTCATTTAGAAGCTTCTATATTTTATTAGTGGAGCTAGATATGTATCTGTAATGTGTGCACACATTTACGAGTCTAGCTTTATTGTGGATCAAATGTCTGATCAAAGATGTAAAATAAAGTGCTGAAGAGAACTGAAAACAAGGAGTCAATGTGAACAATAACAACAATAACAAGATTGTGATTTTTTCAGTAGCATACAGGCTTTGAACCTACACTAAAACATTAAAGGAAGTTCAGAAAGCTGCACATTTGTTGAAATATTTCCAATAGTCTGGTGCAAAAATAAAAGACCTTTTTGTTCTAAGCAAATACAAAATCAAATAGAGATGCCACACTAGATTTAAAGATGAAATCCCACAAGTTTCATCAAAAGCTAAACCTTTGAACATTTTCTGAATCTGAATAACAAAACACTAAAACCAAGAGGAGCTGGAGACCCTGTCCAAAACAAACAAAAGATGGAATGAACACGTAAGGGGCTGCTACTCCCAGCACTTCTGTTTCCTTATAAACACAACTAATCTAATGAACAAAAGAGTGAAAGGTGGATTAATCCAGAACAAACTAAAGGGACAGACTAAAATATTAAACCCTTGAAAATGAACATGCAGTAAAGGAAAACATGGAAACAGTGTAGAAAAGTTTTAAAACTGTACTGGGAAGTAAATAATAAAGTGCAGTGGATTCCAGATGGGCTTCTGAGAAAAGTATTCATGTTCATTGAACTCAAAAGCCTGAAGTGCACCCAAGGTTTCTCCTGGTAGACAGTGTAAGGTTTAACAGGGACAAGAGGTAGGCCGGTCAGAGTTTAATCTTATTGGACACAAATGTCAGCATATATTGATGGACTGTAATCCTGCCCTGGATCATCACTGTCTTAGCTGATGTGTAATTCTTGAGGGAGGGATAGGTGGAGCAGGATGTTTTTTTAAATCTTGGTTTATTGGCCTGATGGATACTAACAACACATTTTGACTGTCTGGAAAATAGAATTAGCACCACAGCCAGTATTTCTTACAACAATTATAGATTTTTCTAGATATATTAAGCAAATAAGATTGCTTCTCAAGCTCATAAATGCTAAGGTAAGCGTTTTCAAGATAAGCTTTTTCTGGCCATTGGTGCTTTCACTGTAGGTCAGAAGTCATAAATTTCAACACCTCAATCAGAAAATGCCATTTGGAATGCCATCGAAAGAAGAAAATCCTACTGCAAAACTCTGACCCATCATTGACCCCGGATTTCTCAGCAAATATGGCTGCTCAGTACGTAAACAGTCAGTAAAAGCAATGCATTATTACTTAAAAAAACAACTTCCTGTTGTTCTTATGCATTGAGATCAGTCCTACCAGTAGCATTGCACACTGTCTACATGTACATATATTGCAATATTGACTTTTGCGTGACATAAACTGACATAAACTATTCTGTAGTTTATGTCAGTTATGAATTAACAATGCCAACTCCATCGGGAGCTCTAATGGGTTGGTGTTGATCCATTTAAAGCACCACGACATATAATAACTTCATTGGAGTCCCACTGTTATATTGAACTTCGGAAGAGTATCTAAGAGCTAAAGTTAAAGGAATAGTAGTTATATTGTAAGTTTAATGCAAAACTGTTTTCTGACCTCGGCTTGTGGGTAAAATTGGAATGTGCTTCAACTCGGACATAACATCCCTAGTATCCCGGAAATGGAGTATGGCATGAAATGGCCTATTACACTGTTCACTTGCATCAATTTTTGCCTTGTTGCAAAAGTAACCAGCAAGGGCTCTTAATAATGCCCGATTTTATTTTGTCATCAGGGCTTGTGTCCACAGCCACCCTTTCGTGTGCTGGCACTCCCAACCTTAGTTTCACACTGTTTCTTGTCAGGGCTCAATGATGCCAAAGGTTACAAAAGTAAAAGTGCAGCAACCAAAACCAGCTTACGGAGACAGTTTCTCTCAGGCTCAAGACACTTGGCATTGAAAACATTTCCCACAATGGTTTAGTCTGGTAAACACATTCTTGCTATGCAAATAATGTTGGCTACACAGGCCCCAGATCAGTTTAGCACCAGATCATCAAATATGTTGCAGATCATATACTGAATAAAGAACATTCACAGCCAAAGGCACAATTTGACACGATTACAAGTTAAACTGTTACACCATTTTAACCTCAGGTTTGAGGACATAATATTAAAATGAAATGTTCAGAGTAATAGAGTTTTTGGCATTGACAGTCCATATCAGTGCATTTATGTTTTTTAAGTGATTTCATATAAACAAAGATGCAATTGAAAACTTGAAGCATGTGCACAGGATTTGATCTGGAACCTCAGTCTGCATCACAACCAAGCTGCAAACATCCCCAGCCCAGAGGGTCAGAACAAATGACACCATTTGTTCTGTTCAGTGGGTCTGCCACAAACTGGTCCATTGAGTTGAGGGCATGCAGAACACAAGTAAACAGGGTTAGTCTGCCAATATTCAACTGTGGATACGCTTTTTGAGGCAAGAAGGCAAGGCAAGGCAAGATAAGTTGGCCGAAGCAGTGGTTGAAGCTTTTTCTCTAACAACGAATTTGATTGTTGTCAAGTTACTTATAACTATGCAAACTCCCAACTTTAAAATGACTGGAATGCAAAATAGTAACTGGATTCCACTCAGACTGTAATTTTCTTTTTTATTTGAAAGGTTTCAGTGCTCGGTTAATTTTGCCAGTTTTGTTTACAATGTATAATTTCCAGGGTTTGATTATAGAGCTTGTTGGTTTATTTGATCAGTCGATTAGTCCATTGTATATTTAGTCTGTTAGTTTGTTGGTCAACTGAAAAACCTTTGAAAAAAGGAATAAAATAATACATATTCACAAAATGCCCCATACAGATCATAAATAGCCCACCAAATCATTAGAAATAGGCAACTTACAAAACATTTTCACAGCTCAATTTTACAGATTTTATACTGATATCAAAGTTAATTAATCCAACCCCAATATCTAAATTCCATTTAACCCATCAATCTTAAATGCTATATACTATATATCCAACGCACTGCATGTGACAAAGAAAAGCACAGACAAACCATCAATAAATAATCAAACAAACAAAGACCATCAGTATCTCGTGCGTCTATTTAAAGCGCTTATCTCCTGTGTCTTAACCTATCGTGACCCAAACCACACACAAACAAACAATTCCATAAACTGAGGGAGACACTTCATCAAAGTTCATTCAATAAAGGTTGCGCTGCGCCGGCACCGCAGCACAGCAACATAAAACCCAATACAACCAACCAGTCTTTTAAAGTATGAGAGTACAGGATCTTACCGACTGCTTCTTTGGATTTGTAGTACGCCAGTTTGCTCAAAATTCAGCCTCGTTGGCTCTCTTTAAGCGCAGCCTCTGCTCACCTGAACTGCAGTGCCCGTCCTCCTATTACCTCAGGTGTCCTTGCACGTCTGAGATTGCTGCTTTCCGGTTTGGAGAGGGTGTATTTTTTTGCAACTAAAGGATTTAATGTTTTTTAATAATCTAGTAAATAATGCTATGAGAGGAAATTAACAAATAAATGAAAATAAATAAGATCTAACTTGCCAAAAATCTTATTTTAAGATCTTCAAATGTCGCTATTGTGTTGATACTTTGAATTAATTGTTTCAATCCTTGTGAATTCATTTGTTCAAATAATGAACGTATTATCTTTAAAGCATATAATATCAGACTCTTATTATATCAATTATTTTTTATTTCCTTTTTTTTTTATTTTGAGGCAAAATCAGTACAATTTTATTTTTTATTTTCCTTGTTTATTTAGCTCCTCACATTGTCAAATAAGCTCAAGTAAGTATAATCAAGTCTACTCTAGACTAGACCACTTCTAAAGTTTGACTTTACAATTGTTGATCTGGACCATCAATTCATGCTTCCTCTTAATCTCTATACAGTCAGTGTGATTTCACATTTGCAACAAAAATGCAAAAATCAGCAAAACCATACAAATTTGCAATTATGCCCAATCATTTTCATGAAACTCTCCAGTCTGACCAATAGCTTTAGCTCCTGTTTCCACTGTGTCCTCCCCAATGTGCATTGCCATCTATTGATTGTCAATCATTTTAAGGGGCTGGGGCTGAACAGGTTCAAGAATACTCCATTATTCTATATATGAGGTAATACTGCCAAAGTAAGCTAATGCAAATAAAGTCAACCTTGGTTGCAGCTCTAAGTCACCCATGTGCACAGAATTCCTATGTGAATCTATTTCCTTGTTTCTCTACTTCTAAAGGAGGACATATCGGTCATCATCTGGATGAACTGTCAGGTTTGTTTGTCAGTGTCTCACGTTATTCAGTGGTGCTGCCTTGATTGATCAAGTTTGCTTTAACAATGTTCTGTCCTAGTTATTTCTGCTGCTGTGATCAATCTGTCATTTCTCCTCTGCCTCTTTACTGATCCTACTGGTGACATGTACTGCAGCTAGCGTCAGCATTGCGTTATTTCTGGACAACGTGCACAACCAGGGCGCTAAATTGATGCAAGGGATGCGTGACAACCATCATACCCAAGTGTCCACTTATTTAGCAGAAAGCATGTCTCAAGCTTAACATGCAGGAAAGGGTTCCAGTTTGCATTTTATGATTTTATTATACAAATTGAACAATATAGTATATATGTCTCTTCACAAACATCTATAGACCACAAAAGATATCTTAGCAAGTGTGTGAGTGCATTTGAGGGTTTTTTTATTCAGTAGTCCACTACTGGCCAGCTTTTACGCTGCAGAGAGGGTCTAAGAAACTTTAAACCAAATCAAAGCACAGAAAAGAGACAAAATTCAATTACTAGTGGGCAGTTTTGTGCATTTCCTGAAAACGTAGCAATTATCAGGAAAGGGGTTCAGAGGTTTCTGCCTGACATTAGTGAAAAGTAATAACGAGAATAATCAAATGTAATCATAAAAATTAGAAATGAATAGAAATTGAATATCACAACATTTACAGTTCTAAAAAATGATTACCAACACCTTTACAGTGTCTATACAATTTGCAAATGCACCTGCGAGGTCACTGATAAAATAAAGGCACAAATAATCACAACTTTTGCTGCAACTTTTTAAAACTCTGTCTACATCAGTTAGGTTTCTACGCCTCTGTAAACACAAAAAGAGGCTAAAAAAATTCTGGATCATCAGCTGATGGTTTGGGCTCCCCGGAGCCTTCCATCTGTTTTTTATCAAAAGCAGACAAAGTGTGGGGTAGAACTAGGTAGACTTTTGTTGTTAAATGCCTACAAAAGTTAACACAAACCAGAACAATTTAAACAGGAATTACTTCTTGTTTTATCTATTGTACATACCGTCTTCTTCCGCTTATCCATGGTCGGGTCACAGGGGCAGCAGTCTAAGTAGGGAAGCCCAGACTTCTCCCGGGGGATCCCAAGGCTTCCCCTAGGCCTGTCAAAACATCTTGTAACTTTACATATAAATATATATATGTATATATATATATATATATATATATATAAATATACACACACACACACACACACACACACACACACACACACACACACATATATATATATGTATATATATATATATATATATGTATATGTATATAGATATATAGATATAGATATATATATATATATATATATATATATATATACACATATATATATATATATATATATAAATATATATATACATATATATATATATATATATATATATATATATATATATATATATATATATATATATATATATATATATATATATATATATATATATATATATACATATATATACATATATACATATGTGTGATTTTTGTTTAGATAAATCCAATCCTTTGTTGAGACCATCACTGTCTCAACAAAGGATGATAGTTCCGTTTCTCTGTTAATTCTCCCTATTAGTGCCAATGCTTAACTTTAGGGACACCACTTTGTTGCAGCTTCATATCGCTTTCCTAAAAGTCCTTTTAACTTTATCAAACAACATCCAATTACTTAGCTTCAGTGTAGTATGCCAGCATGCTGACCCTAACCTTAGATGTATTTAAGCTAGGATAACAGGATGAATGTGTGCATCTGTCCGAGCTCTACTGTAGCCCAAACAATACATTTCCACAAGCCTGCTGCCAGCAGGCACCACCTGCCATGCTATTATCAATAATCCATGAGGGTCCTAATAATGCTGTATCATGGTTTACCACCTCCACACTGAAGGTCACATTCTCTTTTCTCTGCCCCACTCTCTCTTACACACACGCAAATACACACAATGATGCTGATTGATCCTAATTGTACTGATTTTGCCTCAAATCCCAGCTGCCTGAAAGCCTGCCTGTCTGGCCAGCCGGTCACAGGAGAGGCCCTTAGCAGGTCAAAGTGATTACACTATCAAGGACATCTATTAGAATCCAATTTGGTCTGGTTGGGTCCTCAAACAGGCCCGGCTAACCTCCTTAATGGACGTTCATTTATCTCCCGTTGTTTGGGAGCTGTTGCGTGCAAAGTCTGCAGCTTTGGTCCTAAGCAGGATGGATGTGATATTTAGATCAATAGGTCCGGCTTATGGGGAAAAATGTGATGGTATACAGATGATAAGAGGGTGATATTTCCTTGTAAATGTCAGTGTAATGTAACCATCAGTGCCCAGGGTGGGGGCCTGAGCACACACACTATGTAAGGCTGAATACTGTATATGCAGTGACTTATACTGCAGGACTAACTGAGGCACTTCTTCCCTCCTACCCTCTCACCTTGCTGAGAATTTATTTGAATAATGAGGAGAAGCACCTGTCAGGCTAGCTTATCATGACACATGGACTGTAGTCCTAACACCTACATACATCTGAAGGCAGAGACAGACATGGAGCACACATACAGCGCTGCAGGCCTAAGCACCTGCATTTTTTCACCCATATACCTCACAGCTTGAATAGACAATCAGCAGAGAAGTGCTGTAATACTGTATCGTTCAGCAGCTCCAACATGAGAAACTGTTGTTTCCTTAAATGACAATCATTTTAACATGGTTTTGCCACATAGTGGAAGCATATTGGTCGTTTTTCTTGGCCTCAAACCTGTGACCTCCTGCTTTTAATCAGTTAATTGTCGAATGAATAGTTAGGATATGTAAAGGTTTCTTGAAATGCTGCATTCACAAGCTTGCAAATATGTCAAAGAGACCTTGACATTTGACCTATAAGCTAAAAAATGTAGCTAATGTAGATTGATTTTTTTTAGTTTGTGCAAAGTTTACAGGAAACCCAATTCAAGCGTATCAGGTTTCATGAGTTAGCACTCACTAATATGTAATATCCTTCCCCTGACCCATGGCCTTTAAAATCAGATCAGATCAACATTAAACAAGACTAGATAAAAGCGAAAGTTCCACATTAAATCAATAATTTCATGAAATACTATGTTTCACAACCGAAAGATGGCCTTTAGGCTCCATATCTTGACCTTTGTACCTTTACCTTCCTTGTGTCAAGGGCTCCATCTCTAATTAAAAAAAGGCAATGTGCAATGCAACTAGCACTTTATATTCCTAGTTACTCTAGGCATCATAAATTACCATCATTGGTATTATGTTATTGTAATATGCAATTGAGCATTAGATAATCAAAAATAGCACTTGATATTTCTCGGGCAATTTGCAATACAATAACGCACTATACACTTTAGCACTTTGCACTTTGACTAGCTCCTTGGCCTAAATGTTTTCTAATGATTAACTATGTTTACCTTGCTCTGTTTTATTTCTGTGTTGTTTGTTTTTGCTCTGTCTTGTTTTGCTTTTATTGTGTATAATGCTTTGTATAACATCAACCTGCCAATGGGACTAAAGATGGAAATTAGCCGCCTGGCTACAATCTTACATGTTTACATGTATGTGTTTATTAACATGTACTGTCCCATTATGCCCAATCAGTGCTCTTTGAAGAAGAAAGAGGCGGGAGCTACAAGTGAGATGACAGCAGGAAGTGACTGTTCCTACAAGGATTAGCATACATGCTAACAGATTTTGCAGCAGTTTTATCAGATCTGGACTGCAATTCTAAACTAAATAAAAAACAAAACAATACCGAAAGCACTTATTGATAGAGAGGATATTTTCACTCTTCTTCCGATATGTTTTGGGGAGAGTTTGTTCTATAAATTGGCTTATGATACTATGATATGATATGATAACATACCACGGCAGTAGGACCTGCTTTCTACTTTGTCTGATGGGCCTGTAATGAAAGTGATTAATGGAACCATCGTCCAGTCACTTTCAGTGTTTGATTTGGAAAGGCTCTCCCTATACTCAAAAAATATTTTTCATAATTAAGTTTACAAGATCACACCTATAAGTGAAGGGTGACAGAAATAGAGGCTCTGTGAAATTCACTTCTTGACATTTGTTCTATTATGTTTATGCCATTGTAAATATTTGTGCTAAATCTCCACAAGTTTTCTCAAGATTTTACGCTTGAAAGCAAAGAATGAGGATGAGACACAGAACCTTGACATCCAGCCCATAACTGCAAGTTTAGAATTGCAGTCCAGATCTGATAAAACTGCTGCGAAATCTGTTTGCATGTATGCTAATCCTTGTAGGAACAGTCACTTCCTGCTGTCATCTCACTTGTAGCTCCCGCCTCTTTCTGCTTCAAAGAGCACAAGTCCAACAACGTAATGTTTAAAAGAAAGTGGAAATTTGTGAGATGCTTGAATAATAATCCCATGGTGCACATAAGCATAAGCATAGCCACCAAGAGCCCCATGACTTTGACATTCAACTTTTTTTTTACTTTATTCTTGTGTCATAATTAAATATTGTGCAAAGCTTGAAAAATCACTCAAAAGATTCTTGCAGAACAGGCTCACAAAATTGCTTTCAGTAGTGATGGGTAAGTATGGCATCCTGTGACTCTGACCTTTGATAATAATGATAATGGATTTTATTTATAACACACTTTACATTTGAGTGCAAATCTCAAAGTGCACAGTAATAAGAAAACAAAAACAATGATAAACAATAAAAACAATGATAAAGACAATAAAATCAGTAAAGGGAGTCAACAATAAAGTATTTTACCATCACAGACATTTGATAAATGTTAAATAGAAAATTCTTCAAAGCAGTCCGAATATAAAGTGTCACCATTAATGGATAACCACACGAACCTTGTCCTTGTCCTTTGACATATTGTCTCCATAATGTAAATTGTCCATTCTTCAATCTTGGTGGACACAGGGTCAAAATTTAAAAATAACCTAAATGGTAAATAGTAAAATGTTTGAGCTTGTATGGCACTCTTCTAGTCTTTGACAACTCAAAGAAGCTTTACAGTGGAGATGACATCTACCCATTCATATCCATTCACTCTCACATTCACTCTTTTATGGTTCAGGTTCTATGTCAGTGTCCATTAGAATTAATCCCCCCCCACCTAACCCACTTACACACCACTGACACAGCAGTAGGAGCAACTTGGTTGTGGGTCTTGCCCAAGGACACATCGCCATGTGACACCCAGAGCTGCGTTCAAGCCTACAACCTTCTGATTACTGACCAAGCGCACTCAGACTGCACCACTGATGCCTCAGGACTTCATGGAGACTTTCTGACATATTGAGTTCACAAGACTCACCCGTCCAAACACGGGCATGGACAAACTAAAAAAAAACAGAAATTCTTCGGCCTTGGCTGTTGCCAGGGCTGAGGCACAATGATCAATCAGTCTTTATTTGTACAGTACTTTTCATACAAAACTTTGTAGCACAAAGTGCTTCACATAGAAACGAAGAAACAAAATGAAATAAAAAGT
Source organism: Scarus forsteni (assembly GCA_036419115.1). NCBI lineage: Eukaryota > Metazoa > Chordata > Actinopteri > Labriformes > Labridae > Scarus > Scarus forsteni. Next base: position 10,482,522 of record JAZDUH010000135.1, read on the forward strand.
AGAAAATTGATGAATACAACCCCCCACCCTCACAATCCACATACAGCACACACACATACAAAGACATGAGGAAGAGATTCTGTCAGAAAAGAGAATTAAAGGACTGAGGAAATGTCATCTTGAATTAAAAACAAGTAAAAAAAATAAGACATTTGAAGAACTTGTGACAGAAATTGTCATCCATGTCCTCTCCATTCAACATTCTTCATTATGATGTGAATTTGTTTTTGAGATTCTGAATAAAAGGCACGGAGATTTTTTTGTCAAGCCACAAAGCAGGATAATTTGTCTTGCTCAAAAGACAAATTATTGCAAAAGATAAGCAGCTGGAATGAAAACAAAAACGGGTGATAATACAGTAATGTCTTGAGTCCTGAAAAAAGTTACATTGATTTAGTAGTAAAAAATATCAAATAATTTTTCAGTTTAACCAAAGTCATTATCATGTCATGGTACTAGTTGAAGAAATTGAAAGGCCGTCACAAATTGCCACTTGTTAGCAGAAAAGTGCAGGCATCTAACCATGTTTATTATACAGCACAACATTTGAATAGACCTTAAAACACCATCCTGAAGCAAGGTGCATGCCAAAGACTTTGTTTTTCATGTTGTTGCAGTTTCATTTTTGATGGAATGAAACAGTTAAAGGGACTGTGAGGAGTTTCTAAGTAATTACAAAAAAGTCTCACTTTTAGACATATGCCTGATGGAAATACACACTTTAAGATAAGTTTTATAGCATCTAAATAGGTTATCTATAAATGCTATTCCTTAGCCTTCTGGTCGGGTCAGACAGAGCTGGACTGGCCGAGATACTCAACTTCGGGAACAAGACAATTAAAACTAGAGCAAATTTTTATTATTTTATTATTTATATTACACGTCTTAGAGCACCGGGCTGTAAGTAGCGATATATAGCCGGCTACAAAAGTACGATACTAAGTTTTCCAAAATTTGCTTGTTGTCACACATCAAAAACTACCACTACGTAACTAGAAAGAGATACATTACCTCGTCACTTTGCATCCTGTAAGTTGTTGAAAAAAGAAGTTGTAAAGCAATGCAGAGTTCTGAGGAAGGTCCAAGGTGCATTTATTAGCATCACAACAAATACACGCTTTGGATAGCACAAGTCTTGTGGTGCGTTCCAGTTGTAGTGAGAAGTAGGAATTTTGAGTTCCAAGTAGGAAACTTGAGCTGGAACGTCCCCCAAAGTCAGAATTTCCTCCTGGAAACTCGGTGAAACCTCGCCACCCCCGAGTTGACAATCGAAGATGGATGCCTCCAGTGTGAACAGTTATTTAGCTCCTGTAATAATCAATTTATTTGCACTTCTGACTGGGGTGTGTCACTCTAGATCAGCTGTATACATATATTGTTAGACTTATATTTACAAAAATGCTACCATAGTGATAATCACATTCTTCATGTGACATTTGTGAACAACAACGCAGGGTGTGCTAACAACAGCTAACAATAGCCTGGTAGATCAGGATGATTTTTTCCGACTTCAACTGGAACGCTGATAACCCCGAGATGATGTCGCTCCCAGTTCCGCGGTTACTGGAACGCAGCATTACAACAGTCGCCGCGCGTGCTCATGGGTAGCAGAGTCTTGCCGGTAATAGATTCTCCTCACAGTTCCTTTAAGAAAGGAATCTATTTATTCCAGCATTCATAATTATTTGATCAATTACAAAAATAATTGACTGAGCTTTGAAGCTTGTTTATTTTTGTTGTAAGTTTAACTAATTCTTTTTATTTTGTACTACTAAAATAATGAAATGTATTTGCTAAATTTAAAATATATCAGAAAATTGTCAATTTCATTGTATTGCCTTAGAAGAAATTACATTTACTTGTATTAGAATCTAATCTAATTTAAAATAACTAGATAAAAAATCAATTAAATATTCAAGATAATTAATAGAAATTTAAAGCACTGGTGATTGATTTACTTGTATTTTGATAGATTTATCAAATACTTAGAAATTACCCAGCATAAGCCAATTAATATCGATATATCATGTTTATGCATTGATATATCTTGTGGTGAAAGGTAAAAACAAAGTCACTGCTACTGCTTCTCGTGCAACTGGTGCAGTTGCTGCTGTTGCTAATGCTGCAATAAATGTCAAACAGGGGGAAAGCTGAGTTGTTTTTGGCATTTTCTGTCATCATTTGGCCTCTGAAGTTTGGGGAGAGAAGAAACAAAATTTTTCAAAGGGCCTGACTGCTACAGCATTCTTTTTTGTAGTTTTAGTCAGTTGACTTGACCCAGTCATCAGTCTTTTGGTTCTTAAATAGCTCTTGATTTGGACTGTGTTGATTTCTTTTTTTTTTTCGTTTGTTTGTTGATTTAATCTACGACAGAATGAAGTAGGGAAACTTGGTATGCTTGTAGCCACAATACATTCAAAGCTGCTGTTCAGTATTATCCCCATTGTCCACATAGCTAAAGTTAAGTAAAACAACACACTTCTATTTAGGAGAGATATTAATGCTCCACTTTGTTTGTTCTTTGAAATAGCTCATGTTTTGCTCTTTGTGGCAGTAGCATCTTTCTACAACATTATCTGATTGGCCCTTAATGAATATGATTGTGTATGGGTAGATCCTCTCAAAGCACATTGAGCAGGTAACTGGACGATCGTTCCCTCAATCACTATCTATGAGTGGTGAAATATATTCAGTGTTGTGTAGTATAGCTGTATGTAAAGTATATATTGAACAGTCCATCTTGTGTCAAGTTAGAAATAAGCATGTCAACCTCTACTAAGAGCATCAACCCAACATGGTAAACAAGTGTTCAGTGATAGAAGAAATGATATCACTGCCAGCAGCAAATCAATGTCAGGCATGATATGTAACATTTTCTTAACTGTTGCTTCCCTCTTGTCTTGTTATTGCAGTCACTTTGTGTAATTGCTGTTCTTTTAATTTAATGACTTTGGGCAGTGCTTTAACAGCGTGCCTTGTGGGCGAGGAAATGTGCATTCAGACAGAGCAAAGCATGTGTGGACATGCTGCTGCACAAGTGGACGATGCAGCAACCTTGGGTTTCAGTGTAGATTTTTTTCGCATAAATGGTTGTTGGTATGTTTCAGGGTCTGTCAGCACTATGAATGCTGGCTCAAACGTCTTAATAACCCCACTGACTAATGATAAAATGACGGTCTTCTCTGTAGAATATAACATGTTAAAAGCTTGCATAACAGCCTGGGGTCAATAGTTCATTTCCCTCTGGGTACACAGTGTTCACCAAGTGAAATTCTTCACCCGGCATTCATTAAGAAATATAATAAAACTGAGGGAGACGCATTGCAGTAAGCAAAATGGATGTACAAGTGTAGCCTTTCAATCATAAATGCCTCACAACAACGAGCTCACCGTGATTTCATTCAAATGGAATCGATCTTTACTCTGGCTTTTAAACTCACTGGAGATCATGTTACCTTGACACAAGAGTTAAACCTACACTATTGATCCCTGATCATTTATAACATGTGAGGAATTTTTTGGAAAGCTTTGTTTAGACTCAGTGAGTAAAACAACACCAAGGTATCTACATCTGTTTTTAGACAACATTTGACCCCTTACAAACAGGTGGTTGGGTAAATTTTGACCTGGGATGAAGTTCTACCTTTATATGGTATCTCTGAGGTATTTATTTCTGTGAACAAGATGCTATGGTCTAAATATATATGCATTTTTGTGTCATGTGATGTTGTGAGTGCTGTATTTAAGGATGTTGAACTGTCTTGTCTGGAGAGGACACCTCTCCAGGTCTCCTCTCCGTGCTGCATGTTTCTGAGATAAAGGAATCGTGATCCATGACACTGACTCTTGTTCTCTTCTTCTTCTTGTCTTTTTGGTAAACTGTCCATATTTAGGAGGGAAAAAAACTCACATTTTTGGCGACGAGGATGGGATGGAAGCTCCACTGATCAGCACCTGAATCTTCTGAAGGTTAACTGCCGGCAAGGGAAAGTTCCGCTCTGACAAACAGAGGACAGGATCCCGCCTGATGAAGGGTGCGGGTGCTGGACAGTGGACTCTCCATTTACTTTAACCGGTGAGTACAGTGTTATGGATCATTCCTTCTGTGTTGTGAAAATCCTAGGTACGATTGTGTGCGGTATCAATCGTTTGGCGTAAATCCTTTAGGTTGCTTTGCAGTGCATGTGAAGCCTGCAGACGCTGCAGTGTTATGCCATTCCCTATATTCATGTAATTCTAAGCGTAGTATTGAATATAGTAAGTGAAGAAAATTTACAAAAGGACAAAAAAAAGTGCTCTAGTTTCATGTAATTCCTGAGAGGTGTTGGAACCAAAAATTGAAAAATATAAAAATAGAAAGGGAATTAACACTAAGAAGTTCTAAGGCACACTCAAAGTCCCACCAGAACTGAATGGGTCTATGAGTGGAAAATTTAAGTTGTGTATTATAATATAATTTGGGAAGACTCATTGGTGTCTTGTATACAGCGGTGTACAATAATGGGTCTACACAAAGTTAGTGTGTGTTTGATATGATCAAACCATACATGTATGGGAAGATCAATTAATCCAACAATCTTTACTTATATGGCATCATATTTGTCAAATATAAATGTATTAGAGGTTAACCTTTGTGATGTGGTATCTCATTTCAAAGAGGGTCCTCATGTCTATATACAAAATTTTGTTAACGTAATTACTATGGATTTATTATTTAATACAACCATGGATAGACAGAACAATCTAATATTAAAATTAATATCTGTTATCATAAATATACCTATAAATATATCTATATCTATTATAATTATGAATAATCTAGAGAGTAATGGTGTTGATTAATATAGCATCATCTAGCTAAACTATCATTGAAATGGGTTTAACTGGTTTAAACTCGTGGAGAGAGTGTGATATGAGAGTGAATGGTAAACTTTTGAAATGAAAGCACACCAGTTACTGTGTCAGCAGGAAACGCGGAGAGCAATGTGGGTAAGACAAATCAAATGTTGGACCCTTTTTCAGGTCCTGTTAAAATAATGGCAGACAAATGGGGTACAAGCGTGGTTGAAAATGTTCCACTATGGCATCTGTTAACTGATGGGGTGTTTCATTTGATAGGTACACGATGCATGGATGTTTTAAAAGGTGTAGAGTTTACTGAAAGAGAAAAATTAGTTGGCATGTTTGGAAGTAGAAGCAAGGAATAAGGGAAGAAGAGTAATTTACTGTCTTAATGGTCAAGTAAAGATAAGAGGGTTTATGCATGATTGACAACTAGGAGAAAAAGAAACATAGACATAGGGATATTGCTCTCCCCTCCCTTATGCTGTCTCCAGGCCTGCAGAGAGTCCTACAACACCAATGACAGAAGCAACAGCTGACAGCCCAGCAGCGAGGATGGACTCTGTACCTTGAACTCTTGAACCTTCTCTTTGACCCCAGCATCAGCATTTAAAGGACTGAAAGGAAAGTAAATGCTAACCTGATATCTCCTAAAAACTGTTTCTCCACTTGCAGCTTCATTTAACTGCTAATTTTGGAGATGGGAAAAAAGGGAGTGTGTTTCAGATGCTCATGATGACATTCACCAACCCCCAGCAACAACCAACAACTGAGGAATGCAAAGAACTCTGGGTGAAGCTTTTTGTGTACAGACCCTGGCAGACTGATGGACTGAAGGAAGAGTGGAGGAATTACCTGATCCTCAAGGACAGTGGGTGAGAAATGGATCACATCAATATAACAACTGTTGTCGATGTATAATCCAACCCTACAAAAGACCAAAGCTGCTTGTCAAAGATGTTCTTTTAAGCTCAGATGGACCAACATGAGAACTGACGTACCGAGTGAGATCCATGGCATTTTCAGGCCTGGTGGACGATGTCTATTACGCAGTGTGTACAAAGTTTCCATTAAGACTCTGCTGGACTGAGATCCACAACACTAAGCCAGAGGAAGGTGAGTTAGCTGCTGACTGTCGTGGCCATATGGAAACATCACCAAAGACAATGACCTTGAAACCCTGGTTATGGCCACATGCATCTGCTGGGAAACAGAGCCAATGACAACAATCTGGTCGCACGTGCTGCGCGCTGAGAGGAATAAGGTGGACTTGGATACAAAGCACAGTAAGACACCCAAAACTGCTCAGTAATGTTCTTCCAGGAGGGAGGGGCACAGAAAAGGACAAGAAAGGATTCATCAACAGGGACCCAAACAGACAGAGATGTTGCAATTATGGATGTGGTCATGTGTCTTGCGACTGTCCCACTTGCTATCAGACTCAACAGGAGATACAACATCTGGAGGACTCATGTCAACAGGCACCACCAAATGGACTTTCTGTTTGTTCTCTGGGACTCCAACCAAGGCAGGCATAGGAGACAGCTGGGGCAGGTCAGAGCATTGAGCACATAAACGCACACTTAAACAGAGATGAAAAACTAGTTATTACATACCAATATGTACAATTTATTGTAGATTTCAAAACACCCCTAAGTTAACTCTTAGTGTACAAAGTGTTAATGTGACATTCCTTGTAAACTCAGGAGCAGAAGTCTCTGTTATCCAAAATTAATTGTTACCTAGTCCTCACAAAACTAAATTCCTAAAAACGATAGGTGTTCTGGGTGTCCAATATTTTGAACCAGTATCTGAACCATTAACTGTACAATTTGGAGACTATACAGGAGGGCAACCATTTCTTCTGTCCAATGTATACCCTGTTAAACTGTTACACACAGACTTTAAGTGTGCTACAGGCCTTAAAATGCATTGTGGGCCCTCAGGTATAAAGATGATATGTGAAAAATCTATTTTTATCCTGCTTTTCTCCTGAGGATGATCACTAGTACTCTTGGATCATTAAAAAAATAATAAAGCTCTGCATGACTTTTTAATCCAAGGTACCACAATTTTCAGAGATACCTGAATGTTTACAATGTGTGCCACATTTGTCACAAGAAACCAAAGATTATGCCTATGAGGAAAAAAAGGCAAAGATATATTAAGTATTAATGCTTACTTGTCGGATCAAAATTTTGCAGCTGTGAATCTACCTGAATCTTAATTTAATTATTGTTTTTTATAAATGCATGATTCCCTTCACCACATTTCTTTAACGAGAACCTCTAATTGCAAATATTGGCCCCTGTGTAAACATAGTCTGAGACGTTTAAGAATACATATCAAACAAATAGTAGTTATTATTCTGTTTCAATGGAAATACATTCAAATCCAGTAAACATTAAAATAGCTGCTGTACAAGCAATGCATGCTCAAATACCACAGTCCACACTGATGACACTAGCTTCTGAAGAGGAATTTTTGCTTTCAACAGTATCAAATAAATTGTGGGCTAAAAGTACATTTGATTTTGGGGACTTAAAATTGGCAACAACTGTTGTTGTATGTCAAGAATCCAATTTTAGGCCATGTAAGAAACAATATCCATTTAGTCCTGAAGTTGTTGAAGGCATCAATTCTGTCATTCAGTCTCTCATTAAAAAAAAAAAAAAGAAAAAAAAAAGAAAAATGCTATCGTGGAATGTCCTAATTCACCATGCAACACCCCCATATTGCCATTTAGAAAATTAAAAGAAAGAGGGAACCAGGTCAACATCTGTGGGAAGTGAATTAGCACTACAATATCCTGTACCTACTGTGGTAACACTGAGGTCACAGGTATTAAGTTCATGTTAGTTTTCTGTTATTGTAATTGCATTTTTTGTTAATTTGACTCTCAATTCTGGTTTGCTTTCAGGTTCAATGAGTAGAGATACACTTGGACTGGAATGTCTTTTTGCTTCTAGTCCTACCTTGGTTAACGCAATTTAATTTGAGATCTGTCACAACCACCATGTGACAGAAAACTTATTCACAGTTTCAATGACCTTCTGGTCAAATTAAAAAAAAAAAAAAGGATGCTGTCAAGAGGATAAAATGTCACTATTGTATTTTCTTGCAGAAAAAGGCAAAGAGTTTTTTAAACAATTTGAGACTTATTTCACGATAAATAAAATATCTTGGTCATATAACTGCACTACTGAGGCGCCATTAAGGTCCGGACCGCATGCAAGTAATTCTGAAAGTACCAAACCCAAATTAGAAAAGAAATAATAATAATAATGAATATCTTTGTTTTGTTTTGTTTTGTTTAGCAGCCTATTGCTATCCATGGATTAGAAATTTTTGTGGAGATCTCCCAACCCCTGTTATCATCACTCGGGGGGTAAACATTTGGCCATGACTGACTTACTGACTTGGACTACTGACACTGACAATTTTTACAGAATTAAAACAAGCATTGCCTTCCTCTGATTATTTAGGACTTCGAGACCCATCTGAACCTTTTCATCCTTTGTTTCTGCAGAGATGGATTAATGTTAATGATCTTAGCTCAACAGTATGGTGACAAACGTTGACCAATTGGTTATTATTTTTAACATTTCTAACATACAGTAAAAGCATAGTGCCTTGCTATCAAAGCTGTAGCGGTTAATACAGAACATGTTCTAGCCAAATCAGACATCAAGTGCTTCTGCCAAGCATTGTGCATTGATTAATTATACAAACTAAAATCATACATTCAGTGCTGGCTTGACTGTTGCACTGGAAAAACATTCTTCCATCTATAACTTATGTCACCATAAACCACTTAAATTTTACTTCCTATGATTGATGATGAGAACCATGTAAAAAAAAAATAAATAAATAAATAAATGAATCTGTCAGTGTATCTAATATGGTGTCAAAACCACCTGATTCATTCTTTGGAACACCCCTTCCGAACTCATATGCTGTGTTAGTTCAGCCCTGCATAATCAAACTTGTACTTTGTGTCTCATATGCCATATCTAATGAAGTAATTAGAAGTGCCAGGCCTACATTAACCTGTTTGTTTAGCTTTAATTATTTACACTGCCACGAGCTTTTAAATAAATAAATAAAAACAATATCACAATATACACTGATTTTCAATATACTTTTAATACTTGTTATAATTGTCTTGCATTGTGAAAAGCTGTGGATTTTAACATCAACAGACAAACCAACAACTCGTGAAAGAATCTGTCATTAATTTCTTCTCTGTGTTATTTTGTCAGGATCCATAGAATATAGATCATACAAACTTAAAAGATTCAAATACTGGTATTACTGAAAATCCTAAGGCTGCAGAAAAATTTAAACATTAAAAGACACATATTTAATACTGTAATTTCTCAGTTATAAGATGCACTAGATTATAAACATGCACCCCACATTTTCCAGATTTTTGCCTGGATAAACACTGTATTTGAATGTAACATGCTCCCAAATTGTGCCCAACCTTATTCTTTCAGACAACTCAAAAATTACCTTTATTCACAGGTTTAATTAACGAAATTTTAGTATTTTTACAACAAATACCGATACAATACCAAATATGCTAATTTTTTAGCTATTTTGCGTCCCCTTGCTCAAAATAGCCCTGTGCCTGCCTGTGTTTTGAAGAGAGAGAGAATATTTTGGCTTTTAGTATCAAATGTGCTGCAATCATGATTTTGGTGAAAAATACAATAGTACAAATATCCCCCCAAATTTGGCAAATACCTTGTTCTGTCCACAGTGACCTTCACTCTTAAAGATGTTATTTTCCAATAGAAAGCAGCTATTGCTATAAAAAATAGGCAAAAAGTTCACGTTAGCATCAGGTTTATGAATTAATTCCAATTAATTTCCATTTTTATATACACTGACTCATGGTTCTGACCATGTCTCAAAACAGGGGATGTTAGACATTGTGGCTAAATTATGGTATGCTCCAAGATTTCATTGTATTTTTTCCAGTTTTGCTTAAAATTTCTGTAAGAAATGTTAATCTGTACTTCAAACAAAATTGGCAGAGGTAAACAGATGCCTCAAACAACCCATCCTACACACAAAGGGGTTTTATTTCAATAACATTTTATGATGGATTTCATGAAGTTGCTCCATGTAATTGATACGTGTATTGCCTTTTCTTGTTGATATTTTACTACTTGGATTGAGAGTTCTCCATGTAAGTATGCAACTGCTGTTTCAGTTTCAAACTGCTGTCGTATGAGGAAGCAGGGCCCAGTTTTGCTGAAGAAACCTTCCAATCTTGAGGACATGTATCAAACATAGTAGCAACTGATTCACATTTTGTTAATACCCTCATCCAGTGTCTATCAAAAAGCCTGCAGCTATAATGAAAAACAATTGTGCTTATCAACCAGCAAAAGGAAGGGTGTATAAACAGTTAAGAAAACTTTAAAGACAAACTTAACACTTAACTCTACAAAGCAACTGGGCTCTCTGCTTATGAAATACTGACAGGATACTCCTTCTCCTAAAGGTAAGTTAACATTTACAAATGGATGAGGATATGGGTTAATATTGTTTTTGCATTTAATAATTCTCTGAAATCTGTATTCCTCAAGGTGAAAGCTGCCCTCCCTGAGCTTCCATCAGTGAAGCTCCATAGCATTGAGCCAGGTTGCTGGGATGTGGTAAAAAACTTTGACAAGGAAACATTGACATCGGCTCCAGTGAGCTCGTACCAGAAGTTCCTGACAACTCCAACTGCTGTCTGAGTAGCTGAGAAGGACACCCGGATTCGTTTATCCAAGTTTCAACCGTTTACCAAGGATACACCTGCGAACCTGCAGGCCCCAAAAACAGCAAGGGGTTTCGGACGAACAAAATCAACTACTACAGTACATCATTGCCACTATTTTTGTCGTCTGGTTGGTCAATATGATCTTTGTGTCTTGACACTGGAAATGGAAAATCAATGGACCGCTGTCATCCATTGTCGTTGTCAATGAAAGAACACACGAAGGAAAAGTGGCATTGGCATGTCACCAACAAAGAATCGGGACACTCCAAAGAAGAGGATACCACTGTCTATAAAATATCAATGACCTTAAGTGTTTTACAGCCTGCAAAATAGATTCCTGGAAAACCATACAGTGAAAGTGACTTGAACGAAGACAATGTAAATCAATCTACGATGGTATTTGGCTATTACTCTGTCATGCCAAATAAGTTTTCATGGTTTTGTTTTTACGTTCAACTTAAACAATTATGCAATATTAATAAAGATGATGGTTACTTTCCAAAAATTAAATTGACACTTTGTGTCAAAACGGGGGAAATGTGAGGAATTTTTTGGAAAGCTTTGTTTAGACTCAGTGAGTAAAACAACACTAAGGTATCTACATCTGTTTTTAGACAACATTTGACCCCTTACAAACAGGTGGTTGGGTAAATTTTGACCTGGGATGAAGTTCTACCTTTATATGGTATCTCTGAGGTATTTATTTCTGTGAACAAGATGCTATGGTCTAAATATATATGCATTTTTGTGTCATGTGATGTTGTGAGTGCTGTATTTAAGGATGTTGAACTGTCTTGTCTGCAGAGGACACCTCTCCAGGTCTCCTCTCCATGCTGCATGTTTCTGAGATAAAGGAATCGTGATCCATGACACTGACTCTTGTTCTCTTCTTCTTCTTGTCTTTTTGGTAAACTGTCCATATTTAGGAGGGAAAAAAACTCACAAACATCTCCCACAGATATCAGCCACACTTATGAAATAAAGGGTATATGGATAGTGACCCAGATATATGCTGTGCTGATCTCACTTATTGAACACCTGTTATTAGTCTTTTTTTGCTTGGATTTTTTCTGACCCATCCTAGAAAATACAGGTAAAATAACATAAAACAACTGTTTTCTTGTGATTTGTTTTTAGGACTGTTGTATACTGCTAGTATCGAAGATGACTGTAGAGAAAGTTTAAAACAGAGCGGAAAGTAGGCAGTGACATTAAGCTCAGCCCACCTGCCTGGAGGAAAAAAAACATCACATGAGTGGACATTGCGAATACCAGGTCTTAAAACAATCTTTGTATGTTTTCCTTTTTCTTATTATGATAGGATTAGTTTGACTACTGACCAGAATAGTCCAACATTAGGTGAGTAGTAGTTGCATTTAGTTAACAAACTAAATGTCATTGTCCCCAGTAATTGGAACCATAAATATTAATTTAAATAAGTTGAAGATTGACTTATTTATTTTGGTAAACAATGACAGGGAATTTAATGTCTAACCAGTTGTTCAGCACTTGTAGGTGATTAAAATTGTATTTTTGCACCACCCTTCCAAATTGTTCTTCTGCCTGCTTGTACACCTGTAAGATGGACTAATGGCATCTTGTAGGGAAGTACAGTCTGAGGATTTTGATCTAGAAATTGGAGATAAAGTTGTGTATGGCTGTGTTGGAATCAGCTGGCACCAAACAAGAGCGATGGGGCTGACAGTGCTAAGATTTCTAAACAACAAAACCCACACAGACAAATTAAACACTATCAGAGTTAACATTAACAGTCCATATGAGTCCACACCACAAAGTGTTGTCTTTTGGAAAGTTGGTGCTTCACCTCTTATCAGGTGTAACTGTTGACTCATTTTGAGTTAAAAGTTAAAACTTCATGATGATTAAGTAATAAAAAATATATAATTAAGGGAGTGACTTTTGATCAGCACGTCTATGTAGTGATGGAATTGCAAGTTAAAGTATCAACTCTGTATCAACACTGCATAGTGTAAACATTACATTTACTTTATATATATAGCAGTAAATTTGCTGAATCAAGGATATCATGTTCAGTTAGAGAAAAAATTGAAAACAAAAACAAAGATTGCTACCTGGGCTTGTGGCATCTGTTGGTACTTGTCCAATAAATAAGATACAGGCAAGATGATTGACTCCACAAGTGTAAATTACAGGTACAAAGATCAGAAGTAAAGGTTTTACAGTGACAGCTATGAATATGATTTATTGAAAAATCATTTTTACACTTGCTGGCTTCATATAGGATTAAAGTGAGATCACTTTGTCTGTTATTTCCCACTTGTGCAAGATTAACAGTCTCGTGCTAGTACTCAAAAAGTAAATATGTCCATGTAAGGTAGACTATCCTACTAAGCAAAAGAAATAGAAGTTGGTAAAACAGATGATTATGGCAATAATGTTAGCATTCTTTACAACAACACTTTGTCATTTATGATTGAGTAGTATGTGTATAATTAAATTGTAGCTTACTGAAATTTACTGAAAAGTCTTCTTATCATGCTGTGCATTGGCCCAATTTGAAATGCCAACTGACATTTTAAAGAGGAACTCATTTCTGAACTATCTAAGTTGTAAAAATTGTTATCGATGTTAAACAGACTTGTACACTGGTCTCCTTGGAACAATTCTCAAGGATCAAATACCAAAAACATACTTTCTGCCACTTATATTTGCCGCAACTTCAGAAATATTCTTTTTTAGAATGAAAAGCATAAATCTAACAAAAAAAATATTACAGTGTAACAGTGATTACAGTATTAAGCCACATTTAGCTCTTTGTTGTACAGAGCATGGTAACTATTCTAAGAGAGTGTAAAACATTAAAATGGAGACCTTATGTCAACAAGTGTATTAAATGCAATGGTAGCAACATAAAATGTGAAACATCCCCACTGCCTGAGCACCTGGACACCCTGACACCTGGCAGGTCTTACTGTGTACCTCCCTATTCAAGACTCAGACCAGATGGTTGTGTGAAAAGGGATCACACGTGCAGACAGTAGTGCTTACAGAGACATCTCACTGTGGCATTCAGTTTCCTCACACAAATAATTCATGTGGGCCAGATGCGCTGCAGATCTACAGTCTTAAATACATGAGTATGGCAAGCTTTCATATGAACTCTATCATTGGGTAGTCAATAAAAAAGGATCATTAAATTGTGAAAATGACAAGAAATGTAGCTACCAGTTTTAACAGCATAGTTCAGTATCACAAACTATAAACACTGTGGAATAACTTTATATTTTTTCTCACATTTTACATATTATTATTTGAAGCATTTTATTTGTGTAAAAAATGACCTTTACACAATGTCCACTTCTGAATTACATAATGTTCTTGGGTGCCACAGGTCCAAAAGGGGCCTTGGTGCCTCCATTTGATGATCATTGCATCTGCTGGTCATGTCACAAGTAAGGAGTGGTTTGATTTTTTCAGATGCAAATCTGATTGTGGATCCAGGATTTGTTAACATTGTGTGACAGGGTGAATAGTGACAGAAATGCCTCAGAGGAGGGTTGTGCTTTCTGACCACTTCTAGCTACATTAGCCAAAGACGTTATGTGTTTACCATCTGTTGGTCTGTTTGTTAGCAAAGAACTTGAAAAGAAGTGGAAGAAGTGATTTGATTTTGGTGGTGTTCTGAATCCAGATGTGAATCCAGAAGTATTTAAAAAGATTTGTTAACATTGATAGATGGTGAAGAGGATTGTGCTCTTGGGGCACTTCTAATTGGTGTAGATCCCATTCAAGGGCCTGGGATCCCGAAAGTGGGGTCGCCTAAGGTCTTGGTGCATGAACCCACCGGTATGCAGTTTCCAATATGAATTTGATTATGACATTGCTGACATGTGCACATCATAAGTTAGCAATGTTTCTTACTCGAGCAACAAAAGATTTATTTTTATATCTACTGTGAGGTGGCCTTCAAGGAACAAGTGTGAGAGCCACTTGAGTAGGAGCTGTCATGTCAGTCTGACATGTAAATTGTCCTCAGATTTAGGGGTCGTTTACATGAGGCCTAAAACGGTTAAATCAGATACGTTTTCTTTCATTTTGGCCTTGAGTTTACATGGAAACTCTATATGGAGTGCCCGAATCTGGAAACTTTTGAAACCAGTGTCCAAAGTGGAGAGTTTTCAATACGCTCTCCGTGCAGCTTCGTGTAAATCCATATCTGAGCGTCTCAGGGTGAAACACTGACATCACCACATGTGCAGTACTCTTTCACATTGGCTATTTATGGACAGCAAAAGTGTTTTCAAATAGGGATGGCTGTTTTCTTACAGTAATTGGAGTATTGTATGCTGACGATGCACCAAAAACGACATGCTGCGCCGTATAACAAAGTGCTGATTGATGCAGCAGCGAAGCATCAGTCACCTTAAAATGACTCCAAATTCCTCCATTCAACCTCAAGCAGAAAGCCTTGGAGAAAAAAAATAGTTCATCTTAGTTACTCATACTTTTCATGAAAAGAAGAAAAGAAACCAGACTCGTGAGTTTGAATAATAGGAAAAGACAAAGTCAGACCCAGAACAACCCCCAATGACACCCCCCTGCCCCTTTCACACCACTTCAGAGGCAGCCAGTGAAACAAAAGTGAGACGCAAAGGGACCAGCAAAGTGATGAAAGCGAGGAAAATTTCGAATAAGATGACACATTTCGTTCATTTGGAGAGAAGAATGCCTGTTATCAAAGCAATGCACAATATGATGGTGCAGCATGAGTCATTTTTTCTTTTGTTCTCTCCTGCGATTGTAGAGGAAATCATATGGCACATAAATCATGTGGACATTTCTTTTTTCACAGCACACGCACCAGCACCATATTTTCAAGAGGGAGACCATTTGTTTTTTGAGGGGGCCCTGGGAAAAAAAAAATAAAGCTTTGATGCCATCAAAGAGGGAAATAAAAAAGAACAAGCACGTTTTATTAAAGCTGGCTCCTTCATAGGGGATAAAGTCAAAGTGTATCAGAGAAGAGGGGGCAAAGTCTTGAATCAAAGTGCTGAGCTGATGTTAACTGTTTCATAAAAGGCATGGACAATTTAATGAGTCATTAATGAGTTACTGCAAAAAAACAACATACATTTAAATTTACTCTTAATTAAATAGCTGTAGTGCACATGTTAAGATTCACCTCATACATTGAATTATGTATTAATTAAAGTGTTTAAATGTCATGAGTCATTTGGTATTAGAGATGTTCATATTTCTTTATGGTTGGGTCTACAGGAAAAACAATGGTGAGAAGCTGGCAGCCTCTGGGTGACATATGATCCTTCTCCCCTGTCCTATCAAGTTTGAATATCAAGCCAGTACCACTATCTGGCTGCTGAATTATGGGGTAAGAAACTGGAGGACAGTGAAAGTTCAGCGATGGTCAAGAAGATGGCTGGGTTTTTGATATGCTTTTTGTCAAATAAAGTGGACTTTGTGTTAAGTTTGGGAAAAGAACTCCAGGCATTTAGTTTATCAGCAGGGGAAAGATGAAGGGCTCAAGATGCTACGCTAGTTTTGTGTAATCTTCCTAACGAAAAACAGGCAAACATACATATGACCTCAAAAAACAACAACAACAACAACAACAACAACAACAACGACAACAACAACAACAACAACAACAACAAAAACAACTGATGTGATTCATTTTTTAAATTCCAAATAGTATTCCCCTGTTGCATGTGTCAGAATCAGTCAAATTTCACAGACAAAAAATATTTTTGGTTTAGAATTCAATAAACCTCCTTCCCCATCACATACACAAAAACCAGACTTTCAATTCATAATTTCATAGAAAAAATCCTTTGAAAAATTATTTTTAGTTCCCTTTTTCCTTTTTCTATTACTGCTGTCCTTGGTGATCTTTTTAAAACCTCAGAACATTGAAGTCACTGTATTATTGTCACGAATTTTATTCAATTTTCACTGAAATGCACCAACTTAAAAAAAAAAATAGAATTATGATGCTTTAAGCCAAAGTTCATTTGGATGTACAGACATTTGGACAAAATGTCTTTAAAAGAAAATCTTTCGGTTTGCCTTGATTGTTGATACATTAGAAATGTAAACAAAAAAAAAATGGACAAAATATTTCATAGAAAGCTTTTACCTGAATGGCAATAAAGAACTCTGCACAAAGACTAGATCATTTAAAACATAAACAATTGAATTTTATATAAAAAAGTATAATTTATGTTTTGGTGAGTGCAAGGTGAAAGAAATGCAACTGACTTTGAATATACATGGAGACGATTTTTTGATGGTTTAGAAATGGCAAAAGAAAGAAAGTGTTAGGATAAGGAAGAAACAAAGGACATTTAAATTAGAAGACGGTATCACAAAGACACAAATAAATACAATTTTACTGAAGCATTCACAGCAAATCTTACAAGAAAATTCTCCAGCAAAATAAATCCAAGAAGAAAACTGGTAACACTGCATTGTGGTTTGGGGATAAAACACAGGGAATGAAAACAGATGAACAGTCAAAACCATTCTACTCACTCTTCTTTTTCTGTCCAACAGCAGTTGGCATCAAGTTTGTCAAAGCATTACCTCGCTCTTTTGCTCCAGAGTGTGGATCAGACATTTGGCTTATAATCTAAATTCCCTTAAACAATAATCATATGTATGTACATATACATAAAAATAAAATTAAACTTAATAAATTAACTTTTAAAAAGCACACTGTTATTCATACCCAATGTTCTCCATTAAAGACCTGTATCCCTTAAAAGTATAATAACACCTGACAAAAACCTGCAGGCACACAGAGACCTTATACTCACTGTGATGATGAGACACAGGTGAGACAATTACACAGGTGGGCACAATCACAGCAGGCAAGGCAGGAACTAAACTAAAAAAACACACACTGAGAAGAAGCTACACAAAAAACACAAAACAGCAAGTGTGAAGCACAAACAAATAATTAAAGGACCAATTCATGACATTTCAGAGCTTTATTTTGGTGGTGGGAGATTCTATGTATCAAACATGTGGCACACATCAATATATGTATATATGTATATATTTATTTATTCTTTGTATTAACATGAAGCACAACCTGGCATGAAGCCAAGATACAAAATATTAGGGGAGTGTAAAATTAAAAAAAAGAATATGAGACCTGCTTAAACTGTACAGAGAGTTTCTCATCTTGTGTGGAAAAAATGTCATTTGACCATCTTTCTTATGTTTCCTTAGAATAGTATGAATGGATTAAAGACTTTGGACCAAGTTTTAGGTTTTTCATGTTGCTGTTATTTTCTGTCTCCAAGAAAGAATATGAGACTATATCAGGGCCCTTTAAGATGTTCATAGACATTTGTGTACCATGAATCCATACTGTAATCAATGATCTTTATTAAACAACATTAAATAAAATAAATGTAATGAAAATATTTAGTACGACTGATACAGCTGAGTCAATGCATCAAATTAGAGTATATATCAAAGTGGGCACAAAAATGGTTAATTCAGGCTTTTTATAAAGTAGGATTTCTAGAGCCCCAAGGTACAAGTTAATATGAGCGTAAATAAAAGAATTTGTGAACTTTGTCCCTGGGGGTGATACTGTATCTAGTAGAGGACAGAGGCTGGTACATAGCAGTACAAGCTTCCATTTTAATCGACTTCCAGGATAAAACTACTCAAAAAAAACTATATTGACTTGACAACGCTCTACAGTGTGATTCTTTCAGCATTTAACATATGTATGTACTTCTTTGTATGAATTGAATAACAACCATGTCATCCAAAAACTATATCAATTAAGTCTTTATTGGTGGAATATCTGTTAATTGTCTTTTCTTTGGACTAAGACATGAAAACTTCAAACACTTTAATATCTGACAGTCCAGAGCCTGGTCCACATGTTTCCTTTATGTGCTTCTGGTCAATGAAAAATGCTACAAAAATAAATAAATAAATAAACAAACAAACATTTTGTATGCACTGTTGGGGATGATTGGTATTGGTATCAGTATTGGCAGCAAAAAAATTACAGCAAAAAGTATTGAAATCATAGATTTGACAAAGTTCTTTATTGCTCATCCCTAATGTTATTAACTAGTGCACACTAGTAACCCCACTTTAAAAATACCCAACAAATCCTTTAATACTTTTGCATTTCTGAAATTTGCCATAAAAATGCATAACATATTTTTTTTCAATTTAAATAATCGATGCACCCTAATCTGAAGAGTTACCTAATGACTCTGATTTGCTGAATCAGCAAGGGAAGAAATCCCACTGCTCCCAGTGAAACATCAAGGTTGCTCTACCAGCAAAATCCGCACTGTGTTCTCTTTGTCTGACTAGGATCAGTTCATTCATTTTCCCACCTTTCATCTCCTGGACCATCACTCATGTCACAGTCTTAATGGAAGGTACAGCAGTCACTTCGACCCAGTGAGAAGGAGCTCCTATTATTCCCTCATTGCGTTGACGGATGACTCCTTGAAAGCAAGAAAAATAAAACGAGAGAGCCAGTGAGGAATGTTGATAGAAAGAAAAAGGTAAAAAAGAAAAAAGAGGGGTAATGTGAATACCTCCTGTGTGTGTTTTCAGATTCAAAATAAAGCAGCAGCAGGCAGATCAAGGACTGATCAATCAGTGCACGGGGAGTAGGTTTAGCATTCTGGGTCCAAGCAGGTGATTTTTCTCTGGGCTGAAAATGGAATTGGACATTTATTCAAAAATGGTTATGAATATGGAACCAGGCAGTGACTTTGAAAATGGAGCAGTTCAGGATGAAGCGCTTCAGTGGCTGCAGTGGGACAGCTGATGTGGTCAGTGAAGTGGCCATTTTTCAAAGTCTATGTGTAAACAAGGGCTCAGGGTTCACCTCCTTTGGTATTCTAGAAGCTGTGATCCTTCTTACCCTGGGACACTTGCTGACTCTTCAGGATAAAATGAAGATGGCAAAAAGTAGAAAAGCAATACAAGGGGGTTATTTTAGCCCCATGTTGTTTTAGAGAAAATATTTCCTTTTTTCTTGTGTTTTGAAATTCAAACTGATATTTCTTAGTTTCTTCTAATGCATTGAATTGAAAACTCATTTCCATTGAAAGAGCTGTGAGACCACCTGAGTCATTCTCCTGTATTTTTTTCTCCACAATCCAAACTATGCAGATAGAACACACTAACAAATCAATGTTTTTTTATTTTCATTTGCTTGTTTGTTTTAAAATAATCTTCTTCCTAATCTATTTGTTGGACTTATGTAATATAAAGGAGAAACTAGGTAAACCTGAACCAAATGGTCGCATAATGGTAGACAATCAGAATCAGTGGATAGCCAGAATGATTGCATTTCACATATATTATTATTTTTCAGCAAATTTACACTGGTCATAGATTTTATTTCACAGAGTTGGCCTGCCTGTAAACCCCTCTGTTTTAGCCCTGCCTAGAACAGGCTGTTTTAGTGTAAATCCATGTGCAGTATGTTTACCATGTGAAACCAAAGACCCAAGAAAAAGCTGTGTCTTCAACTACACAACACCGTGTTGACATTTGCTATCACAAAGTACAGGTATGGATGATAACTTAATAACGAATACTTAAAACAAAATGAATCATATTCAGCATATACCAAGATATTTAATGTTTTCACTGAAAAACTAATTGTTTTTTTCTTTCTTTCTATCCTCATTTAATTCATTTCCCATAACATGTTCCAAAAAAATCTGGAACAGAGGAATGTGTACAACTGTTTCTTGTCACCATTTATTTGATAAAAACTCAGTAAGAGTTTGGAATCCGAGGAAACTGATTGTTGAAGCTTTTTAGGTGACATTCATTACAATTTTTGCTTTATGTATAACTTTGGTCGGTCAACTGTCCAGGGTCTCTGTTTTGGTATTTTGTATCCCATAAAGCACTACTAATTCTCAGTGGGAGACTACAGGCAGGCCAGTCTGGAATCTGCTCTCTGTTACTACAAATCCACGCTGTTGTAAGATGTCTAAAATATGGCTTGGCATTGTCTTCCTGAAAAAAGCAGGAAAGTCACTTAAATAAAAAAAAACTTGCCTAAATGACAGCATATGTTGCTCCAACACCTGTATGCAGCATTAATGGTGTCTTCACAGATGTGCAGGCTACCCACGCCATGGGCATGAACACATTTACTGGTATCAATCTGGATGGTTCCCTCCATCTTTAGCCCTAAAGTCCAGGATTTTCAAATAAAGATTAAAATGTGGACTTGTCAGATCGCAGCACACGTTTCTACTTTACTTCAGTTCGTCTCAGATGAGCTTAGGACAGAAAGGGTGTTGTTGATTTATGGCTTTTGCTTGCCATGGCAGGGTTCTCACTTGAACTTGTAGTTGACGTGACAAAATATGTTAGCTGACAATGGCTTTCCAAAGTGTTTCTGAGCCTACATGCAAATATGTTTTACACACATGTGCAAAATGGTTGGTACAGTTCCATTTAAAAAAGATAAACCCACAATGGTCACTGAAATAACTTGAAACTAATAAAAGTAATAATAAATTAAATTTTCTGAAAATTAACTAATGAAAATCAGACATTGCTGTTGAACTGTGATAAAACAGAATCATTAAAAAAAAATAATAATGAAACTGGCCTGATCAAAAGTGCTGGTATCCCTACAAAAGATAGAAAGTGATTTCGCCATAGGGACATGTTAAACTAAGGTGTGTACTGTAATTATCATCACAGGTGTCTCCACGCTTGTAATCAGTCAGTCTGCCTATTTAAATTGAAAAGTAGTCACTTAGCTGTTTGTATCATTGTGTGTACCACACTGAACGTGGACCACAGAAATCTAAGGAGAGAGTTGTCTCAGGAGATTAGAAATAAAATTATAGACTAGCATGTTAACGGTAAAGACCATCTCCAAGCAGCTTGATGTTCCTGTGACTACAGTTGAGAATATTATTCAGAAGTTCAATGTCTACGGGACTGTAGCCAACCTCCCTAAAGGCCACAAGCAGAAAATTGATGACAAATTTAAGAGACGGATAATACTTTTGTATGAATGGTAACCAAAGAGCACAGAACAACTTTCAAAGAGAATGGAGGTGAACTCCAAGGTCAAGGTACATCAGTATCAGATTGAACCAAAAGTGGACTTAATGGAGGACATCACCATTGAAAGTAAATCATAAAAAAGTGAGACTGGAATTTGTCAAATGCATAAAGCTTCTGGTAGGATATCTTTTGGACAGATGAGACAAAATTGCAGCTTTTTGGCAAGTCATATATGCTCTATTGTCACAGACCCAAAAATGAAGCATACAAAGAAAAGATCACTGTACCTCCTGAGAAACATGCAGAAGGCTCAGTTAGGTTCTGGGGCTGCTGAATTGCTTCTAGCACAGGGTGCCTTGAATCTGTGCAGGGTACAATGAAATCTCAAGACTATCATGGTATTCTGGAACGAAATGTGCAGCCCAGTGTCATAGAGCTTGGTCTCAGTTGTAGGTCATGGGTCATCCAATAGGGTAAGGACCCAAAACACACATCTGAAAACACCCAAAAATGGCTCAGAATAAAACCCTGGACTATTTTGAAGTGGCTTTCTATGATCTCTGATCTACATCCGATTAAACATTTGTGGTGGAGCTGAAACATGCAGTCTGGAGAAGACACCATTCAAACCTGAGACAGCTGGAGTGGTTTGCTCATAAGGAGTGGGCCAAAATACCTGTTGACAGGTGCAATAGTATCATTGAGAGTTACAGCAAATGCCTATGATTGCCCCAAAAGGTTGTGCAACAAAATAGGAAGTTAAGGGTACCATCATTTTTATGTTCAGGACAGTTTCATTAGTTTGCTTTTTATACCAATTTAGTAGAACCACGATTAAAAAGCAATGTCTGATTTTATCAGTTAATTTTCAGTAAATTTTTATTATTACTTTTGTCAGTTTCAGGTTATTTCAGAGACCATTGTGGGTTTTCTTTCTTTAACAGAAGGGTACCAACAATTTTGCACATGTGTATATAGAACAATGATGGTTTTATAAAGTCACCTGAGGGATCAAAGGGTCAAAGGGTAGTGTTAGTTTTCATCCATGTTACCTATGTGCCAAGATCTCTAAGGATTTTCAGACTTTTGATAACATTATGTACATAGATGATAAAATTAACTGCAGTAAATAACCTACAGGTGAAAGAACACAAGGCAATATGCTGCATCATAAAATACTGCTTGACACTGGGACTGCCTGAAGGAAAAATAAAGCACCCTGCATTTTTCTGAAGTGTTAATCTGACCAGTTATTGAGGTTCATTTTTACATAAACTCACACAATCATGTGAAGTAGCTCTGCCCACCAACAGCAGTGTACCTTATCGGTGGTCTCAGGTCATTCTCCTTAAAGGTGCAGCACTGCAGGGGGCTCCAGTAAGCCACTTCACTGACTATTGTAAAGTACCTCATAAAACCAACCTTCAAAAAAACTGAAACATCTCATAATAAAAAGAAATATCAGCTTCTGCTTTAGACATGTCCATCCAGTTTTGCAAGGACAGTCTTGAACAGTTAGAAGATGCTTCACAACACTGCTATCAAAGACTAAAAGCACATTTGTCAGTACATGCATTTTTTAATTCAGTTTTGAAAATACGTTCTAATTTCAGTTTTATTAAAAAAAAATACATTGCCTCTAGTTTAAATCAATTTGGCAGCTTTCATCAATGATAATGACTTTGTTGCCTTGAGAAGGTTCACACTCATGGTTCATGGATTGTGACTCACCAGCGTCACTGAAGATGAATAAATCAGTAAATAAAATAAACTGAATATGCAACAGTAACATCTCTTGTAAGAGTCATGTTCCCGACACTTGGCTCAAGAGGCTCTTATGAAAAAAATAGCTTAAGTGAAAACAGGAGCATACAACAACCAGCTCTTCTCTGCTTAACCTCTGCCCTGAGATTCTTTTTGCTCCAACACAAGTGATCACAGAATGAGTCAAAATCAAGCTGTTAATGGAGTCTCAAGAGATGGAATGGGCATAAAAAGATACTTCAAATCAGGCCTGTTGAGAAATTTCCACTACTTGAATATTGATGAAGTAAATTTGGATGCAATTTCAAAGCGGGTCAACACTTATTTTCATACCTCATGTCTTCTGCGAGTGTGGTTGAGAGCTGGAGAACGTGCTTATGTAAATCTGACCAAAGTTTGAAGTCATTAGTAAATGTCAAAAAGCACAAACACACATCTCAGTCTAAAATCGAGGAGCAATTAAGTGTAGCCAGTCTGATGTTGAGTTCAGCCAATCGAGCCCTAAATCAAGCTGTGCCCTATGAATCAGCCCTGCCCTTGTGATTCATTGCGGCTGATTTGGATCTGAAATGTCCTTCCCTCCCACTTACACTATCTGATTGGCTTCCTGATGTAGCTTCCTCCCATCTCCTTCTATTTGTCTAATGAAGAGACTATTGATTACTCATGCAGACAGATGGACAGACAGATGGACGCAGGGGAAAAAAGTGAGAAAGAGCAGAGTAAACATACAAACAAATACAGACGAGCTGAAGGGCGGGATGGGCTGCAGACTGAAAACAGCTATGAGTCAATGTTTATGTATGAGCCACCGGGCTGAGATGGAGCAATCAAAGGCTTACATTTTTTACATAGCTGACTCACACCATATTTAATTTAGAACACTGGGACTTTGAACAATATGCAAAAGTAGCAATTTACCTTTCTGCTCTAAGTTTTGTCCAGAGTTAGATGACTATTAGAGAAATTACAGGCTACTGAAGCTTACATTTCTCAGAGGGTCGGTGCTGCATTGTGCTATATGGTGTTACTGAGGAATGGATTCAACACCAGCATCAGCAACTTAAGAGCACATGACAAATGAAATCTTCTAAAAATGGGAAGAAATCCTTTTTTATGTGAACAACTTTTAGCAACAGCAGTGGCATGGATCATTAGCTCTGGTGATGATGATGGTCTGTCAGTCTGTCGGTCTGTCTTTTGTCCTCACTGATGTATCTCAACAAGAGCTGCTTGATTTGGCATGAAATACAGTGCACAGAGGCACACATTCATGGTACCAAGACTCTGAATTTATGCTCAATTGACCCTTTATTGAGTGCAACAATTTGACTGCACATCAACAGCAAAAGCTTAACAGTCAATCGCATAACAGCAACTCATTGCATGATGACATGCAGACTCATCTCATCCAGCAATATTTCATCATAGATATTTGTCCATATTTCATCATGGTCCGAAAGTTGTTGAGTAGCTGGCGGTCGCCCCTGAAACAATGAGCCGTACTGCGCATACGCGGCAGCCGTAAAGAAAGTTTTCAGTTCAGAGGTCAGCACAGTCACAAAAACATGGGTGGAACGACCCTGGACTGTCTTGGAGGAGTAGTGCGAGCGGACCATGATGAAATATTGGTGAAACTAATGAGTTTTTGGATGATTAATGCAGTTTTAGGAGCGGCGCTATACATGCCCCGTGTGCTACCATTATACGGATGTCCGCTGCTCGATTTTGGATCTAAATATCTCCCTGAGCACTGTTTGGATCAGGAAAGCCTTCTTCTGAGTATATTGTTCTGCTTCATTCTATAAATAATGTGAAAGCTGTAGAAACCGAACTTATCCTATAAGTTAGTGTCACGCGGGGATTAGGATAGAGAGGCCAGGTTAGTTAAGTGACTTTGAACTCAACATATTTATGGATATAAGGCAGGCTGGTCAGAACTGCTGATTTGCTGGAATTTCACTTATCACCATTTGAAAAGTTTTCAGAGAATCGTCTGAAAGAGGGCATATCCAGTTCTGTGGGTGACAATGCCTTGTTGATGCTAGTGGTCAGCGCAACCAACCTCTCTGCACTGGGAGTTGTAGATGATATAATCACTATATGTGTTGTGTTGCAACCCAGGGATCTGTATTTCTGGGTTACAACATATTGTCTCTTGGACCAGATGGGCAGCAAAAGACCACACAAGGTTCACTGAGATTCAAACTGAAGTTCACATGGGATCACCAATATTTGACAATATAAGACTGGAAAGTATTGTCAGTCTTTGTTTCTGCTGTAAAATTCAGAAGATATGGTCAAAAATGTATGTCAACAGCATGAAAGTATGGATCTTTCCTGCTTCATATAAGCAGTCCAGGGTGATAATGATGGTGAGTGGGATAATTTCTTGATCCCACTTGAACATTGTTTATACATCACAGACCGTGTGGATGTCATTGCTGACCATGCTCATAGCTTTATGACCACAGCATACCCATCTGATGGTTCAAAATAATGTGCTGTGTGGCAAAGCCAGCTCATCTCGAACTGCATTGTTGAACATGATGATGAGTTTAATGTGCTGCAGCAACCTCCACAGTCACCAGATCTCAATGCAGTGGAGCACCTTTGTGATGTGGTGGAGAGAGAGTTTCACATCATGGATGAGATACTAAGGATCTGCAGCAACCATTTGATACTATTTTGAGGAATTTTTCTAGCACCTTGGTGAGGGTAAGCCAAGAAGAATTTAGGCAAGAGGAGGTTCAGTTCACGATGAGCAAGTCTACCTTATTGAATGGCTAATTAGTTTATTCATTTTATTTAGTCAAGTTTGTCTGTCTTGAAATGATTTTGTTTCCTCTTATTTACCCCTACTTCCTAATTAAGGAGAGTAGCTTATTTCCTTTTCCACTAGCATGCCTTGGCCCTACTCTACGAAGCCCTACTCGATTTGCAGCGTATTTCCACTAGCCTGGTACCTCCTAAAACAAGCTAGTTTTAGTACCTACTCTGCTCTGGTTCCAAGCAAGCTGAGTCGAAACTAAAAGATGACATCACCAACTGCCAGCTACTGATTGGTCAGACAATGTCATCATCGATGAGTCATGTGCGCGACGACCCAGCATGCTAGCGGTAGCTACCATTAGCTTACCCTAATCCGTCTTTTCCTGGCAGCTCGATTGCTCTCGTCCTCGGCTTCATTCTGTTGTATAGCTTCCAAAACTCTCCTGTGCTTCTCAAGGGCTATTTCTTCCTGCCACCTGCAGCCTTCCTCTGCTTTCCTTTTTACTCAGTTTGTGACAAAAAAGCCACAGATTGTTGTGTCATGCTCAAAATGACGTCACCGCAGTGCCGCTTAGCTGTTTACAGCGACACTGCACCCCATTGGGCAGGCGATTGGGGCTAATGGAAAAGCAGCGCAAGGCGAGTAGAGTAGAGTGGGGCAGGGTCGAGTAGAGTAGAGTAGGGCTAATGGAAAAGGGCCATTAGTTATGAAGTACTGTACATTTTTGAGGCTGGTCTTGCAATAAAAATCAGTAGGGAGTCTCTCCTACCAGCAAATAAAAATGATAGGAGAGTTGATGAAAACTTAAAACCCTAAAAGGGCTCAGTATATTTTAAATATGTAAAGATCTGTGATTTGTAGATCCAGAAAAAAAAATATACCAACTTGCATTGGTGTGTGCTTCCTCATGGTGTACTACCACACTCAGGCACAGAGGGATCAGTAGGCTATTTCACACACCTCATCTGGGCACAGGTGAAAATGTAAAAACATTATCTGGTCTCTTGGAGCATTATATTATGATTAAACATAAATGAATAAATAAATAAAAGTGAAAGTGCTTGGGGAGAACACACCTCAACATTTTTATCATTAAAGGAGACATATCATGCTGATGCATGATTTAATACTTACATATAATATAATAAATTTGAAAACAAGACCTTACACCCCCTTAATTTTCAGAAATGAAATATTGTATTTTATCTGATATCCTAGAACGAGATTTGATGCCTCTGAAAATAGGTCATTGCGAGATGACCGCGAGATTTAAATCGTCGTGACGACATGAGGTACATTTCTTTTTATTGGAGTAATCTGATAAAACACTTCCTCTTCTGTGATGTCCGTTAGCCACAAAACCGTCACCGAGGAACACATCCACCAGCAGGGGTATATAGCTCCCTAGCTCACACTCAATCATTACCAGCTCTGGCCTGTAGGGGGACTCAATACGCGGTCGCTGCTTTGAGCCTGCCGGAAAATACAGTAGAAGAAGAAGGACAGGCTGGCTCAGCCCCCGATAGAAATGACCAATCAGAGCACAAAGGGCTGTGACGTTGCGAGGTAACTGTAGGTCAGCCTGAGATCCGAGTGTTTCAACGAGAGCTTGATAATGGCCTAAAATGAGGATTTTGAGAACGCAATTGTGGGGCAATGAAGGAACTAAATGACTTGTATTGAGGGCAGAAATGCTTTACAGGCATCCTAGTCTGGCATAGTGAAAAGGAGAAACAAGCATGATATGTCTCCTTTAAGTTTTTGTTAAAAATGTGGAAACTGCCCTTTCTTGGTTTGAAAGTAGTTCTGGACATTTGAATTAAGAACACCACCAAAGTTTGATAACTTTTTTTTGTACCATCAGCATCCTCTGAATATGTCATCTCACTCTTTTGAGAACTTTTTAACCTGTAAGTGAATTGTGTAAAGACTACCTTCATGAAATGGAAAAAAAGACTGTCGATAAGTTCCTGGATAAGCACCTGAATTTGGATCAACACCAAAACCTAATCACCTCTTCCCTGTGCCACGATCCATTAGCCTAAAAATGTCACTGAACCCAGAACTTCGTGAGTTATCCTGTTCACAAATGAACAGGGGCGGCTGGCCCATAGTGCATCGCCTTCCTTAAGCCACGTGAAAAAAAAGGGAGAGAAAAGAGTTTATAGTGCCCTGATTGTTCCTGTCTAAGTCTTCATATTATTGTTTAATCAGCAGCCTGAATATCGCTGCGATGTCACTGTCCAACCAGCGGCCCCGCCCCCTTGGGGCGAATTCAGTCAGACTCAAAATCGCCCCAGGTGCTCTCATAGACTTACACGAAGAGACTCTTTTTTTCAAATTTTGGACCTTACAAGGCATTTCTATGGGCTCAGGGAGGGCTTGCCCCAACGTGATTACATCCTATGCACTAATGCCTGCTCGGACGAGATGCACAGCGCGCGCATGCGAAAGATGATTCAAAGTTAACGTGAGTGATTTATCGGTGTATTATTAGTATTTTCGGAGTAAATAGTGTACAAGTATTGCAAATAATAGCATTAGCATAACTCTGGAGTGTTTCCTTGTTGTGCTTTTGCCATATTTTGCCGTGTTTTGCCGTTTTTGCTGTATATTCGCCATGTTTTTGCCGTGTTTTGCCTTATATTCGCCGTTACATATACGTGCACATGTTAACATACACACTAAGACTAAGGATGGGTATGAAAGCAAACTCCAGTTGAGGATCGATAAAAACTCCCTGAAAAAACAATAAAAGAGAGCATATTGAGAAAAGACAGAGGGAGGAAGGGGGAGGAAGCAGTGCACTGCAGAAAAATCCCTCAATGGATGTAAGGACAGCAAACCTGGACTCTGTCTTCATCTGGACAGGAGCTGCTTCAGGAACTTATTGTCAACAAACTGTAACATGGACACTAATTGTAGTTGGCCAACAGAATGTTTGAGTGCATGCTAATATGTTTTTATCATCTCAAAAACATTTGTACATGTTCATTTACAATTTTTATGAAGAGAAACCTGTTGAAAATTCATATCAGTTTTCTTGTAATTATACACTTAGCATTTATTAGATTATTCTGCCAAATACTTGCCAGACTTGTTTACATTTATTTCTTATGAACATATGATTTATAACAGATGAATAAAATTTGTCAAAAGGACATTTCCATTGACATTTAAGAGATTTTTTGACAAAGAAAGAACAGGCAGCCTGTTATAATTACAGTATTTAAGGAGTTATCTGGGACAACTTAATAAGTGTTTTATTGTGGAACCAAATGTATAGCATTTCAGACATAAACTTGATTTAGCTTTTCAAAAATACTGTACAGTATGTACATGTTATGTCTGGTTGTTGCCATCAACAGGAAAAACAAATCAAACAATGTAATATAACACTGTAAAATCTATCTGACTTTTCAAGTATTAATTTAGCTATTGAAGGGGTGATCGTAGCCATTACCACATCTGTTGCCCCCCCTGAGAAATTTTTCAGGAGCCGCCTCTGCAAATGAACAAAACAATGCTGCATGAATCATGACCTTGTGGGTGGAGGCAAACATGTCGACCCTTACTGAGATGTAAATAAAAATTGCAGTATTTCAGTCAAGATTATGTAATTTAAGCGTCATAAACAGTACATAACTAACAAAAACCAGACAAATGAAACTATTGATGTATGCAGGTCACTGAAAGGTTGTGAGGTCAAAGTCCTCATTTAGGCCAAGAACCCTGATGTGTTTTAGGGTCGAATCCATTTTTACTAAACTATAGTTATACAAAGCATGATAAAAAACTAAATAAAGATGTTCAATATCTCATCTAATCAAAACGAATAAGCAATCTTTCCAGTATCAAAACATATATCTGATCTGTGCAGCCCTTAAATACATCTTCCATAGTCTAAGAGTGGCTGCAGACACAGCATGATAAGCAGCAGAAACCTATATGGTTACTGAGATGAGTTAGTGAGGTCAATTTGAAAAAGAGTGCTCCTAAATCTTGCTGCCCCACAGGTAGGCTGGTCAATAAAACTCTTGCTGTGAAGCCAAAAGTTTTCTCTAAAGCAAAGAGCCTTGCTTTAAATTCAAGAAGAGACCAAAACTTTTAAAGAATCCACATATATCAACCAGAAGATGGGGTGGATGTAGATATCTCATATTGTACTGGCTGTTTGAAGCAGGAGTGTAGATTTATAAATCCGAGCGGTGTGTTTGTGTAACCCCTCGGAGTGTAAACATCGTGTGGCTTCAATAAAGAGCAAACCAAGCAGATTAAGTATAATACATGCATATGAGCTGTATGCAACACACAAATTTCATACAAATGACTGCTTACATGCAGATCCATAAGACAGTTTTTCTTCATAAATTTACTCTTAAAAATAAACTCAGCTGATTATTTACCTATTTTAAAGATAAGATGAGGTTAATCTGGGGTGGTGGTATGAGGTTGGTTACATTTGTACCTATCATGTTTACTTGATAATGTTGTTAAATCAGGATTGTCTGTGTAAAAATCTGGTTTGTGTTTTTTTTCCTGCGTATCATTTTCCACCTGCAAAACGTTTTATATTCAAATGCCTTGTTGACATGACCTTTGGATTGTACATGTTGAAAAAGAAAGAAATCAGTTTTAATGGACAGTAAATCTTTCACTTTGCATTAATGCACCAGCTGATTTTAGAAATACACATCACAGTTTCACACCTTCAAAGTAAGGTTTGTCATTTCTGTGAAGGAACTTGCATTGCTTGTACAGAATCTTTGTACTGAATTTTCAGGGTTAGAAAAAAAAGAATCAGGTCATTCAAAGAGAGATTTGTTTATGTTCTTCCATTTTTGTGGCGGTACGCCTGTGAGGAGCAGTGGCGGCTGCTGGTCAGTCAAGGAGGGGAAGCTCATTTTTTTCTGGTCTACTTCATAAATTTGTTTATTTATTTAGATGTAAATTCTACCCTCCGTTCCTTTTCAAGAAAATGATCTGTGACCCTGTCGTACCAACTGGGTGTCTTTTCCAGGGATTTTACCAGTGTTCTCTCAATGGCCAGCAGAGCTAGACTGCTTAAACGGCCTTGGCCCATTGTGTTGCGGGTATAAGATGAGCTGCTTTAAACAGGAGAGGCTCCTCTCCAGAACAACTGAATGTAAAACTAAGAAGATGCTCCAGTGGAGGGTTGTACTTCAAGATCGCTGATTGGCTCATTTCACTGTCAATCAAAAAGAGATTCGGCCTCAGACAGATCATCCAATCATCACTTCAGAAGCCGAGCGTCCAGGCTGGCCCACTGCCTCATAGACCCCCAGAGATGCTGAGCGTCCGATGGGCGGGACAAAGCCCAGCGTTTATCCAATGACCGTCCAGTTTCCACAGTGGAACAACCCACTCTACGCTTCCCCATCGAAGTCAGCAGACGCTCAGCGTCCGACTGTGTTGAAACGCTGAGACGCTGCAGGGTTGAATCAGAAGAAAGTCGTGCCAGTTACCTGTGATAAGTAGTTTATTCTGATCAAAAGATGAAGGTGTTCTTGTGCATTTTTAGTCAATGAAATGTACACACAGCAGTACATATCACCACTTTTTGGGGGGACATTTTAGGAGAAGCTGAGCTTCCCTTGCAGTCTTAGAGCAATTGCCACTGGTGAGGAGTCAATGGGTGTGGTCAAATATTTAGCTCCCAAGCCCTTTCCTATCTACTTTTCCTTAACCCTGATGGAAAACGTCATGAAGTTAAGGAAAGGAGAAATGAGAATTCAGAAGGACTGAGGAAAGGAAAAGTGCCGTGCAGAGAGAATCAGACTACACTTTAACAACTCAACGTCATCATGTGATGGACAGCTCTAATCACAAACTACATTCATTTCACTCCATTAGGAACCTTCCTAAGCAAAAATGACTTTTCGACCTCAGCCAATGAGTCCTCACAGTTGCCTCGTCCCCCTCCACTGCGGTTTCTCTTCCTGCTCCTGTCTCAGGGGCGGAGTCTCCAGCTGTGCTCCCAGCTCACCTGCAACCTGTTCACCTGATTACTCTCCGTATTTAAGCTGGCTTCGGTGGAGGATTCAGCGTGGGAGTATTGTATTCCTTACCTCGGTTGGTACCCATCTTAGTCATTCCTGCTTTCAGTCCAAGTCGTGTTCGGCTCTAAGCCTTTGCCCCATGCAGGGGCGTTCATTGTATTTTTGTGGTCTGTGTTTCTCCTGTGCTTTTGTGGACACTTGGACTAATTATTTCCCTCTGCTTTCCTTCCAGGTGCTATCCACGAGCCCCCGCCATCGTTTACATTACTCTCCTGTGTTTTTGGTGTTTTTTGTGACTCCTTGGTGTTTATTAAACCTGTTAAAACTTCTCTGGCTTCCTTCCTTCTTGAGCTTTTGGGTCCAATGGACAATTCTGGTTACAAACCTGACAATGTCAGAACAGTATGTTCTTCCCGTCCATGCGTAGGTTCCCTCTGGGCACTTAGGCTTCCTCCCACAGACCAAAAACATTCTCATTAGGTTAATTGGTGACTCTAAATTGCCCTTACCCCCAAATTCCACGGGACACGAAAGCGCTGCGCAGTGTCCTTGAAACGTACTGTGGAGCACTTCACTCCCATTGTAGTTCATTGGGCAAATTCCACTGCACGCGCTGCGGTGCGTCAGCGTGCAGCGTGCAGTGAGCGCCACGGTGCTTCTGGGCGTGCCGCTTTCAGTGGGGTTTGCCTGTCGGAGCAAGACGGCGGCGCTCCGCTGCATGCAGTGGAATTTGGGGGTTAGGAGTGGTCGTCTGTCTCTCTATGTGGCTCTGCAATCGACTGGCGACCAGTTCAGGGTGTACCCTACCAGTCGTCTTTCCAACTATATTTTGGAAATTAGTTTTGATTTTAGTTGCTTTCAATATTGTGTAATAATGACATCACATTTTTTTACTTTTTACTTTTGCATGAGTTGAAGTTGTTGAGGCCTGTGAAAATCAGCTGAAGAGATGGTGAGTGATGTTAACCCGTTTATGTTTTCATGGTTTGTTGTGCTTGGGCACAGAAATTGATTATGTGGGATCTATAGCACTAAAATTAAGTGGTACTTTGTTATCAGCCTAGTTGCCTGGTATTTACAATTACACAATAATTTCAATTATATAACTTTTAGCACTACTGTTGCTGCTAATACTAATACAGCAGGGTGATGAGTTGACTTATATTTTTTGTGTCATTTGCTGGGTTGATTGTGTCTCAAATTTGCAAGTGCAACCATTCAATTTTGCAATATTATTTTCTGTCTGGCACTTTATCATATTGGGCAGTAGGGTAATGCGCAACGCAACATTCACTATATGCACATAATTTGGGCAACGTACAATGTAACAAGGACCTGAGTTCCCAGGCAGCTAGCACTCTGCACTTTAGCATTTGGCATTTTAGCTCTATGGCACTTTATTAGCACTCCAGCACTTTATAATTCATTGTGTAAAATTCCCATGGTCATCCAACTCTCTGCCCATTATATTTGGGACTGTCATTTAGGTTGTCTATGGTTGTATGTATGTTGTTTTTCTATTAATATGTTCTGTGGGTTATTCCTGTTATTGATGTTTGTTTTTGTTATTTACTGTATGTTGACACCAACCTGCTAATGGGGCTCGAACAAAGTTAGCTGAGACACCCTATTTCAGGCAAGCTCAGCATGGTAGTTGTAGTGATTCAGGAATTACATTCATATATATGCTGACAAACCATGGCAAGCATATTATGCCCATGAGTATCGAAAAAACTCTACCAATAATCTGGCTGTGAAAATGACTTTAAGCCACCCCACAGACAGGGTGACTTTGCACACATGCATGAAAGCACAGGTCACACTTACATATTAAATACACAACATCTAGAAAGACACTCACTTATGGGTTCACTTGCCCAGCATAAGGCTTTATTTTTCAGCTTGCCTGGCAGGGTAGGAGAGGAGCAGCATTTCTGTGTTGAGGCTGCTTGTTCTCCTCGGGTATGCAAAGCCTCTTGGTGCTTTTCTTATTTTTTGGTCTGTGGTGACTTCATAACACAGACCAAAAAGCACTTGTAAGGGAATGTCTCTTTTCCAGCCTTGTGGAGACCAGTCCAGAGTCTGAGCAGCCCCAAGGGAACAAGTGATAATGGATGGATGGTTGATAAGATTGTTAAAAGCAAGAACAGAAGTGAATGGATTTTCATTATATTCCTGCGCTGTACTCTGTGTTGCCCTCTGAGTTACTTCTGTCAGATCAGTATCCCTCCCCCCTACTCACTTCCTCACTCTCCTTCCTCTGTAGTCAAACCCCTCTAAGACTGGGCTGTAAAGGAGATGATCTCCTTTGATTCTCCTGGACGAGGAGGAGACAGACAGGGAAACACAGAGAGAGAGACTGTGAGAGAAGGAACTGAGGATTCACTTTAAAAAAAAAGAAAAAAAACAGCCGCCTGTCTTCTCATCCTGCTGCCGGTGCACACTTGTTTCCCTCAGAACTTGGGTATTCTTCCCAGGGCCAGAGCGATGCGGTGAACAGAGGGGGGAGTTTGGAGGGAAAGAAGGTGTAAGAAAAAGGCAAGAGGAGAACAGGCTCTGCATACTGACAAAAATGTGGGCAGGAAAAAGAAAAAAATCAGAGGGGAACAGGGAGGAAGAGAGAGGGTAGGAAAGTCAGGGATTAGAGAGTCGAAAGATCTGTTAAATCTCTGCCATTCTGTCATAGTCGTGCTGGAGTTTGTTTCCTTTAACAAAATCAAACCTAAAGTTCTGAGTCATACGAGCTACCATCTGAATGAAGACTGATCAAAATTTTAAAATAAAGCACATTTGGTCCTGTAATTATTCTTTTTTTTTTAATATTTCTTTTTGCCTTAATTTCTCATTTTGGCTTGAGTTAAACTTGAAAATTAATATTTTTAGGATTTTCTGTCTTTATATTGTATTGAGCAATCTACAGTCTTAGGGCCCTATTGTATATCTGACCCAAAGGGCAAGGCTCAGACCTGCCCTGAGCCTTGCCTCGCCTGCGCAGACTGGGTGTATCCAGCGCACTTTGCAAGTTTCTAGTAGTGCCCTGAGAGGCGCACTCCAGGCGCAGAGAGGCGCACCCACGCCCACGTCCCTGCCCCTCCGCGCAAGTGCCAGAGAGGGAGGAGAAAAGACGTGAGTGGGTTTAAGACAGCCGAGTGTTGTCATTACCAATCAAATCAACGCCTCTCCTTGCCTTTAAATGGGCTGCGGCCGAGGCGCAGCGGCTGATTGGTCTGTCTGATCCTCGGTAGCGGAGACGGTCAGAGCCGCTGTCCCTTCAGCTACAGAGAGAACGAACTGGCCATCGGGGCGCGCATCGGAGGCCATGAAGCGCGTCACCGTGTGGGCCAGATGTAATCTGGGACGCCCGGGACAGATGTAATCTGTTCCTTTGTCATTAATAGGAGTAAAAAATTAAGAGACAGTCTCACAGCAGCTGGCTTAGCCATTCATAATGCTTGTGATCCACCTGCATTCCTGGTCTGTCATCGCCAAATAGCAGAGCCTTTAGTGATATACTGTATACTCTCCTGGTGTCTCCGCCTCATCCTCCTTGCGATACTGTACCCCATCTTTTTAGATCACATTAAAAATAAAGACAAAAACAGAGAAATATGGGAAATCACAGGTAAATCCTGAGTGACGTACGTTTATTTTCTATCTTTTTTATTCCTCTTTTCTTTGCATTTCATAAATGAGAGAAGCCAGATATATACTCAATAATTATGTTAAAGCTGTTTATTGTTGACTTGTAAGATGTGCGCCAAACTTCAGCTGCCGTCAGGTTAAGTTTCCATTATGACAAACGGCTTTAATCTGACATCAGATGTGACGGGACAGTTAATATAGATACAAATGTATATGCTGGTTCAGACGGTTACATTAAATAGTGATTGCTGTGATTGTTTATTGCATTAAAATGTGCCTGACAGTCTGGAAACCTGCCTCTGAGGCTTTGTGGACGTGTGCGCACATGTGCGCCTGTCACCAAATTACAGCTGCGGAGGGTGCGCTTCGCGCTGTGCCGAGAATAGACCAGGTTGGAGCTGGAGAGCTTTCAGTGCACCTTCCGCACAGTTATTTGGCACAAAATTGTCATTGTGCCAACATGACACCTCCTCCTGGTGCGCCATCACACCCATCTCTGCGCAGACGGTCTACCAAATAAGCAAATTGGCAGCGCACGGCGGTGCGCTGGACGAAATTCACACTACGCAGGGTGCGCCAGGCTTGCGTACCCTGCGCTGCGCCACGAAATTAGGGCCCAAAGTGTTTTGGCTTGAAGCACAGTTGTCCTCCCTGATTTTGGCTGTGAGGGCACTCTGCCAATAAAAGCAAATGATCTTTTGCTCTTGTTTGCAAACAGGGGTGTCTTTGCCTGCAAATGAGGAGTGGTCAGGTGCAAAGCTGGTGTGTTCCTACCTTTAGGAGGCGGAAAAGGGCTGCACATACAACCCTCTTACACCTGGCCTAAAGTTTAATGTCATACGTTTTTCTGCTTCATTGAGGATGCATTAGAAAGTTCAGCAATGGTTTACTGACATTGTTTAGCTTATATGATGCTCAGTAGCACATTTTTACAGTAAAAATCAAAACATTTGTTGATATTTTTAAGTTGGAGTTCTATACAGGACAGGAAGCTGAGAGACAGCCTTCCTTTTAACAGTGCTCCCCAGTGTGCTGTTTCTTTGCTCTTCATACAATACTCCCAGATATAATAAAAGTACACATGGTTGAAGTTTTTCATGTGAACAAAAAGCTAAATTTTAGCCCACAGATAGTTAAATGGGCTGTCCAGTGTGTTTTGTTCATGCAACAGAGAACCAAGCCTTTGATTTCTGTGTAATTTCACAATACTGAGTCTGTCATAAATATAAACCTACCTGATCTTGTTAGTTCAACTGTAGATTTTAATGATTAATAAAGGTTTCACTTTATTAGGTGCACAGTAAATGGAGAGGAAGTACATAATCCAGCCAAAAGTCAGACCCAACAACTAAACCACACTCTTAAACATCCATCCATCCATCCATCCAGTTTTCACAGCGTATACGGGGCAGGGTCAAAGGGCAGCAGGGCAAGCAGGTCAGCCCAGACCTCTCTCTCCCCTGCCACAAATCCCACTCTCTCCTGGTGGATTCAAAGGCATTCCCAAGACAGACAAGATTTATAATACCTCCAAGAGGTTCTTGGTCTGCTCCAGAAGGCGGTCAGGAGGTATCCTAATAAGACCTTAGCTGACTCTTTTCAATGTGAAGAGGCAGCAGCTCTAGTTTGAGGGATGTCTGATCTCTTCACCCTATCTCTAAGAATGAGCCCAAGCACCATCCTGAGGAATCTCATTTGAACTGCTTGTATCCACAATCGCATTATATTTGTCATTACATAGAGTTCATGACCATAGATAAGGGTTGGAATGAAGGAAGAGCAGTAATCTTAGAGCTTTGTTTTGCAGCGACCTCCCTTTACCACAACAATTCTTAAACAACAATGTTGAAAATTCTACATCTGATCTTGTTGAACTTCCTAAAGATTTTTGTATAAAACTTGTTGCTTTGTTCAACTGATGTACTTTCTAAAGTATAAAATAGAAAAATCACGATTATCACGATTCTGGATAATCACAACTTTGTCATCATTTGAAAATGAACAAGGAAAGAAAAAACATGCTAAAAATTACAATCTAGAGGCATGTAGCCTACTAATGATGTCTTTTCCTGTAAAATTAAAAAAACAATAGAGCCAGCAAGTTTTTGGCAAACAGACTGACTCAAGATCAATTCACGAAAAAATAGTTTAAATGGAGATTGTCGGGCCACTTACTCTTTTTCCGATAATCTCTAGTTATAAGCTACACTCTTTCAATTTGCTCCTCAAATAGCAACATCTGGCTGAGGAAAAAATCTTTTGCTGGTTTGCTTTCTCATTCCAGACCTTCCTTGAAATTTTTTTGCAGCCCCCTGGTGCCTGCTTTACATTTTGAAAGCCACTGGCGTAAATGTGTGTCCCAAACAGCCATGCACCACATGCTTATTGATAATCCATGACACTATAAAGCAGGGCAAAGGGAGTCTTGGCCAGGAAAGTTTAAATTTACTGCTGGCTACACCAATATTTCTGAGAATTGGCATCCTTAAAGCTGGGTCACACAAGGTGAAAATTCCCTTAAATTTTGACATCACATAATCTTGCACTGCTTGAGCATACGTCATGTAATGTCTTTAGTCCATGTAGTTGTACATGTTTAGCAATGAAATGGTCACATATTCATCAACTATCAATACAAGCTGGTGACCCCTCCCCTTTCATGTATAATATAATGAAGCACCTTTTGTTTTTGGCTCTGCACCGAGAGAGAAAGTGAGAGTCAGGAGGAGATAGTGGAGACTTCTGCTTCTTAGCTGCAGCTTCTAATTGATTTGGTTGCTTAATCCCTCTTGGATTGAGTTAAGGAGAGAGTGCAGCCTGATTGAGGCATTTGAATTCCCGGTGTGAGACGCCGCATGGAGGTCATTTAAACTGAATGTGGATCAGTCACTGCGCATGTTTGCTCAGAGGGGGATTTGGCCCCCACTGATGGTCTGGACTCTCAGTCAGTCTGTTGGGCCAGTTCATCGGCGAGGACATAGACTCCAGCCTGTTTCTCCGGACACTGGCTCTTGACGCTGTTCTGTCATGTTTTTTTTTTCCTTGAGTGTGTGAGCATGGGAGCATTTTCGTTGCATTTGCAAGCAATTTGAGCATAAAACACCCGTCAAATGTCTGTTTTTGCACTCGTTTCTCCTTGCTGCATAGCTCCTCTCACCCCCCTCTGTCTCCACAAAGCCTTAAATGAGTGCAGCAGTGAACTTCTCAGAGAATATTCATGCCAGCAGTGACTATGGGTCTCTTGACATTATGAGGTTAAGCACAAAAGAAACACATATTAGGGCTTAGCTCTGGACTAATATTGGAATGTGACCATGAAAGACATTTCTAATCTGCTCAGCCAAAATCACATTAACTGCCTTCATGTATTTTCTCCACACTAACAGGGCAGGGGCTGGGAACATTTTTTAATAGGAAACTTAACACTGAGGCTGCTGAAGGAGAGGGAGGGGGCAGAAGTATGAGACAATTCTTCTGCTGTGACTAATTGAAGCAAATTTTGGAAGCAGGGTGGAAATTCTGGGACACTTGACTATGAAAACATGGCAGGAGCAGTATTCAAATTTTGATTACTTTGAACTATAAAGAATTTTTGCAGCAGTGTGTTTACTCTGGATAAACCACTGTTGTCTTAAAATAGGCTACAGCTGTTAAAGAAGCCTAACCATTTAATAGCAAAATCATTAAAACTAACAAACTTGATTGAAAATATGGGAAGTAGGGTTGCTGAGGTTCAGCATAAAATCCCAATATTAAGCACTTATAAAGCGATCACCAAATACACTACTGCACCTTTGCCCATGTTTTCTGGAGTTATATGTTGAAAATTTGTTTGTGTGATAGCTTCTGGTGAAACAACTTAATCTTCATGTATCCATTGAAGTGTATCAGTACAGCAGAACTTGATGTAAGCTCAGATTTTGTAGTTGGTTTATTTATCTAGTAAAATCTTCAGGACAGTTTTGGAAGTCAGGATCCATCTGCCATTTGTCATAAATGAATGAGGATTTCAATGAGAACTATACTCCTCAGAAAAGTTATGAAACATTATTTTGGTTTATTATTTCTCTCCTGAAACACTACCATTCTATAATGTTGGAAAACTTGACAAGTCACCTTTATAACAAAGTACAATTTGTTAGGATTGTGCATATGTTGAATGAGCAACACGGATAAACATGTTGGTAGTGCCCATGAAAAGGTGTCAAAACCCCCTCTTCCCTGGGAAGAAGTGTACAATTCCTCAGAAAAGCAAGGCTGAGAAAACCAGTCCTCCTGGGGTTTTGTCTCTTTGGGATGCTGCCTTCACACACCGTCTTCGACTTCACTAGTTTTACAGAACTTTGTTCTAAGTTTAGAAATGGCACCAAGGCTGACACCAAATTATGCTTTTTGCTTGTGGCATAGATTTAACACATTGCTACTAACATTTCACAGAGATTTTGGTCCAAACTGACATGATAGCATCATGCAGTTACTGCTGGTTGAATATCCATGTTGCAGATCTCCTACTCCACCACATTAAAAAGGTGCTCTATTTGACTGAGATCTGGTGACTTAAGGGGTCATTGGTGCACAGTGAAATCTTGCCATGTTCAAAAAAATGAGTCTGAGATCATTTAAGCTTTGTGACGTATTCTGTTGCTGAAAGTAGTCTTTTATCCAGTTTTTGTGTCATCAGCTTTACTTGTCTTTTGGCCTGAAGTAACCTGATAACTCAAGTAGTTTAGAACTGTAGGTTAGGTTTAAGAGAAGCATAGAAGACTTGGACTAAAGGGACTTTTTTGACACATGGAATCAGCTCAACTCATCTCTGATGTTTTGGTATATAATTAGGAATTGTTTCCAGTACCTGTCTCCACTTCCTGCATCATCTCCAATGGGGTCCAAATGACCTGGATCATGACCAGAGTAACAATGATACCCTCTTTCCTCTGAAAAGGCGCCAAAACTAGTCAGGGATGTCTGACACAAATTTGTGGAAATATGCATCTAACTTGCCAAACTGTCCTCTGTTTTACACAGCATAAAGTTTAGCTGCATCCAACCATCTTAAGAACAAAATTAATCTCTTCACAGTGACATGAAGCCACACAGGGGCTGTCAGCTTTATTGCATTTGTTTCCATTGTTCTGATGATCACATGCTAGTTGCACATAACCATGTTATGACAGCACCACCTAGCCAAGAGTGGTTGAAGTAGGCTATATACTAGAGGTCAGCAAATAGCTGCCTATTGGCCAGACATGGCCCCTAGTAATCATCAGTCAGAAGCCAGTGACTCCTGCTTGTAGCGACACAGACGAAGCTTCCTCACCATTTCACTGTCATAAAGCCAGACAGCGGCTTCTATTTTTGCAGATTGAAGACTATTTTTAAAGTTAAACATCCAATCAGCACACATCTGATTAATCAAAGTCTGTCTCTTAGGATACGGCATTTAAGGTTTTCTTAAGGAAAAAACAACTGAAAATCTGCAAAAACAGAAGTTAAAATATTTCAATAATAATTTCTGTTTAATAGAAACTGACTATATACTGGCTTGCCATATGGTGACTCTGTAAAATTCGACCTAAGGCCAAACTCAATTGCCGACCCCGAGACCATACTGTAATGGAAAACAGAATAAACTAATCATATGTTGTGGAGTTGAGCCCAGCTGAGCAGATACCACAAATGGAAAGCACTTTTTCTTTTTCAATACCAAATTAGCAAAGTCCATGTTAATGCTTAATCAGACTGATACTGTTATCTGTTTATTCTGAAGGCTTCATGCCTCAGAGCAAAACAGGTCCTGGTTCAGTTCTCAGGTGAGGTTTTCTAGTTTCCTCCTAGAGCGAAAACTCATTTTGTGAGTGACAAGAAGTTATCTGTGAATGTTCTTGGCTGTCTGTCTCTGTTTGTCAACCCTGTGACTGGTAGCATCTAGTCTGGGTGTACTCTGCCTCTCACACATTGTCAGCTGGAGCAGGCTTTAGCTCATTCCCTGTGAATTCTCATTCAAGAGCATGGGTGGCATTATGTTGCACCAAGTAGTGCCTCTGTCTCACAGCAAGCTTACCTGATTGACTTCCTGCCCAGAGGGAGCTTTTCTGTGGGAAGTTTGCATTTTCTCCCAGTGCATGCATAGCTTATGTCTTGGTTGCATTAATTTTGGAGGACATGCTCAAATGCAGTACAAAATAGACACAGGTGATGTGTAGAACACATTATGTGATTTTATCCCTGTAGTTAACAGCAAGTATATCTCTGGCCTTCTATAGTACACTCTCCTGACCATAAATAAAAGCATACTATGACTATTTTTATATAACCAGGGAGACAAAAACTGCAGTATTTCCTCTGCCATGGACACAGTTTAGATCTGTCTGAGTCACTTTCTGCTGCGTGTCAGAGCAACAGAAAAACTAAAGGCCCATTCCAAACATGAAACAAGCTCCCCGGGCAGGAATATAAGAAATGGCACCCCGCTGGAATGTGAAGCCAAGCAGGACGGCCCTAGAAGACAGATGATTGGCTGTCAGGATCTCTCTAAGAGGTGCTGATCATCACACGGAGCACGCAGACTCTCTCTTGGGTCCCCTGCAGGATTGTGGGAGCTTGGCGTACAAAGCGAGGGGCGGGAGTGGACGAGGTCATTAGGAGCTGCTGTGTTGAGATGGAGAGAGGTATGGAAACCAGGGCAGCACACATGATTAGCTACAAAAACCTCCTGAACAAGCCTATTCATAGCTTTCTTAATTGCAAAGCAGTCACTTTGTGCTCCATATGTCACATTTTCTAAAGTGGTGATTATTAGCTTTCACCAGAGTTTGATCAGTGTGCCCTTTTCTGTGACTAAACCCTGTGTTTAGGCTGCCACGTTCACATAATGGAGCACAATGATAAGATATTTACAGGACTACAGACCCGTACTTACTGAAAAAAAAACATCCAGGCTTTAAGTTGAACTTTTTCTGCTGTTGTTATTGTGCCACTTCACCTTTATGTGAAGGATGTAAGCTGATTCTCAAATCTGAAAATACAGGTGCTCAATGCTTACATTGAATTTCATTATTTGCAAAAAACTACCTGGGTTCAAAAAGTATTCACATGTTTTCAATAGGATACTAAGTCTGAACTGTAAAATACATGCACTGACTGACCAGTTCATTGGGTACACCCTTTCAGCTGCTATTTAAAGCAAATAGTTGATTAGTTAAGGCCCATTCACACATTATGCTTTAAAGGTTCTGCCCAATCCCAAACACTTTGTATGGGCTCTTTCCCAGATGGACAAGTGAAATATATTGAGAGGTTTCACAGTGTGTCAGGTCAGCTGCCAACATCATGGTCACAAGTTTAAGTGCAACACCAGATAATGTGGTTGATTAAAGTTGAAAATGCAGCCAATTTTGCTCAAAAGTTTCAAAAATGTAACATCTTACAGACATACTGACAAATCACTAAATATATTTTATTTTACCTTTTTGCATTTCAATGTGGATGGAGTTGCTTTAGAACACTTGTCTTTTAAATGCAGGAGGAAAAGCAGAATCAAAAAAGTCTTTGCCCTTGCAAGAACACAACACAAGAAAATGTAAAAACAAACCATCAAACCCTGTGAAAAATGTAGTCTCTATGTTTATTAAATGCATTTTTTTTAAATTCTAT
Source organism: Scarus forsteni (assembly GCA_036419115.1). Lineage (NCBI taxonomy): Eukaryota > Metazoa > Chordata > Actinopteri > Labriformes > Labridae > Scarus > Scarus forsteni. The sequence continues at coordinate 10,526,029 of JAZDUH010000135.1, forward strand.
GCAAAAGCAATTTTATTTTTATATCTTTTCCTATAATGTCCGACTGGTGTTACAGTTTAACTTGTAGCTATGCAAAAAAGCGACAGCAGAGGTTTTGAGAAAATGTTCATGAAAATCTTCAACACATTCTGTTATGAAAAAGTTTTGTGGTTACTGCTGTTGCCATGGCAACCGCAGCCACAATTAGCCATGGGTCACCCATCAACATAGTCACTTGTGAAACAAAAACACAGGGTCCAAAGCATCCATTGAAAACGTTTTTTTGGAATATTATATGGATATTTATTTTCTGTGCATTTCAATGGTTTAATGAAAGTAAAGAGACAGTGGATATGCTTGTGAAAGGGGGTGAAAAAGCGTCAGGGAGGTCATACTGTGCATGGTCCTCAGGCTTCCAACCTGGAAGCTCCACCAACCAAGCAACCCACTGGAAAGTTTTTAGCAGTTAAAATGGTGAGGGAGCGATTGAAAGTCCATAAGTAGTCCAGTAGACAGTCTAGTCTGCAACAACAGCAGTTTAGCAACATACACTAGCACATGTAAACAAGGTCAGAGGAGGTCTGCACTGAGTGTGATGTCTTCGGCCCACATGATGACACCCAAAAGTGAGTTCTTTAAAAATTTTAGCTTGTGGACATAGCCTAGCTTTTATGTCTACTTTATATCGCTGTGTTTTTTTCACCTTTAAAAGAACACAGCAGAGGTTCAACATTTTGATTTTTTGATTTTCTAAGCTGCAGCCTTTAAGGACTCAAAGATGTTTGTTGACAGTCATGACATGAAATTCTGACAAATAAAGAAAAAGGAAGATTACTATGACAGCCTGCAAGCTGAGCTGGGCATAGGTTTGTGAACCCATCAATTGATGTCACCTTGTTTTGAAGATGGGGTGAAATGGCTAACAATAGGAGACGGGATTTTGCATATTAACTTCATGTGAAAAGGAAACACAGAGAGTAAATATGACAAACGAAGAGTGCTTTATATTCTTTAGGGACCCCAAGGCTCCTCTGTGCCATGCTGCTGGAACTGACAGAAAATTTACCAATCAATCAATCAATCAATCCATCTTTATTGGAATACTGTCAACTCAAGTTTTATGTCAAGGCACTTAACTATTGAGTAGGCTGAGCCATGCTCTTCATTTACAGATACTCATATACATGTAAACATCCAGAGATGTGTTCATCCAGGCAGATACAAATAGGTCAAAAACAAGAATTCATGACAGCGACAAAACCATGGACTCCCAGATCATAATTCTGTCCCATCACACCCATCTCTGCTGAATACAAACTCATCCAAGGTGAGCCCTTGGAGATGTGGCATCTGGTCTTTAAGAGGGTCCTCAATGTAATTGTAAAGGTATTTATCATGGAGGTGCGATCAGGTGTGATCAATAACAATTAAGCATGCTAGCAGGCAGCTGAGGAGCCTTTTTGGGCCATCTGACTTTGTTCTCCTTGGAGATGTCTTGACTCAGACACCTCTATCAGCATTTCATGCCAGCTTGGTTTAATGAATGGAAGCTGCACCGGGCTGCTGAGAACATCCTGGTTTCAAGTAATTTAACTGAAGCACCGGATTCAAGGTAAAGAGTTTATTTCATTATGTGCTGCTGCCTGGCAGTATGAAATCATAATTCAGCTGAATGTTGACAGGGATACTCCCTCTGTGAAAATGTATTGGGCTGTATTGTGCTCTGTGCAATCTTGTTTTTGCTAGTTTGGCCTGGAAATGTTTTGTTGTTGTTCTTGTGGGCACAGTGCACAGACCTGTCCCACAATGTGCAGGTGGGTTGTATATTCTTGTCTGCTGTGCATAACAGGAGCCAGGTTGTTTGGAAACTGGCAACTTTGCCCCTGGCTATTGTAAATCTGCTGACTCGTGTGATGCGTGACTGTATCTCTATTCTGTGCCATGAAATTGAGTTGAAGTTTAAAAAGATATGTATTTTGAGAATGTGTGTTTCGCTTAAAATGAAGCATGTTGGGGTGAGAATAAGTTCATTGAGCACAAGATTGTTTTATTGTCTGTCAGTAATGCTCAACCGTCAGTGTCAATTTCAGTGAACAAAGGAACCAAAGAGGTAAACTGTTTAAGAGGGAACTTATTTGTAAATAGATCATCAGCCAATTAAGTTAAAGGTTCCACATTTTATTCCATTTGACCAAGTTTACGTTGCTCCCACAGATCTCAAAACAAAGTTTCTTGCTTGAAAGTCCATTTGGATATTGGCATGCCCATTTACCCCCACCTCCATGTTCAGGTGCTTTTCTAGAGTTACACGCCATGATCTGTTATATAAATATTAATGTCAGTCTCATTAATGAGGGAAAGGAAATTTTACTCATGCAAAACAGTCATCAACAGACATTTGATTATTAACCAATGAGATGTCAAAGATAGCAGAGACAGATCAAAATGAGAAATAATGACTGAAGAGGAAAAATGAAGTTTTGGTGTGTCGTGATCCAGCAGAGAACAGAGAAGGTGTCCAGGTGAGTTGGTAGCAGAAGCTAGCAATATTTGACAATGTGTTGATGCTGAAGACTACTTCATATTTTACTAAATAGTTTTAGAATCAATAAGAACTTTGTGCACAGTCATCAAAGAAAGACAGGATGCTGCTGTAGTCTGTTTTTCATTTGATAGTTGCCTAGCACAACTTTTTACTCCACAAACCTTTTCAAGTCTTTGCATGAAAGAAGAGATAGATGTGTGTAAAAGTCACTCAATGTAAGATGCTTCCAGAAACGCTAAGTCCAGCAACAGTTTGGCTGTTGTCAATGAGTCTTACATTAGCATGCTTGCTGTTGTTGATTCATCCACATTCAGCCTAAATTCAGACAAACTTTTAGTTTTATTGCGTTGTTACCTCTGCCAAGGAGGTTATGTTTTCGGGAGAGTTTGTCTGAGTTCTGTCTGTCTGTGAACAAAATAACTCAAAAAGTTATGGATGGATTTTGATGAAATTTTTTAAGGAAATGTTTAGCATGGGAAAAGGAAGAACTGATTCAATTTTGGTGGTGATCAGGATCAGCGTCTGGCCGCCATGATGAAAAATGTGATTTTTGTGAACAACTACTGAACTAAAATAGATATAATATGAATCCAATTGTTAATATAATATGTTTTCATGGTCAAGGAATCTAAATATTTCGATGAAATAAAGGTTGGACTAATATTTATGGTGAAAATCACAATATGGGTGAGGACTGTGGCGCTGGCGGAGGTCTGCGCTCTCCGAGTGCTTTTCTAGTTTGGCTTTTTTTTTGGTTTGATGTCTCACACATCCATCACATTGCTGGGGAACTCCTCAAATCAACTGATCTAAAGGAAAGAGCCTACCAGTCTGTGACAAGGCATGTTTGCATACCCATCTTCACAACAACTAAAATGAAGTGTAATGTAACATCAAACAATTACTTAGACTCTCAAAAAACACAACTGTACATTGAATATATGATAAGAATATGAGAACATGATCCCTTTACATGACCTAAAATGATGGGATGTGGAAAAACTCTTTCCTCCCCACCAAAAATAGGCACCTTTTCATCAAAATATGAGCCTTTGTCTTTTGGAATATATTAAAAACCAATAATTACCATATTTGACAGACATGAATGGACAATACTTTGTATAAATGAAATCTGAAAGGAAATCTACTCCTAAACTCCTAAAGGTGGTTTATAATTGTAACAAGACATCTGACAATGAAACGGACGTAGTTGTGCAGAACTGTACTATTTAACAACAATAAAATAAAAAAATAAAAAATAAATAAACCATAACTGGATCAAGCCCAGAGTTTGTGCCCTTCCCTGTGAACCTCACATTCTGGTTGTAGGGCCACAGTAGAGTTTTTTGACATGATCCAGACTGAGGCGTCAATAGCCTCAGTTTTCATAAATATATCAACACATGTATCTATTATTTATTCACTGTATACCCCTGCTTATCCTTGTCAGCGCTGTTCAGAGCTGCACATTTACAGCATAAGCAGGGTCAATTTGAAAATGTCTGTTTTACAAGGTTAACACATTCTACCAACGTTGTCACTTGTGGGGGCGAAGAGCATCGAGCTCCTGTGGATGGTAAAAATAAAATAAAACATGTTAAAATATGCACCGTTCAAGCCCAACTACAGTTAAATTCTTTAAAATGTCTAAGTAAGTTTGTCAAACTCTATAAATTCTACTGCAAAATCAGTCAAAACAGTACTGCTCCTTTGCAAAACAGTAGCTGCCATTTTAAGAAGAGTTTATTCATGTTGTAGTTTATTTCTATAGAGAGGATGGGCTAAATGTGTGCTTATCTTTAATGGAAATTTCATTGATGAATACTTTGCCAATAGTTTTGAGTTTGTAGAACAATATTGCAGAGAAGCTCATATTCAAGACCAGTTTGGTGTAGGTTATTGAGTGTGTTTTACAAATAACGTGTCTGTTATATGGAAAAGGGGAATGGGAATTGTTCATCTGTTTTAAGTCAAATTATTGTCATGTACTCATATAGAGTTTCACAGTCATTCACAGTCTGCATCCACCTCCCTCATCAAGACAGAGGTGGATGCTGCATCTTTTAATAACTGTTGGACAGTAAAAGAGGCAGCGAGGATCCAGATAGTCTGCATGAGCCTGTCCAAAATAGAACAAAAGCAGATAAGACTGTAATCTCAGTAATTGCAGAATTTATGTCCCCATGGAAACGGATGAGGGTCAGAGAACCATGATTGTTTCAGAGTAACACCAGACACAAATACGGGTGAAAGGCGGGAAATTTTGGCTCACAACTGGTGACACATCTCTTATGGCAGTGGGAAAAAAAAGTTTATTTGAAGGTTTCAACAGTAGCATTGAAATGTGTTTGTATAAGAACCAGTCTGAGTAAAATACATGATTTATAAGAAGGGTATGTTCTTGTTCATCACAGTAGCGACTGTGACTCATTAACAGCATAACTTTGCAGTGCAGATGGATCACTCTGATTCATTCTGTGAATCTCATGGCGCAGGTCTTATGGGAACATGAAGGAGAGAGAAGAGAGGAGGGAAATCCTGGGAGCCCAGACCCGCCCACTTACTGGATATTACTTTCTGATTGGATGCTGGAGCTGAGTTTCCTAAAACACCAAAGCACTGGTGGAGATTCATAATAGATGAAAAACAGATCTGATTGAAAAGGAGACTAAACAGACCACTGACGTAATTACCATAATCTTATAGACTGGATCACAATTTTTGTTTGATGAAAATCAAATAAGGACACAACAAACTTCTCTTTAATAATGATACTTTTACTTCACTTCTGACATGTTTTGTCTAGATCTTTTTTTTTTTTACAAAGTGGCCTACATGTTGGCCTTTGCAGTGCTACAGTAGCTACATTATATGATGGGCCTGTAGTTAATGTGATTGTGGAATGATCCTCCAATCACCTACTGGATACAGCCATTCCCAAACACTTTCTATGGGCTCTTTCCCAGATGAACCAGTGAAAAATACTAAACAGCACATCTAGCATGTCAGGTTACTTGCATTTATTAAGAGGAATAATCTGCTGACGGACTGATACAAAAGAGTGTAGTGTTGATCAGTAATAAAACTTAGTTATGTTATTCAAGATGAGCGGTTGAGGTTTTTCTTTTAATTTCTCAATCTCTATCTGCCCCTCTGTCCTTACAGTGTGAAGCAGGTCACAGTGCTAGTAAATCATTGTTAAAAAGGTGCATTTTAAAGAAAAGTTTGTAAAAATGTTTCTAAAGTAAAATGAATATATAAATTCATAAATAGAGCAGGTTTAATCGAACAGATTCCTCAAACCATTTCAGAAAAAAATGGTGTATAATAACTTAAAGGTCCAAATTACTGCAAAATATATTGTCATTGCTCTTTATGCTTATAGCTAAAGAAAATGCCCCTTAAAATGTATTTTTTACCGCCTGGGGTTAGTAAGTAATAGTAATACAGCTTCCACCTACATGTGTGTTTCTGCTTGTCACAGGCAAGCACCATGACTTTATTGAAAGCCTTTAAGCCCTGCCCCAACACACCATGATGCATTGTTTGGACCCCAATCAGTGCGGAGCTTATTATAATAGCCTCCCTTACTCCTCTCACCCCCTCAGATCCAAGTGTTTCCAAAGGGGAGGGAGAAAGAGCTGCATCTGATCATCTACAGAGATCAAATTTTTGATTCTCTTGTTCAAATTGAATCTAAAATAGCTGCTTAGTAAACTCCCAAGACATTTTGTAAGCTGTCAAACAGATGGGATGAGACCTTTCAAACGGTCTCTAGTTTTTGAAAGACACAAGTAAATAAACTCAAGAAATCGTTAAAGAAGTTGTCTGTTGTCATTACAGTTTGAAAGTTATAGAGAAAAGAGTTTCTGGGTAGAAAATATATGCAGAGCATAAACAGGCTGCAGCCACTTGGTGTACAAGAGTAATTTTTCCATGTTTAGTTTCATACGCTCACATGCAAAGTAGGCTGAGTCATTTTTCACATTTAGAGACAAAGACAAATGGACTCACTGAGCACAATGGGAAAGGTTGTGCCAAACTTTGTGTTTTAAACCTGCAGGACAGATGTTTAGTCTGTGTCTGCATGCACCAGAGCAGCTCCAGCTAATTGTAATCTACCTTGAGTGATAAATTGGACTGCAAATGTATACTGCCAGAACAGGTAATGAAAGCACTTGGGATTCAAACAACCATGGAGCCATTTAAAGGTTTAGGGAATTAAAAAGTACAGACATAAAAGCTTTTAGAAACCTACTCAGGTAATGTAGAAACGGGGTGAGTCAGAGGGGAATGTTGTTCCTGTAAAGTATTCAAGGATCCAATTATGTCTTTCAGAGCCAGCTACCTCTACACTTCAATCACACTGGAGAGGAACAGAAAAGAGTATTTGCAAAGACAGCATGTGAGAGAGAAACGAAAAGAGATGGAGAATGAAAGAATATTTTTTTGCAGCATTGGCCATGGTATTCTTAGAATCAATCAGCAGAGGATAGCATTAATCTCTGTGGACTGCAGTGCATCAGATTGTCTCCATTGTAAAATAGGGCCCACAAATATCTCAATTATAACTGAATAAATCCAGCACTTCAGACCTGTACTTCATTATTTACAGGGACATTTGAATTAGCAGTTTATAATGGTGTGTACACTGGAAGTCACAATTACAAACATTCACCCATTGTGATCTGTCTTTGTAAAACATGTCCAAGCTGGAGCTCCCTGCTTTTTAATTTTGTCAGGACAAAACTGAAAGGACAAAATATACAGGATAAAATCCCTGATTATTCTCTTGGAACTACCTTGAATCATGCATGCACAAACGTACTATTTTTGACAAATATAAAGTACAGTGTGCTTAGTTCCTGGACGGAAAAAAGGTAAGTACTTTTAAAGAACTTTTACAGAAGAATGGATAATAAAATGGCACACAAATGTCTCTGAAACTATAGATTTTTTTTTTTTACAGTGATTACTTAAAAACCCAAGCCCATAATTTTTTCTTTACAGGGTTCATTAAATGGAAGATCTAAGAGCTGAAAATTAGGTGTTTCTTACTTTATTTTTTCATTTCTAACCTTAAATTTGTAGACTTTGAATAGTGTCTAAGCAGTCAAATGAAAATGAAGTGCAATTTATTATTTTTGAAGTGACTATTTTCAGCTAATCGCTAACATGCATGAGTCAGAATAGCATGTGACTTTTTTGGTCGGGAAAAAATGCTTATAATTTTTATGTTACAAAGATTTTGTTGGCTTTTTTCATGGTAGTTGTGGTCTAAGATGCCTGATACCTGACTGGGGCATTGGTGGTGCAGTTGGACATTGCGCTTGGTCAGTAATTGTGAGGTTGTAGATTCAAGCCCATCACCGGGCAACTAAAGGAGACTTGTCCTTGGGCAAGGCACTCAACCCCAAGTTGCTCCCATTGCTGTGTCAGTGGCGTGAAAGGGCGTGAATGTGTTAGTTGATACTGATGGATAACTAACATGGAAACTCAGAACCATCAGCGAGTGAATGTGAGAGCTAATAGGTGTGAATGGGTAAGTGTACCCTGGTGTAAAGGAGCTTTGAGTAGTCAAAGACTAGAAAGGCGCTATACAAGCTCAAGTCCATGATTTTGCTTCAGCATTCTTTTAAAAAGGAACATGATAAAGCCCTGATTTAGTGGCATGAAGTGCATGATTTAAAAGCATAGGACACACAGCTTTTGGGGCACATCAGCCTGTTTAGTTTTGATGATGCAATTTTCCAGTGCAAAGCTAGGAACAGGTTGAAAGAGAATAGATAAAGTGAATTGATCGTTGATGGGTTTGTTTTGGTTGTAACATGTATCAAACAGGTTAGTGTCAGCCATCATTCCATTAAAAGCAGCTGTCGCCAACTTGGTGCCCAAAGCACCTTAGCCAACAGGCGGTCAGTGATGTGTCTGTGCATGACTTATCAGAATTGGTACTTCAGTAAATGTTCCACTAATAACTACAATAATTACACTTGTACTATTAATTTTGAGGGTTAACAGATAAAATAGACACTTGAGAGAGTACATTTTTGACACTGCTAAGAAGTGTTGATGCTAAGTCACAATGTCAAGTGTTAAAAAGTGTCAAATTTAACTCCAAAAAATATCAGTAATCACACTCCATTAGCATTGATGTACCAACTCACTGAGTTCAACCTACTCTCTGTGGTGTGGACCCATATTGACAATTTAGAAGTGTTCACATAAACTCTAGTGGTGTTAATATTATGCTGATTTAGTTGTGTGTGAATAGAAATGTAACCTGTTAAATGCTCTCTCAGGAACACTTACCACTGCATGAAAAGTACCACTCACTTATCAGAGATGTTTCAGGGAGGGGGGGTAACCCTTGAACCTAAGAACCTTGTACCTGCTGTCGCTGAAGGGTCTCGAGTCCCAGGTAAAGCCCTACATCTCAGGTTGACTGCAGTGCCTCCCGAAGTAACACATATTAATGGAGACAACATTTCTGATAGGTGCAGATAGGTGTAAGCAGGGCAGAGGATAGTTGTGCCTCAGAGGAGACATGAGTAATCGTCGTGGAGAAATGTCACTTTGGCTCCTGCCGCATTTTGCATTGATTGGATAGAGATGTAATTAAAAGCGACAGCTGTACAATCAATAACAATCCCCATGCTCACCCATGGGCAGGCCCTCAGACCACCCTCTCAGCACCATCCTTCTCTGTTTTTCACACACACCAAACACACACACACACCCACCTCTCCATTGTGGACTGAGGAGCTGTGATTCGGAGCGTGACCAAACGTGTCATGCAGCAGCAGCAGACGTTATGTAAGACAGTCGTCCCCACTCCTCTCTCTCTCCTTGTCGTTGGCTCTCATCTCCAAACAGTGGGAGTGAAGACTCAGCAAAAATGAGCCAGAAAACACCCATGAACGGCTAATGTTGGATCTGAGAGCCTCCCACGTGCTCTCATCTCCTCACGCTTTCATATGTCATCACGGCTCATATCAACACCTTGGCCTGATGGTTGACTCATAGTGTGAAAACTGCAGGGGAGAGGCTGAGGGTGCCAGTTAGTGGGCACAACAGACGTGTCGTGCACAGTTCAAAATGATGAAACTGTCAGGTTTCCAAGTTCTTCCTTTGGATTCTCCCCGACCAGATTAACACCTGTTTTCAGATTATATTCAGAAATCTATTTTAGGATGAAAAGTAGTTCACAAACAGACTGAGATAAATGACTGTTACAAAGTGTGACAGTGACACCAACTTGAAATTAAATCCTTTGTAATAATTCATGAACAGAGGGGGAAAGGAAGTCAAAAAAGCTCCTCCTCAAAATTAAAAGCAAATTTTCGATGCTACGGAAAAAGTCAATGAGCAAACTGCAGCAAGAGAGGATGATTAATGTACAAAGTGTAATGAAGTGCTATTTTATTAAATCACCTCATCAGCTCTTCCTGATCCAGAGTGATACCTCTGGTATATTGGCAACAACAAAAAAAGTAAAGGGATGAGAAACTATGTTGTTACACTATTAAATGTGCCATTAAATGTAATCATTTCTAGATATTCGTTCATGCTTGATTAAAAGTTGTAGCATTCCAAAGCATCAGTTTGATCATGTGTTTATGAATGCTGTGGATTAATCAACACAGACAAGGGGAATGCTGAACAAAAAAATATTGTCCAGTGATTCTCCACCTTTTTCCTGTAAACCAACTCCTATTGTACCTAGGAAAAGATGAGACTCACTGTACTCAAAATTAAAATTAAAATTAAAAAGGCTGTGCAAAAAAACCACCCCCATTGATTTAAATTGCTTTCCTGTATAAAGAGTGTTATCATTGTCTCAGTTCATATATGCAAGCCAAAGGTGATATGGCCTTGCCCCCGATGCTCACCCACACCCTCTCCTGGAGAACTTCTGATGCTCCTCCACTAAAGGGGAATGAATCTCAGGTTGGACACCAAGAGTACACCAATAAAAACACAAGATATTAAGACAGAAATGCATTTGTACTGGGAGGTAAACATCTTTGTTTTTTTATACTTAAATTGCCATAAATTAAGAAAAGCATAATCAAATATAATTTTGTTGGCATATGTTAATTATTGATTGGTGCTGTTGTCTCACAGTTAGATAGTCTGTGGTCCAAAACCTGTCTAAAAGGGTCTTTAATGTTTGCCACATGTTTTTCTTCTGCATGTGTGGCTTTTCACCAAGGACTTCATCTTCCTACCACATATCAAAACTATGCTCAATAGATGGATTATCAATAAATCTATCAGACTTTTTTCATGTAGCACTTTTCATACAAAATAGCTACAGTGTATTTAAAAACACAAACAGACAAGGATATGTCTGTATGTATAGACATATACACATGTTCATATTAAAAATCTACACATCCAATATTGTTGGGCTGTCACTTTTCATCAAACGGTATTGGTTTTTGAGCAGACAAGTCAGAAACAGACACACACCACCCCTAAAAAATGGGCCACTTGCTTTGCACTTAATCAACACACAAACGAGCCCTAGGTGCTTCCACATAGTGCCCCTCGGATTATTCAGTGTTGTTATTGTCGGAATGGCTTTGCCCACTGTCCATTTCTTTAAGTTGTGTTATAGAAATAGAGTCTCAGTTTTCCAGATTAGAATGACAATGCTATTAACTCAATGGTTACCAGATGTATAAGGTACTCTGTCTCCCCTGTTCTGTCTCTTTTAATGTAACTCTTATGAATCACCAGTGCTGTAGCAAGTCACAAAGGCCATTTCCATTCATCTGTTTTGGCATTATCTAAACAACATGGTAATCATGAGTCCTTTGATATATTCAATTTGTGTTCAATGTGACCAACTGACCGACACACAAACAGCCTCATGCTAAAGCCCCTATTGGCTGAAAATGAATGCAGAGATTAAGAACAATTATTATCTCTTACAGTAAGTGTCCAGGTTTGAAGGATTATCAGATTATTTGCATTGAATGCCATTGCCATACACAAAATGTTTGTGTTGTGTTTAAGAAAAAGGCTCAATTTGTCTATTCAGATTACTGTTTTCTGATCTTTAAGCCCTGGCTGGTCACCCTGTTAACATACTGGACAGCAGAATCAGGATCAGTGCGAAGCTGGAGCGCCCTGTGCTTACACAGGCTTATTGCATTACCAGCATCCTAGCATGCAAACTGGGACAGAATATTTATTTAGGGATCATCTGTTTACAAGACCACAATGTATTAAATATCCAGCAGTGGGGTGGAGGATAGAGGAATAGGGATTGTAACAGTTGGAATAACTTAACCACACATCCGTGAGATATGCACTTGCAGAGGATAAGCGGAAAACTTTTGTAGATTTCCCATGGTGCCCCTTGCCGTGTACTGTTCTTGTTCTTGTCAGGGAAAGAAAATAAGACCAGATTTGTTTCCACAAATACATTTTTGCAGTTTTCTCAGATCTGTACCACTTTAGTTCAAAACTGCGTATATTTCGTGTAGTTGGAGAGGTAAATGATATCACGACCCATAATCACAGAGCGTGTGTGTGGAGTCTAATGTAGATCTGGGGTAACCCCCTGGGGTAGACAGTGGCTCTGTAAGCTCCTTTAGCAGCAGATAACTCTGTGAGTAGATTAGTAGGGGAGGGGGGAGTTGGGGCTGGTTACACCCTCTGTTCTGTCTGTGTGCCTGGTGGTCACTCACACCGTGGATCAAAACCACTAAATCCCTGCTGGATCCAGGCTCCGCTGTCAAAGAGCAACACTCAGACCCCCTCCCTGCAGAGAGCACACATAGACACACAGTATATGTACTCCGGAAAATACACATCCTCTCTGTTACTGTATTTAGGAAAATACACTCTGTGAATTATAGTGTCAACATTTAACAAAGAAGTTGTTTCCTGTGTTGAGACCGAGGGGAAATGATGCCTGAAATTAGTTCTGTCAGTTTGCTAGTATAGTTGTTTACTGTTAATACTCAGACTGACTGGACAATACAAATGTTAAAAAAGTCACAAAAATGAAGTTTTTTTCAAGACCAATTTTCAAAAAAACAAACTTGAAATAGAACAGATTGTATGACCACAACAACCACTTCAAGAAACCATTTTAAAAATACAAATTTAATATGCTCCACAAAAATAGCAGAAATTGGATAAAGAGGACATTCTGTTGTGCTTTGTTTTCTCGTTCCTCGCCTTCACTGAAGTCCTTTTGGGCACATTAATAAGGTGGGTCACCTTAGAGAACTTAAGGAGAGCAGCACTATTAGCTTTAGACACATTCTCCCAAAGGTTGACCCTGCAAACTGGCTTCATTTACTCGCTGATGCGGGGGTCTTCTCACCCCTGATCACTTTTGAATGCTTTGTTAACTTAAAATTAGTGGAACCAAGTGTGAAATTTTTATTGTAACTGAAGATGGGTTTTTGTAGATTTTTCATTAATTGAATCATTTTTCTTCTTCTTTTGGTTCATCTCTACCTTTCAGTAGATTCCAGGTGTCAAGATTGAGCAGGAGAATGGTGTCTGCAAATTGTCCCTGAATAAATGTAGCTCATTCAAAAATATCAGAAGTGAGGGACTGACTGTTCCCAGAACCATTGTACAGAAAAGTTTGATGGGGGAGGAAATTAGTTCAAGATGAAACTGCATTTCACTTTGTCAAGCTTAAACTAAACCATAAAGGACTCTTGGCGCAATAAATTAAGTCTGAGTTATAAAACCTTTTAACCTTTAAATAACTTTACAGATTCGCTTTTCTAGTATAACACTTTGTTGAATCCTCAGCCAGTGATTATCTCATCACATCTATCATTACCAGGCTACCAAGAGGGTCAAACTCTCCTCCACATGAAGTGGAATACAGCAGCATACTCACCATTTAGAGAGCTGGAGGCTGGTGACTAGACTAAGACCTTTAAACATCCCAAAACACAATAGCAAATGTGTAACAAACAACCAAATGGTGTGAGTATCTGTCCTAATAAAAGCTGATCTCAGACCTTTTACAATATGTGAGTACTTTGACATCTGAAAAGCACAATTTTGCATCCTGTGCTTGTTTTAACCGACTTTCTGACTTCATCTCACATATCAAATGTTAACTGATGACTCTGTCTGGCCCATAGGCGTGAATGTAAGTGTGCACAGTTGTTTGCCTCTACAGCCCTATTGTTTGCTGGCAGTCAATCAAGGGTATACCTTTTCTATTGTTCAATGACAACTGAGTTAGGCTCCAGATCCCTCAGCTCAAATGGGTTAAGCCAAATAATGTTTTATTTTATTTTTTTACCTCCTCACTGTGCTATTTTATCTCACCAAGGACCATGGGGAAGGCGAGTCATGATTATATGTCTGCATCAGTGGCGGCTGCTGGTCAGTCAAGGAGGGGAAGCTCATTTTTTCGGCCTACATCATAAATTTGTTTATTTATTTAAATGTAAATTCCACCCTCCGTTCCTTTTCAAGAAAATAATCTGTCTGTCGTACCAACTAGGTGCCTTTTCCAGGGATTTTACCAGTGTTCTCTCAATGACCAGCAGAGTTACACTGCTTAAACGGCCTTGGCCCATTTTGTTGCGGGTGTAAGACTTAAGCCGCTTTAAACAGGAGAAGCTCCTCTCCAGAACAACTGAATGTAAAACTTAGAAGATGCAGCCCACTGCCTCATAGATCCCCATAGACGCTGAGCGTCCGATGGGTGGGACAAAGCCCAGTGTTTATCCAATGACCGTCCAGTTTCCACAGTGGAACAACCCACTCTACTCTTCCCCATCGAAGTCAGAAGACTCTCAGCGTCCGACTGTGTTAAAGCAATGAGACCCTGCGGGGATGAATGAGAAGGAAGTTGCGCCAGTTACCTGTGATAAGTAGCTGATTCTGAACAAAAGATGAGGATATTCTAGCGCATATTTAGTCAATGAAATGTACACACAGCAGTACATATCACCACTTTTTTAGGGGACATTTTAGGGGAAGCTGAGCTTCCCTTGCAGTCTCAAAGCAATCGCCACTGGTCTGCATGTCCTTATCCAGTTTTCTTGTTTTAAACCGATCTTCACCAATTTAAATTGTATCAACAGAAAGACTGTTGTTGAATTCAGTTTTTTATCACCTGAGGCTTTTATTTTTATTAAATCATCTTTATAGTTTAATGATTTAAGGTAGTGATTCAAGATTTTATTTCTTTGTGTTTTGACAACTGCAATGTACTTTACATCAGAGTAATCCAGGCTTGGATCGCATGTCTACAATTGTTCAAAAATGCTACCAGTTGTCTTTTAACAAGTTCTTAGAAGTAGGACTAAAACATCCCTATTCAAGTCTTCAAACATAGTTGCACCTCCATCCATCTCCATCTTTTGAAAGTCTACACCCTGTCAAGATCTTTGAGGACACCTTCTCCTTGTTGTCCTTCAGGTCATGTTAAAATCTCAAGAGATCAAGCCTTTTCTGTTGTGGCCCCTAAATTATGAAAAAGCTACCTTCTGAATAATTATGTGGCCTCTGTTTTCCAGCAGTTTTGTGATCTAAAGTTGTTTTTTCCCTATTTACTCTGACAAAATATCCTGTGTTTGTTTAACAGTTTCTGTTTTTTTAATGAATTAATACAAAATTATTTGTTTTTAATTGTCAGTTTTTTGTTTCACTTTGTTTTATTAATTCTATTTCTGCTTAGTAGTCACTGTGAAGCTGGACTAATTTAAATTTTTAGCCAACTATTTTCATATTTGCTTCAGACACAAGGCTGAAGCAAATATGAGTGATTTTGACTCAAATGATCATGGTGTTCCTTTTGCTGTGGATACAGACAATTCATTCTTTAGGATGAGATCCAGCGGGCAGAATCAATGCACACAGATGGAAGAACACCTAGCTATGCATTATGAAATAGTAACAAACACAGAGACTGCCAAAAGAATAAAGAACCCTGTTTTTTTACCATTGGACCCTACATAATTTCATGGCTCCCTTTTCTCGAGTCTCATACAGTTACACAAAAAACTACCTGCCAACAGTATAGTACTTTACCAGTACTCTGAGCTTGTTCTCCTTGAAGTTGCAACACTGCTGGGATCCCTTTCAGCCACTTCACTGACTGTTGTTAAGTACTTGATACAACCTATCTTCAAACATTTTGAAACACTCCCTTAAGACTTGTAGACTGTGTAAATGCCTTTTGTGATTATTTTTAGGTTGTTCTTGTTCTGTTTTGTTGTTTTTCAACGAGGAAGCAGAACAATCTGAACACAGAATGAATTAGGGCCTATATGTTGTCATATTTTGCTAAAGCTTGACAATTATCTGAATCTTAAAACTTCATTTATCATAGACTTATATTTTTAGACTTTGACCACAGCTGAGTATTAAGCATCATATAGTACACACAGAGCCCATCTTTCCTCTTCTTTATCAAAATCCATTGGTCTAACTTGATCCAGGATGTTGTGACAGAAATAATCTGCTGTCTGTATCATGTTACAGCACAGCAATCTCTTTCTGATTTTCTGTAGTTTGACCCGCCTGACTCTCATTCACCTGTCAGTTTTCAGTACTTCTGTAAGCCATCATTGACCAAAATTAGGTTGGGAGTTGAGGTACCTTTGGTTGAAGCATCATATAGTTCTGGCACATGCCTTTTGACTGCATATGAAAAAAACAGCCTAAATGGATAAATAAAGCCAATGAGGAAATGTAAAAAGACTGCAGTTCTGCAGGATCCACTTGAAACTGGCTGTAAAATATCCCCAGTCTAATGCAGCCTTGTTAAAATATCCATTTTCACTATGCAAGTAAACTACTTCACAGCCTTGTACAGAAAACATTAAAATTCACTACTAGGAGCCCTTCCTCATCCTGTTAAAATAAGCCTCATGCCTAATTTATCAAAAAAATCTCTCTCACCATGTCATCCACCTTACTTGTTGTCCTTTCTATTCTCACCCATGTGCTCACAATAAAACCCCCCACCTGCCTGACCTTCAATCACAATGTGTTATATCAGCATTGCTCACACTATAGAATATGACATACATGCTGTAGCTCCTGGTTACCATAGAGACAATAAAAAAACTTTGTGAAGTTTTGATTGTCTCTCCTGGACTTCTGCGGACAGAAGGATGAACTAGTTCTGTAGATTTTGAATAACCACATGTACTATTTTAAAGAACCTTCGTCGAGTCTGGTGGAGCATTTGTTAGAAACACCTTATTGTCTAAATCTATTTCTTATGTGGCATTTCATTGTCATCAGCATGGCCTTGGAGCAAAAGATTGACTTGACTGTACTGGACGTGCCTTCATGCAGAACAGAACTGTCACCCAACATGATAGAAAGGTTTGATTCATTACGAAGCACATGGTATGACAATGGAAACTTTGCAGCTAGTAAAACACTCACAATATCTGTGAAGACGGCACCCCTGAAAGTTGATGTGTCTGATGCTTAGGACTGTTATTTCACATCATGTAGAGTTGATCAAACAAACAAGCAAACTATCATAAAAAACAAACAAACAAACAAAAAAAAAAAACGAAGCTACATATTAAATTCAACAAAAACATAAATGCACAAAGTCGCTGTGTACCGGTCACGCTGACTGACCACTACACTGTCATATGGCATGACAATCTGTCTTTGTGTAACACAATGTGGCTAGCAGCCAAGGGAAATGGGGATGCAGTGGGCAGCTGCAATGGCTGATGGGAGAGACAATATAAAGAGTGATTTTTTTTGTTAAATTTCTGTTTTTTGTGTGTTAGGGACCATGCCGTAGTGGCATAATATTGATAGGGACATGATCCTAGTGTCCCTACCCAATTCTATGCCCCTAGGTGGTTTCACACTGTATGCATGTGGCTAATGCATATGCCAGTTCATGGCTTTTGCACCATGCAGTCATGCATGTGTGGGCTACGTTGCAGCTGAAATCTGGCTTTGAAAATTAAACACACCTGTACCACTGCCATTAGGTACGTAAACTGCATCTAGTATGAAGCGGCCCTTCAAGCATTTGAAACACAGCAGCTTGTGGCATATTAAAGTATTCTATATTACTATATTTGTAGGACACATAAGAGTGTTGAAAGGATAGTTTATGTCCCTTGATTATGTCTATAATGGGACTAAAGCAGTCAAAGTGTTAGCTTCCTGTCCCATTAAATTAGTGTATTCTTGCCAGCTGATTCTTTGACAAACAGCAGATTTAAGTTTGATCTAAACCCCTGCCAGATCATTTAGATACCATCCTTTAATCATAACACCATCCCAGTTGTACTCCTCAGCCCTTGTCTTACCCCTTACCCCTTGGTTTTGTATGTTCACGTCTAGTAAAGCGTTGTCCCAATTCTCCGTAGGGCTAAGAGGAAGGGCAAAGACCAAGGGCCCTTTGAATGAAGACATACCGGGACCTCACTTGAAACAAAGGGGTAAGAGAATTTCCCATAATACATCAGTATCAGTATACAGTATCAGTACAAATTTAATGTTTATTAGTTTTTGCACTATAAAAAGATACATAAGATCAAAAATAGTCAGAAAAAAATAATGTGTAAGGAGAGGTCAAGAAGCCATCAGGCTTATGCAAAGGTCCTCACCTTTCTATAAGAAGAAAAAGCAAATAACAGTCAAGATTTCAGTGAGAACACAAAGTAATACATGCATACATGTGTTCAACCATGTGTGAAGAAACACAAATTAAAAATAATAATAATAATAATAATAATAATAATAATAATAATAATAATAATAATAATAATAATAATAATCAACAATAAAACAAACATAAACAGGTTTAACAAGCAAACAAAAATATGGAGACTATAAAAGACTTGACAAAATTAGAACAACATTTTAGACAGAAAAAAACTAAGCTTCATGCATTAAATGTAAAGACAGTTTCCTTTTAAAAATGTATAAATTTCACATTAAATATTCTGTGTCTACAGGTTCAAGGTGCTAAGAATGTTTGAATAAAAGTGAATGACACAAGAGTGCTTCATATCCCTTTTTTTAATGTGTTGGGGCATCAAAAATCTGGATGAGTGTTTTAAAGAACAACTGAATTTATCTTCTTCCACAACGGATGAAATTTGGACCCCCTTTTGCCATATGTGTCTTGATTCTCAGGGCCAAAAGGGGTCCAACCAGGTAACGGACACAATTCTCAGAGATGCTGGTCATTTATGACATAGCCTACTGGAGGTTTTTCAGCTTTCAGTTAAACAGCTGCAGCTTATGGAGTGTCAGAAAGGTCAAAAGGGATTTGCAGGTCTAAATTTCTGTTTTTATTCACATTTAACACAACAAACAAAACCCTTTGAAATCTGTTATTTAAGATGGAGTTTCTTTTTCTTTTGCTTACTTTCCCTTCGGAAACCTGATTGTGTTTACTCAGAAACAAAGTGCCTTTTGTGATTACAAACACATTCCCTAGGATTCAATAAAAAGTAAAGCAAGGATCACTGATGGATTAGAACACAACACTGTGATGCTGCCATTTTGTATAATTATGATGGACGTTCAGCCTGTTTCTGTTTATTGCTTTGTTGCCTTACTAAGCCTGCGGGTACAACATTTTTAAGTTAAAATCATACCCTTTGGTGTTCAGGTATTATAGTATTTCTGTGTCAGTAAAATGCATGTGAGCATGAACCCACTACAAGCTGCCATATACCTCAACCCATTTCCCTTCAAATGACAGTCTCTTTAATCTACTTTGTATCTGTTAGAGAATGATGTGAAGTAATGATAGCTTGATGGTCTTAACATGTAAATACTTCATCTGGTGCCATTTAAAAATTATAGATGATTAGATTATTTGATACAAACCAGAATGCATTTATATTTTAATAAGACAGTGTTAGCATACAAGCTTTTTCTACCATATCTTCCTGTCTGCTTGTCAAAGCACTTTGTAAACCCATGTTTAAAAAGTGCTACACAACCAAAATTTATTATTTTTCAAAATATGGAACCCATTCTATGTATATACTAGCACAACTGACTCTGACCTCCAACACCATGTTCTTTAATTGCTTTGAGCCTTAAAAGACCAAGGGGCATTTTTTGCTATTTTCAAGTCATTTTGACTCTGTCATATTTAAGCTTGATTATTAAACAGAGTTTTTTCCATATTAAAGACTTTTAGAGTTGACAGTTCAAATCCTTCAGTCAGACTAAAATGGCTAAACTACACAAAAACCAACACTTTGCTTTCTACTGAAAAAATGTGTCCCATTGAAAAATCATCTTAAAGATGTTATTTTTATCTAAGGTTTATCTTAACATAATGTAATGAATTCCCTTAAATTGTTTTTTTTTTTTCTTTTTTTTTTTGGATGGCACATTTTTTTCATGTTCCTGCATGAAGTGCAGGAATATGGAAAAATGCATCACAATCAATGAAATAAATAAGTCAATGAATTTTGAAAAGAAAGGCAATCCAGCAGAAACAATTAGAGCATATGTGTGCCTTTTGGTAATCCATACAAGTGTGTTTTTATGCTTTGGTCGTGTTCTAAGATTTCCATCTGTGGTTTACATGAAACCGAAGAGACTCCCATCACATCAACATCAATGTTGTTGTCAAACACTGACCCATCTCAGGGCCCAATAATCAAGATGAAAAATATCAAATACTAATAAAAATATGGAGTCATATTATCATTATGATTGATTATAATTTCATAAATATATTTCTGCCAATCATTGATCCATCTCAGGGCTTAAAGGTGCTATGAGGAGAATCTATTACCGGCGACATTAAGACTCTGCTACCCATGAGCACGCGCGGCGACTGTCATAATGCTGCGTTCCAGTAACCTCGGAACTGGGAGTGACACCATCTCTGACTTATCGGCCTTCCAGTTGAAGTCGGGAAAAAACATGCCAATCTACCAGGCTATTGTTAGCTGTTGTTAGCACGCCCTGTGTTGTTGTTCACAAATATCACATGAAGAATGTGATTATCACTATGGCAGCATTTTTGTAAATATAAGTCTAACAATACTATGTATACAGCTGATGTAGAGCGACACACCCCAGTCAGAAGTGCAAATAAATTGATTATTACAGGAGCTAAATAACTGTTCACACTGGGGGCATCCATCTTCGATTGTCAACTCGGGGGTGGCGAGGTTTCACCGAGTTCCCAGTAGGAAATTCAGACTTCGGGAAACATTCCAGTTGCAGTTTCCTACTCAGAACCTGGAAATTCCTACTTCTGACTACAACTGGAACGCACCAAAGACGTGACCCAAGCCAAAGCGTGTGTTTGTTGTGATGCTAATGAAAATGCAGCTCGGACCTTCCTCAGAACTCTGCATTGCTCTATAAATTCTTTTTTCAACAACTTACAGGATGCAAAGCGACGAGGATAATGTATCCCTTTCTAGTTACGTAGCGGTAGTTTTGATGTGTGACAACAAGCATTTTGTGGAAAACCTGACCTCGAAGCTAAGGAATAGCATTTATAGATAACCTATTTTGATGCTATAAAACTCATCTTAAAGTATGTATTTCGATCAGGTGTATATCTAAAAGTGAGACTTTTTTGTAATTACTTAGAAACTCCTCATAGCATCTTTAAAAAACAATAATCAAATAGTCCTTAAAATGTATTTTGTGAAAATTATTTTTTTTGTTGTTTCTTGTTCTTTTAAATATCACAATTAGGAGGTATAAAGATAAACTGGTCTTTGAAGGGTCAAACCCGCATTAAAATGTTGTTGATTTTTGTTGTGTATATATTTCAGGCTGAAGTAGGTTTAAAAGAGTGACTGAATGAGTATAGCTGCTGTTTTTTAATATTTACCTCTGCCAAGGAGGTTATGTTTTCGGGAGAGTTTGTTTGTCTGTCTGTCCGTCCGTCTGTGAACAAAATAACTCAAAAAGTAATGGATGGATTTGGATGAAATTTTCAGGAAATGTTCAGCATGGGAAAAGGAAGAACTGATTCGATTTTGGTGTTGATCGGGATCAGCGTCTGGCCGCCATGGCGAAAAATGTGATTTCTGTGAATAACTACTGAACTAAAATAGATATCATTATGAATCCAATGGCTAATGGTATGTTTTCATGGTCAAGAAATCTAAATATTTAGGTGAAATAAAGGTAGGACTAATATTTACGGTCAAAATGACAAAATGGCTGGGGACTGTGGCGCTGGCGGAGGTCTGCGCTCTCTTGTGTTTTAAGCTGTAAAGCACTTTATTCAACTGTAGTTGTTTTAAAACATGCTATAGACATAAAGTTTAATCTGACCTGACTTGACTAGCTAAAATTGGAAATATTGCTTGAATATAATATTTTTACTAATGTAACTGCCAATCATTGGCCTATTTCAGGGCTTTGAGTCTATATTTAATTCCTCTTGAAATGTATTTCATAGGAATCGTTCTGGTCCTTTATTTCATGTTTGTGTTAAAAAAAACTGGGAAGCTCTGTTCACATGCTGGCATTTAAATGGTATATTTTTTGTGTGAAGTAGTTTTAATAGACTGACTCATTTAAAGAGAAGAAAAAAGAAGCATTTAATATTTTTAAAGTAGGCTTTAGGAGGTGGACATTTTCTGTCATTACGGACTCATGAGTCATTTGATAGATGGAACTCTAAGGGGTTGTTCAATTTCCCAAAAAATGTATGAGGTGCTCTACAAATGACAACCTAAAATACTTTTTTATAAATATGAAAAAAACCATGTCCCTCTATGTCTGTCATGTGATGTGTTTTTTAGATGGAAGATGCAACTGACAAAAAAAAATATTTACAATGTTGTGATGTGTGAACCCTGGAAAGACTGATACGCCCAGCTTGTGTTAAGCACAGTGTCCTTTCCAGTAAATTGGAGCACGGCGTGAGAGCGCAGGAGGGGGAGTTGGTGGGCTGGGGCTGGTAGCCTGTCGTGATTGGGTAATGGGCCTAATGTCCCGTGCAGTGCTTATCCTGCCTCCCAGATGGATGATGATGAGGTAATGGGGGGAGGGAGGGGGCAGAGACGAGTGTGTCCCCCCGGGGGTTTGAGAGAGGAAGCAAACACTTGGATACTGCTTCCATCCTGAGGTGAAGGGAGAGGGATGGAGGGGGATGGAAATTATATTAGTGTGCAAATGTGAGAGTGCTGACCATTTCTTTTACCATAAGTGAGTAAAGACATGCACTACATCTGTCAATAACTGGACTACAGCTGCGAATTTGTGGCCAAATCGAGTCTCCACATACAAACTAATAGTTATCTAATTCTTCACTTGTGGCCTACTTAAAATTCCCAGTACTCATTGAATGACAAACCAAAATAAAGCTAAAATTCCCCCTTTTAAAAAGAATGATCATTCTTATAACAGGCTGGCCATCAACAAACCCGCTGTGCAGAAAAATAATGGAACTGTGTAATCTGTAAAAGTGGAAATTGACTTAGGTATTGGGTGCTTTATATTTTACATTTTGCGTAATTCAATTATTGTAATAAAGATTGTCAGAGTCCATGTGAAGAGCTAAACTGGTAAATGCAATCCCATGTAACTCACTGCTGAATAAATTAACTCTTCATCATACACTATAATAAACATCTGCATTCCCACTTACTCCCTCTCTCCTCATTTTTTCTATTGTACTAATCTCTGGTTGTTGTCATGTGGGCAGCTCTTGTTCGTTAGTGTGGACAGCAAGCTTCTGTGGACCTGCATAGCTTCAACCACAATAATTGTAACTATCTGGCCTTTCTAAGCACCTTTCCATTATCATTACAGTTCCTAATATTAGCTTCTGAAAGACCAATCTGTTAAAACACACGGATGTTCTCTGCAGTGACTCAAGCTTCCTCCTACAGACCAAAAACATGATTATAGGTTGATTGGTGACTCCTTGGGTATGAATGTGAATGGTTGTCTGTCTCACTATGTGTCCCTGCAATCTGGTTAAGGGTGTACTCTGCCTCTAGCCCAATATCAGATGGGATAGGCTCCAGTCCCCCTATAAGCCTTAAAGGAAAAGTTCAGTTTCTACAGCTTTCACATTGTTTATAGAATGAAGTAGAACAATATACTCACCCAGAAGGCTTTCCTGATCCAAACAGTGCTTTGGGAGATATTTAGATCCAAAATCGAGCGGCGGACATCCATATAATGGTAGTTACAGTCTTGCCTCCGCGCTTGCGCAGTACTCTCTGGAGCACTGCATCCACGTCCTCCTTTCGATGAGTTCCTCATCTGTAAACTCTGGCTCAAAACTGTAAGGACACCCATCATATTCAAAGTTCTCCTCCACAACATCTTCATCTGATAGATATTCGTCCACTTTGCACAAAACTGGAAGAAGAAAGTCGTTGTGTAGCCGGCTGTCTTCCCCTGAAACAATGAGCCACACTGCGCATGCGCGGAGCAAGCGCTCTTCTTCAGTTCAGAGGTCAGTACAGTCACACAACATGTCTGGGCCGACACAGACTGTCGTGGAGGAGTAGCCCGAGCGGACCATGATGAAATATTGGTGAAACTAATGAGTTTTTGGACGATTAATGCAGTTTTAGGAGCGGCGCTGTATGCCCCATGTGCTACCATTATTCGGATGTCCGGCGCTCGATTTTGGATCTAAATATCTCCCAAAGCACTGTTTGGATCAGGAAAGCCTTCTGGGTGAGTATATTGTTCTACTTCATTCTATAAACAATGTGAAAAGTGGAGAAACCGAACTTATCCTTAAAAGGGATCAGCACTTTAGGCAATGGATGGATGTATCCTATCCTTAGTTTTATAACTTGTGAGATTTGATCCTGTTGACTTTTCCTGTTGTTTGTAAGGGGCACAAAACTGTGAATTACTTATTAAATTATAAATGAAAAACATTTTTATATGTAATGCTTCACTTTGCTCATCATGACCTGGCCCAGATAAGCAGAGGAAGAGGAAAAGCCTACCATGAGGCCATAGTTGAAAGCATACATTATTGTAACACATCAAATCACAGTATGTTTTATTTCACATGTTATATCAAACACTGCTGCATCTTAGGATTTAGGTTTCTTTCAGTCACATGATACCTGTGCATCATATTATCCAATTGGATCCACTCATAGAGTATTAATCCATCCATCAATTATCCATGCTATTTATCTTCTTCTGTGTTATGTATGCTTAATGGTATCTCAGATGACATAGGGTAAGAAGCAAAATAAACTTTGACTCATTATAGCCTATGACAAGGCCAAAATGTATAGACAGATCATTCACATGCCCAAACTGAAAGGCAACCTGGAGGCACTTTTAAACCTAACAAGCATGTTTTTTGGTCCTTTGAAGCAAACAGAAACTTGGAGAAAACCCATGCATGTACAGGAAAAAACATGAGAGGTTCACACAGAAAGGCCCAAGTCAACTCATATGTACATGAACTCATACATTTATTTAAGTGATTCATTTCTTAATATAAGTTAATACCAGATGAAATTGACATAATTAGATAGACGAAGTTGACTGGGCTGGGCTGTGATGATTTTTGCAACACACCTGGAAGTCCCTTTTTAGAAGCTGTTCTCCCTCATGTGAAATTTAGTCATACAACACACATAGGTTTGACTTTTAAGGGAGTGCATCTCATGTAGCACATTGTAGCAATTTTTTATGGAGTTGTGTTCTCAATATATAGAAAAGTGTTAGAGGAGCAGGTAGTTTAGGCAGTAGGAATTGACAGCAAGGCTCTGCTCCACTTGGATTTGTCCATCCATCCATCATTCCATCCATTATACACAGCCAGTACTGTTTTGGGGTAGGATGATGTACAGTCAACAATTATTCTTATGGGCATTCTTTTAGACAATGGGAGGAAACAATAGCCTTTAGAGAAATCCTACACGCCCCCGGAAAAAAAAAAAACATGAACACTCAGGAAGACCAAAACAGAGTTGGGGAGTCTAATTAGCAACCCTCTTGCTGTGAGGCACAAGCACTACCTGCTCCATCAGTGTGAAGCCTTAATAAATGTTTTGTTCAGCTATTTTGCCTTAACTCCATCATCAGTGGAGTTAAGGCAAATGTACTCTGTTTGATCTATAGGTCAGATTGTCTGAGTGACAAGTCAGATACATCACTTCAGTCAGAATTTCAACTTGGTATCCTTAATGTAAAAGCTTGTAACAGGAATGTGTTGAACTGGGATGTGTAATTTCCAGTTTCTGTGTGTTACGATCCTGGCCATATTTTGATGAATTTTGTGTTTAGAAATAGTTGTGGAGAAGCTCTCCTGTGGACTGTTGTGTCGGCGTCTCTTCTGACAGCAGCAGTTTGAGTCACTGTCGGCCTGCAAACCATTCTTGTGAATTTGTAACCCTTGTAATTGGTAGTTTTTGTTTTTTGTTTTTTTTATAATAGTTAGTTTTCATGGTTTTGGGTAACTCCTTGTTTTGAGTGACATCTTTTGCTGCCTTTTGTTTTTGTACCTCTTTTTCTTTCTGTTCAGATTTCATTTTTTTTAGTTTATTTCTTGTACATACCATTTCCCTTTGGTTTGTTTTCATTTGTAAATAAATTGTGGAAAATTTCAATCATTGCTTTGGTTGTATTTACATTTGGAGACCGAGAGTGATTTTCTTTCCTACCCCTTTTTCCCTTCAAATTTGTGGTACATATTCCCCCTGGAAGGGTGAGTAACACATGTCCTAGCTCTAAAGTAAATGGAATAGTTGAGAATATTTTTTGTCCATCACAAATAAGCAGTTTCAAGCAAACGTAAGAGACAGAAAATGAAGGCAGAATTGAATTGGAGTTCTGACTTTCTTGTCTCAGCAGTGATAAACAAGATGTGTCCGTCATAGCAGCTTCGTCATGGCAGTCACTGAAAACAAGACAACTTTTGCATCTCTTAAATTTAGAATTTATCTTGCACTCAAACCTTGGGCAATATATGAGCTCTCAATTATAAAGTGTTCTAAGCACTGAAAAAAAAAACAATCATGACAAAACATGTCTGACATTAACTGAATCCCCAGTATCTTCATGGAGCTGAAGCAGACTGCCCTGACAGCCTTCATCTCTGTCCTGATCAATGCTAGAGACTCTAGAAATGCAGAGAGTCTGGGATCAAAGGAAAATTTGTGTTTTATACTATGAAAGAAAAGTTAACAATGTAAACAAATACAGACTGTCAGGTTAGTACATTGTTAAAATCAGCTAGCAAACTATGTGGTACTTCACTTTAACTTTATTATCCTTGCTATGCAGCTGGATCAGCCTCTTTCAATGACTATGATCATCTTATATACAAAACCCAAAACCATGGAAGTTGGCACGTTGTGTAAATCGTAAATAAAAACAGAATACAATGATTTGCAAATCATTTTCAACTTATATTCAATTGAATACACTGCAAAGACAAGATATTTAAAGTTCGAACTGAGAAACTTTATTTTTTGCAAATAATCATCAACTTAGAATTTGATGGCAGAAACACATTGCAAAAAAGTTGGCACTGGGTCATTTTTACCACTGTGTTACATCGCCTTTCCTTTTAACAACATTCAGTAGACGTTTGGGAACTGAGGAGACCAATTTTTGAAGCTTTTTGGGTGGAATTCTTTCCCATTCTTGCTTGATGTACAGCTTAAGTTTTTCAACAGTCCGGGGTCTCCGTTGTTGTATTTTACACTTCATGATGCGCCACATATTTTCAATGGGGGACAGGTCTGGACTACAGGCAGGCCAGTCTAGTACCCGCACTCTTTTACTACGAAGCCACGCTGTTGTAACACGTGCAGAATGTGGCTTGGCATTGTCTTGTTGAAATAAGCTAGGGCGTCCATGAAAAAGACGTTGCTTGGATGGCAACATATGTTGCTCCAAAACATGTATGTACCTTTCAGCATTAATGGTGCCTTCACAGATGTGTAAATTACCCATGCCTTGGGTACTAATACACCCCATAGCATCACAGATGCTGGCTTTTGAACTTTTCGCCTATAACAGTCCGGATGGTTCTTTTCCTCTTTGGTCCGGAGGACACGACGACCACAGTTTCCAAAAACAATTAGAAATTTGGACTCTTCAGACCACAGAACACTTTTCCACTTTGCATCAGTCCATCTTAGATGAGCTCAGGCCCAGCGAAGCCGGGCGGGCGCTTTCTGGGTGTTGTTGATAAATGGCTTTGGCTTTGCATAGTAGAGTTTTAACTTGCACTTACAGATGTAGACGAACTGTAGTTACTGACAGTGGTTTTCTGAAGTGTTCCTGAGCCCATGTGGTGATATCCTTTACACAGTGATGCCGGTTTTTGATGCAGTACTCTGAGGGATGGAAGGTCACAGGGCATTCAATGTTGGTTTTCAGCCTTGCCGCCACGTGCAGTAACTTCTCCAGATTCTCTGAACATTTTGATGATATTACGGACCGTAGATGATGAAATCCCTAAATTTCTTGCAATAGCCTGTTTAGAAATGTTGTTCTTAAACTGTTGGACAATTTGCTCATTCATTTGTTCACAAAGTGGTGACCCTCGCCCCATCCTTGTTTGTGAATGACTGAGCATTTCAGGGAAGCTGCTTTTATACCCAATCATGGCACCCACCTGTTCCCAATTAGCCTGTTCACCTGTGGGATGTTCCAAATAAGTGTTTGATGAGCATTCCTCAACTTTCTCAGTCTTTTTTGCCATTTGTGCCAGCTTTTTTGAAACATGTTGCAGGCATCAAATTCTAAATGAGCTAATATCTGCAAAAAAAAAGTTTACTAGTTGGAACGTTAAGTATCTTGTCTTTGCAGTGTATTCAATTGAATATAAGTTGAAAGGGATTTGCAAATCATTGTATTCTGTTTTTATTTACAATTTACTCAACGTGCCATTTTCACTGGTTTGGGGTTTTGTATATATATAAATAAGCATCTTGCCAAGCTCCACTTTACAAGGATTGTGAGTTGGCCAAAGAAGAAAGGCCTAAGATTCCTTTGGAGCAGGAAGAGTTGGGGGCTATGAGTGACAGGACTGCAGGAAGTAACTGCTTGTAGAGATTAACACAGATGCTAACAGCTTCAGAAGCAGTCTTGTAAGATCTGTAACACATTTCTTAATAAAATGAAAACAAAAAACACAACAAACTTCCCTTTAGAAATGATATTTTTTGCTGTACTGTTTTGCCAAGAGTTTGTTTAGTAGTGTGGTTTATATTTTGTCCTTTACTCTGCCGTAGTAGAGCCCACCTGCTTTATCTGATTGGCCTGTAATGAATGTGACTGACAGACTGATCATCCAGTCACCTGCCAGATATGCTTTGAAAGTTTCTATCATTCTTAAACACTTTCTTTGGGCTCCCTCCCAGATGGACTGGTGAAATATACTGATTGGTCCATGTGGTGAGTCAGGTTATGCAGTTATGGAGATAAGTCAAAATGTAGAGTTTAAAAGTCCTCTTCCATTTGCTCTTTGGAGCAGAGAAATACACATCAACAATGTGGCAAACATTATTTATGTTGGAAAATCTTGCAGGCACCTTAAAAAAATGTACCTAAAGTAAATATAAATGGAGCTAAACATAAACCAGAAACCAATGCGCTGATCCTTGGCACAACTGGAAGTGTGTTCCTTGGAAGAGCCTATGCTTCTTGTCTTCTATGGGACAGCATTATATTGGACATAATAGCATTGCCCTGAAATTCTTCTAATCATTTTAAATCATACTGTGCAGTATCAGATTACATTATGCTATAATCACAAAAGAAGGAAATTATCCCCAAAAGATCATTTATCTCAAACCACCAGCTATACTGACATTGGCCACAAAATTACTACAGCCTTGAACCAAAGTGGATTTGTGTAATCACTTTATCCAACCAGAAAATTCAACAAGTATTTGCCAACAGATGTTAATAGTTTCTATAGATTCATCTTAAAATCTGTCCAAGAGATGAAGGTGCCAAAAATGTATGCCTCCCAAAAGTCTTCTGCTGTCGATTTTTATCCCTCACCTCAATGTATTACAGTAAAGTCTTTGTGGGTAGGGGTATGAGGGGGAGAAAAAAAACGAAAGACCTGCCAGTGCATCTACTGTAAAAAGGCCTTGAAGAATCACCTCGGACAAGCATGTGAGCACTCAGAGAATTCCTGCAGACACAAGAAAGTTCAGTTAAAACGAAGAGAGGGGGAGTGGGTGCAAATGAGAGACAGAGATTGAGTGAAAGTCGGAGGGAAGATGAAAGAGGTTTTCTTCTATCCCTCCATCGACCCTGGGGTGGGATTGAAAGCTGTCACCTGCTGAGATGGGTCTCCTCCTCAAGGGCTGCAGTTAAAGGTAAGACGACTGACAAGTGTGTGTGAATATAATCAAAGAAAACGGGATGAGTCGGCTGGTGAGATCAATACACTGTGACCTGTGGACATTATTTTTTCAGTGTCATCAGATTCAATGAGCAGAATTTTAATCATCTGTGATTGCATATGGATGCAGCTCAGCAACGTTGCACTAACTTAAGCAGAGCTGCACTCCACTATGGCCATAGCAAGGCAGGCACCCCCCCGGGGAACCTTGTATTGCAAGTACCATCTGTTAGGGCTGAAAAATTGATCTAGTTTTAAAGAAAAAAATAATCATTTTAAAACAAGATAATAAGACACTTGACATTTGAAACACAAACCGAGCATTAACTACATAAATACAGTCTGAGGACCAAAGAGTTACCCTCTGACAGCCTGGTGCAGTGTTTTTCTTTTTTCATCAAACACTCAAACTGTTCAAATAGCAAATGATTGTACACCACCAATAGGAGCCAAGGTTGGTGTCTGAAAATGAGGAGAGTGGTCAGATGCAATGCTGGCATGTCCCTGAAGTAAGGAGACAGGATATATGCTCTGACAGCCTAAACCTGGTCCAAAGTCTAAAACCTGACGAACTGAATGCTTTTTCTATTTTGAAAAAGAAACAGAGAAATAGGCACACATCCACAAAAGAAAACACACACTTCACAGATCTTGTTACACTCTAATACAGCACAGCTCCACCATTAAATTCCATGGAAATTTGTTGGAAAATTCACTTTAAAGTTTATAACTGGACAAAAGAGCTGGAAGATTGATTTGCACCGTCCCTCAGTGTGCTATTTCTATGTCCTTAAGCACATGAAACAATCCCAGAAACGAGAAAAACACACAGAGGATTAAAGATTTTCTTACAACACAGAATAATATTTATAATAGTGGTATACATATACAAATCTCATAAAAAGTTATGCTCATAGACAATAAAACAGGCTGTCAAGTGTGTTTAACACAAGCTGAAGAGAATAGAGTCAAGGAAAAGAAAAAACTGTATAAAGCCGACAGTTTTTTTATGTTTAGTTAAAAGGTCTATTAAAAACATAAGCCTGCCTGATCCTGACAGTTTAGTAAATTGTACTGATGGATGATGTTTCACGACTACACCCATACGGCAGTGTCTGACTCTTATGATTGTTTGTTATGCTTTGGAATGCTTTGATGAAATAAAATCTTGATTATGTCCAAAACACCCATGTACAATCTAGGGATGGGCATTTTATCCAATACGCAATCAGTGCATCGATGCGAGGGTCTATGGTAAATTGCATCGCTTGGAGTGGTGTGCATCGGATTAGAAACTGGGCTGAAACCACAATGCATCACCTTATAAAAGCTTTGCATCGGTAAAATCCAATGTCATGTTATTATATATATATTTTTTTTAATTTAAAATTATTATTTTCAGTCAATTCACTTCCATAATTATCTCTCAGCCGTTAAATTCTCATGAGTGGACTGCTTATTGCGGAACGACAACACACTCTGATTCACCTACTAACAGTCACCACTAGGCGACGTAGGCGTCACTAGTCACTGAACATCAACACCCGGGGAAGGATGCCAGAGAAGAAGAAGAAGCACATCCGGACTACTCCACTCTGAAGTGGTCTTGAAGGAACAATAAAGTTGAGTTGAATTTGCACAGATTTGCATAGCTATTGCATCATGATTGCATCCTGATTGCATCGTGGTAGGAAGATAAATCGTATCATCCTGAATTGGTAGAAGCTTCATGTGAATGGTTAGTGTATCGTACCGTAGCCTACATATCGAGATGCATATCATATTGTCCTGGGGATGGAGATTTCCATCCCTAGTACATTCCAGACACATCATACATCCCCTTTTCACCCCGTGCCAGGCATTGTCTCAAGAATTTGTGTAGTCAAACTGGCATATTTAAACGTACGTGCCCCAAACACTGTGTGCTATCAGCTTTCCAACGAAAAACTTCATGCCAACAAAGTCATGCTCAAAAAGAGTGATGACTGATCATGCCTCTATTGTTCTTAACTGACTGTGATGGCTCTTAATGAGTGTCAGTCTACTTAAATACACAGTAATGTGAATGTCTTCTTTCAAAACACATTGAAGTGACTGTCACTCTTTATGTCGATTATGTATCAATATTTTATAGAACCAAATCAAGACAAACTGCAATGTTTGAGACATTGTCATGTCTCAAACATGACAATGATTTGAGTTGTATTTGCAGATTAAAAAATATTAAAAAATATACATGGATATTTAATGTACGTTGCCATGAGGCTTAACATTTTTAAAACATGTTTTTTGATCTATATCCCCCAGCTCTACAATCCAGCTTGAATGGAGAAACAGCACTTTTGTGTGTCTGTGAAGGCTTGAGAGTGTAAGTGCAGACAAGAGCATAAGCTGCAGAATTAATGGTGCATTGATGTACCTGCAGGCTGTAAGCTCCTACTTTCACAGCTGGGCAGAGGACAGCTGAGAGTACTTATGAGTCTAATGAAAATAGGAAAAGCGGGGAATACACACACCTCCACAGTAAGCACACACGGTTCAAAAGTGTCTTATTCCTTGATCTGAAATGTTTTGCCTGTAAAAAAAACACCCACATGGTGAAAGTTAATTAGGATGCTTTTTCCCCTGAATTGTCTCTGCTGCCTTCCAGTTAATTGCTGATGTTATTAGATAACTACATCCAAATCCTCTGATAGGAAAAGTTCTGCAAGTTATATCATTTTGTCCAACCATTATGTCGTAGCCAGTGAAATGGACTGTGAAAAATTTTAACATGTTTTAATCTCAATTTTGCAAATTTTATCACACTTCTTACCTGGAGTCTGGTGGGACCTACAATCATAAATATCTGTCACTTCACTGAGGGCTGGTGGAGGTAAGATATGCCAGAATTTGTTAGTGAGAAAGTTACAATCCAGCAAAAAACACAGTTTGAATGTTTGTGCTTTTGCTGACTAATTCTTCAAAGAGTCATTAGCGATGCTTCACATGTGCATTTTTTTCAATCTGATTTAAATTATTCTAAATAGAAAATTCCCTGCTTAGATAGAAACAGGCTTTTGTTAAAAAGTTTTTTTTCTCCTCTTTGGTATTGTAGCAGTTAAGTTGAAACTACATAATCCAGTAAAACAAAAATTGTAGGCTGCTTCATCCTTCTGACAAGACCACCCTGCCGCTGTGCAACTCTGCACTTTAACTCAACTCCTTAATGCTACGTATGTAGGTATGTAATTTGGCTGAGACTCCAGCAGGGGCATTACCCCCTGCTTTCCATGGTTGTGCTCCTAGCTTCTTAGCCACGCCCCTTCCATCATGCACAACCAAACTACTATGTTTGTGTGCCTTTAGCTGCTGTTAGCATTGTGCCAATGTTTTGCATAGATTGAGCCACTATATTTTTCCCTGTTTTCCTTGACAGAGGTTTGGCTGGTCTATGACAGGAAATTGCTTGGACCTGACCACCCTCGTGGCTATAATGAGATCTCCTGCAATGTGATTAACACAAAGCAACTACTAAATGTTCCACTCCAGCCTCATTTGGAGACATGTTGCAATCTAGTCTATCCAGCAGGAAGAGCAGTTATTATGGTGACTGATCACTGGGCTTAAAAAATGTGGCATGTCCCACCATGAATCATTTATTCTCTCTCTCTCACCTGAAGAAAAGATGCTCAAAACTCAAAGCTATTAATGAATTATGACAGTTAATTTTCTGAAACCTATTTGCTGCCATGAGCTGAATCAAATGTTTCTGTTCCATATTTACAGGCAAAGGCCATAAACAGTCTGGACACAAAGCCTTTTCATGGTCTCACTTTAAGATGTTGGAGTTATAATGTGGCCACCGTCGCCATTACCACCTCCACCACACTGCTGGAATTTGTTTGGCCACAACATTTCAGGCATTTGAATAGGCTGCATCTATGGTTGCAGCCACAAAAGAGCCACAAAAGAATGACAAAGCTCCTGTCCCTTTAGAAAATCAACATCACATGGACAACCCAGAGATCAAACATGTAGACTGCATGACAAATTTAATAGACCACCACCAAATGTAAGGTTTTTTCCACAGCTCTCCTAAATCAACAGTATTGCTGATTAAAAGTATAATGTTTATAATGTTTCCGTAATGGTTAATACATCATTTTGAAGAAGCTCTTTAACCAGTATAATATTTAATGCTAAAATATTAATACAAGTGTTTTCCATGAATTTTTTGTTTTTTTTCCTTTTTAGTCATTTTTATGGAGAAAACTCAAGACCTTACAATCCAATATACATTTTGATGTACATTATTTACTGAATCATGTATTCAATCTGTGTGTGTGTTATTATTCTTACAGAATTTTTAAAAAATATATTTATCTGGATAAATATCTTTTGCTTTTTCTGTGAATCTTTTATCATTTTCAGTGTCATTCCTTCTTTTCTTCCATCTGCCTTTGTTTACTTCGGGTTCCTGTTCTTATAAGTGTTATTTTATTTTAGCACTGCCCTTGAACTGAGCCCTGATTGGTTAAAAAGTGAGTGTCCCTTGCTAGATTTTCTAAATTTTTTAATTCAGAGCAAGGAGGGGGCACAAATGTTGAATGATTTCTCTTGTGGCAGTAATAAGATGGTGACTGGTGACGACACTTTTGGGGACCAGTGACCCAAAAATGAATTACTGCAGCTTAAACAAGGAAGATGTTTGGTGACATTACAACAGGGTTGTTTGTATTTCTCACCTTGATGGGGCCATCAAGCATGATCATATCACACTTATAATGGAGTAAATGGACTTGAGCTTATATAGGGCTTTTCTAGTCTTTTTGACCACTCAAAGCTGCTTTACATGGCAGGCCACATCTATCCATTCACACCCATTTGCACTCAAAATCACCTCACTGGTGGTTCAGAATTTCAATGTTAGTTATCCATCAATATCTCCAACACATTAACACCCTTTCATGCCCATTTACACACCACTGACGCAGCAGTGGGAGCAACTTGGAGTTAAGTATCTTGCTCAAGGACACATCGCCCTCACCACATAATACCAGCATTGTGAACTCTGTTTACATCTTGGGCACAACACCATAAAGTGATTGCTAACATGACTTGATGTTTTAGGATCTTTTGATCTTTTAGGAGATACTTTGTCAAATTTGCGGCATGTTTACTACACTCAAGAAGGCCTAAAACCAAGTAATGCTTAGCTCTCTCCCAACTGAGCAGCTCAAACATTGACAGATAGCTACAGCAACCAGTTAGCTGTACCAACATTGTTAGAGTATAGATCAAATCGCTCTATGTGTCTGTGTGCCTGTCAAACAGACAGAGGATGAGTCGAGCTTCCTGCTGTGCTGGAATTTCCCTTGCTGATGCTCTCAAGGGAGGGCGTCTTGCTTTAGACCAGACAGGAAACCTAAAACAAGAGCAACACAGTCAGATATTCTCATGTACTGTTATTTTCAATTCTGTTTTATTTCATTCTGATCTTTTTTTCCCTTCTTGGTTTCCTCTACCATTTTCCTCATGTTCTCCCACAACTCCACGTTTCCCCACAAGATTTCTCGCCTCTCTCTTTCCTTGTGTATACTGATGATGCTTCATGTCTGTTTCCTGATGCACAAACACTTTTCACGTTTCCCCTAAACAATTCAGCACTAATGGAAATCTTCAATATTGCATGTTGAAGCCCTCTGGGTGCTGTTGATGGCTCGTTGTTGGAGACTGGTATAGATGAGAGGTGGGCAGGTGAAGGAGAGGAGGGAGGCTGCTGTGGTGCAAATGAATGGAAACCTAAGAAGGAGGTAAGAAGTAGGAATCCGTGAGTTTAAAAACAGTGCACATACAGCTTTTAAAAATGAATAAAGCTAGCATGTTTGGATGAATAGAAGGGAAAAGGTTTAGAGGGTTCCTGAAGAGCCAGCTGAGAAAAAAATACACTTATTGCAATATTTAATAAGACCTGCTGCCAGGCAATGCCCTGCTTCTGTGCGGGAGGCTAAACAAAGGTCAAAAAGTGAAAGTGCAGGGGTGGGTCAGGAAAAAGGGAAGGGGGTGGCATTGTGATGGTGTGATCTGTGGAGTGCAAGGGATGAATTGAGGCCCACAGACCCTGACCTATATAACCTTAAAACTTTACCTCTTCATCCTACAGTCAAAGTCAATCTTTGCAATAAAAAAAGCTCTTCAGTGTTTTTGAAATGTAATTACTTAAGAAAGTATCATTAGATTTAGAACCAAATAGTGTACCACTACAACTAAATAAATGAATCCTTTCATCAAAATACAAATGTTGAGAATGTAAGATACATATGACTTTGGCCTTAGACCTTTTATAATTGCTTTATCCTTCGGTCAGAGTAGACAACTGCACAACACATATTGTTGCCGGCTTATACTTAAGTGAGAGCAAAGGATGACCTCCAATATGACCTTTCATTTCGGAAACATTAGCCTTTTATTCTTGAATCAGCATGGATTTTTGTACAAGGAAATGAGGAAACTAACATAAAAGTATGTCATTCTCAAGCAACTGTGTAAACTTGAGGCCAAAATACCTTTAAAATTTGATTTCTGACTTCAGTTTATCCTTGAGTAAGAGACCTCATGTGGGAGAAAAAGGCAAAAACAAAACTTTTGTGTTTTTCAGGCTGTCTTGTTCCTTAGTTTGGAATGAATTTATAAGTTTAACCTTTGATCAGTGCTCTCTACAATTTAATGAGTTCATCTATGACCTGGAGATAACATTTGGAACCTGACTCCAGATGGGCTGTTACATTTCACTAGTCCACCAAAAAATGAGCCCATAGGAAGTGTTTGGGAACTGGCAGAAGTTTTTAACAGAATATCCAGCAGGGGATTGGATGATCATTCTGTCAATCGCATTTATTACCGGTCAATCATACAATGTGGCAGGCACAACTGCGGTGGTGTAAAGGACAGAATATGATCCATGTCTTCAAACAAACTCTCGACAAAACATGTTGGAAGTGGAGCAAAAACATTCTTTATGTAGAGAAATTTGTGGTGTTGTTACTTGTTTTCATGCAAGAAAGAAGTGCAGTCCACATCTGATAAAACTGCCTCTGTTAGCATCTAAGCTAATCTCTGTAGTCTACAGACAATAAATAAGGTGGATCCAATTGCATTGCAAGGTTAACAAATTAGATATCCTTAGATGTTGTGTTTACAAGAAAAGGCTCGTGGTTCAAACATTTGACCTCTTGATCTTTGCCTTTTGATTAAGAAACATGCATGAAATATATCCCCATGTCAGGGTGTACATCTGTACATGTTTGAAGAAAAATTCTTTGTGATGATATGAGATCTCTGGACTGGACTCTGGCCCTTAATCTCAATCGATCTTTAGTCTTTGCCTAATTGAGAGGAGGCACTTGTGCAAAGTGCAGAAAAGTAAACATTGTTGATGGACCACTCACAGGCTGAACAAGAAGCTTGTGGTTCTGACCTTTGTTTTCAGGTCATCCTTGAGTCAGAGTGGACATCTTCACCAAGTTGGAAAAATGATTGAATTCATTTTGAGACATTTGGTTGATAGCAAGGGATTAACATTAGGCTGTAGGGACTTGTTTTTCAGTGTCAAAGAATAAAAATGAAGCTCCAAGACCTTGACGTTTGACCCAGTACCTCCAAAACTGAGACAATATTATTTTCAATAGGACTGGGTGTATGTCCAAAGTTTGAAATAAAATCAAGTCGAGCTGTTTTGAGAACATCTTGTTAGCATGTAAAGGATGAAAATTAGATTTAAGCTTTAACTTTAACCTTAGAATCTGGAAAATATATATATATGAGGAAATATTTGTACTTTTTAAAAAAAAAAAAAAATCCTTTGAGATGTTTTTCAGATATTGGGCCCTAATTTTCATAGACCAGGCGCAGTCGCAGGTGCACCTGCCCTGCGCCGGCCTTCGCCACGTGGACAGGGTGTGACCAGCGCACTTTGCAAGTTTCCTGCAGTGCCAAGAGAGGCGTAGAGGAGCGCAGAGAGGTGCATCCACGCCTCCGTCCCTGCCCCTCCGCACAATTGCCAGAGGGAGGAGAAAAGGCGTGAATGGGTTTAACACAGCCGAGTGCTGTCTTCACCAATCAAATGACCACCTCTCCTTACCTTTAAATGCGCTGCGGCCGAGGCCCAGTGTCTGATTGGTCTGAATGATCCCCGCCACCACAGAAACAGTGTGCTGGAAAGACCCGGTAGCGGAGACGGTCAGAGCTGCTGTCACTTCAGCAGCCGGGAGAACGGACTGGCCATCGTGGCATGCATTGGAGGCCATGAAGCGCGTCACCGTGTGGGCCAGCTCCAGGGCCAGGGCAGATGTAATCTGTTCCTTTGTCATTAATAGGAGTAAAAAATCAAGAGACAGTTACACAGCAGCTGGCTTATCCATTCACAATGCTTGTGATCCTCCTGCATTCCTGGTTTGTCATCGCCAAATTGCAGAGCCTTTTGTGATATACTGTATACTCTCCTGGTGTCTCTGCCTCATCCTCCTTGCAATAATGTACTCCATCTTTTTAGATCACGTTAAAAATAAAGAATGAAATAGAGGAATATGGGAAATCACAGGTAAATCCTGAGTGACATACATTTATTTTCTCTCTTTTTTCTTCGTTTTTTTTCTCCCTCTTTTCTTTGAATTTAATGAAATGAGAGAAGCCAGATATATACTCAGTATCAGATGTTAAGGCTGTTTATTGTTGACTTGTAAGATTTGCATCAAACTTCCACTTGCCATCAGGTTAAGTTTCCATGATGACAAACGGCTTTAATCCGACATCAGATGTGACGGGACAGTTAATATAGATACAAATGTATATGCTGGTTCAGACAGTTACATAAAATAGTGATTGCTGTGATTGTTTATTGCATTAAAATGTGCCTAACACTCTGGAAACCTGCCTCTGAGGCTTTGTTGACGTGTGCGCACATGTGCGCCCGTCACCAAAATTACGGCTGCAGAGGGTGTGCTTCGCTTGCGCCAAGAATAGACCAGGTTGGAGCTGGCGAGCTTTC
The DNA here is from genome assembly GCA_036419115.1 of Scarus forsteni. NCBI lineage: Eukaryota > Metazoa > Chordata > Actinopteri > Labriformes > Labridae > Scarus > Scarus forsteni. The sequence continues at coordinate 10,564,876 of JAZDUH010000135.1, forward strand.
AGCGCACTTTCTGCACTGTTTTTGCACGAAATTGTCACTGCACCAACATGAATCTGCCTTCACCTCCCCCTGGTGCGCCATCACACCCATCTCTGCGCAGACGGTCTACCAAATTGTCAAATTGGCAGCGCATGGCGGCGCGCCGGACAAAATTAACACTGTGCGGGGTGCGCCGGCTCTGCACCCCCTGCGCTGCGCCACGATATTAGGGCCCATTGTGTTCATGGGCAAATGATGACCATGGGACTGTTGACCTTGATCCTTGTATCCCTGATCTTAAAAATGTCTTTTAAGACTACTTTGAGTGAGAGCAGAAGTTTGTGCAAATGCTGAAAAATAGAGCATTCTATTGACATCACACCTACAGGACACTAATGAACAAGAGGCTCACTGACCTTGACCTTAGATCCATAACCATCAATATCTATTTTCCTAATATAGGTCAGATTGTAGTGTTCACAGCACGGTGGATGGGTGGATTAACACTCTTACACTTCTAGTCTTGGCTATGGCTGTTGTAGAGACATAAACATTGATAAACTCAGATATAAATAGCTGAGGGAAGCCACAAGAGCTGTTTTCATTGCATTCGCTGTTACTCATATTGCATCTCATTCCATTCTAACTGATTTCAGCTTCTTAAAATCCACCAGAAAGTGTTTTGGGTGCACTTTTTCCCCCCTCATAAATAATTTCCAACCTCCGCACAAACAGTCAATAGTATTCATCAACACATTTAATGCACTGCTGTATAACTTTCCCAGCTGAGTACAGTCTTTTGTATGATAAGCCTTTAGCTCTGCAAATGTGGCCTTGGTTCTGCAGTCCACCTTCAGTAGGTGAAAGCAGCCCCCACCGAGAAGCCTGTTTACTCCCACTCTATCTCCCAACACCCTGCTGCATACGGATGCAGCCGGATTATGCAAAGTATCTTCCACACACCTCTGAGTGAAAGAAAGAGAGAGAAGAGAGACGGAAATGGAGATCTCTGGCATGAAAGGGTTTTTATCTTTGCTGTGGTTGTGGTTAGCTGTCCTTGGCTTCTGTGCTGGTTTGAGGCCTTAGGTTAAAAGTGAACCTTCAGTCGTGAAGACAGCATGGATGTTGCATGGAGTATGGAGTGATGTAAGAACTGACCTTGTCTGAAATGACACATTCAGGGTGGATAAAGGAACTTTAACAAACTGAAAGGCAAGGAACAAACGAGGGGACCCATTCTGAGATTTGTCCTAACCTTGGAAGAAGGCTGAGTGACCATTTGGTTGGTGAAGCTGTCTTAGGATGCCAATTTATGACGGTTACCACTAGGGCTGGGAAATATACTGTTTGAATGGAATAATTAAAATTATTTTCCGCAGAAGATTTAAGGCTGGTATTTTTTTAATAGGGTGAAATACTCCTCAGGGAGCTCCGTGTTAATATCCTTTAAAAATAGCTCAGCTTTAGTGTTTATGTAGACAAGCATGCCAACGTTCAGTCTAATTAATCAACATTTTATGATGCACACTTTAACTATAAGAAGGAAATCCTTTTTTTATTTCCATAACATCAAGGCAAAACTTGATTTATGTTATTTTGGGATGCTCACAGATTTCTTTTTTATCAGGAACAAAATCGATAAAAACTGTAAATTGAGTTTTGCGAAAAAAAAAAAAAAAATCAGGGATTTTACTTTTAACCCATATCACCCAGCCTTAGTAACCATTTTTGGAAACCATGTCTAAACAACCCTGGCGTACATGAGCTCCAGTGCTTCTACTGCACAGCAAGACTCAAGTGGGTACTCAAGGAACTGCATATATTTTGTATTTTGTCATCAATGTACGATTGGTATAATTGGTTGATGGTACAGAAACCCTTTCAAAAACATGAGACAAGTCACAGCATTAGTTAGGGGTAAAACAAATCAAAACTGGAGGCAAACACAAACCACTGCCATGAACTACAAGCAGCACAGAAGTCTGAGTAATAATGTGATTTTTAAAGCCAGATGGGGTAGTGACTCAAAGCTGAACCCCCTTGTCCCGACAAGTAGTGAATGAATAAATAGACGCCAAACAAACAGAACTGATGAATCTAACAAATGTGGTTGAAAAATGCTTTAAAAAGGAAAGGATTAAGGATTGTAGACATGGAGAAAAGAGAAAATGACTTGGAACAGCGTGTACAAATGAGTGACGTGATTCAGCATCCTGCATTGGTCCAAACCCACACCAGCCTGTACCTGCATGTTTAGAACCACAACCTGACACGCTACTTGCAAATTTTTGAACGTTAGACCCTGCAGCCCATTAATACACACAGTGACCACACAATCACATACTTTACTGAAGGCATTCTGAACACTCACTGATATCCTCACATGCCTTAAACTAAACATACACAGACACATTATTTTACTTTTACAGACTCTTGATAACTGATGTGTGCTGCTTATAGAATAACTGTTTGTAATTTTTTTAATAAAAGCAAAGCAGAGGAATTTCTCCTCTGTTGTGACAAAAACAAAACACAACTTTTTTTTCCCAATATGCCGAGTCAGACTCGGCTAGGGATGGTTACTGAATTCGGTACTTTAAGAGGTATTGACCGAATTCTGTTGGTAGAACCGAGTACCGATTCACGTAAAATCAAACGGTGCTATGTTTCGGTACCTAAACGCATCCTTGTGACTGTGAGGGACTGGAAGAAGCAGGCATACTATTGGGTAGAGTAGGTGAATTTCCCTACTAGACTTGAACACAGCACAGCAATAGCGTAATGACGTCAGCAGCCACGGGCTCAGTCAACAAAGCAAGCATGGCTGAGAGAAAGTGCTCGAAAGTATGGCTCCACTTTATTAAATGTGATGGAGATTATGCTCGCTGCAATATTTGTGACTCAAAGTGTTAGGCCAGCGGTGGAAATACTTCAAATCTGAGGAAGCACCTGGTGACACACAAAATTTTCCTTAAAGCTGAAGAGTGCACAATTTTTGATAGACTCAGAGCTACAACCACAAAGGATTCATTCGTCACTGTTAGCACGCCTGTTTCCAATGGCGACTAGTCGTCTGCAGCCAGCAACACAGGAAAAGAAATGGCTTGTAACATTTGGTGATGGCAGCAAATGGGACAATGTGGATGCAAGTGAAGCATCATCCTCTTCATCTGGTCTAGGTAAATAAGCCTCATGTTTAAGATGGAATTAGCTTGGTATTTTAACGTCAGTTATCATTATCAGGTCAGTTCCTTGTTCTTTGTAACGTTAATGTAAATGCTTGTTTTTATTTACAGCTCTATCGGACCCATTGTTAAACTGCCCTAAAGTTAAAGTGAGGGCTGCGGTTAATTTATTAAGTTGTGGTTCATTTTAGTTACTGGTTGTCATGTTGAAGAAATTTTTGGAACAACTACAATGTTAGAATACAAACAGTTGAATGTTATTTTGATATAAATCTGTTAAATTTTATATATTGAGAAATGAATTTACATTGGAAAAATGTGAGATCTTAAAATTAACAAATTAATAATTATTACCACATTAACACATGCAAAAGTACCAAAAATTGGTACCGTTAAGTACTGATACCGATTCCCAGGTACCAGGTATCACTATTGTATCGGTTCAAATGTGAAAGGTACCCATCCCTAGTCTCGGCACAACCAGGACTCGGCTAAAGGATTTTTTTTTTTTTTCTTAGCAAATCAGGGGTCCACAGCCATAAATGTCTCATATTTGGCAAAAAGCCCTGTAGGTGGTTCTTGCCTGCAAAGCTGATGGAAAGTAGGCTGAATTCTATAAGGCCAAAAACGCATTAAAAATGAGAGATTCCCAAAGGTGACAATACATTTATATCCACAAAAATATCCAGTTCTGGATCCTGGCATATATATTAAAAACTGAATTTCCAGTGTTTACCATGTTTACATTCAGGTTTCCCCCAAAGAGGTGAGGCACGCTCCCTGTGTGCGAGCGTATAGGGTATAGGGTATTTAGAGGTTTAAAATACAGGAAATTAAATTTGATCTCAAACCTCTTTCTCTCTCATTCTCCTCCCCCCCACTACCCACCTTCATTATGTATATTTTTACTCGCACGTGAACCAGCAAAATTCAATGACGGATTTTTCCAACACCTGCATGTTTTTAATAAATACCTTATCTGGTGCAGCACACTGATGTGTTTTATAAATGGACTATTGACTTACAGGCAGTGTAAGACAGACACGTCTTTAGATTCGCAAAAAGGCATACAAAAACAAACAAAAACATGATCATTGTCTGCATCAACACCTTGGCTTTTCACACTTTCGTAAAGCAGAGCCAACAACCACAAGCTTTTGATGACTGCCCAGGAGAATTCTTAGAACAAAACAGTTCAAACCAAATAAGAATACAGTAACTGTCTCAACCCGAAAGAGTGAATGAGCTGATATATTCAGAGACCTTTATTATTCGGTCATTGCTTCAAGAAACTCGTGGTCAGCACTGGCAGACATGATTTTTTTTGTCTCTTGCAGAGCCTTCTTCACTAAAAAACAACACAGAACTTGCAAACACAAAAATTCTCTTCCCTTTGTCTGAATAATCTATTTATGTGTGACGTCTTTAAGATTTCTTGTTGCTGAGTGTCCAGTCTAAGCCTCACATGTCTCACATTTAAGTCATTAATGATTTCACTTTGACCTGTGTCCACCAGAATATCTGCAAGTGCAACGGAAGGCAAGTTGGCAGTGAGTGAAGAACTGCGTGGAATAGATCAGTCTGTGACATAATGATAACAATCAATTGCCTTTATATAGAGAGATGACCAATGAGGATGTTGATTTTCCATTATCTTTGCTTTTCTTCTGAGGTTATTGATCCACAACCTGTCTTGGCCACAATGACATACAATACTGTGGGTAGTACTGTACATTCACATACAACCGCACATACATGCACACACAGAGGCACAGTAACTTTATCTCTAATGCTTTAAGCACTCACATGCTTGATAATAAACCAATGATGCAGCTCTTAGTGTGGGTTAAATTCATAAAACTCATAACTATATTGCAAAATTTCTGTTATTGAAGGGCACAAATGGACAGAAAAATGCTTCACCATCACAAGACATCTGCTGAAATCTTTTTTTCCAATTGGCAAATTATGTTTCAACAGTCTGAAATTTCTCATGTTCAGGCTAATGGCTTATAGTGCCATTAGTTGCTCTCACCTGCAGAGCTGATGGAGAGCAGGTGTCTACCAGGCTGAACAGATCTAATCTAAGCCCAGACACAACAAAAGATAGGTTTACTCCTTTACAAAGTCAACTACTTCATATTCAAGGCTTAGTGCCAGAATTTGCTGACATACTGTCTCTACAACAGGATTTATACAGTGCTCAACACCTGTATACATTTAGCTTTACAGCAGATAGGTAGGGTACCCCTCCTCCTAGCTGGATGGTCACATGTAGTGAACAGACAGCAAAGGAGCTTCACAATGAAAGATATAAGATGTTTTGATGTTTAACACACTGGAAACATATTTTTTCTCTCCCTACTCACCCTCCAACTACATGTTTTGTGTTAATTCTTTATTTTTTTATTCTTATTCTCTCAACAAGAATTCCAATGAAGATGTTATGTTACAAAAAAAGCTATAAACACACACAAGGTCACAGGCTTTCCCCTCAACTCTCAATGCCCCCCCCCCCCACCACCACCACACACACACACACACACACACACACACACACACACACACACACTCCTTTCCATGAAGCTATGAATGGCTGCTGGCTGGCGTGACGCAGCTATAATGGCTGCCACTCCCCCTCTGCCTGCCCAGTCTCACCCCCTGTCCACGACCCTACCCTCCATCATATGTGCTCAACTTGGAGTTTTTTTTTTTTTTACTTGATATTGTCTTCTCGTGTATCACACTGTGCTCCGTAGTGCAGTGCGAGACAGACCTTTATATCTCCTCCTCTCTCCCCGCTGTCTCCCTTTTCCTATCTAAGAGCAGGGCACCGCTCCTGGTGACGCAACGGTCTTCCCGATCCTGTCCCCACACGCATGTGGCTGCCCTTGCATGTTCTTGGATGGGTTGTACTCTAAAGACATTTCGTCGCCCTGTACTTGTGACATGTGCAATGACAATAAAGGCAAATCAATTCAAACTATGAATCTAAACTGCATACAAGGATTGGCAAATACTTTTAAACCTATGTTTAATGAATACACTATAAAGACAAGATATTTAGTGTTCAAGCTAAAAAGACTCATTATTTTTTGCATATTTTCACTCATTCAAATTTGATGCCTATAAATTATTCCCAAAAAGGTGCAACAAGGCAACAAAACACTGTAAAAGTTGAAGAATGTTCAAAAAGTTTTGTTTGGAACATTTCACAGATGAACAGGTTAATTGGAAACAGACGAGTGAATGAGCATAAGGGAGCATCTCCAGAAGGTTAGGTCATGCACAAGCAGGGATCGGGTAAGGTTCACCACTGAGTGAAAAAATGCATGCTCAAATAGTCCAACAGTTTATTAACAATGACCTTCAGTCCCTTAAGTGGCACTGTAGTAAAAATGAACACCATTCTGTAAAGGATATTATCACCTCCGCTCAGGAACACTTTAGAAAATCATTATCAGTTAACACAGTTTGTTGCTTCAAAGTACATCTTAAAACTCCATCATGCAAAGTGAAAGCCATAAATCAACGACACCCAGAAACATCCTAGCTTCTCTGTGTGTGAGCTCATCTGAGATGGAGTTGTTCAAAGTGGAAAACTGTACTGCGATCAGAAAGTTCATTTTAAAATTGTTTTTGGGAACCGTGGACATTGATTCCCTTTATAGCCTCCAGCCTATAGAGGGAAAACACTATCCAGACTGTTATCAGGGTTAAGTTCAAAAGTCATCACCAGTGATGGTATGGGGGTATGTTATGCTATGTTCACACCGCAAGCGACCCAGCTACCAAAATTGTGTCGCCCACTGACGTATCGTCGCGCTTCCATAGATACTTCATTTTGGTCACCGTTGCCGTCAGCCGTCCCTCGGTGACGTCACGTCCACTCGAGTTTCACCACGATCATATCATATATGATAGGATGTACAAGCAGACATTATTCCAGCTGTATCCTTTTCAATCACTTATCAACTACAAAACACTGCAGCTGATGCCCTGTAGCAGCATTATCTCTAAGTTTCCCGCAGTCTGTCTAGGTGGAACTAATGTCCCCACTGACTAATGTTTCCCACACGGACATAAATTGTTCCTCTGTAGTCCAGATGAATAACGGTCTGTCAGGGGCACCGTCACACACCGCTGATTGGCTGTTGCTGCACAGCCACACACAACATCGCCTGAAAAAGATTAACTTTTTTTTTTCTTTGACATTGCGCAACATGCTATGTGGTAGTGTGAAAAGCGCCCGTCGCATCGCTGGAGGGTTAGCCCCGCCCCACCGTGGCTGTTCATTGACTTTACATGGAGAGTGATCGCCGAGGTAGTACAAGTAGCGTTTGGTGGCATGCACCTTAAGTGCCCATGACATTGGCAATTTCCACATCTTTAAGGCACTAATTCTGAAAGGTAAATACAGGTTTTAGAGCAACATATGCTGCAATGCAAGCAATGTCTTTTCAGAAATGTTCCCTCCTGTTTTATCAAGACAATGACAACCTACATTTTGCTTGTGGAACAACAGCACAGATTCATAATGGAAGGTCGAGAGTACTAGATTGTCCTGCCTACAGTCCAGAACTGTCTCCCGTTGATAAGGTATCTGCAGTATGAAGCACAAAATATGCATAACCATGGATGCTCCAGACTTTTGATCAACTGAAGTTCAGTCAAGCTTCAGTTCTAAAATCTTAAATTAGTAAGAAGAAAAGTGATGTGAAATAGTGGTAAACATGTCCCCAGTCCAGCTTTTTTGTTAATGTGTTGCAGGTATCAAATGCAAAAAAAAAGTTTGGAAATTGCTCATTAGATATCCTGTCATTGTAGTGAATTCAACTAAACATAGGGCGACAAGGATTTGCAAATCATCGTATTGTGTTGTTAAACATTTTTACACTTCATTGGAATTAGGTTTTGTATGTTCTTTTTTTAACCTGTTACTGAACATTTTTTGCCAGTACCTAATCCCGTGCAGGACTGTGCTGTGATTACATTACCACAAATAGCAATCAAACATCCTCCTGTTGAGGTGACATTTTTTTTTTGGGGGGGGGGGGTACGATGATGTTCAAAGCTGGTAAAAACTGTCCTTATGTCCTCCCACAGTTTTAAGACCTTGGACATGAAACATATCAGTCCTATTCCCACTCACATTGCATTTGTTTGTTCCCAACTGATCCGCCTCTCCTGCCTGCTGTATGCCTCTTCCGGGATATCTCACATCTTTCCATTCATCCCCATCATGCTCTGCCCCTCCCTCCATCCATCCTGACAACCTCTGGCCTCATTATGGGAAGCTGTAGCGTGTACAATGGTGCATGCTCACAAATCATGGAGAAGTGTACGCATCAAACAGTTTAGTAATCAAGAGACAAAAGAGGAGGGGGGATAAGGGTGAGTGAATGAGAGAGGAAGGTCTGAGGCACTAAGGCTGCCTCAGTGCAACAAGCCCCAGGGACAGACCTATTTCCTCCCATTAAAGACTATTTGCTGTGATCCAATATTTGAAAGGCTCTGCAGGAAAACACATCTACTGTAATACAGCTCAGCTTTGGGGTAACATGTTTTTGTGAAGCATTTCAAGCCTAAACATAACAAGTTGGAGGCAATGATACTGGAGAGACTGTTTTTGAAGCCGCTAACTCAAAGGTTAGAGGAAGTGTACCCTCCATCGGTGTTTTACTGTGGAAGGTAAAATAGCCCAACCGTGGCAACATGAATGAATATTATGGTTGAGGTCTCTAATTTAAAATATCCATGGCAGAAACATAATCTCTTAAGGTTCTCTTTGACATTTTTGTAGTTTTTTTTATATGGTGATCGTTATCGATACGCTCCATCTATTTTTAATCTCATGTTAGTTACTCTTACAGGTCACACTACCAGGGCTGTCCATGATGTCTAGGCCTTTGAAAGATCCTTCTCAGAAGTAACTTAAGGTGCGTTCACACCCAATGTGACTTGGGCGACCTGGGTGAACACTTTCCATGTAAAGTCAATGTACAGCCATGATGGGGCGGGGCCAACCCTCCAATGATGGGATTGACACAATCTGGGTGACTGAGTTTCTCTGGACATGCAATCAGGTCATGTTGCTCGGTCACCAGAGTTTAAAATTGTGAACTTTTAGGCAACATTGCATTCGGCCCTGCTGTTACAGTCAATCTGCTTTGTGTGGGTGTATGACAACACCAGTGACAGACTGTTTTTATTCCGAATCACTGAGCGACAACCCATGTCCATGTGAGAACATTAAGTTAGTGAGGACATTAGTTCTCCCCAGACAAGACTACAGAAGAGCTCACAAACAATGCTGCTGCAGGGCCATCAGCTGCAGTATTTTGTGGTTGGTAGATGAGTGAAAAGCATACAGTTGGAATAATGTCAGCTAATATGTCCTGTTATAAAATTCAGTATGGTTGTGGGTGAGTATGCGTGGTGTCACTGCAACGGTGACAAAATGAGCTATAGACAGGTGACTTCGGTGGATGACACTATCTGTGTCGCCAAGTAGCATTCTGTTTAAACACATCTACACTGTTACTGTACTGTACTGCGGGGGCTGGCCAGGTTCAAATCTGATCTGTGCCTCCCATACAGCATGTCTTTCTGACTTCTAATACGGTGTATTAGAAGTCTCAAGCTTATTGTTTAAAATTTATGTCTAAAAATGTGAATTCAGTTGAAAATTCCCCATTGATGTTCAAAATAATTGTCCAATAATGATATTATAATTTTTCAACAAATTTTGAAAGATTACTTTCTCTTTTTGTGGTTCGGTGGTCTGGCAAATTTGTTAGGCACAGTGTAAACATCTTGTCACAGCCATGCTCACAAAATGTGAAAAAATGTAGACAGATATAATGAAGCAAGATTAGGAAGTCAATGTCAGTGCTGAATATTCAGACAAAGTGATCTGCCAGTTCTGCCATTATTTTCATGTAGAAGTCAGAGTGCCCAGGCCTGCAGGTTAGGAGGTCAGGCATTCGGAGCTTAGGAATGCTGAAGAGTCAGAGCATGGATGAAAAGTCTTGAAGGTCTTCTATTAGGTAGAGCGCACCAAGTCCGGGTGCAGCTTAACAGCTGGTGATCCTGTACCAGGACACACCCCCTGCAACAAACACTGAAGAAGAAGCACAAAGACAACCACTGCATTTACCTTTAGTTTTATTATTTTAATCTCAGTATTCACTGTTTTCCTTTTTGTAGTTGTCTCCAGTTTTTCTCAGGGGTTGGTTTTATTATTATGAAAATGCTAATATCATTGCTTTTGTTCAGTTTCCTAGTCACCTTTTTGAAGTTACTGTCAACCAGTTAATACAGTGTCCATTCATGTCTTTGAAATAACTCTGATGCACTGATAAGACTTGCCGTTAGCCACTGAGAACAACTAACCAGGAACTGAGGTTATCTTTGTTGCTCCATTCTCTACTCTGGTTTTGTAACTACCTTTTTAGCAACTGGTATTGTCTTCAAATGCTGACCATTTGCATTAGTTTTGAAACCCCGAGGCGACACACTCATATAACCTATAGGAGAAGTCATTATTCAAAGAAAATGTATTAAGTGCATTCATTGCAGCATATATTATAGATTTTGTGCTTCATTTAAACTCAAGCAGTGGACCAAGATACCAGTATTCTGCCCAGGAGTATCTCCTGTAGGATGACTTGGACAATGCTTAAATACTATGTCTGAACAGTCTTTTACAGAGATAATAAGCAAGAATAATGTCCATGTGATGCTCTAGGAATAATAAACTGACCTGTTATCCTGTCTCAGCACTTCGGCTCTGCAGACTGTCAGAGTAAGCTGCCAGGTAAACAGGAAGACACATATGGAAACACTAAAGACCCCTCTGTAGCAACAAAGTGTTCATTAGATTATGTGTCAGACTCCCACAGAAAAGGCCCAAGGTTTCTGTTTTTCTCTGCTATCACTGCAATATTTGGCGTGCTTTTACTTTTTCTTCAATGACAGATCGACTTTACATAACCATCAGCCCAACACATTGTCTGCCCAGCCATCAAAACAGCCACAGCGGCACAAAAGGCAAGCATCCAGATGAGCATCCAGCCTGCCAGTCAACCACGCAGACTTCCATCCATCCAGACAGGCGGGCGGGCAGGCGGGCAGGCAGGCTTCCATTATGTTCTGGGCTGTGAGTGCTGATTGCTCGCTCGTGTCAGGATTAACCATTGTGGCCGGAGCAGAGTGGATGGGCTCGGAGCCTGAGTTGATGCTGAAAACATCCTCTGTAAGCAGCGAGGGGCTGGAGTTTATTCACTGCCGAGTGAATAAACATTTACAGTAGATCTGCAGCACGCTGGCACACAAACAAGCACTTGGAATCGTACGCACACTCAACTGAGAAAGAAGGCAAGCGTGCATGCACTCACTCATTCAAATCACAGGAAAACAAACTTCCGATGCCTTTCTCTCTCTTCATCTCATCTCTCCATCCTCAGAAACAGTGGCAGGCGGCAGGGCTGGACTCACGCCCTGTCAGAGTGGTCAGCAGTAACAGGATTAGCTGGGAGAGGGGGAGCGTGACGACATGCCAGTTTGCTGCCGCACACTGTCATTATTGAAATACATTACACACTCAAAATGGAACTGCTGGAGCCAAACTGCTGTCGACTTAATTACTCCAAGAGCACTTTGTGGCTGTGGCACATTTTAATAATTTCCTCCCTTCTCACCCTTATACTTCCGTCTAATGGTTTTGGACATTTTCAGGAAAATGGCAGACCTTCCTGCAACTCTGCAACATTCAACCTAAAGATGATTCAGTGTCATTTTCCAACATACAGACATACTGTGCAAAAGTTTAAGTCAGGTGTTATGTTAAATGGTGCAAAGTAGGAATTACTTCACAACAAGAAAAGTTATCAGTTTGTTGCAATTAAAAAAATGTAAAGCGAACAGAACTTTAAGTCAAATCAATATTTAACTTGCCAGCATCAAATTGGATGTACACTGCCAACAGTTTTTAAGGGAACTCGACATCTAAGAAAGTCCAAACATCTTGGAGAGCTAACCTCAGACTTGGATGGTAAAATGCTGGCTCATGTCCTTCTGTCTCTTTGTGTGATCTCAGACACTTTTGGTGATGTTGAGCAGTGTTTTGACCGCACTTTTTAAATGCAGTTGTAGTTAAAGTCTTTTGCCTAAATATCTTTTAGTTTTAGTCATAATTTAGTATTTTATATTGTTTTAATTTTAGTCTAACTTAGTTTATGAAATTTCACAACATTTAAAGGTGCTATGAGGAGAATCTCTTTCGGGCAACATAAAGACTGTGCTACCCATGAGCACACGCGGTGACTGCCGTAATGCTGCGTTCCAGTAACCTCTGAACTGGGAGTGACATCATCTCTGAATTATCGGCATTCCAGTTGAAGTCGGAAAAAAACATGCCGATTTACCAGGCTATTGTTAGCTGTTGTTAGCACACCCTGTGTTGTTGTTCACAAATATCACATGAAGAATGTGATTATCACTATGGCAGCATTTCTGTAAATATAAGTCTAACAATACTATGTATACAGCTGATGCAGAGCGACACACCCCAGTCAGAAGTGCAAATAAATTTATTATTACAGGAGCTAAATAACTGTTCACACTGGGGGCATCCATCTTCGATTGTCATCTCTGGGGGTGGCGAGGTTTCACTGAGTTCCCAGTTGGAAATTCCAACTTCGGGTAATGTTCCAGTTGCAGTTTCCTACTCGGAACCCAGAAATTCCTACTTCTGACTACAATTGGAATGCACCAAAAGACGTGACCCAAGCCAAAGCGTGTGTTTGTTGTGATGTTAATGAATGCAGTTCGGACCTTCCTCAGAACTCTGCATTGCTTTACAACTTCTTTTTTCAACAACTTACAGGATGCAAAGCAATGAGGTAATGTGTCTCTTCCTAGTTACGTAGTGGTAGTTTTTGATGTGTGACAACAAGCAACAACTATCGCAGTTTTGTAGCCGGCTGTCTGACCCGACCATAAAGCTAAGGAATAGCATTTATAGATAACCTATTTTGATGCTATAAAACTCAAAGTGTGTATTTCGATCAGGCATATATCTAAAAATGAGACTTTTCTGTAATTACTTCTAAACTCCTCATAGCTTCTTTTAGTCAGCAAAATCGATTGTAGATTTAGTTGACTAAAGTATGAAGTGTAAAGTGCAAGGCACTTTTTATGTTTATTAGAATTTCTGAAGTCATGTTTACACTAGGATAAAATGAAACATCTTAAAACACTTCATTAAATTCTCATAAAATGTGAAAGTATAAATTAAGAGAAACAAGTTTAACTTTGTGTGAAATGCAGTCTCCTGTCTTTAGGCTTCCCGGCAGAGCAACTCAGTTACAACAACAGTTATTAACAAGCAGTGAACCTGCTCTGCACGAATATATCAATTCATAAAAAGAGTAGCTTTGATTGGATTGCTCCCTTACTTGTCCCACAACCGACTGGATGTCCCTCTTCACTCATCGAGCCTTTCCAACAAACCAAAGTAGCTGTGATTCCTAACTTGTCCCTAATTTTCACATGCCGAAATTCTGTCTCATTGGAGTAAGTCTCTGTCAAACATTTTCATCTAGTTTTATTGAGTTTTAGTCCAGATGCACTAGTTTTTCTAAGTTACTGTCTAGTTTTTGTGAGAGGAAAAAAGGTTGTTGATGAAACCTATGACTTAAATAATTAGTCAACAAAATTAACACTGATGTTGTGAAAAGATTGTCTTTGGGATCACGATTACCTTTAATGCTCCTTGTCCGTCTATACTAAAGACAGTTTTAAAGACGGTGGCTTTACTGTATGGCACTCAAGTAAAAGTATGAGTTAAAAACATCTTACTAAAGTACAAGTCAAAGTAGAAAATGTAAAATTTAAACATATTCATTTTTGTGGACTCAAATCTACTCAATATACCCAGATATTCCCAAAAAGAGCCATCCTGTCCTACAGGCAGTACAGGTGAATGCTATCAGGATGTTTAGCTCTGTGGGGGCAGCTATGCATCACATAAACACAAGTGCAAAGAAATAGATTGTCTGAGTGAATGATGATCAAAACAATAAGCAATAAAACTATTTTTTTTTTGGGGCAAAACAATGCTGATATTAACAGGGACATAACTATGATAAGTACAGACAAAAAAAGTGATGGCAACAAAATGCAAGGAAAAGTTAAATTAATGTGATTAATTTGATACTTTTAGATTAGTTGTTATGAGATGAGCTCATCATTTCAGTTGCAGTGTGCTGCTTGGTTGTTTTTAAAAGGCAAAAATGTCATGAAAACAAAGCTGACCAAAAAAGCTTTGTCCATTAAACTTGTCTCATGGCATTTAGTAGAGTCCATTGAATTTGAAGGAGCACCAAATCATAACTTTGCCTCGGCCATAAAAATGACTGATACCAGCTCTGACTGCAAAAATATAAAACCAAACCTTTTCAGTCTTTGAGCTGTAAGCCTCTGGGCTGGACTTTTGTTCACAGCCTGAGTCTGGACAGCAAGACTCTGGTCAAGGTAGCAGGCAGGGCGCTTCTTTAGAAATAGGGTCACTTCATTCTACTTGAAGTTTTAGTCCTGTAAGATGGACTTTGAATGACCATTTTGAAGAAAAAAAGAATGTACTGTTGATGTAAAAGCATAAACTAGCCCTCTTTTGGTCATGAATGGAGGAATTTCCAGTACTGGCAAAGAAACTTGCCCACTTGAACATTTGATATCACTTCTTACATCTTCATATTCTGATATACTTTGTTTGCACAATGGAATCAATCAACAGCCTAAACATTAATCACTTTAAGTCTTAGAATATACCTTTACATTACAAAGCGTGTAGTCTGCAGAAAAGAAATTCATGAGTAAAACTAAACAACATATTTAGCTTAAAGTGAAATACATTTACCACATGGCTTCATTTGAGATCCCTTGGAGAATCTGTCATTGAAAATCACCTCATGTTTTACATTAGCCTCACAGCAATTCTGCACGCTATCCGATATTTCTCTTTGACTCAAATTAAGTTCAGTTAACTCTGAGATGAAAGATCATGACAACTAAACTGTAGAGATGGCAGCAGCACAAGGACCTCCTCCTGGCTGGCTGTGCTCTACCTTCGACTTTCTCTGCAGCATCGCTCCAGGCCATATGACTTGACTTCATGAATTATGTAGAGGCAGATTCTGCTTGGTTTATAGGCTGTAGCTGTCACAAGCCTCTGTGGCCACACGTGACCAGTGAGGCTGCTGATTGGTTATTCAGTATGTGGAAGTCCCTGTGGGTTAGAGGTCACGAAGGTTTGAGTCCAGGTAGATAATGTTACCAATATGTTAGCCGTGGGCGAGATGCAAATCCTCAGGGAAAAGTGTGAAATAGGATATCCTGAAGAGGAGGATTGACAGCCCTGTGGCAGGAAATGGAGACAAATGGGTGAGGGGGGAAAAAAAAGGGAAAAAAGGAGTAGTGAAGATTTTGTACAGTGATAAAATGCATGTATTTGGGGTTTGTTATATAACAGAATGCTGGGTTGGTGACCTCCAGAAAAAAACATACCAAGTTTATGAAAATGATTTTATGAACCATTGCAAAGATGTGGGAATTTGCTTTATGATATTTTGAACGTATCCATCCACCAAATTACTTTATTGGGCCTGCCCTGTCCAGGCAGAAATACTGGATCCATGTGAGTTAAAATCATGTAACAGTAATTTACCTTTCAACATGATCCATGTAAGGAAATGTTTTGGCATTTATTGAGCAGATATACGAATAAAAATGATAATAAGGATGGTGGTAATAAAGGAAACTAACGGCCATTAACAACAGTAATATTATTGTTGCCATTATTCTTTCTATTCTTATTCAAATATCAATATCATTTGTTGTTATCAATGTTATCATTAAGAATACCATCATTCATAATCTAATTTTAACCACAATCAGTGTCTTTAATCCCACACCTTTGAAAACCCCTGCTTTACAACATTCAAGCCACTTTACTCTTCAGGAGTGTTGGTACTAAAAACAATTAGTCCAATAAACTTTGGACCTTGAAAAATTGGAGATAAAGTACAATATGAGCTTCAGTTGTGCCACTTTATTCAATGTGTTTCTTCACTTTTCAAGTACAGGCCTACATTCTCAAGGATCCATATTTACATCAACTTTTGGACTATGTATTGACTGTTGGATGCCATAGCTTGAACACCCCCACCATATGTCTATATGTCAATATTACTTTAGTAAAGAAGGTTATCATGCATGCACATTTTGAAACCCTTTAACCATAATTCACTCAAATATGTTTCATATTTCATTCAGTCATTTTTCAGTAAGTTAATTCCAACATATTGTGCTCTTGGCCACATTTCTGATAATGCATTACAGGGACTTTAAAGGAAGGAAATAAACAATTGCAGGGAAAAATCTGATGTGGAATCCTTGGTACAGTCACGCAGGCATGAATTAAAATGCCAACCATGTACGACAGAAACACCAGGGGGGTGTGCACACTTGGGCACGTGCTAATGTATTTGAAGAAGCTCACATGCAGGGAAGTTGTCCAGCTTGGTTAGCTGGAGAGCTCTTCATTTGTGTCATAAGGTAGACCACACGAATCTGATTAGCCCTCCAGTAACGATAAGACTAAAATATTAACATGACTTGATGGTCTTTTAAATAAAATCCAATACTGCACAATTTCCTTTCTGTTCTGCAAAGATATTTCACTGTGCAGCTACACACCTGCACGCAGCCTCCTCCCACTGAAACTGATAAATGAAATTCATCTGGGAAGAGTTTGGCATCTGAGTATTAGATAGCTGATGAAACACAAACATGGATTCCCCCTCTCTCTCCCATAAGGCTGCACAGCGGGGCACATATGGTCCTGAAGATTTATCTCATTCTAAGAAGTGCGTTTATCTGCTTTAGAAGTCTCTCTGGATGAGATAAATGATATCACCTGCGGTCACCGGGGAAATTAAATAGATTATTTTCTTAGTGTGCTGCTGTACAGATGGCACAGGGCCTCGACTTCCAATTGTGTATTCATGCAATCAAGGCTTGAGCGCTGGATTACAGGATTGATTATTTTAACTTTGCCTTTGCAGTTTCTTCCAAGTTCAGCCTCTATGTGTCACAGTTAATACAGTTCTGTGGTACAGTGCAGGTGCAGTCGGTAAAACCCTATAGCCTTGCCTCAGGATTTATTGTGTTTATTCTAAACTCAACTTGGTTTGTCTGCATTGCTTCTGCATTTTAACAGCAGTACAATCCAGTAATGCCAAGTTTGCTTCTTATTTCACTCCTTCTGTTGTTTGCTGGGTTGGTGACCTCAAGAAAAAACATACTAACTTCAAGAAAACCAGGGCCTATTGCTATTGTTGAAATCATTTCTCTTAATGATGTCATTGAGGGACATGCCCCACCCCCCACATGAAAGACAGATCCTAAACTAGGTGTTTCTTTATGTCACTGCTGGTTCGCATAAAAGGAAGACTTTGGGAGTTTATTTGTGAGGCCCCAGCAAACATTAGAGCACAATACTGGAAAGCTGTGTTCCCCAAGAGAGGCATGTGGTCAGATTCAGCTCATTAGTATTCTAAGGTAGACATGAAAATGGCCGTTTTAAGCAGAGATATTTAAAGGTATGTCAATTTAACATCTGAGTGGATCTTAAGGCAAAAAACTCCGCAAACATGTTGCAGGGACACTATTTTAAAGGAATATTACACCCAAAGAATGATATGCCTTAATTTCCTACTCACTCTCATGCTGAGCAACACTCTGGAGCACTTTTTTGATGTCTCAAATGCAGCTGGAGGTCCGGGGTGATTTTCGCTGTCAACAAACGTCCATCTAACAGGGGACGATGGAGCCCGAAGAAAAAGGTCCATAAAAGTCCACAAAAACGTGCCTATTTTCCTTCATACTGCTCGTCCGCTGTAATCCAAGTGTCCTGAGCGGGTAACGTCCATAATTAATTCGAAACGAGGTCATTTAGTACATTTTTCGAGCCTAAAAAGTGCTATAGCGTACTTCCGCAGTGCACGTCTACGCACGCTCCCTGCACTACGTAAGCCGCGGCAGACCAATCCAGACGGCTTACGTAGTGCAGGGAGCGCGCGTAGACGTGCACTGCGGAAGTATGCTATAGCACTGTATAGCACTGGACTTTTATGGACCTTTTTCTTCGGGCTCCGTCGTCCCCTGTTAGATGGACGTTTGTTGACAGCGAAAATCACCCCGGACCTCCAGCTGCATTTGAGACATCAAAAAAGTGCTCCAGAGTGTTGCTCAGCATGAGGGTGAGTAGAAAATTAAGGCATATCATTCTTTGGGTGTAATATTCCTTTAAGATGAGAAGATCATACACACGTGGACAAAATTGTTGGTACCCTTCCATGAAAGACAGAAAGCCCAAAATGGCCACTGAAATGACTTCACACTGACAAAAGAAAGAATAAATAAAAATTTACTGAAAATCAGCTCATGAGAATCAGACATTGCTTTTTAATTGTGGTTCAAAAGAATTATTTTAAAAAACAAAATAATGAAACTGGTCTTGACAAAAATGATGGTACCCTTGATTTCTTATTTTGTTGCACAACCTTTTGAGTCAATCACTTCCATCAGGTAAATTCTGTAGCTCTCAGTGAGACTTCTGCACCTGTCCACAGGTATTTTGGCCCACTCCTCATGAGCAAACTGCTCCAGCTGTCTCAGGTTTGAAGGCTGTCTTCTCCAGACTGCATGTTTCAGCTCCATCCACAAATGTTCAACAGGAGTTAGATCAGGGATCATAGAAGGCCACTTCAGAATAGTCCAATGTTTTGTTCTGAGTCATTCTTGGGTGTTTTTAGCTGTGTGTTTTGGCTCATTATCCTTTTGGAGGACCCATGACCTGTGACTGAGACCAAGTTTTCTGACACTGGGCAGCACATTTCACTCCAGATTGTCTTGATAGTATTGAGATTTCATTTTACCTGCACAGATTCAAGACACCCTGTGTCAGATGCAGCAAAGCAGCTCCAGAACATAACTGAGCCTCCTCCATGTTTCAAAGTAGGTACAGTGCCCTTTTCTTTGTATGCTTCATTTTTGTGTCTGTGAACATAGAGCTGATGTGACCTGCCAAAAAACTCCAGTTTTGTCTCATCTGTCCAAAGGACATTCTCCCATAAGCTTTGTGGCTTGTCAGTATACATTCTGGCAAATTCCAGTCTCTCTTTTTTTATGATTTGCTTTCAACAGTGATGTCCTCCATTAAGTCCACTGTGGCTCAAACAGTGATGGATGGTGTGATCTGACTCTGATGTACCTTGACCTTGGAGTTCTCCTCTAATCTCTTTGAAGTTGTTCTGGGCTCTTTGGTTTCCATTCGTATTATCCGTCTCTTCAGTTTGTCATCAGTTTTCCTCCTGCAGCCACGTCCAGGGAGGTTGGATACAGTCCTGTGGACCTTAAACTTCTGAACAATCTGTGCAGTTGTAGTCACAGGAACATCAAGCTGCCTGGAGATGGTCTTATAGCCTTTACCTTTAACATGCTTGTCTATAATTTTCTTTCTAATCTCCTGAGACAGCTCTCTCCCTGGCTTTCTGTTGTCCATGTTCAGTGTGGTACACACCATGATACCAAATAGCACAGTGACCACTTTTCAGCCTTTAAATAGGCAGACTGACTGATTACAAGCTTGAAGACACCTATGATGATAATTACAGGACAGACCTGAGTTTAACACATCCCTATGGTCACATCATTTTCAATCATTTCAAGAGGCACCATCATTTTTTACCAGACCAGTTTCATTACTTTGTTCTTTAAAACGATTCAGTTGAACCACAGTTCAAAAGTATGTCTGATTTTTATTAGTTAATTCTCAGTGAGTTTTTATTTATTATTACTTTTGTCAGTTTCAGGTTATTTTTATGACCTTTGTGGGTTTTCCTTTCATTAACACAGGGGTACCAACATTTTTATCCATGTGTGTAAGTGCCCTGGTGGAGGTTGTGCTCTCAGGGGTCTTTTAGTTTGACATTCTGTCCTGAAAAGGGTGAAAATAGTCAGTTTTTGAGGCATAAAAAATGACAAATTCACAATGATATGACAGTGATACATGTCTTTGAATCTACTGTATATGAAGCAGTGCTCACAGCATGTGATTTATTTTGTTTCAAGCTAACTTTGAAACAGGCCTTTTAATGAATTATATAAGTTGGTCAATATTTTTATCCTGGTATTTTTTTTGTTGTTGTTATTTATTTGCTTGTATGTCTTTGATTTGGAAATTTTGCAGACAGATACTTGAAAATCTTGAATGTAGCATGAAAATATTGATTTAATGACAACATATAATAAACTTCTGTTTTTGTTCCATTGACAAATCATAACAAGAATGCTAAAAGACAAATAACAACAACAACATAAAAAGACATGGACACAAATGTCAAATACCTTAAAAAAGGTTAAATATGCTCATCAGACTTACTGTCTCCTGTTCATAAATAGAGGCAAAATAGTGACTCACAAAGTTGTTCTTCTGGGGGTAGAATCTGCAAGGAATTTTCCTTATACATTAAATGACCCCAAATGTGTAACATGTTAAAGTTTTCTGCAACAAGAGGTTAAAAGAAGAATCATGTATAATGGCTGTATTTTGTATGGTGTTTGAACTCATGCTATACAACAACAAGATTATGAATATAAATATATATATATATATATATATATATATATATATATATATATATATATATATATATATATATATATATATATATATATATATATATATATATATATATATATATATATATATATATATATATATATATATATATATATATATATATAAATATATATATATAGATAGATATATATATATATAAAATTTCTTTATTTAAGAAGCTTTCCCATTAAAAATGTGGGCAGCAGGGTCACTTGTTTCTGTTTCTGTCTTTAAAGTTCCTATTTTATCAGAGTCCCTAGTCATTCTATCTGGGTTTATTTCTATGCACCTTGTTGCTTATTTCTTTTTCGAGACATGGCAACCCAGGTAAGAACAAGGTTAACAGGTTCATTATTCCAAAAATAAGAGACAAAACATGTGAAAAGGAGGTGAGCAGTATGAAAACCTTGAGAGTGTGAGGTGCAAACAAGGCCCAGGGGGGAGAGCCAACTGTGAAATTATACAAACAGCCAAATGTGTGAAGTCAGAATCAAGTATGAACATGTAATATGCATGGCAAACATGCTCATGTAACATATGCAAGAATAAATGCATGCAAGATATGACGGGGGCTCTCAAAAGAGATGACAGCGAGGCAGAAGAAATCCAATAAGATGTGGATATAAGTCCCCTTCAAAAAAAAAACCCTGAAGAACACATTTTACAATTCCAACCTGTTCGTATGACTTTAAATGGATTTGATAGCATAAGGGAGTCCTGTATATTTATTGATTCGTTAACGTAGGAAAGGATGCAAAAACTGATTGGAAACAGAAGACCCCAGCAAACTAGCATACACTGTGTGAGGAGGCAGGATGGGTTCTGGGTCCATTAAAACAAAGACTATAGTCTCATTCTAAGACCATGTAGAGAATAAGGTGTTTCGCATGGGTGCATACACTGCAATGAATGGCTCTTTGGCAGTGACATGCATGTTTATTTGATGAGAAACAGGAACTGAGCTCATCTTCACTTTGTAGCTGCTGTGCTGCTGCTCCCATTGCTGCTAAATATTTAAAATCAGATGTAAAATTATTAATTTCCCAGCTGAGATTAGAAGATAAGTATCACTTAACTTCAAGCTAGGATCCATGGTGTATTTAAGTTTTTAACAAATGTAATATTTGCAATGAGCCTGCCAGAGGACTGTTTTGAACATGCGATCGCGCTTGACCTGGCTTGTAAAGTACCGGCATAGATAGAAGACAAGGAATTCATGTCTTTTCTTTCTAAATGTAGTTTTTGTTGCATATAACAGCTGGTGTGCACTTATGCGCCATAATTCTATTCATAATTCTATTCTGAGGATGATTAGAAGTTGCAAGACTTCTTTTGTGCACAACATTTGTTCTTAGAGCAAATTATGTACACAAGAAGGTGTTGATAACAAAATAAGGTGTAAAATATTCTGGTGAGAAGCCAAGGGGCTCTAATTTTGTGGTGCAGCGCAGGGGGCGCAAGCCTGGCGCACCCCACGCAGTGTTAATTTCGTGCGGCGCACCACCGTGCGCTGCCAATTTGACAATTTGGTAGACCGTCTGTGCAGAGATGGGTGTGACGGCGCACCAGGGGGAGTTGAAGGCGCACCTGGGGGAGGTGTCGACAGATTCGAGCGGCGCAGTGACAATTTCGTGCCAAAAATCTGTGCGGAAGGTGCGCTGAAAGCTCGCCAGCTCCAACCTAGTCTATCTTCGGTGCAGGGCGGAGCGCACCCTCCGCAGCTGTAATTTGGTGACAAGCGCACATGTGCGCACGCCTCAGAGGCAGGTTTCCAGAGTGTCAGGCACATTTTAATGCAATAAACAATCACAGCAATCACTATTTAATGTAACAGTCTGAACCAGCATATACATTTGTATCTATATTAACTGTCCCGTCACATCTGATATCGGATTAAAGCCGTTTGTAATCATGGAAACTTAACCTAACGGCAGCTGGAAGTTTGATCTGCATCTTACAAGTCAACAATAAACAGACTTAATATCTGATACTGAGTATATGTCTGGCTTCTCTCATTTCATTAAATTCAAAGAAAAGAGGGAGAAAAAAACAAAGAAAAAGGAGAGAAAAGGAATGTCAATCACTCAGGATTTACCCGTGATTTCCCATATTCCTCTACTTTAGTCTTTATTTTTAACGTGATCTAAAAAGATGGAGTACATCATTGCAAGGAGGATGAGGAGGAGACACCGGGGGAGTATACAGTATATTACTAAAGGCTCTGCTATTTGGCGATGACAAACCAGGAGTGCAGGTGGATCACAAGTATTATGAATGGATAAGCCAGCGGGTGTGAAATTGTCTCTTATTTTCTTTACTCCTATTAATGACAAAGGAACAGATTACATCTGTCCTGGGAGCTGGCCCACACGGTGACGCGCCCTGCTGTCCATTCTCCT
Organism: Scarus forsteni; assembly: GCA_036419115.1. Lineage (NCBI taxonomy): Eukaryota > Metazoa > Chordata > Actinopteri > Labriformes > Labridae > Scarus > Scarus forsteni. The sequence goes on from JAZDUH010000135.1 coordinate 10,588,188, forward strand.
GCTGAAGGGAGGCTGTCTTTTCAGCACACTGTTTCCGCGATGGCGGGGATAATTCAGACCAATCAGACGCTGCGCCTCAGCCGCAGCGCATTTAAAGGCGAGGAGAGGCGCTCATTTGATTGGTGAAGACAACGATCGGCTGTGTTAATCCCACTCACGTCTATTCTCCTCCTACTCTAACATTTGCGCAGAGAGGCACAGACGTGGGCGTGGACGTGCAACCTCTGCGTCCCTGTGCGCCATGAGTGCGCCTCTCTTGGCACTGCAGGAAACTTGCAAAGTGCGCAGGTCACACCCAGTCCACGCGGCTAAGGCCGGCGCAGGCAGGTGCGCCTGGTCTATGAAATTAGAGCGCAAGATGTCTACCTCAATTTCTGCCTGACACTCGTGTCATTATACCCTGTGCTCACACACTGTTTTACAAATGATCATGCTCTCCTGTTTGTGTCTAGGGTGTGTTTGTCTTAGAATGAGAAGTGGTTTGTTGGAAGTTGTATTTCTAACCTGAGGATGGAGAAATGTATCTTTAATCCGCTTATTCTGTACCTGCTCCAAACTTGAATTCTGTGTTTCTGCTACTTTAGGGACGCATTAGGAAGATTGTCACACATAGATTCATAGATTACAACACATTTTACTGAGCTTGTTTTACTCACCTAGATATGCACAACACATATCTGCTTTTAAATGTCAGAACAATTTTTTACTGTGCTCCTTGGTGCGATATTCCCATGCACTCCAGTGCATGTCATACCTCTAGAAACTAGAAAAAAAGCAAATGAGCTTAAAGATTTTTTCAAACTATGGAGTTTTATTTAGAATATTTTTATGCATATCTTTATTTCTCAGTTATAATAATACTCACAGGTAATAAAAATGGCTGTTCAGTGTGTTTAATGCATGCAATAGAGAACAGAGTATAGTGGCACAATAAATGAGAGGAATAAAGTAATACAGCCGAAATTCAGAACAACCCTCTGAAGTGCAAGAAAGCGAGGTGCTCTGCACACACTGTTTAAAAGAGAATGAGAGTAGGCACTGCCCAAAACACACCAACATATTTTAAAGGCACATACATCTTCTTGCCACCCTGCATCTGACTAGCAAAAATATGTGTTGTAAAATTAGAAACATAAAGACTGCCATGTTCATGCACTCAAATGGAGCCCAATAAGTGCTGTACTTGGCTACATTAAAGTATGTCAGCTTGTTTAAATTGATGCCATATGAATTACATAATAAACTGTGTCATTAAAGATGGATTAAATGCATCTAAATGGGCCTTGAATAAAAGACAGTCCTCAGCATGTCATTGTTTTATTTTGGAATGCTGCAGCTGATGTGGGATGGGACAGCTGTGTCAAATTGGATGATCAAAAAGACAACAGTTTTAAGAAAAAACAATAAAGTCAACCGTGTCTTACTGTGCATCAGTTAAGTGAATCTCTGACTTTTTCCTTCTGTTCAGCAGGGAGGGATGAAAATGTTTAGCAATCCTGTGTGTTAAGTATGATATACCCACATTTTTGGAATGTGGCAGAAGGTTGATTGTCACACCTGTCTCTCATTTTCTATCTATTTGGATTAACCAAACCTGGGCTGACTCTGAATTTGGCATGAACTGCACCTGGTATAAAAGTAATAGTCTGCTGCTGGGGGAGATAATCAACCTCTATTTGCTAAACGTGTTTGTGCGTGGGGGGTGTGTGGATGAGAGAGTGAGCATTAAATATGTTTGGACATGTGTTTTTGCTTTAGTATTGTAAAACAGCTCACTAAAAATTCTAATGCCATTTGTTGAAACTGATGCCATCACTGATATTGAATCTATCAAACCAAACTGACTTTGATCATCTTTGCATCTCTTGTGCCACAATCTCTTCAGGCTTCATTTTGTGCACACTTAATCTGTACTGAATTTTTGTTTCATATCTGATTGTAGTTTGAATATTATCATCAAATCCTGTGACACTACTCGTTGTATGAAGGGAGAGTGATGGTCCACAGATTAATCTTGTGAAGTTGTTCAGCTTTGTTGTTCAGCTTTGGGTTCAAGTGGCAACAGTAAGGGCCATGAGTTCTGCCATTTCTGAAATGTCATCAAATGCATCACAGCTCATGATCTTTATGTTTTCATTAAATTTGAGTCAAAATGTTGTGAAGAGTAGAAACTGAAATCCAGTCTTTGAAAGAAGTACAATATCCCATTTAAAGTCCCAGTAGAGCATTTTAATGGACAAATTGGTGGAGCAGCAGCATTCATTTTCTATACCGCTTATCCCTTTTGGGGTTGTGGGACTGGCAGTACTGAGATACCAACATCCACCAAGCTTGAAGTGCAGACTGACCAGATTTTTTGCCTGATTCATAATCCGAAATCACGCAGATTCAACTTGCTCAGCTGCAATCTCCAATGCATTCACAGGCAAAAGATGGACAGCCCAATCAGGGACGAGAGGCGGACACTAAATGGTAAACGATACATTTGTGTTGTAAAATATAATGTAAGGCGATAGTCTAAGGACTAAAACATAGTTTAAGGTAACGGCTAACAACAGGATCTTAATGCTACGTCATACTGTGGCTTGGTATGGGTTAGCCCATGATGAGTGTGACTAGCAGAACAATCTGCTGCAGTTGTTTTCGAAGACTCTGACTTCTGAAAACATTTTTTACGGGCTCTTCTCCAGATGGACAAGTGAAATATTTCTGTGGCGGGTGTATGGAACATGTCCATCTAACAACTGTGGCTATGAATCCACTGGACTTCATCTGATGATGGTTGAGAATTTCATCATCTGCATGGTGACTGAAAAGGAGTGTCTTTACTCTTACTTCTCTTTTGGTTGAGCTATAAACAAAAATAGACACCACTGACAGAAATAAAAAGTATATCCCTGGTCATGTGCTCCTCTCAGCAGGGAGTCAAGCCTGCGAGATGGGGGAAATGTGGTTGATGGGGCAGGGACCTATATCAGGATTATGTCTTGTGCATAAAATACTCCATCAACCAAAGCTTGATAAGATGGGAGCTTTGAAACAGAAGCCTCCACTATCAGTGTGTGACTGTGGTCTAAATCTATTGGTGCAACCTGCAGTGTTAAAGGGTTTTGAAAAGTGAGATTACTAGCAAAGTGCTGCAAAAGGTCAGGTCCATTCACCATTTTCCTTAAAGATGCTATGAGGAGTTTCTAAGTAATTACAAAAAAGTCTCATTTTTCGATATATGCCTGATCAAAATACACACTTTAAGATGAGTTTTATAGCATCAAAATAGGTTATCTATAAATGCTATCCCTCAGCTTCACGGTCGGGTCGGACAGGACTGGCATGGGTACTCAACTTCGGGAACAAGAAAATTAAAACTAGAGCAAATTTATATTATTCAGACACGTCTTAGAGCACCGGGCTGTAAGTAGTGATATACGGCCGGCTACAAAACTACAATACTATGTTTTAAAAAAAATTGTCATGTCATTTGGTGCGTTCCAGTTGCAGTCAGAAGTAGGAATTTCCAAGTTCTGAGTAGGAAACTGCAACTGGAATGTTCCCCGAAGTCGGAATTTCCTACTTGGGAACTCTGTGAAACCTCGCCACCCCCAAGTTGACAAACGAAGATGGATGCCCCCAGTGTGAACAGTTATTTAGCTCCTGTAATAATCAATTTATTTGCTCTTCTGACTGGGGTGTGCCACTCTGGATCAGCTTTATACATAGTATTGTTAGACTTACATTTACAAAAATGCTGCCATAGTGATAATCACATTCTTCATTTGATATTTGTGAACAACAACGCAGGGTGTGCTAACAACAGCTAACAATGGCCTGGTAGATCGGCATGTTTTTTTACGACTTCAACTGGAATGCCGATAAGTCGGAGATGATGTCACTCCCAGTTCCAAGGTTGCTGGAACGCAGCATTACGACAGTCACCGCGCGTGCTCATGGGTAGAAGAGTCTTAATGTTGCCGGAACTAGATTCTCCTCATCGCACCATTAAAGGACAGCTCCTGGCCTGGATATTGTATCATCGGTGAAAGGCAAGTCTGATCACATTAATTTGATCGTTTAAAAATTAGAAGTCAGCAACATTTGTAGGGAGGTTTTTTATTTTGATTGGTTGCTGAAGGAGAATCATCAACCCAAAGCATGGCAGAATCCTCCCTGTTTAAGATATAAGGGTGCCATGCCAAGACAGCTAAAGCAAGTTAACAAGGCATTGGTGCACTCATGCTGCTAAAGCCCACATCACATTCATTCGATGGAGGCACTGAGTGAAATGGAGTTGGATCAGATCAACATTATTACCTGCATGCACTCTTTTTTCCTGCACCATACTCCCCGTTGGATTCCTGTCTCACAGTGTTTGTTCTCCTTCCACACATGTACCTGTGGTTTGAGGTGGGGAGTCTTTGAAAACACATCTAGGTTGTTCACATCATGACAAGGTGGTGGAGTCACAGAGGTCACACAGCAGATGGGAAGAGGATGCAGGAATTGCATGAACAGAGGCGACAATTTGTGTGAAATCAACAGGGAATGGGTGTTTGGATGGTGTTGTAATCTACTGAATCTGGTTACCTTTTTGGATGGCATTGTCATTGAATTGTCCAAAGCCTTTTTGCTCAACCAGATGTGTGATGGCATAAACAGCTTTTTCACCATACAGGATAAGCTTGCTTGCATTACACAGTGATATATTTAGTTTTTCCAGTCCCACCATGTATTGTCATGGATCCCACCATTTATTCAATACCATTTATTTTTCAGACCTTCATTGTGACCAGTCTTTAATGGTCTATCCCTTCTTTGAGCCCTCTTTGCTGTCTGCTTGCCCAAATGTGGCCAACATCTCTAGTCTTGGTTCACCTCTGTTCGTGTCAGGAGTAGCGGCAGTTTTATTTAGTCTGACCTCTTGTCCTTTCTGATCTCCGAGTGCTTGTTTGTCACCTCGCCTTCTGTAGTGGCTGAGCTCCTAACAGTGCTATTTGTTCTGGGAGGAGGGGTGTTTAATATCTTGTTTTGGTGTTGTCTGCTTTGAGCCCTATGTTTTGTCATGTCCTCGCAGTTTGATATGATACACGTCAAACTGAGAAAATATCAGGAGCTGTACTGATAATGGAATGGGGGTGAAAAATAGCAATAAGCAGATATAATAGTTTAGGCTATGCAGATCCACAGCACCGAAATCATAGATTAATATTTGTGCAACAAAGAGATAGACATATATTTACATAAAATTGCAGTATGATTTTTAATATTTCACATTGTCTGATAACTTTCTTTTCCTTATTTTAGTGGAATACCCAAGCATAGAGTAAAAAAATGTAATTTAAAAGACAGAAATGGCATCAATAAGCACAGTGTTAACCATTGTATACTGTGTTTGCTTTCTCTCTAAATGCCTCAAATCAGCTGAAATTACACTAAAAATAATTATCTATTGTGCAATTTTCTTCCTTATCCCTTGGTACAATGTCAGGCTTCATTATTCATGAAAATCTTTGTTTTAATAACTTTTGTTGTGGACCTTTGGGCCTTCCTTTGTCTGTACACTCTCTGATTTCAATAAAAATGTAAAATGAACCTCAAGTGAATCATGAATAAAAACAAGGTTTTATTGTTTCCTCACAATTCTAGGGGTTGTTAGAAAATGCATTGTAGAGGTACTGTATGTACATTTTCCATTCTAATGTTAAAGCTGTGGTCTACGATTTGAAACCGCAGCCTGCCCCTCCTTCCCTCACCTCTCCCCTCCGTGTTCCAAGATCCCGCCCCCAGCTCGTGTCGCCTCATTTCAGCCCCCTCCGGCAGAGCTACGAGCGACTAGCACAATATATCAGCAGCAAACTCAATCAAAAACAGCTCAGCTCAACTGAAAGTATCAAACACGACAGACATTCCCCTTGTAACACACAGCAGTAGCCATTTCAACTGGACCGGCGGCAATGTGGGTCTGGCACTGCCAGAGCGGAGCCGAGTGTGGGGGAGGATTAATCTTTCTCAGCCTGTCCTCCCCAGCTCAGCTTACAGTGCTAACGATTAGCGGCTAACAGGCTAACCCGCTCCCCTACAAGTTATTAGCCCGTACAGGCACAAACTAACCAGAGTTATTCAGCAGACATCTCCCACTGTAGTAAACAAAGCCATTACCTGATCAACCAGGGCGTAAACGGTCGATGCTGAAGGTCTGACGGCCGGCTGAGGCTATTAGCGTTAGCCGCTAACAGGCCTCAACCAGCGGGCAGAGCTCCGTTGGGCGGCCCGGTCTCGGCGCTAGGCTTTTCCGGCTCCATGATAGTTCAGTAGCTTACGCTGCTAGCTGCTCACCGGAGGTAGAGGGGAGGAGGCGGGACCATGGGCAAGATGCTGCGTACTGCGTAGTGAGGGAGACGAGGATTGGATGGACTCATGGACTAACTCACGGACCAATTAATAGTTGCAGGTTCTTAGGCTTGATTGGTCAGCTAATATGTAGCTTTTCAGCGGATATACTGAATGGATTTTTTTCGTTCTTTTTGGTCTTTATACTGTGTAGATAGGACCATAGGACCATAACAGCCTTATAAACGGTATTATTAATATGTACAAAGCTTCCAAATCATAGACCATAGCTTTAACTATGATAACATCAATGGTGTGATGGGTCAAATTCAACCTATATATATTTACTTAATTAGATAAGCGAAATAATTTGTTTTTCAACAGGATAACTTTATGAGCATGAATATTTGTGAACATTTATGGACATTGATCTGTTTATCTTTACAGATGCACCATGATTTCAGTTTTTGGTCTAATTATTGCTCTGTAATCTTATTTTCATAACTGGGTGCAGATAACAGATGACACACAGTCAACAAAGCACCCATGTTTCTTTTTTCTTTTCTTTATTTTTTTTGTTTAAATAAGAGGTTCCTGACAAAGTCATAAAGCCTTGATGCAATAAAAAAATAACCTAAAAAAGTGATTCTTTTATACATTTAAAACCTTAAACAGGTCTGTACTGACCCCAACACAGGAAGAAGGTCGAACAACTTGCTTGCAGATTTGTAGAGATCTTTACAGAGAAAAAGGACCACATTCTTCACAAAAATCTCATGCCTGTTAAGTGATATCATTGACTCGAAAGTTATTTTTTATGAAGAAACATTCCATGCCAAAAGCATTTTAAAGGAAACAGCAGTTTTCTTCAGATATTTTAAAAGCTCCAGTTTAAAACGTAGACCATTAAATAGAGGAATGTAACCTTAACAAGTATGGCTAAAAATGTTCCTGTAAATACACTTACTGTGTGGTCTTGCTGTTTCAATTTGCAGTGTCATGCTTGCTTATCTTGCGTGTCTTGGATTTGTCCATGTAATTACGCTCTCACAGACAGAAAATGTGTTTTGACCTCAGTATCACGCTTTGTGCAAACACAGTATCAATAAGATCCTAAAGAACACAAATGCTTACTTGTAAAGCATGCAAATTCTCATCACTGCATTAGTGTTTTATACAGCGTGTGTTCTGTTTCCTCCACAACAAAATACTGAGAATAAGAGGCTCCCTTCTTTTTTCTGCAAGCCATACACATATTTTGGCCAAAGCAGACAGAAAAAGGATAAATAGAGAGCCAAGCAAGGACAGTTATTCAATGAATCAAGTTACTTGTGGGGAGGTTTAAGATGGCTGGATTTAAACTCTATAAAAGCTTATTAAATGGATTTTATTTTTCAGGATGACAGAGCTGTGACAGAAGGGAGGTGCAGTTATAGCATAGCACACACGGTATGAAAACCACAGTGTTTATACTATGCACACATGTTTTGCTCCCCTTTGTTGGTGAATTACAAAAACAGTTGTAACAAGATTTCTCTCAATTCTGACATAATTCACTGTGTTGACTTATCCTGCAAAACCTCTTAATAAAGTCCTCACTTCAAAACACTGATTGAAAGTGACAATCAGAGTTGATACTGATCCTTTCCATAAACACGATTAACAAACTAATGCTGGAGAATTTAACACAGATTTCTTGATATTGGAGATTTTGTTTTTTTGTTTTTCACTCACCAACAGCAGAGTTGTAGATCCAAACACATCTAGCTACATGAAAATACCAAAGTTTAGTTACTTCTAATGTATGGGTTGCAGCACATAATGCTAAGCTGTCTTAAAAAGGGGAAAGAGTTGCATATGACAGTCATAGTTACAATGTAATTAACAGGGCATTATTCAGTTCGGAATTTTTAGGACAAGAATGTTTTTTTCTGGTGGTGTGTGGGGAGGGATTCTCCAATATGGCAGAATGTAATCATACCTTAATTGATGTTTAGGTAAAGATGTTGTGTTGTATGAAAAATGCTCCAGATGCTTTGCAAGGGTACAAAGGCCCTACAATGAACATCTCAATGCTTCTGCAGTTGTAATCGTCTCTGAGCATTTGTCCTTTAGTTAAGATAGAATAAAGAAGCCTGTACAGCAGCTCCATGCATGTTGACACATCTTTGCCCTTCAGCCCTCCTTGCTGGTTATGTGGATGAAAGCTATTAATTTGTTTATAAGTTTTAAATTAGTATTTGTAAGTTGGGGTGACACACAGGTCGTGCCTGTGCCACACAGAAAGACAGTTTCTGGTTCAATCCTTGGGTTGGTCTGATTCTTTTTGTGTGGAATTTGCATGTTCTCCCAGTGCCTACATAGGTTCTCTCTGAAAACTCTGGCTTCCTTCCACAGACCAAAAACATGCTCATGCTTAAGTGTTTTTACTGTTCTTTTATTAAGACAAAAAAAGGTATGGTTACCTTGACATGTTTTGACGTTACTCTGCCGTCTTCCTCAGAAACTGTCATCCTGATTTTAAGTTCAAACCAGGAGAACTTAAAATCAGCAATATCAGATCACTGCAAGCGTGAGAACCATATTATGGACAGGGATAAATCAACTTTAATTGGATCAGAAAGCAACAAATACAAGAGGTGGATAAAGGAGTCGATAGAGATCAGAAAATGGGGCACGGACACCATCAACAGGGATGAAGGAGCTTTCCTGCTCTCGCACACCTGGGATTCACTTCGCCAGAGACCGCCAGGCAACGGGGGATGTAGCCGGCAGGACAGATCACGTGATCAAGCTGTCCTGCCAGCTGCTCCGGAAACAGCCGATATAGACACGTCACAGCTGTCAGGATGACAGTTTCTGAAGAAGACGGTAGAGTAACGTCGAAACATGTCAAGGTAACCATACCCTTTTTGTCTTAATAAAAGAACAGTAAAAACACTTGTGTTCTAAGAAGACAAGATGAATCTAGTCAGTAACTAATGCTCATGCATTCGTGTGAGCAGGAATGGGCTGTCTCTCAATGTGGCCCTGCGATCGACTGGCGACCAGTTCAAGTTGTACCCCGCCTCTCGCTCAGTGTCAGCTGAGACAGGCTCCAGCCTGATAAGATGTAAAGACATGGATTATTGTGTTTTCGAGAAAAAATATGTATTGTGGCCCTTCTCTCTCGGGCAGTTGGCTGATAGTGCCGGAAATGTTTAAATAATTACCTTGCTTGTCTTGAACATGCGGTATCTGACCTCGACATGTCCATCATGTTCTGTAAAAACTGTGTATCAATAAGAATCCTACATGAAATGTCTACATGTATGGCATGCATATTCTCATCAGTGTCTTCGTGTTTCTTTCTTGTTGCAGCAATCTCCTGGAGTCCCCACCTTCATCAGCTCCTACCCTGTCTTTGAAGTTCAGCCTCAAAGGCCAGCTTCAAAGCTTCATCTCCTTCAAGATAACATGTTGCTCCTGATGTGAGGAAAATATCAATAGGCCTCTGCCTCTGCCATTATGATTTAATGGCTGTGCTATTGAATGGCCAGAGTTGAAGAATTCATAATTAGTTTTTGCCGGTGAAAATCATTACCATTTGATTAGCTCAACCCCAGTGTTTCTCGGCACTACGTACTTTGCATATTAATGAGCTGTCACTGTGTGCTCGAGAAGTTTGTATGTGTATGATGTGTGATTCAGGGGGAGGTTTGTGGGCTGTACACATTCAGTAAAGAAATGTTGTTAGAGGGACATATTGGTTGAAATCAATGATTTTGTATTTGTGTGTACTTGCCCTTTAATATACAAGAAAGGAAACTTCAGAAAGGTTTGCCCATCCGAATATTAGAACACTGCAAGTGCTCACAATAAATTGATGGTAAGTGCACTACACCACCATTACAGCCCCAAGTTTATGCAAATGCAGTCTTACAAAGTTAAAAGTTGATCAAATGTTCCTTCTGCAGCCACTTACTTTTTCCAGATGAAGAAAATGGCTCACATGCACACGAAAAAACATTCATACAGCCCTCAAAAGTTTGAATAAAGAGCTTTGTAAATTTAATGTTGGAATATGTTCACTGTTAAACACTAAGTGGTTACTTCAGGTCAATAAGTTTTTTATTTTAATGGACCTGTTCACAAAGACACGAGAAATTATGTTGGTCAAAACCATGCAGTTTTCTCCATACTCACTTGATAGGTTTACATAAAGAGGAAGCTCACAAGCAGAATGTTAATGTTTCACCTTGGGCCTCTCTGCATCAAGTCCTTAATAATCTTTTTTTCATGCTATGTATGGTAATAAATGAAAGCCACCTGGCCTTTTTGGCTGTCCTTTGTTTTCTCTGGTGTTACCTGTAAATTTAATAAGGTGGAGGGGCTATTCAGTTCAGTTTTCAGTATTCAAAATTCAAAATTGGGGCAACTAGACTGTGTTAAGTTTTGTGAAGACGTTTCACTTCTCATCCAAGAAACTGAAGAATCTTCAAGACCAAGACCAAGACCTGGATGAATGAGAATCTACACATATGTATTGGTGTCATTTTGTTAATGCAAAATCCTGACATTAACAAAAAAAATAAAACAATGCATTACATGTCTTGATAAGTGATGGGAAAACAACTTTTTTTTATTTAAGTTACTCTGGAAATTATCACCTCGCTGAGCTAAAGCTACACCCTGGAGAAAAGTAGCAACTGTCATCAGTACACTACAAGCTTTGTTAATTTATTAAAGCTAGGGTGGGTAATTTGATTTACATACACTTTTTGTAATACTGGTTAAAATTATCTTTATGACCCGATGACAATCAATTCATAATGTGTTCTTAAAATAGAGCAAAAATATCTACCATCTACTGCAGAAATAAACCTGGGAAAACACCAACCAATCACATCTTTGTAGCCCACTTTATAAACCAATCAGATTCCATTGCCTGTGAGTCAGCGCCACCCGTGCATGTGAGCGGGGAATGACATTTTGGAGGAGGGGTGGGTGGGGCTAGTCGGAGCCCTGAGGAGATGCTACTTTAAAATTCATGCTAGTTTTCCAAAATTACTGACCCTAGCTTTAAAGGAGATGCATAGGTAGAATGTATTGAGCCAGGCTGCCTTGTTGTTTTTTCTTTTCTTTTCTTTTCTTTTTTTTTAACCAGACCTCTGTTGTGCTTCACTAAGTGATGTCTGCTCTTAAAAGTAATCATTTGAACTTGTCCATCATTTCTTCCTGCATTGAGCCCCTCTTGGATAGGATATAAGCTCCTTTTTTTCTGGTGAAAGTTAACGGTTTTTTATTCTAGAAACACTTGTGCGTTTAGTGCATGCACTCTTCCTGCAGGTACAGCTTGTTCAGTAGCAGCACGACCAAAGGCTGTATGGAGAAGATTGTAAGATACAGTCTCTCTCTGCTAAAATTCATGTCTGCAAGTGTCTGCTCCTGTCTTTTCCTCATCCTGAAAGTTTGTTTTTGGACTGCTATGTTGCTCCTATCAGCATTACTTGATCAATGATATAACTAAGCTACTGAAAAGTTATTTGATACAGAAAACAAGGACTGAAAGCTATGGGAGACTGTAATTAAGTTACTAACAGTGCTATTTGTAGTGATGTTACTGCACATTTCTGGTTTTGGTACATGGTGTCGATTTGCGATTTAGATGGCAGGGTTAGTGGTTTGTTTTGGTTGGATCATTTACTTCCTATCCATGTTCATGTGCCTTAAAACACATGTTAATGCTTAAAGTTATATTTCACTAAACATCAAAAATTATCAAAATGATGAGTAAGACATTTCTAAATGAGTATAAAAGGTTAACCTAATTAATGATTAAAATCTCAAAATAAAATAAACAGGATTGGACATGTTTTTGTTGATAACAGACGTCTTTACTAAACATAAAAAACTTAGCCCTTTTTCCACATTTCCTCTGAAGCTATCGACAGCTATTGCAAGCATAAAAACACCCAACAGCCTTTAGTAATATCTTTAAACATAGTTGCAGGTGGCAAAGTGTGTCTAAAGTTATTGTAAATGTAGCTTGGTGTTGCATGTGTTGTGTTTGTGTGTTTTTGCTGTTATGGAGTGAATTTTTAGTCCTGGAGCTCACATGGGAATGGTGAACTGAGCACTTCAAAAAAGTCTCTCTGTCACTCAGCTCTCTTTCCTTTGATAAACTTGAATTGAATTCATCAACAAAAGCTCTGACATTTAATAGAGAAGGTGTACTGTGGTGGATCCTGTGTGGATAAAACAAGCAAAATGGAGAATGTGTTTTGAGCTTGCTGACGTGTCCATTTCTCCAATGCATTCTCTTCCGATGCCTTATTGCACCAGTCCTTTTACTAAACAGTTTTATCAGGACTGACTTCACACAACGAGTACAAAATCAATCACGTTATTAACTGCCAGACCACTTTTGTTATCTGCATGCTAAAATGTCCCAAGTTTTTTTTACATCCAGCAGAACAAAGAAGCTCCTGTAGGACAGGCTCACAGAACACAAATATGCAATAAGAACTGAAAACATTTACTACCCCATGGTAAAGCATTACCCGGACTTCCATTACGGCAACTCTGCTTCATTACAAACCAGTGGCACTGACCACTTGCCACTAACCATCAGAAAAGGTGAAAGACGAAAGAAACTGAACCAAAAGGAGGCAATCTGGATTGACAAACTACAAGCCACAAAATACCCCAGACTAAATGAAGAACAGGATCATACTACACTCTTGTAAAAAAAGGGTTTTGTTAAAGCACAGAGTCAAAGTTTTAAAACGTACATGTCATTTGGAGAAAAAAATTAAACCAGAATTATTTTTTGCTATTACTTATTTTATCTGTTGTGGGTCATGTCATGCATGTTTTGTTGAGATGAAAAGTTTTTTTGAGCTTGTTTTGGCCTGAACAACGCCATCTGCTGGAGGGTTTGTTGGTTGTCACCAGCTGCAGGTCAAGCCCAAGTGGCAATTTCCTATTGGTGAAGCACCCCTTTGAAAGGGCGTATTGCAACCTAGCATCTGCTTGCATGACTTCCTGATGAAGGCTTGATGCCGAAACAAGTTAAACTTTGTTTTCAAGGTCTACATGACCATGACGTTAAGATAAAGGCATTACAATAGCATTAAGAGAGCACCTTAGAGTCTTTTCTTCTTGCTTCAAGGACTGGCACCTGACAGCCATTGTTAGACAGTATTTAACCAGGTAAACAAGTAAAATAAGATTCATACAAGTGATGGAAAACATGACAGCAGAAGACAAAACATTATTATCTCTTACTTATGTGGCTGGCAGTAATGTGGATAAAATGGACAATCTTTTTAAGGCTGAGAAATGCATAAAATTTGAAAACAAACAAAAATACCAAACCATTTTTACGGTGGAATTTAGGCACACCCCTGAGAGGTTCAGGGGCTGTCAGAGGCTGGATGTTGGCTGGGATTTGGCTGAAAGAAGAAATTAAAGTGGTAAAATGGCATAGCCATTTCCTGCATCTTCAAGACAGGAACATGCAACATTGCTCCTGATCTCGTCTTAATTTAAGACAAATACAGCCCTTGGTGCACACAGGAGCGCTCATTGATTTGCTATTCAAACAGCCTACTGCATAAGAACTGCATCAGGTCAGAATAGAGAAGACACCCAGGCTCAAAAATGTTCATCCTGATACCATAGAGTGTTCAGTGATTTATTTAGGAGTACAGTTATGTCCAATGACTCCACATTTTGAGCAGCTGGAGTTATTTTAATGATTGCATCTTCAAAGAGAAAAATAAGGAGCACAGTGGACTTTACATCTTAGTTCAAGGTAGTTGTTGAAATTCAGGTTTGATTAAAATAAAATATAAGTTGATTGAGATGGATGGATTAGTGTAAGAGCAGTTATTCCAGTGTTACTGTACTTCATGGGATACTACTGCTTGCTAGGCAGTTGTCTGCAGAGACGAAATTAAAGTCAAGAAACAGAGGAAAAAGTTGGAGCAGAGAAATAAGTTTTAAGATTTCTTTGCTGTCTCTCCTTAATAATTTCATTAGTTAGGTGGTCAGAGTTATGATTAGTTGTATGGCAGGTATTGTACAAAAATAAAACCTGTAACTTTTAAACAGTAACCTGTCTCATAGTCTGTAATCTTAAGCCCAGGCACCAGATATTTGCTATACAGCTAAATTTGGACACATAAGATGTGCTGTGTCTTAATATAGTGCTCAATGAAAGCAGCATGACAGTGAGAAGTAAAGTGAATGTAAACAAATTGTAACATGTGATGACCCCACACTGTTTTTGTGGCTTGTTTTTTTTCCACAATTCTTTTAATCTGGCTTGGCAAACACTTTGTAACATGTACAGCAATTCATAGCATTAGCTATGAATAATACATGTTGCTGATGTTTCACCTGAGAAGTATGTATTGCTGACATATCAGCTCTCAATATCAGCAAATATGTCATTTTTGCAAATACAAATATTTCAATTTTAAAGCAATCTGCAAATACTGGTACGAAACAGAAACTGTTGTGCATTCCTATTGTTTTGCATAATGGCTCTAACACAAATAAAGTGTAACAGTGTGAGACACGGGTCAATTTAAGTTAAGTAAAGTCAGCGTAATTTTGACCAAAACATCACTGAAACTGAAGAGCACAGAAATGTTTTATATATAATGATCATTAGTAGAATTTTTAGCACACTGCTCCATTTTATCTAATCATTTCAGTATCACAAAATTACAGGAAATTGCATCTGCTACAGAGGAAGCAGTCAGACTAAATTCTTCATACATCTGTTAACTTGCACCAACATGTATTTAAAGCTCTTTCTTATTTTCCCTTGAGAATAACATCCGTGAGTATCAGAATCTTCCTCTCTTCCGTAAAAGCATCTGACTGCTGGTGTGTGGTTTGCCATCCAGCCTTACTGCAACTCATCATTACTCCTATTCTGTGTGAGAGGCTCATCTGTCAATCTGACAGACATGTCAAGGCTGCTGAATGGTCTGAGCAGTCTACATAACATAGCCTACATCCACCCGCATCCCACCCACATTCAAGAGGGGCTAATTGGCTGCTGCAGTGCAAAATACTTAAAGTGTGCAAAATAGAGGCGGGAAAACGCAATAAAAAATGTTAAAACCATTCAGTACTGTTAAATTTGACTCCTAATGAATGGTGAAAGCAAAAAGAAACTTCCGCGTACTCAAAGTTTGTGAGTCCCATGCCTGACAAGAGATGCCAACGTCATGGCAGATGAGTTGTGGGATTGAAAGGTGCTGCTTCCACACTCTCTTGCTGCATGCAGCTGATCCACGGCT
This sequence comes from Scarus forsteni, assembly GCA_036419115.1. Taxonomy (NCBI): domain Eukaryota; kingdom Metazoa; phylum Chordata; class Actinopteri; order Labriformes; family Labridae; genus Scarus; species Scarus forsteni. The sequence continues at coordinate 10,603,811 of JAZDUH010000135.1, forward strand.
CTGTGAGGGCTGTCACTTCTCTTTCCGTCTCCCACGGCCCTGAAGAGATTAAAAGTGAGAGGACAGGCAGATGGATGTCACTGCCAGCTTTCCAGTTAGCGCTCCAGTAGTTGTGTGGTGATCAAACGCTGTTGGATGCTAATTAGTCACAAATTGGACCCACATCAATGTTTTTGGAAAGTTTTCCAGAAAGTTTTGTCCAGTTTTGATGACTATTGTCTTCTCTATGAGTAGTAAACAGAGTCATATTATAATGTTCCACAAACAGTGGGCATAAGGGAGACAATCAATCACTTCCCAATGACTACTGTGGTGTTTAACTCTAAATCAAACTTAAAGACTCTTATTGTCAATTCTGTTAACGTGATGTGTCCTTTTTTTGGCCATATATCATCATCTTTGTTACAATATCGTATCCAAATGCAAAATGTCAAAATGTGTACTGCTCAAACAGGGATCAAGCAGCTGCTAAGAGATTTACTGCATTCTTAGATGCCTCGTGATTTGACTTTAATGCAAAATGAAGAGACATAACGCTCCATAAATATTGATAAAAACCTACTTCCCCAAGTAGTTTTGCCTTGCAGAGCTCTGTCAAAATGTTGTGGATGATTCATAACCAGTGTGCATGCAATATCTGCATAAGCTAATGCACACTTTCAGTCTCCGCTACCAGCATTGGAATTAATGAAGAAAGTAAAAAAGTCTAAAATATACCTTCCAAATAAAAATTCTCTTTTGCATACATAAATAAGCAGCCTCAAAGGAATATTTGCAATCTACAAAATGGGACTTTACATAAGATTTATCAACTGCTAAAGTAAAGTCTGTGAAGATGATGATGAGCAGCCTGTTGCCTGTTTGAGGTGCTGAGAACCAAATAAGCAGCTCGATAACACTGCAGACGGGGTCATAAGAAACAAACTTTTTAACCTTAGAACACTAGAACTGGGTGATTTTCACCCAACTCATGTGATCATGTGATTTTGATTGTGTTGTGTTGTCCTAGTTACCTGAGTTCTTGGGTTCCTTCAGACTGCTCACTGACACAATCATAGGTGTCTCCGTGATCCCATCTCTGTTTTTACAGCAGACGTGTGCTTGGAGATTTTCTCCCAACACTAGTACAATTACGAATGCGATGGTTGCTTATCTTTTCTACTCTTGTCAGTGATGCAGGGAGACTGTTCCTTCACCATACATGGCCAATCTTTCCCAGGAATGAGTGGGCCGAGGACCAACTTCCCAGTTCTGTTATTTATTTATTTATTTATTAGGAATATTTTTTGTTAGCAGTTCCCCTCAATTTTTCACTCACTCCCCAATTGTTCACTTCCCCTGGGAAACTCCTCATAGAAAGTGACTGGGTTGGGCAGAACCTTTTAAGACACATCTGTCTCATCCATTACATCCATTACAGGCCAATCAGAGGGCTTTCACACTGGCAAGACTCTGGTTCAGGAGCCGGTTCCATGCTGGATTGTCAGAACCCTGGTGCTTTCTTGCAAACCAACCTACATTCATACCAGTTTAAGCAGAATGAAAGCAGGAGGGCGTTATTCCATGTTACTCAGGTAGAAGGAAACATCCAAATGGTGGATGGCATCAATATTTTGAAAGCACTTTTTTGCTTTACTTAAGGTCTGATAGGTAAAAAGTGTGTGTGTATTCCTCTGTTTACTTGACTTTCTGCTCATTATATCAACACAGAATACAACATGCCCACCGAAGATTACACAGTGCGCAGGCTGGATATTACTTTTTTGGTTCCAATATTTTTTCGGTCTTAACATATCAGTTGATTCAAAATTAGATTAGGAACTAGAACTGGCATGGAGTAATGCCAATGTGGAAGCCTTCTCAGTGGGTTGCAGACACGTTTTGGGTTCAGTGAGACAAATCCGCACTTGTAGCCAAGACCTTTTTCTCTTTAAAAAACTTTCTCATAGGCCGGGTCATTTGTGACCCAGTACATTGTTTTAGGTTGAAGCTTTGCAAAATCGACTTGCCTGATAAAAGACATGAAATCTGGCAAGTCAAGCTGATTTTCAAGGTTTGGTGTGCTATGCCTTAGCACAGAAAGTGACTCTGACTCTGTGGTGTCCAAAACATTTTTATTTATAACTGGTAAATATGATGCAGTGGTTTTTACTACTCACATACTACAGCAGTGTGTTGTAACCTGTTACAGTTCTGTCCTCACTGTCAACAACCACTGAGGTAGACTGAAAGTGAGCTAAGACCACCTCATCTATACACAGTTGCCTTTACCAAGCAGGCCTCAGTTGCTGTATTCATATGTATTCAAATGAACTGTGCTAAACAGCAAACGCCCACTTGCATTGGAACAACTCTCACAAACAAACTAGGTGTTAAAACCACACGAGAGTCAAGCCCCTTATAAGACATAAGAAAAATGTGATACATGCCTCTGCAAAATGGACACTAATTCTAACAATCTTCATGGATAAAATCAAGTGAAATTGGCCAATGCACAAACTCCTTAACAGCATGTCCTTTTATGGGTAGTTAACACAAGAAAAACATGACTTTGCACAAATTAAAAACAGTCCCAATCCATTGATCAATAAGGTGTAATGGTTTATCACAGTGTCTTTACTGACCAGTTTAATGTCCTCTGTATGTCAACAATGTACATTAACTGTCAGGAGGAGATGACAGTGCAGGTTTACTCAGGGGCATTTAATAGCTAGAGAGTCAAATCTTTTGTACATAACCCTGTTTTAGATAGAGATATGAAACAGAAGTGGGAGTCACAGGAAGATCTTGGATACATTTATTTGGTCCTGTTAACACCAAAGCTTTGTTCATGGCTCTCCTTGATAAGGAAACTGAGTTATGAAACAGACTGGCACCTGCCTAACACATACTAGCGCATGGGTAGGCAGTGATCCTGCCACCTGTTCTAAAGACATTCTGATAACCATTAGGTATTTAAGCACGGGTCGTTGGTCTGTTTGCTTCAGTGAAGGCTAAAAATCAATCAGAGCTCTCTGGACTCTTTTCCCTTAGAAGCACATGTAATTACTTTGTAGTTTCACATCAACAATAATGAGCAATAATTTACATAATTACATTTCATGAGGGAAAACATGTCTGTGTGTAACCCGAAGGCTGGTGATGCTCCCTGCTTTATTTAATGTACATTTCTTTGAATTCTTATTATGTGTCAATGCTGTGTCTATACTGGATTAATGAAGTCATTGGGAGAACCAGGAGATTTGCATGGTTTTACATTAGAATTTACTTAATAGCAAACCTACATCCTCTATTGTTTTTGAGTGTTGGTATTTTGCATAATTGTCTGTCATTTTTTCTGGTATTATAATGTATGAGCTTGGACCAGAGGTATCACATTTTCCAGTTTTCCATCCATGGACATGCCTATGAGAATTGCCTTTGGGCTGTTCCTTAACCTCAGCACAGATGTCCATGCTGACATGATAATAAAACATACAACATAAAACTATGTGTGTATACATCTATCTATATATATATATATATATATATATATATATATATATATATATACATATATATATATATATATATATATATATATATATATATATATATATACACCCCCCAGCAGAATTTCTGATTTTTTGGCCTTTTCTCAGAAAATATGAATGGTAACACAAAAACCTTTCTGTCACTCATGGTTAGTGGTTGGGTGAAGACATTTATTGAAAAAAAAAAATAGTTTACTCTTTTTAAATCATAATGACAACAGAAACTTCAAAAATGACCCTGTTCAAAAGTTTACACCCCCTGGCAGTTTTGGCCTGATAACATGCACAAAATTTGACACAAATGGGTTTGAATGTCTACTAAAGGTAACCATCCTCTCTGTGATCTATTAGCTTGTAATTAGTGTGTGTGTATAAAAGCTCAGTGAGTTTCTGAGCTCCTGACAGACACGTGCATCTTTCACTCAGTGCTACGTTGAAGTTTCTGGTTTCTGGTTTCTGGTTTCTGCATCATGGGTAAAGCAAAGAATTGTCAAAACATCTGCGAGAAAAGGTATTTCAACTGTATAAAACAGGAAAAGGATTTTAAAAGATATCTAAGGAACTGAGGATGCCAAGAAGCACTGTTAAAACTCTAATTAAGAAGGGGAGAGAGAGGGATTCTGTTGAAATCAAACCACGGTCAGGCAGACCAACAAAAATTTCAGCTCCAACTGCAAGGACAATTGTTGGAGATGCAAAGAAAAACCCTCAAATAACTTTTGCTGAAATACAGGACTCTCTGAAAAAAATTGGAGTGGATGTTTCAAGATCCACAATAAGGAGACTCTTGAAGAAACATGGGCTACATGGTCGAGTTGCCAGAAGAAAGCCATTTCTACGCAAATGCCACAAAATATCCCGTTTGCAATATGCCAAACAGCACAGAGACAAGCCTCAAAACTTCTGGAACAAAGATATTTGGAGCGATGAGACCAAAATTGAACTTTTTGGCCACAACCATAAACGTTACATTTGGAGAGGACTCTACAAGGCCCATAATGAAAGGTACACCATTCCTACTGTGAAACACGGAGGTGGATCACTGATGTTTTGGGGATGTGTGAGCTACAAAGGCACAGGAAAATTGGTCAAAATTGATGGAAGGATGAATGCAGCATGTTATCAGAAAATACTGGAGTAAAATTTACACTCATCGGCCCAGAAGCTGCGCATGGGACGTTCTTGGACATTCCGACACGACAATGATCCAAAACACAAAGCCAAATCAACCTGCCATTGGCTACAGCAGAATAAAGTGAAGGTTTTAAAGTGGCCATCTCAGTCTCCTGACCTCAATGTCATCGAGCCACTCTGGGGAGATCTCAAATGTGCAGTTCATGCAAGACAGCCCAAGAATTTACTTTTTGCCAAGAGGAATGGGCAGTTTTACCATCTGAGGAAATAAAGACCCTCATCCACAACTACCACAAAAGACTTCAAGCTGTTATTGATGTTAAAGGGGGAAATACAAGGTATTAAAAACTGGGGGGTGTAAACTTTTGAACAGGGTCAATTTGGAAGTTTCTGTTGTCATTATGATTTAAAAAGAGTAAACTAATCTTTTTTTCAATAAATGTCTTCACTCAACCACTAACCATGAGTGACGGAAAGGTTTTTGTGTTACCATTCATATTTTCTGAGAAAAGGCCAAATAATCAGAAATTCTGCTGGGGGTGTAAACTTTTGGGCACAACTGTATATATACATAGGGAGAGAGAGAGAGAGAGAGAGAGAGAGAGAGAGAGAGAGATCTTGAAATTTAAAGGTCATTTAGTCAATTCCAGCAACCTCTGGCTCTTGATCTACTGGTTGATCTTTGAGACATTTCTGCTAGATCTTTAGTACGGGACGTGCATAAATCTTAAAGTTATACATTTTGTTAAGATGTCTACTGATCCATGGCATGTTTGGATCTTATAAATCTAGCTGATTTGCAATATAAAATGAGTCTTTCTTGCACTTGTCCATCCTTTAAGCCTTATGAGTTTTGCCTAGTAGACTGCACAAGGTTCTAGATTAACTTAAGATTACATCTGCTAAAAAAGGTTAAATCAAACAGTGTCCTGTGAAAATGACCCTCTAAAGTAATTTTTCAGTGTTGTTATATTGTAAATCTAGCTTGTCCTGCCATCATCATTGGTGATCTTTCGTCAGAAGAGCAGGTGAACACTTAAAGGTTATGTCTTCATGCAAAACTGCTCTAAGTTTTAAATTGGAAACGTCTGTAATTCACTGCAAGCTACTGAATGAAGTGTGTTTTGCTAAGACATTCAAGAATGTCTAGAAAAGTGTGTGCCAATGTTGTCCCCAAACTTTTGACTCCTGATCAAAGTGGAACATCCCAAGCAAATTTGGCAAGATATATTGGAACAAATTTGTAAGAGATGGTGAGAAGAGAAGAGACAGTGATTACAAAGTGTTTTGAGACACACACTTTTGTCATCACCATATTTGCTATAATTCATGTACCAAGTAGTTGATCATTTTAATAAACTGCTCAACTTGTGAAAGGATTTTAGAAGTTTTTGATGCACATGGGCAAACAGTCAGTTTGTTTATTGTCTTGGACACCCTCTCTGCCTTGACAAAATATTTCTGTCATTTAAACACATATGCATGTGACATGCAGTGTTCACCATACACCTCAGTTCATTTATGAAATAAGATTTGGCTGCTTTTGTGTGTGGCTTCAGCAAAAATTTTGAAGTCCGTGTGTCTCTGTAACCTGTCACACCTGATGGACCCTTCAGTATATTTCACAAGTCTAGCTGGACAACAGCCCATAGAAAGTGTTTAGGAATGGGCAAAACTGTTCAAAAAAATATTTAGCAGGTGATTGGATGTTTTGGTCAGTCAATCGGTGTGAAGGGGGCTATATAGTTATTGTTTATATTTACGTCACGGCCGTCTCACGCTAGAAGTGGCTTCTGATTCACATTGGAGGAGCCGTTAGCCGGCTGAGAGTAGACCAGGATGGAGCTGGGGTGCTTTCAGCACACCTTCCGCGCAGTTTTTTTGCACGGAATTGCCAAAAAAATTGCCAACCTAAATCTGTTGACACCTCCCCCTGGTGCGCCACCACACTCGTCAATTTGGTCTACCGAATTGCCCGGCCAAAATTACCACTGCGTGGGGTCTGCCAGGCTCTGCCACCCTGTGCTGCGCCAGGAAATTAGGGCCCACTGCCTCTATCCTCGTAAGGGTGGCAGTCTTATTTTTATTATATACCATATTTCACACATTGAGTGCAAACGTACTCCAGTAAGAATACCAATTCAATATTACAATACAATATTTCCATTACTATCTGCACATTAATCTTGTATTTTATTAGAGTATGTGAGCAGTTCTCCTAAGCTTTGTTGCAGAGCAAGCTCCAGGGTTAGAAAACTCCTCTGTATCTCCAGTTGGTGTGTGATCTACATTATAGATAAAAGAGATAAAAAAAAGACAGTCTGGATGAGATGTACTCATTTTGTTTGCTCTCAGCTACAACATCTCTTTGCTTTCTCCCTGCAGGGCTGGAAAATTTTTTTTTTCTGAGAGGTCAGTGAGGCCTCTGCACAACCCCTGGGAATGAGACATAGACAGTACCAATAATAAAGGGAAAAAGTCCCAGAGGCAGGGGTTGAGAGGTCATAGCCTGAGTGTTGGAGTGGCATTACAATCATTGAAATGTCTATATCTGCTCTGTAAAGCTGAGCAGTGAGAACACTTCCCTTCATACTGTCCTTTGTAACCATTTAGAGGCAACTCAGGTTGACAATATTACCTTTGATAGAGACATATATATCTAGCGGTGAAATACTCAGTGTAGATGCCACAGAAACAGACCCTTGATTTTCTTTGTCATACCCATGCAGTGCTTTAACCTCCATACCTCTCTTTAACTATATTTGAGTTACTCCATTCAGTTTTATTCAGATTTCTGTTCAAAAGCTTCTGTGTTTGCCGTTAGCTGGAATCACTCCTTCTCATACTTTATCCAGTGAAGGTGCTGCAACATTATTTTTACATTTTCTGCCTGTGCAAAAGAACAATAGCAGATGCTCAAGGGCTTCCCTAACATGAAACAAGTCAGTCAGCAAAAAAAAATACTTTTTGTGCTTCATTGTTTTGTTTCACAGGCCTGCCAAGATGGTAATTTTCATGACATTGCTATATGAAAAATGTGCACTTGTTAGATCATTAAAAAGGTGTTTCAGAGAACAAAAGGAGGAGAATCAGTTGTAAAATCTAAAAGAACAAAGCAAGAAAGAATGAAAGTAAAACATGAAAGTGGCTAACACAAGGGGAGTTCAGGGCTAATTAAACCTGCTTTATTTAATATTTAAAGAAGAATGAATTACTACAATCATTTACCCTGCAAAAGAGGAAAAAGTGAGCCTTGTGCCTTTTCGGCTAATTCCAGTTTACATTAGGGGGAAAGCACACTAGCATTTTTTTCTTTCACACAATGAGGGGCATAACTACATATGTTCTCATATTGGTAGGGTCAAACATAATGAGGGCTTTATCCAAACCTGAAGACAATGATTCTTGGTGTTGTGGAAATCACTTCATCGGCACTTAAATGGTTTAAGTTATTTTATGATGTTTTCCTTACAGGAGCAGAGTTGCACAAACACACTAAATGAGATAAATAACATTCACTTAGATTAGCTGAGCAGTGCACAGATGTCCTTGTCCTTGGTCGACACACACAGTGATAAGATATCAGCTAAGGTATCAGCTATTTGTCCATAATAATTTAGAGATGACGCCAGGACTGTTGATTTACACATACCTCTACATGCACACACTCCCACATTCTCAAACGTACATCCACACGTACCAAACATACATATCCTTGAATTGCTGTGCTTTAAATGTAAGCATTACTTCCTATGTCTTTAGACTTTCTCTGCAGATGATGGACTGCCCATCTCTGTTCCTTTGATTGTCTCCGGACTTGCAAGCCTGTATTTTCCATTTTCTAATAATAACTCACAAAGGCAGCATTTGGTTCATGATCCTTCAGCTTTCATCTTTTTTCAATCTTGTGGGATGATACACAAATTTGCCATTGCAAACATTTGCTTTGTTTGACCTCCTAGTATGGCAACTTTATTTTGCAACAAACAAACAGTACAGTACAGTACGTAGAGTAATCTTCTTCATTTTCTGCAGCTCAAGACCTGAAAAGCTTCATTAAGTAGTTAAAAAGTATTCAGGTTTCTAAGCATTTCCTTATTTAACTACAACCTAGTGGTTATGTGTCCCTGGGAGCTGAGCAAGTGCCAGACAATGAAAGAGTGCTATGAATTCAGAAGAGGGGCTCAGGTGCTTTTGTGGTGGTGTGAAAAGCGCAGTAGAAATCTTATTCTTTGGTAATGTGTGGATGCTTTACTTTGTTGTAAACTTTGACTTACAGGGCTGATCAAGATGAAATAATACCAGCAAATTCATTTAGCATTAAAGGGATGTTTCTGAATTTTTAAAGAAGGGTTATATCAGATACTTCATAGCCATTCAAGTGGCCCAGAAAGTGCTCAGATAACCAACAAAGCACACTGCTGCTAGCTGGTATAGTTATTTATTTTAACTGTGTGAGTTTTACACAAAAAAATAGCAATAAATGAGCAATACAGAAAAGGTACAGACTGCTTTATTTTGTCTCAGTGTTTAGATAATGGTTTAGTCAATGATTATGTTTTCCTATGCCTGAATTCCACAGAGGTTTGTCCCTCTCTTTTCCAGCCAATTAGGGCAATGTCCACATGTAGGCGGGTCTTATTAAAAATTGAAGGTTTTCTGTGTGTTTTAGCCTTCTGTCCACATGTAAATAGAGTTTAAGGTCAGTTAAAACACATATTTTGGAAACTCCACCAAGGGGTAAAATTTGTGTCTCTATGTGGATGGAAAAAACAAATAATAGAGCGTTTTGAGTCTGAATGTCACCTCAGACTGATGCCCCACTATGTGACATTTAATTTTAGTTACATGTGTTGCAGGGGATGTTTTGAAACTGTTACTGTTTTAAAGTTATGATTACAAGACTGTCAAGATTATCCTGTGATTCTGCCATGGTTGGAGCTGTTATTGAAACCAACACGTGTACTCACAAAAATGATGAATAACAGTGTTTGGTCGCAATTATTGGATATGTCCAAAATATATATATATATTTATCCAAAAGACTGCTTAACATAGCCACAAATTAAAAAAACAAACAAAAAAAAAACAGTTGGGGTGTAACAGTGTATTGTATGTATTCATATCAAACCTTTTTGGTATGAGCCATTCAGCTTGGTACAGATGTGTAATGAACAAATACAAGCATACCTACTTACACACAGAGTTATACTTCAATCCAGTGTTCTACACGGCCCTTTTGCCAAAGCAGAAAACATACTCAAATTGGCAAAACAAACCCTCCACCTGCCCTCACAAGAGTCTCCTGTCAGAAAATACTTTGGCTTCACTGTAAAAAACAGTGGAAAAAGACAAGACAAGACAAGAGTTCTAGGCAGACATTATTTACCATCTACTGTGATTTCAAGTGTTCTGCTCATGTGCAAGGATGTGGTAAAAGTTTTGATTTTAGAACTTGACACCGACAACTATCAACATAAAGCACGACATTTGTTGGATTAATTAATTCATTCATAAATAAATACATAATCCCTTTTGGCTTTTGGACTCACACGGAAACTATACAGCCACATAGACATCCATCATTTCTGTGGTTCCCAGGTAACAAATGTTAATGTAGTAGCATTTTTAAAAACAGTGTTCAACTAAGGGTTTTGCCTTTTTGTGTAGATGGAGGTTTGTTCAAAAGGTTTTGTGTGGACAAGAATACTTTGAAAAAAAAAGAGGAAAAACCTCAGTTTCTAAAATTACTCGCCTACATGTTGACATAGTCTGAATCCTATTTGAACGAAACCAAATTTTTAGCCCAATCGTTTATTCAACCCAACATACTTTCTTGGGTTGAATGGGAAATAATTGTTTTTCAATGTACAATACTGTGAGGAACCCTTTCAGCAACTCCAATCTCATTAACCCAACTTCAGATATAGTGCAAAATCCCACTGAGGCAAAAAATATGATTTCTTTAAAATCTAATTAGTTCATTCTTGAGCTAGATTGAACTAATGCACACAATTTAATTGATATCCTAAGATTTGCAGGCAGGGAAATGGCATTAAACACAGTGACAATCACCTTTGACCCATGACTTCTATAATCTAAATAGTCTACTTCATTATCAATGTAAACATTTGTGCGAGTTTTGAAAAAACTCTTAGGGCTCTAATTTCGTAGACCAAGCGCAGGTGCACCTGCCTGCGCCGGCCTTCGCCGCGCGGACTGGGTGTGACTTGCGCACTTTGCAAGTTTCCTGCAGTGCCAAGAGAGGCGCACTCATGGTGCACAGGGGTGCAGAGGTTGCACGTCTACGCCCACGTCTCTGCCTCTCCGCGCAAATGTCAGAATAGGAGGAGAATAGACGTGAGTGGGATTAACACAGCCAATCGCAGTCTTCACCAATCAAATGAGCGCCTCTCCTCGCCTTTAAATGTGCTGCAGCTGAGGCACAGCGTCTGATTGGTCTGAATTATCCCCGCCACCGCGGATACAGTGTGCTGGAAAGACCCAGCAGTGGAGACGCTGTCCCTTCAGGAGGAGAATGGACAGCGGGGCGCGTCACCGTGTGGGCCAGCTCCCGGGACAGATGTAATCTGTTCCTTTGTCATTAATAGGAGTAAAATAATTAAGAGACAGTTACACCACAGCTCGCTTATCCATTCATAATGCTTGTGATCCACCTGCACTCCTGGTTTGTCATCGCCAAATAGCAGAGCCTTTAGTGATAAACTGTATACTCTCCCGGTGTCTCCTCCTCATCCTCCTTGCAATAATGCTCTCCATCTTTTTAGAGCACGTTAAAAATAAAGACTAAAATAGAGGGATATGGGAAATCACGGGTAAATCCTGAGTGACAAACATTTATTTTCTCTCCTTTTTCTTCGTCTTTTCCCCCCTTTTTTTCTTTGAATTTAATGAAATGAGAGAAGCCAGATATTTACTCAGTATCAGATGTTAAGGCTGTTTATTGTTGATTTGTAAGATGTGCATCAAACTTCCAGCTGCCGTCAGGTTAAGTTTCCATTATGACAAACGGCTTTAATCCGACATCAGATGTGACGGGAAGGTTAATATAGATACAAATGTATATGCTGGTTCAGACAGTTATATTAAATAGTGATTGCTGTGATTTTTTATTGCATTAAAATGTGCCTGACACTCTGGAAACCTGCCTCTGAGGCGTGCGCACATGTGCGCTTGTCACCAAATTACAGCTGCGGAGGGTGCGCTCCGCCCTGCGCCGAGGTTAGACCAGGTTGGAGCTGGCAAGCTTTCAGTGCACTTTCTGCACTGTTTTTGGCACGAAATTGTCACTGCGCCAACATGAATCTGCCGACACCTCCCCCTGGTGCGCCATCACACCCACCTCTGCGCAGACGGTCTACCAAATTGTCAAATTGGCAGCGCACGGCGGTGCGCCAGACGAAATTAACACTGCGCGGGGTGCGCCAGGCTTAGAGCCCTTAAAGTTTCTTTGTGATATTATATTCATATGACTGGCAAAGATAGGGGTTTTGAATGGACAGACAGACAACCCTAAAAGATAACGCCTCTGGCCCTGGCTGTCATTCACACAGAACCAAAAGGGACCTGGCTCTCATGAAAGTTTCTTGGTACATATCAGTAGCTTTAGCCTGTCAAATATTCTGTGAGAGCTCCCCATGATGATAATCATGAGTAAGTCATGCGTTAAATCTATCCCAAAGCATTTAATAAAACAACAGCTTTACCGACTTTACCTGAGACCAGTGAACAAGACTTTTGTATTGAGTTTTCAAGTGTCGAAGCTTTTGTTCTTCCAAGGCGCAGCCTCATCACAAGCAGTCAAAAGGGCAATTAAAATGATCAAAACTCTCCTCGCTATATCGACCAGAAGTATGAGCACTGTGTTGAAAGTGCTTGTCAAAAAGACCTCTGAGATTTAGTTACAAGAGGTTGTTAAATTGGGAAGAATAGAAGAGGGCAACAAGGCAGGGAGAGAGCAAAGAGGCAATTCACTACGGACCATTCAAGGGAGTACAAGTGGATGTAAACATACAACTAACACCCATCAGCCTGTGTCCACCAGGGACATCCTGAAGGAGGGAGGGCAAACTTTTTGGGGCTTCAGAATAGCTGTTAATTAGCAGTTAAAAAGCTTCCAGACATGAAATCTGTTACCATGTACTTTATCATCCTGTTTCAGAAAAGCACTCCTGACAACTTCAGACAGCTGCTCTGAATTTTTTTTGCCTGTTTGGATATGCAACTCGCGGGGGAGAGTATTCATTTTTTATGATAGGAGGGGGTCTAAAGAGGCAAGACACAATGTGCAAAAGGAAAATATTGCAGACAAAGGCACAGCGTCCAATGCTTTGATGACAGTTTTTGCCCATCTCTCCATCTGTATGTATAATTTGATTCAGAGGGGTAGTAAAAATGTAAACTAAATGGAGTTCATATGTAGCCTTAGAAAACTAGTCAGTTCATTGAGGATAAGCCCCCTTTACATCAACTTTGCCATCTTTTTGTAGTCTTGGTGTGTTACATTTCATCTTGAAAACTGGAAAACCCAAGATATTCCTCTTTCAGTTGAACCAACAACTTGGCTGATCTTTAGTCGCCCCAAGTTTATCTTATAATAAGAATGCAGTAAACTCGAATGTGATGTAATCATTTGTTTTAAAACCTGAGTCCCAACATTGATGAATTCCACTGTTTGTTCTAAATCAGGCTTACTACCTTACTTTTGCTACCCTCAGTTATATTTGCATATGTCTCTGCTGGCGAACATTAGGGCCTGCCTATCCGTAGTTCAACATACATCAGCTCCATCAGGTCAGGCTATGTTGGCAATTTGATCCCATACGTTGATCTCCCTACCCATGTTTACAGCTACCTTGGTGAACATCAGGGACGTCATAGTCCCCCATCACAATTTTTATCTCTGCTTTAGATTCTGCATGTCTACCTGTGTTGTACACAGCAAAATTGACCCCAGGAATAAACTTTCACAGAAGTTTGTTGATTTCACAGAATTGGTCGTCATCAGCTTAAATAACTTGACGTATAAATTGGACTTCAAGCACCTACTCACAAGAGGGAAGCAAGTAGTCGTAATGCCACTTTATTCTGTTAAACACTGACCAACATATTCAGCTTGCTGTCCTGGTTTGACTTCTCTTTTGGGAAGATCTGGGATGAGGCCTCTGTGCTTGAAAACACGTCCGATCAAATGAGCTAAATTGGTTCCAAACTTAGAGTTTATCATGAATAATTCAGAGGCAGATAAACTGTTGTGGATGGAATTGCTCTTACACATAACCCATCTCAGTACTGTGTTGTTTTGATTGTTGGTTGAGAGAAAGTGATGAAGAGAAGACCTAGATGCATCACTGCTACAGTACATACAATATAATATGACTGTGCTGTTAGCTATGCTCATTGTAATGCAATCTCTGGCCAACACTTACTCACGTAATTGATTTTAAATAGAGCAGGGACTAATTATATTAAAGTAATCATTATCAAGGATCATAAAGAAGAGAATAAAGGCCTTAAAATGTACCATGATGTCTTCAAATTGCATATTATGCATAACTAGCAGCAGAGCATAATGATATTTAATTTACAGTCATATCAAACAGACAGAGGGACATTTTCTCAAATTTAAGAAGCTGTAACCACAGAATATTTAAGGGGCATATCGGCTTTTTAAATGATTTAATTAAATTTCTGGTGATCAGGATCATTTCTGCTTTTATTAGTGGGATTTCACAGGAAATTATACTGTAAAAATGAAAGGAATCCAAGCACAGATATTCATATAAATTTAAAGGCTGTACAGTCAGAAATTCTCATCAGGAAGGGAACTGAAATAACTGCAGCCCTCTCCCATAAAACCCCACCCGCTGTCTTTATCAGCCTGTGTGCCGGCAGTGCCATTAACATCAGCACTGGAGCAGCTGAAAAGGGGTTGTTTACTTCATTGTCATTTGTGTCTATTGTATCTAAAAGGACCACCTGCTAGCAAGAGTAGCGACAGAAAGCCTTCCAGGGTGCGCCTCATAATTGCCACTGGGGGGGCTGGTAAATAACAGCATGCTATTTCACAGGCACACAGCCTCACACAGTGCTGTTTCCTCTTTCATTAGAGAAGGTCAGAGCTAATTTGGGATAGTATGGTGAGAGAGTGAGGAGGTGAGCAAGTGATGGAGGGGAGAATAGGAAGGGTGGTGACAGGGTGATAGACGTTTGGTCCTTAGCAAAGGTTTGTATTGCATGGTTTTGGGTGGGGTCCTGAACTGCTCTGATTCAATTGGTGATTGATGCTGAAACACAAAAACACTAACTGAAGTGTTCATTCACACTTGTAAAAGTTTTTGTTACAGGCAAAGAATGTAAGTATTCCTCACCACTGAATTGAATCCCTGCTGACCAAGCAGTAACCTGTGGTGTAAAAAATGTAGCCAAACGAAAAATGCAAAACACTGCAGCCCCAAAAGTATCTTCTTCAGTCTGACTGCAGAAGCACCAGTCCACAAACTGTAAAGCTATCTACCCATCATAACATTATAAGATTTTAAGCTTGATTGTTGCTGCAACTTTTCCCTCTTGAAAATGGGGGTGGGGGTGGGGGGGGTGCAAGATGCAATTCCAGGCATGTTCCAGCAAATCATTAATAGAAAGGCTCCTCACATGTGTGCTGCAATCACAACATGCTACAGCTCCCAATTCAAATAGCCATTTGGGTTTTGTGTCTCAAGTATCAAACATGTGGATTCATACTGTCAAAAGCAGGTGGCAGTGACCTGGGGCCTCGTTTATAAAATGTGTAAGCACAAAAACTTTCAGGTTTATAAAATGGTGCACACACACATCCTACGCCTGATGCCATTTATAAATCACAATCAACTGTAATGTAATTGCACATGAGGGAACACTTTGCCCCACCAGCAAAAATGGTTAGGTTAACACTCTTGGTGAAAATCCAATGATAGCAATTCCTTGATAGACCAAGAGGGAAAATGTGCAAGAGAAATTTCACTCACTGTGAGGTTGAGATTCTAAGGTGGACTCTCGCAAAATAATTTTGTTTGGTGGGCACACTTTGGGCATCACTAACGCCAGAAAGACAAAAGATTGGAAGCATGTGGCCGATGCTGTTAACAACATTGCCTTAGAGGGTCAGACTGTGGCTGAGAGAAACGAGAGAAATGGTCTTACATGGAAGTGGGGGTAAAGCGGGACGAGCGGGGATACAGGACTGTCATCTCTGACTTTGTCGACTGGTGTGACAGAAATCACCTCCAGCTTAACACCAGTAAAACAAAGGAGGTGGTTGTGGATTTCCGCAGGAGGAGGACACCCCACACTGCACCTGTGAACATCCAGGGTCTGGACATTGAGATGGTGGAGTCCTACAGATTCCTGGGTGTACACCTTAACAATAAACTGGACTGGTCTCATAACACGGATGTCCTGTACAAGAAGGGCCAAAGTCGTCTCCATCTCCTGAGGAGACTGAGGTCCTTTGGAGTGTGCAGGACTATGCTCAGGACCTTTTATGACTCTGTGGTGGCTTCTGCACTTTTCTGTGCAGTGGTCTGCTGGGGAGCAGGGAGCACGGAGAGAGACAGGAAGAGACTGAACAGACTGGTCAGGAGGGCCAGTTCTGTCCTGGACTCCTCCTTAGACTCTCTGGAGGAAGTGGGCGAGAGGAGGATGCTAGCAAAGCTCGCATCCATTATGGACAACCCCTCTCACCCACTGCATGAGACTGTTGGGGAAGTGAGCAGCTCCTTCAGCAGCAGGCTCAGAATCCCACCCTGCAAGACTGAACGTTACCACAGGTCATTTGTCCCAACTGCAATAAGACTTCATAACACAAACATCTGAACTCTCTCCATGATGACATCAAGCATTCAATAAATACATGCCTTTTTTGTACATCATTCCAGTACTCACTGTAAATTTTTCATTGTCAAGTGCTGTTATTCCCAAGAACCAATCTTTGCATATATCTTGCTCCTATATAAATATGTAAATAGTAATATTTTTCTACTTTCCTATATATCTTTATATTTCTTTAAATTTCTAATTTTATATTCTATTATCATTATTCTATTTTTATTGTTATTGCATTATTGCACTTTTTTGTGAGCTGCTGTGACAAAAAAAAATTCCCCCAAGGGGGATCAATAAAGAATATTCTATTCTATTCTATTCTATTCTAAAAAGTCGTATCGCTCTCAACAGGAAGAATGTCTGTGTCGAGGGGGGGAAAGGGCACACTGGAGCTCACCCTCACAGACCAAAAGCTGGTTGATCGGGGAATCCCTCCTGAGAGGTGTGGTGACAGAGGCGGAGGGGGACACAGAAGTACCAAATGTGCAAGAAGCACCAGAAAAAGGTAATTGTGTACTCTTGTTTGAAACAGTAAATGAGCATGAATAGTGCAAACACATTGGAGCTTTCACAATTCTTTATTTAAAGTTAAACTATATATTTCTCTACAGTCCCCAGGTGTTCCAATTTGGTTGGCAGTGCTGCAGCTGTGGCTGGAGAGACGAAGATCGGAGACTCAATCGCACCTCTTGTCCTTTCCTGGTTCATCCCTTGAGTGTACCAACAGTACAGCTCTGGGCTATTTTGCTGAAAATACATATATGAGTAGTCTAATTTCAGCAGAAGCAGATTCAACCCTGCATCAAACTCCACAAAGCAGACTGACTCAAAACAGGAGAACAAGCACTCAGAGGTTCCAGGTAATTTCCAAATTTAGCACTGTGTAGAAATAATATCAGTACAGACAGAAATGTGTTTATTTTTAACCCCCCCCCCCCACCACCACCACCACCACCACCAGCACCACCACCACCACCATCACCACCACCACCAAAGTGGCAAGTGCTGTTTGTAGCCACAATTAACAGACCCAGGCTGTTTGTAAAAGCCCAACGAAATGACAAAACTGGTGTTATCTACCAAACCATGTTTCTCACAGGCCCGTTAAAACAAGGATGAGATGATGTGGTGACCTCCCATCATAGCTTTTGTTGGGGAATTTGTTTTTGTTACAACGAAAATATAATCTAAGTACACAAAAAGATTGTTTTATAATGCAAAATTGTGCACTGTGATGGGTAGTTGACCACCAACTGTATAACTTAAACAGTTTTTGGCATTCTTGAAAGGACTAATAAGATACTGACTACCAAAGCAAGTTTTCACAGTTTTTGGAATCAAACAAATCAGCACTAGACTTTGAAAGTTTCATTCTGTCCTGATTGCACCTCATTGTTTATCTAAGTCACTCCTCCTGTTTTCTTGCAGTTAAAACAAAAGTTCTTGTTAGCAATTGTAAAACCCTGGTTGTGCTTAGAAGATAAAGCTTGTTCTAACATCCTGAAAGTCTGTAGAACACCCCAGGGAACTGATTTCCCCTTAATCTAAATCACAATAAGACAACATATTGCTCTGTGTTTCCCTCTGGTTTATCACTCCATGCACAGCGCTGTCATTACCAGGCACTGGACAAATCAGCCACACAGAGAGAAGGCAATTACCTGCAAATTGCATTCATTACATACAAAAAAACAACAGGAGGACATCTTGAGAATGCATTACATCTCTAGGAGCAAAACAGGAGGCTCTGATGGGAGGTAATTTAAGTTTGCGATTTAATATGTCCCACTAATGTATTTGTATGACGTGCTTTTAGCTTTTTCCTCCATCTGAACCTTCCATTTGCAATTATCAGAGATAAAAACCCTCAAAGCCCCTCTCAAATGATGACCCCTCATGGAGAGATAAACTCAAAGACCTCTGCCGTTGAAGTTGCACATTAAGAGGCACGCTGAGTTAAGATGTGACCTTGTCACTCCAAAAGTTTGTGACAGCAGTGTATCTTACTTTTCAGAGAATTCATTAACAGCTTGAACTTCAGACCTTCTAACAGCACAAAGAGGTATTGCTTCAGTCTAGAATGAATTTCACTGAATATTTGGGATAAAACTGATGTTATTTCGTCTTGAACAAAGATGTGCAACTTTGATCACAATGAAGGCCAAAACACTTGTTTCCCTGCATAAGGGCCAGATTGTTACAAATCTTCTTACTCTCTGGTTATAGAAAAAAAACAAAAACAGAAAATTTGAAGCTGTAATAAAAACTGGCAATGCTAACATAGTTTTTAAAGCTCAACACAAATAATATTAATATATAATATGCCTAATTAAGTCAGAATAATACATCATTAAAGAAAATACAAGTTTCATAGTTGTAAATGCAACTAAACATTGAATGTTTACCATTTTTTGGGAACAAGTATTTCCTTTTATTATTTTCTAAACAATGACTTTGTATAATAATTTATTGCTCATTAAAGAGATCTAGTGGTAACGATTCCAGCAAAATAGATTTCATCTTGTACTTTTAAAATTAACACATACTAATATTCTAAATCAAGTGTGAGCAACTTTTGGCCCAGGAGTTACATGCAGCCCTCCCACACAATTCATGCAGCCTTCCAATCAGTTTGAAATAGTCAAAAAATGTATGTTCATGTTAAAACTCTGTCAGAACCTGCCATGAAAAAACAAAAATTGCATTTTTTTTTTATAAAAATTAGCTATAATAAGTGTAATTGTTTCTTTCTTGTTTCTAAAATGACCTTGTGCATTTTTTAAAATAAGATTGGCAAAGAGGGTCATGGACATGTGACCCGCCTGGTAAACAAAGTTGACCTTCTTTTGACAAGAATTTAGATAGATATATATAGATAGAGATATATTTCTATTACTTGTCCCACTTTGTGCATGGCATTGTGTTGGTATCTATAAGGTTGACTCACATTTGATGGATTCTGTCCTCTTTTCTTCACGTTGACCATTAGTTGAAGTGTAAGGCCACATTTTGGTCCCCATTGGTGCCATATTACCAACCCAGGTCTAGGCTGCGGTAAATAATGTCACATTGAAATTAAGAGTAAAATATTTTAAATTTGCTTTTTAAAGGCAGATGAAATAAGACTAAAAGTAGCAAATAAATTGAAATTGATCTGAAATCAGGAATCCCTGAAATGGTTGGTATTTTTTGTTAGTATTATTGTTAGCATGGAGGGAAAATCAATATTTAGCTGTTCAATAAAACAATTCTAACATTTGGAATTGGACATTTAAACTTAAAGGATATTTCCTGTCTATCTTCCAGCCCAGTTGTTCATTTAACTATATTAAAAGCTTTATGTTAAGAACTGTTGCGAGTAACTTATCAGTAAGTAAGAAACTTAAAGAGAATTATATGAAAAGGACCCCAATTCCATTTAGGGAACATATTTTAAGATACAAATACTTAACTATGAATTATTTAATCTCAACTAGGACCAGAGTTTTGTGATTGGTGCATTGATTTGCAGCCAATAAGCAGCTACTTAGTAGTGAATATGGTGACCTTAAAGTTATGTTACCAAACTGCCTGATTTTGCAATGTTAACAAATCCTGGACAAATCCACATTCAGAACACCAAAATGTTATTACACCTTTTTGTGTCATGACCAACATTCCATGAAAATGTCATCCAAATCCATTCATTATTTTTGAGTTATCCTGCCCACAAACAAAAGCACTAACAAACGCCTGTACTGGCAGAGGTAAGTTAAAGTGTTCTAAAGGCTAACACGGGTCCAATTCTGTACTGGCATGTTATACCGAAGTGGCAGAGAGTGTAACTCTAATTGTATCAATCAAAGTCAACGTGTTTATATGTCTGAGAAGTAAAGTAGTTATCTGATGCTGAAGAGTGATGCAGCACCTTCAGTGTTACATAGAGGATTAGAAAAGATAAAAGTTGATAAATATGGATAGATGTTCTCAACAATAAAACAGTAATTATTGAACTTTCCACAACCATGACAGCTTGAAACTGGAACCGTATCACCCAAAGGGTTCTTAACTATTTTATAGAAGTTTGGTATCTGGCTTGGTGAACAATTTGCCAAGCTGTCGATATTTCAGCAAGAAACAACAAACTTTACATGTAGTTAAGGAAGAAGAATCAATTTGAGCATAAGAATGAGCCTTTAAACCACTCAAAAAGATTCCTACATCCTTTCTTTTCAAGAAAACTAAGAAATAAATTTATTCTAAACAATAAAGAGAACAATAACATCATTTCATCAGCCTGTGGGTAGTAAGAAAAGTGAGGAACAATGAAAAGTATGCTCTATAAAAAAAAAAGCTGGCGAATGAGATACACACAATCAATCTACACAAAGTAAAACACAAAAATGTACAAAAAGAGCGGGGATGAATATAAATGAAGCAGGTATAGATTGGAAAAAGATGACAACCATAGAGATGGATTGAAAAGAAATGAACATAAATGAAAGGTGGAAAGAAGTGTGAGAAATGGAGAGGTGTTAGGGGAACTAGCTGGAACTCTCCCCGGATAAATACAGTTTGATTTAGTGTGATAGTGAAGTTCAGCCAGCTTGGCATTTGATCCAATGAATGCTTGGCAAGAATCTGTAACAGAGAAAAGCTTTTCCAAGTGAGTTTGGAGATAATCACATGTAGGTATCAGTTGGCTAACAGGGGGTTTAGTTATGAATGCTGACACATATGGTATCATATTCCCATGTGGTGCTGGGAAATAAACTCAAAGTTGATGTGGATGCAGGGAAAACAGGTTTTGAAGCTCAAAGTTTGACGGTTTTTGTCTTTTTTCTGCATTTTCTCAAACTTTATGACTCAACACAAACCCCTGACACAAATTTAGACTGCAGCACAAGTCAAAGAGACAAACAGATTAATACTGACACAAACACACAGAGAAATACACACTCAAAGAAACCGAAAACAGCCTCTCACAGAGGTGTTTATGTTGTATTTTGTGATGTTCTGAAGCACCTAAGTCTGTCTCTACCCTGACAGAAGGGATGTTGAGGCCCCCTATTGTTCGGCTCAGTAGCTCTAAGAACACATACTCCACAGGACTCTGGGTCGGCTTTCATAACCCACTTCAAAAAGCCACCAGGATACACACCTCTATCTGTATCCACCTCACAGAACTCCTTTGTACCCTGCCAGCTCTCACTCCGCTCCTTGCTATTTGCTCCCAGTCTCACCTATTCACTTTATATACACACAACATTCACTGACTTGATCCTCACCACCCTGGATCCCACACTCTCCATGACCTGTGTTCCTCTTACCCTGCCTCATTTTTTGTCTTCTCTTCTTCCAGATTCTCAGAGACTCCAATAAGGACTTTTGCGGACATGTGACATATAGGGCCCTAATTTCATGAAGCAGCGCAGGGGGTGCAAGCCTGGCGCACCCCGCGCAGTGTTAATTTCATACGGCACACTGCCGTGCACTGCCAATTTGACAATTTGGTAGACCGTCTGCACAGAGATGGGTGTGACTGCGCACCAGGGGGAGGTGTCGGCAGATTCATGTTGGCGCAGTGACAATTTTGTGCCAAAAACAGTGCAGAAAGTGCGCTGAAAGCTCGCCAGCTCCAACCTGGTCTATTCTTGGCGCAAGCAAAGTGCACCCTCCGCAGCTGTAATTTGCTGACAGGCGCACATGTGCACACACGTCACCAAACCCTCAGAGGCAGGAATCCAGAGTGTTAGGCACATTTTAATACAATAAAAAATCACAGCAATCACTATTTAATATAACTGTCTGAACCAGCATATACATTTGTATCTATATTAACTGTCCTGTCACATCTGATGTCAGATTAAAGCCGTTTGTCATAATGGAAACTTAACCTGACGGCAGCTGGAAGTTTGATGCACATCTTACAAGTCAACAATAAACAGCCTTAACATCTGATACTGAGTATATATCAGGCTTCTCTCATTTCATTAAATTCAAAGAAAAGAGGGAGAAAAAAGACGAAGAGAAAATAAATGTATGTCACTAAGGATTTACTTGTGATTTCCCATATTTCTCTGTTTTAGTCTTTATTCTTAACGTGATCTAAAAAGATGGAGTACATTATTGCAAGGAGGATGAGCAGACACCGGGAGAGTATACAGTATATCACTAAATGCTCTGCTATTTGGCGATGACAAACCAGGAATGCAGGTGGATCACAAGCATTATAAATGGATAAGCCTGCTGCTGTGTAACTGTCTCTTAATTTTTTACTCCTATTAATGACAAAGGAACAGATTACATCTGTCCCGGGAGCTGGCCCACACGGTGACGCACTTCGGTGCCCCCAATGCACGCCCAGATGGCCAGTCTGCTCTCCCAGCTGCTGAAATGACAGCAGCTCTGACCGTCTCCTCTACCGGTTCCTTCCAGCACACTGTTTTCGCGGTGGCGGGGATCATTCAGACCAATCAGACGCTGCGCCTCAGCTGCAGCGCATTTAAAGGCAAGGAGAGGCGGTCATTTGCTTGGTGAAGACAGCACTCGGCTGTGTTAAACCCACTCATGCCTTTTCTG
Organism: Scarus forsteni; assembly: GCA_036419115.1. NCBI lineage: Eukaryota > Metazoa > Chordata > Actinopteri > Labriformes > Labridae > Scarus > Scarus forsteni. The sequence continues at coordinate 10,626,922 of JAZDUH010000135.1, forward strand.
CGCCCTCTCTGGCACTTGCGCGAAGGGGCAGGGACGGAGGCGGGGCTGCACTCCTCTGCGCTCCTCTTCGCCTTGAGTGCGCCTCTCTTGGCACTACAGGAAACTTGCAAACTGCGCTGGCCACACCCTGTCCGCGCAGCGAAGGCCGGAGCAGGGCACGTGAGCCTGAGACTGCGCCTGGTCTACAAAATTAGAGCCCATAGTGGTAGGCATAATCCAGGAATAAAATGTATGTGTTGTTGCCTATTTTGTTTTTAAGCATTTTCAGTAATTGAGCCCATTTGATTTGTTTTACCAGGTATTTTAAACATAAGGCAGTTGTATTAAGTGGCTACATTATCTTTACAATTTGCAACCTGCTGTAAGGGCAACAGTGCTTAAAGGTGCTCTGAGGAGAATCTATTACTAAAGACATAAAGACTCTGCTACCCATGAGCACGCGCGGCGGCTGTCGTAATGCTGCGTTCCAGTAACCTCGGAACTGGGAGTGACATCATCTCCAACTTATCGGCGTTCCAGTTCAAGTCGGAAAAAAACATGCTTATCTACCAGGCTGTTGTTAGCACGCCCTGCGTTGTTGTATAAAGAATGTGATTATCACTATGACAGCATTTTTGTAAATATAAGTCTAACAATACTATGTATACAGCTGATCTAGAGCGACACACCCAAGTCAGAAGTGCAAATTAATTGATTATCACTGGAGCTAAATAACTGTTCACACTGGGGGCATCCATCTTCAATTGTCAACCTTGGGGTGGCGAGGTTTCACACAGTTCCCAGTGGGAAATTCCGACTTCGGGGGAAGTTCCAGTTGCAGTTTCCTACTCGGAACTCGGAAATTCCTACTTCTGACTACAACTGGAACGCACCAAAACACGTGACCCAAGAACTCTGCTTTGCTTTACAAATTATTTTTTTCAACAACTTACAGGATGCAATGCGACAAGGTAATGTATCTGTTTCTAGTTATGTGGTGGTAGTTTCTGATATGTGACAACAAGCAATTTTTGGAATACTTATTATCGTAGTTTTGTAGCCGGCTGTCCGACCCGACCACTTAGCTAAGGAAAAGCATTTATAGATAATCTATTTTGATGCTATAAATCTCATCTTAAAGTTTGTAATTTGATCAGGCATATATCTAAAAGTGAGACTTTTTTGTAATTACTTAGAAACTCCTCATAGCCTCTTTAATAATACATTCATTATTAATGAAGTAATCATTTAAGAAAAATTAGCACATTGATATACAATAAGTTTATGAACTGACAGTGTCTGGGTTGGCAAAGAATGCATTGTTGGTTTCTAGTGTCCCTAAACTATTAGCAGCAGCAGATAGAAGAGACAGAGATGATGAATAAAAATCAATACATTATCAAAGATAAGCACTAGCACATAGTCAAAAGCGTTTCTACCTTATTTTGTCATAAACATGCAGAAAAAAAAAAAAAACTTTGTTGGGCTCTGTCTAGTTTAACTAAAGTTCCAGCTGCAGGCTGACTCAATATAATGCTGCTTGTACACAAAAGCTGTCTGCTTGATTGACGGAGTCTGTTAAATAGACATTACTGAAATATTTGTATGCTTAAGACCTACATTTACCATAACCATAAGGGATTAACATGATTCCACGGAGGCTTTTTTCATGGTAGTAAATCACTGCAGAATAAAATGCTGTGCAAGTACTTCACACACCTCTCATAAGTGCTCTCGCTCCTACTTGCACACTGCGTTCTGCCGCTCAGCCAAAATCCATTAAACACTCTGCTTACTCGATTGTTTGAGAGGCATGCCCTGTGCAGTGATATTGCAGTTAATTGGGCTCATTTGCATGATGTTGGGTTGCAGTGTCTGTTTGTCCTCAGTCAAGTGGAACATTGAGTTCTTGAACCCTAATTGTGTCCTGAACTCATTGCTGCTGCAGCTTCACAGTCACCCAAACACAAAGTGCAAACACATTATTAATTTAGACTGGAAACAATTTGAAGATTGATGTATAGGCCTACCATGAGGGAGCGGAAATAGATATCATTCATAATCTATCCTTATCTAAGCCTCGTCCTCATTACTGCTGCAAACCTGGGCAATCTTTCCACTCTTGCATTTTGCTTTCATAACAATGTCCAATTTAGTGTTTAAAAATCATTCTAATCTTCAACAATACACCCTTAATTTCAGGCAAAAGTATTCAGAAACAGGCTTCTGATTTCCAGCCAGCAAGTTTTAAATCAGCGGTCTGAAATGACGACTATAATTAACAGATTTTATCTGCAGTACCAAGCTAGCTAGCCAATTAAGTCAGAACAAGCTCAGTGATTTAGTTGAAAATAGTCTTTCACTGACTTTTATGTGATAATTAAAATGTAGGCTTGTGCAAAATCTGTGCAGGCACTCAGTGGCAAATTATTGTGACAGAAGATTGAGGATAATGTTTGATGCACAAGAAAAACAATTCAATCTATTTCCCTATGATTAGTGTTGAAACCCTGAAAAATCGTGTGATAAGGAAAATAAGAGATTACTCAAATCCAAACAGCCAAGAATGACCACATAAAAATCTTACAAGTATCCAAATTTATTAAGGTTTCTACCATGGCAGTCAGAAGTTTTCTCTGTCTCTGCTTTGTCAGAATAAAGTGACTCTTCTACGGAGGAGTGTGATGTTGAGAGCTTTACAGAAGTTGTTCCAAACTTGAAAGTGCTGAAACTCACTTTGAAATCCAAAATTACCCGAGGGTCCACTTAAACCTTTAATTAACAACTCTCCTCAACCCCTAAAATTTGCTGAAGTGTTTCCAACTTATGGGGGGGGGGGGGGGGGGGGGGGCTTGTCTATTGAAATCATAAAACACAAAATGTTACTTACATTTAGCTCCATGAGGCCAGAAGCAGGTAAATTATTTTATTTGGAAACATTGATGAAGCCTCAATAATGATACTGTGAGGGCTGGCCTTCAGTAATAGACTGTGAATAAATGCGACTTCAATGCACAAGTTTTGCTTCTAAATCTTTAGTTTTCATCGAAATGGTGTCTATTTGCCTTGTACCAGTGCACACAGTCCACAAAATAAAACCAAAGAGTACACTTTTCTGAACAATAACAATAACAAATGGGAGCTGCTTTGTGTCGTGACACCTCAAAACAACTGAGCTGTTGTCTGCATGTTTTCGAGCTTGTTGGGTGGAACTTTGGCATTTTCCTTTCTTTTCACAATTTTGTGGTTTATTCAAGATGGCTGAGTTTGGTTCAAAATGCTTTTCCTGCTCCTTGCTTTGGAACAGAATGTTCTGTACCGTATGCTCTTTCATTAAATACTTGTTTTCAGTTTAATTTTCTCAACTTTGAACAATGGACTCCATTAGATATGTTTTTCACTATGCCTTACACTGTAGGAAATAATCTTTTCCATCATGTGGGTAAGATCATTATATTAATTCAAATATAAAAAATGTACCTTAATATGACCCGAAAACATAGGTACTTAATATGTTATGTGATCATTTTAACTACTTTCCAAGATTATGATACATTATGAAAACAATATTTAAACATACATTTCTGTGGTCATTTCTAATTATTGTAGACCCTAAATAGGTTAAACATTCTGTGCCAATTTCTGCCTTCAGTGTGGAACTCTAAATTTTATTAACTCTCCATGTTACTAAGTATATTAAACGTAATTTTACGATATTAAAACTATATTATTTAACTATATGAAAAAGTGATTAAAATGACCAACATACTAACACTGAACATTCTCTCATTGAAAATACATAAAGAAAGAGAAAATATTATAAATATGAGTAATATTGATACCAACAAAACCTTGTTGGACTTTTGTTACACAACAGCAGCTTTGGTTAACATGAGGGCCACATTAGTATAGTTCTCACTGCTGCAGAGCCACACTGTTGCATCTGCAGGATGCTCTAGTTCACAGTTACAGTTACTCATGAAAAATGGCTGATGGCTAACAAAGGGGTGTTAAAAATAAACATTTACATCCTTTAACTCAAATGCAAATAAATACTTAATTCTACAAGCTATACACCAAATAAAGATTTGATGTTGATACTCATATCAACTTTATTTATAAGGCACTTAGAATGGACAGGCAAAGCAATAGTCCTTTTTTATTATTTGCTTTCTTGTCTTTCCTCACTCCCAAGTCCTCAACAAGCATAGATAGATACTATGCTTGCGACTCTGCGTGCAGTAATTAGTAAGAGACAGACAAATGTCATCCACCACTAACTAGCTTAGCTCATATGATTGGAAGTCATTGGAAAGTATTAACCTGCCTATTAGGAAGTATTGGGCATTCTTAAATTTGCAGACAATTTGCATTTAAGAATGGCTCGCAAATAAACAGCTCACTCACAACTGAAAATCAGTTCTCATTATGCAATTAAAAAAGCTGTTAAAAAGACTCGGCTTGTTTGTGAACGTCACATCACGAGCTCAAACGCCAGCGCAAGTAGGTCAACAAAACAAAGTCTCTGTTCAGGAGAAGATAGTACAGTGATAGTAGAAATTAAACAAACACAACACGGTCAAAACGGGTCACTTTAGTGTTGTTGGAGAGTTTATTTGACTGTAGGCAAAGGCAGGCTGATACTTTCCACTGATTTCCAGCCATTTGAGCAAAGCTGGTTAGTGGTGGGTGACATTTGTCCAACTCTGACTCGTTACTGCATGCAGAGTTTAAAGAACGGTATCTATCTGTTTGTAGTGGACTCAGGAGTGAGGCAAGACATGAAAACATAAAAATGTTGGACTATCACTTCAAGCGCTTAATATAGGAACAACAAGCAGAAAATAAAAGGAGAGAAAGACCTTTGTAGACTACAAAAAGCAAGAAGGAAATAAAATAAAGTATGAACAACAATAGATTTTTAAAAATAGAGTAAAATTGATTTAATACCATTAAAGGGAGATCATTTAAAATCAACAGAATCTTGATAAAGATTCAGGAAAGGAATAAAGGAAGATTTAACTCTGAATAAAAAAGAAAATGAATGGATAACTCATGCTACTGATTAATTTAGCTCTAAAGCTGGATAAAAAAGGGTCTTCAGTTTAATTTTAAAAATACCCAGAGGGATTGCCATTTTTATATCCAAGGACAAGTTCCAAAGTTTAGGGGCATAAAAAACAGAAAGATCTCTCCTCTGTGGCAGACAGGAGGAACAGTCAAAGAAAAGCATCGACCCTTATATGCATTTTGTTTAAAACTGTTAAAAAGACTTGAGATCATAAAGCACTTTTCTGGTCTCTTTTGGCTGCTCATAGCAGCGAACACCACAGGTCACATCTACCATTCACACCCATTCACTCTCTAGTGGTTCAGAGTTTTTATGTTAGTAATCAATCAGTACCAGCTAACACATAGACAGATAGACAATCACTGGGAGACCATTACACTAATTTATGCCCCTCTATATATTTGGGATAACTGGCAGCTGTTGAGCCACATCAGGCCACCCACAGCTTCCAATTCAGCCCAAGGGACGATATCAAATTCAGGGAAGGACATGAAAAAGAAGAAAGTCAGATGTTGTTTTAGGGCTGCCTTGTTTAATTTAAGTTCTTTAAGCTGTAGATGTAAGTCCTGAAAGAAATGAGATTACATTAGCTTTTCAGATATGACCTCATGTTTCATCTGTTTTACAAATCAATCCATCAGGTATTATTACCAAACATTCAGCCAGGAGTTTAAGTTGATCTTGAGATCATGCAAACTCCATACAGAAAAGCTTGATTAACTCAAGTAGAGAAACCAGCACCCGTCTTTCAGTGAGTCTTTAGCACTAACCCGCAAAACCACCAAATTACACACATTTTGGAGGAAAAGAAAGACATGAATAAAACAGTATATTATTAAGAACAAAGGCAAGTATTCATTTAATTTTTCATGAAGTTTTGCCCAACAGTTTCTGTCAAGAAAAAAAAATTGCCTTTTTACAAAAGTGCTTGATTATCCATTTAAATAATCAGTCCAATGGCCCTTAGCTGCAAACCAACTTTAACAAACTCAGGCTTGGTACGTGCAAGCTCAAAAGTGATAATTCCTGTCCCACTACTTCACAGGCCCCAAACTATAGCAACTGATGGGCAGCAAGGCCAGAACATCCATGGAGTGATCTAGTGGTAATCTCTATTCACTAGTCACCTCACTTAAACATGGAGACAAATGCTACGGCTCAGCCGTTAAGTCACTGTGAAGGATTTTTATCGTAAACTTGAAGCTTTAGAAAATCATATAGGTAGTGACTTAAAAGGAAGCTGTGCTCAGCAAGAAAGCCACATCACAACATACTCCATGAATGCCTCACACTAAAGTATTTGCATTTTAGGTGTAACAAGCATTATTTTTTCTTAGTCCGGGGGCCTTATTGGTGAAATTTGTTTTTTCTCTTGTCTTGATATGCTAAATCTGGGTTTCACCAAGTCTACAAATGTCAGAGAATTGAAAGCAGTGACATCAATTTCCTCTAAGCCCAATGTGATGATGGCTCCACCTGAAAATAAATCATTGTAAAGAATGGAGGTAAGAAATGCCTTCACCCAGGGAGTCTGAGCGTGATCGCTAACCTGATCAGAGGCATCAGAGAGCCAGCAGGGACCTGGAGGCAGGGTGTTTTACTGATGGATCACAGCAGGAGATGGCAGAGGGAGGGGGAGAGAGAGACGGCCAAGGGGGGCTTTTACCATCAGGCCATCGTGATGGTCTGAAACAGCAGATCTGAGGGAGCGATGTGGGAAAAGCAGACAGTGGGTGGGTATTAATGGGATTCCAGATTTGTGATATCTGGGAGCCTTCATTTCCCTGCAGTGGTCCAGATAGCTAACACCAGAGGATCAATAGATAGTACAGCCTCTCCTTCCTTTCCTGTGCCTCCTTCCTGCAGGCTGTCCTGTGTATTAAACACAGTTGTAGTTTGGCAGTAACTGGTGATAAAGTAGCTTGATTTTAATGGAAACTGATGCCACGAAAGTGGTGCACAGGCTTAACATAATGCAAAATAATAAAGATAAATGCATTTTTAAAACTCAGCGTTTACATTTAATGTCATTATGAATACAATATTTATGAATATATATACATATATATAGGGCTGCATGTTTGGAAGTCTGCTTACTTGAATTACTTTTGATACGTTACATGATGCATTGTTTGTGTTTTTTTCTCCCACCTGTTGGCATGTTTGCATGTAGCTGCGTGCCAGCAACAGGTAAACACAGCTCTGTCAGCATGCACAAATATGTGTGGATTCAGCTTGTACATCAAAGTCACTGCTTTTAGTCAAAATGTTTTCAACCTTAAACCCACTTTGCTTGTCTTGTTTTTAATTTTAAAGGGTTGTGTTTACCTTTACAACCAGGTTACACTGATCTGCACACTTTTTCTTTGTTTATTAGGTTATTACTATTACTTCTATCAGTTATCATAACTAATGAACAATCTGGTAAATTCTGGATTTTTCACTTATTCTTGATTATGAATGTAAGCTTTTACTACAAACTGATTGTGCTCTGCAGAACTTTAGGAATAGGAATGCACACAGGAAGCTAACATAACCATGAATTTTGCACATGAAAATAGACAGCACCAGATTTACAAGTTGGTGTCACTTCTTTTTCAAAGCAGGAACAAAATCACAGTCAAATGCTCTGTATAAAGCAGCTACATACAATAGTGACTCTGTAGCTTTACCTAATGGCTGCTGCCTTGCTGCCCAATCTAATCTTAAGTTTTAATCATAACTTGATATTAAGTTGTACCGACCTCACATAAGGTTGAGTTCATACATAACCACTCTTCTAAGCAGTTTTATGGGGTGTCAAAATGAGTGAAGACTGGAGGCACTTGCTGTGGAAATTTACAATTTAATGAGTGTTTGATATGTTTAGATCTTTCTCTTTCTCTTTCTGAAATATTTTAATCACTTATAATGTGACACATATGGTGCTTTTCTTCTATCAGCTTTGGCCTCAGGTTCACACATCACCTGTGACCTTAAGTCATAAATGTCAGAATTTGACGTGGGGGCCACATGGATCTGCAGAGGGCCTGATAATAATAAAAAATGCATTTTACCCAAACCGCCTTTCCGAACACTCAAGGACACTTTACAGAGTAATTAAAAACACAATTAAAATAAATGAGCTTATGTCCTGACTTCGTATAGTCCATCTCTACTGATGTTTCAAAGAACTCTCAAGAATTCATACATACCACTCAAAGCACTCACATAGGACACGCACACACTAACGCACACACTTTTTACCTCACAGGCACACTTCACATACACACACATACACTCAATTAACACACCCAGGTTCTTAATATAATGTGACTATGCTGAGTGTCAGGACCACCCATCGCTGATCATTCTGATTGTGTCCAGTCTTGCAAGATTGTAATTTTTCTATTTGTTATAAAAACTCACAAGATCCTTTCTTTCAAATTGTACACATTTTTTTCACACTATGGTCTTGTGTGTAGCTTACAGGAAGTAAACTTGCTGCCACTTAGCCATGAAAAAATATTTTTTATATTGTTAGCATCTGTTTTTGTAATGGAAAGAAGTAGTGGCCAAAAAATGTGCTGACTTTTTTGCTGATGACATGAAATTTTATTCATGGAACTTAATTTATTTTTATTTCAGATGGCCCTGTTAGTGCTCTGTGAAACAGTGAAAAGAAATGTTTTCTTGTTTGCTGGTTTGTTGCTTGAAAGTAAGGCCAGTTTAATTAAGATCTGCCCAAAGTACCTTTGGTACAAGCTCACGTATATGAACGAGAAAAAAGATTGGTCATGTTGATGAGTAACAATGTGGCAGAGTTCCCAGAATCAACAGTTAAGAGGAGAAGATCATAACAAGTCCTTAAGTGCTGTTTCACAAATGATCCAACTGAGCACATTTATCTTACTAAAACAAAATATAACATTTTGTTAGATTATTATATCATAATGATAAAACACTTTTACATTTATGTTTAAAAAAATATTCAAATATCTATCTCTTGCCTCCCAAACAGATTTTCTGTGTTCACATATTATAACGAAGTGTACTTTGCTAGGATGGTTTGTAACTGGAGAGACTTTTGTTAACACTGAAACCCTGAATATAAAACAGAATTTCTTAGTACTGAATGACAATACTTTTCTTTTTAACTAGTTTAATGCAAGCAAAACATTTGCATTGGGCTCCATCTCCTCCTCAGTACAAAGCCTGATGTAATGAAATATTCACAGAGTGTTAAATGAGAACTGATGGGATTTTTAAATATGCAAAAGCTGAAAATTTGGACTGCAGGCTATGGTTTCATGAAGTATAAACAGTCAGTGTCAAAGATGACAATATAAATGGAGGAGGCTCTGTCACATGATATTAGATGAGGAAATTAATCAAAGCTAAGAATCATCTCGAACAACTATCTGCTGGAGCACTTTTCAATTTAAGATTCAAATATGGGAAGAACATCTTCATGTTGGGTTAATGTTTGTAAAAGAGCATAAATAAGTGTAACCACTGTGCCATCCCTCATCTTTGGGCTCAGTTTGCAGAGTTATTTTCTGTTATGAACTTATGCAGAACCCTGATGGTTAACTTAGGACAAATAGATTTACTATATCCCCAGCAAAAGAGAATGGGGTGATCTCATGTCGACTAGTTCTTTTTTTAACAAACAGATGTCAAGACAATGAAAAAAATACAGTGAGGTGTGACTGACCATACCTAAAATACATCATGTATCCAACATTGTTACAGAATACCAGTGACCCAGTACATACGACAGAGATTGAACATGGATGCCAAATTCTGCGTGTGTGTAGAATTTGTGTGTATATATATATATATATATATATATACATATATATATATATATATATATATATATAATATATATATATATATATATATATATATATATATGTGTGTGTATGTATGTATATGTATATATATATATATATATATATATATATATATATATATATATATATATATATATATATATAGATATATATATATGTATATATATATTTATATATAGAGAGAGATATATATAGATATACTGTATATGTAAAATTCCAGGGAGAGAGCAAAGCACTGCATCTTTGTGTGTGTGCATGTCTGCTTGTATGCATGTGGAGCTCCTGCTTCCCAATGCCACCTACAACGCCTTTGAGCATTGTGAAGTACAGATAGGATCGCCAGAGTTATATCATTGAAAAATCGAAGACAAAAATCCATGAGTGGGACAACATTACCATTAGTGTTAATATTTATCAAGTCATGGCTAAGGAAACACAGAGAAAATGGGCTACAGAAAAAGGTATCCTACAATGGCACCAGTAGAACTGACTCCAAACTCACATTTGTCTGAAATGAAATTCAAAGAAATGCCTCAAAAACTATGGAGAAAGTTTGCAGCCTCACTGCAAGCAGGGTCAGCTAAAGGAATTTATTGAAGATTGTACTATTATTTTTGTTAAGACATCAACAATAGATGAAATTTCCTTAAGCACATTTTCATTTTTACAAAAAGCTTGTCTTCAGATTTGAGTTTGATTTGAAAAGATTTGACAAACAAATCTTTCTATTCTTCTCATTTTTTCATGTCACTGAAAGAAACTTTTCAGAGAAATTCTGAACTGTTTAGCAGCTTCTGTTTGATCCTGAATCATGAACAAGCCTTTATTGAAAAAGTACTGTACACTGTCTGGTATCCTTTCTTCCTTATCTTCCTCTTTGTCAAACGCTCTCTATCTCTCTCTGCCTGCTCCCTCCCTTCAAACATAATGTCAGACAAGTCGATTGGATCTGGCAGAATGGATTTCTGTCCACGCCGGTGAGACCATGTCTTCCCAGGTCACCCATCCATGAGGTGCTGCTTGAGATGAAATCCACCTTTTTCAGGCCCAATGTCACTCCCCGCTCCCATTATGTGACCCTGAGTCCCTCATCAGAATATTACATTCCCATAGTCTCAGAATAACGTCAGTGTAGGCTCCACATCATTTCACACCGTCTGGGAATCTGTTAGAAAACTGGTAGATTTCCCTGCTGGAACACGTGCGCTTTCTCTACAACATGAAAGCTCTGAGAGGTTTTGCAGTCATAAAAACATGTTTTTTGATGTCTTCAGGGATACCAGGATACTCCTATGGGATTTTTGCTGCCTTGAATTTTAGATTTTGCAACAGTTAATTTTACAAGTGGAGATGTGAGCTGCAGATATCTTCTGCCTTTTAAGACTTGTTTGATTGTTTAATACATAACCATCCGCCCATTGGAACTGGATGTAACATTATAAAAGACGCACCAAAACTACGCAAGACGTACCCTACCAAAGCTGATCCCATAAGCCAGTTGTTTTACCTGCTGTGTGCCTGTCATACATTGCTAAAGCACAGTACAGTTCCTTGTTGCTTGCAAGGCTGAAAGACTTGTGCTTTGTATTGTTACAGATGCTCATGAACATGTATTTGTACAAGCACCAAATTCTAGAAATCTCTTATGGGATGAAGAACAACAGACACGTCCGTCAGAAGGCTGGGAATTGGGACACAATTGCAAACCCAGGTTTCTTAAAAGTGTTCCCAAGGAATAAACAACTAAAATCTCATGTTTGATTTTACCTTCCAAATGCAGAACTAAACTTGGGAGGTTTATAAGATTCATTCTTTTGGATGAAACAAAAGTGTAGATTTGTAGATTTGTTTATTTTAAAAAGAAGAAAATGGGACAGTACATATTAATGAACATATAAATGTAAACATGCGAGATTATAGCCTTGTAGCTAATTTCCATCTCTAGTCCTATTGGCAGGTTTGTGTTGTACAAAACATTTATAAACGATAAAAAACACCAGACAAAACAAAACAAAGACAAAGCAAAATACACAATAGGAAACAAAGCAAACATAGTTGATCATCAGAAAACATTTATGCCAAGGGTCTGGTTAAAGTGCCAAAGTGTAAAGTGCATTATTGTATTGCAAATTGCCCAAAAAATATAAAGTCCTATTTTGATTGCCTAATGCTCAATTGCATATTACAATAATCGAATACCAGGAATGGTAATTTGTGATACCTACAGTACCCAGGAATATAAAGTGCTAGTTACATTGCACATTGCTCAGTAAAAATCGGAGATGGAGCCCTTGATAAAATAGATACATAGCACAAATACACAAAAGTGACAATGGTTTCAACACATAAACATAGAAACTGGATTATAACATCCAGCCATACCTACTTTCCTGAGGATATAAGAAAGTTTCACCAAAATTACATAAACAAAAGTATTCCAAATATTGTTTTTAAATTCCTTTCACATTGGTAAGGGTTAGCTATGAGTCATCTTAAGCCATGCTGAGAAAATATTCAAATCACAAGAAAAAGCATCCAGATCTCCAGGATTTGTATTCAATGCTAGCTATTGCTTTCAGACTTTGTGCCACCAGTTAGGCTCCAACCACAAAATTCATTATGACTGTTCTTAAACATTAAAAATGGTCGAAATCATTTTAAATATCATAGGCTACTAAAGGTGTGATGTTTCATTTTTCTCTGCATGTGCTTCTTCCTGACTTCCTGAAGGGATCTAACCTTGTAGTGCAGTTGACTGATCAAGCTTGCCAAACTCCAATCTACAGTGATAGTAACAGGCAAAAGCAGAACAGCCCTATCCTTTCGGGTCCTTTAGAGCAGAAAGGGATGGGATCTACAAGCAAGACAGCAGCAGGAAGTGACTGCTCGTATGGATATTAAGACAGATGCTAAAAACTTCAGTAACAGTTTTATCAGATCTTATGCATTTCTACTTCCACCCTACGAACTTCTCTATGGAAAGAGTAATTTAACCTGTCATGCATGTGACTGTCTGAACGATCATCCAATCACCTGTTAAATTTGCTTTTGTAAGGCTCTGCCCATTCCCAAACATTACATATGGGCTGCTGCCTGGATGGTCAAATGAAATATTCTGAAAAGTCCATCAGGTTTTTCAGGTTAGAAGAGACATAAGCAAGTTTTGAAAAGATCATTTAAAAAGCTTTATCCCTTTGATGCGCAATGTTAAAAATAGGGCCTGACCGATATATCGGCCAACCGATTACATTGGCCAATTATAGCCCTTTTCAAAGTATTCAACATCAACAGGAGTTTTGCCAATGTAACGCCCATGTATTTTTAATTTCTCATAAAACAGTAAAATGCTGTTCAGTGTCCAACCTGCATGCGTAGGATTATGATGCTACAAAGATGGTGGCGCACGTTGTTGAAACGCCTCTGATGCTGTATATGAATGACTTGCCTACACTCACACAGAAGTTTCTACATAGCGAGCAACTTATAGCGGTTGCGCAAAGTCCCGCTGCTGCTGGACATAACAAGACCACTGGGCTCTCTGCTAGTTTGGCTACAGAAGCAGCCTCACAGCTTGGCAGTGCTGAACATTATCCTGACCATCTGTTGTTCACAAAACAGGCAAGAATTGGCCTTCTGATGGCAGGTGATTGGTTTATTTGTGACTGTTCTATGATGATTATTATGGAAACCTGGCTTCACCTGCTTGTCCCCAACACAGCAGTTGAGCTAACCTGCTAGCAAGCTAACTATGCTACAGTTAGCATAGCTCCCCTTGGAGCTCTGTGACGTCATCAGAAGACTCATACAGCTGGGTGCCTTAAACAGCCAGTTTAAATAAGTTTTTGCAATGTGCAGTGTCCTACAAAATATTTTTGATTTCCTCACATATTACCTCATGTGTAAAATAAAAAAGTGGTTCTACCTGCATTAAAACCTACTTCTGATGCACTAATGAGGACTCTGGGACTGAAGGCAGATGCGAAAAGGAGTTAATAAACAATGTATATATTTATATTTTTTAGCATTTTATTAAGTTAAATTTTCAGAAACTTACAGCAGTTTTGTACACTCTTCTTAGCTTGTACTTAAACAGCTGCAGAGAAAAAAAATAAAGATACCTCTGAAAATAATGTTACCTTAGTGTTTTTGTTGCTGTCCTCTCACAGTTACCTGTTTGCAACTTTTTCAAAAGTTGTTCTACCTGTACTATAACCTACCACTAATTTTCATCAACAAGAAATACAAGATATAGGGCTCTAATTTCACAGACCAGGCGCAAGCGCAGGCGCACCTGCCCTGCGCCGGCCTTCGCTGCGCAGACAGGGTGTGACCGGTTTCCATTCATCAGATGTGACGGGACAATTAATAGAGATACAAATGTATATGCTGGTTCAGACGGTTACATTAAATAGAGATTGCTGTGATTGTTTTTTGCATTAAAATGTTCCTGACACTCTGGAAACCTGCCTCTGAGGCTTTGTTGACGTGTGCGCCTGTCACCAAACTACAGCTGTGGAGGGTGCGCTCTGCTTTGTGCCGAGAATAGAGCAGGTTTGAGCAGGCGAGCTTTCAGCACACTTTCTGCACTGTTTTTGGCACGAAATTGTCACTGCGCCAACATGAATCTGACATATATCTGACATAATCTGACATATATATGTATATATATATATATATATATATATATATATATATATATTTTTATATATATGTATATATATATATATATATATATATATATATATATATATATAGATATATATATATATATATATATATAGATATAGATATATGTGTGTGTGTGTGTCTTTTGATAAACCATCCGATTAAATAAGTAATCTGTATTTTCTTTTTCGCCAAATATCGGTATCCTCAAAAAATCTCTATCAGTCAGGCCCTAGTTAAAGATTCTTATCCAAATGAAAAAAAACGTTCCTACATTTTAGCTTTAAAAATGTGTCTTTAGAGGGAACAAACTGTCTGCAATGCTGCAAAAACTAACTGTTTTTCTGCCTGATATGTGTACTTTTAGGAACTTCTCAATTAAAGTCCAGGGACTGTCAGAATTGAAAAAAGGTTCATGAGCTGGTGATGAAAGTGAAAAACCTTTTCAGTCCTGTGCTTCTCTCACATGCTGTGTCTATGCTTGGACTGTTTGTTCAGGGTCTGGATCAGAATAAAATTGCATTTTGCAGACCCTGATGGGTATGATTCAAAATGCCTCTCTGCCTGTTTGGGCCTGAGCAATGGAGGGATGTATTTTGGGATTCAGACTGTGTTCTGTTCTCCATCAGAGGAGCTGGATCCTAGCATGCTTCTCGAGCCTAAACTGCTCTATCCTGCATGTATTACCATCAAAAAAACCTTTCCCCTCACATATACCCACAACAAAAGTTAGACTCTAAACTCCTCTTGATAAAATTGTGAGACATCTGCATGTACAAGATGGGGTTAGACAATATGACCGGTGCTGTGGTGAGAGAGGGCAGCTTAAAGCTAATGGCATGTGATGCCCAGCTGCTGGCTCAAATCTGTTCCTACCATCTGTTCTGCCTCGCCAGTCTCAAACGTTCTCTCACTTCAACAGGAGCAAACACCTGAAAAGAAGCTGTGAAGTGCTGACAGTTGGCTTTGTAGAGCCTGGGCGGGCAGGAGGTTGGGTCTCCTGGGATCCTGCAGTTCACTGGGTCACACAACCTTCAGTAATACTCTAACTGACTGAAGAGATTTGCAGAGTCGACTGCAGTAAAAATGTTGTGACACGACATTTGCAGCTGAATCAATGATTTAGTACAGCTTAATCCGGCTTTGATAAATACTGTTTTGCATTTTGAAAGATCATGTGTCAATGCTCTAAATCAAACCGTTACTTGTAATGGGACTTGAAATGACAGAAAGCCTAAAATGTTAGTCATTTTGCTCTAAAACAGTGGCACCAGAGCAATAGCATGAGACTTAGATAAGTCATTGATTCTGACTATTATTGCCATAGCGTCTATATTTGTCCATGAAGGCCTTGTGAATACAATGCCTCAGAAAGTCTTTAAGGGGTTTTCTTTAGACTTAAAACAATTTTAATTAAAAAATGAAATATTTTGAATGTAAGTTATGGGTCAAAGATCACAGAGTCTTTGGCTTTACTTTGGCAACAAGATATGAGTGATGGGAGAGAAATTAATCAAACTCAGCCTAATTTTCCACTTTGTCTAGAAACATTATTGTCCAGAAGGTTGTGGAGATTCATGATCATTCTTTGTCTATGAACACCAACCTCCAACCTCACCTTCACCATTATTAACTTTGCACAAACCCCCATGACAAGAATAAAATTACTTGATTTGACCTGTATCAAAAGCCAAGAACATGGAGTTTTCTGGACATTATTTGTTTGTTAATCGTATTTTTAAGAACGCTTTTAAGGGATTTCTGAAAGGAACTTTACTCTTTTGTCGTTTTAAACTAAAAGATGTCCCTCATTAGATTTGAAGGTCATTGATCAAAGGCTAAAACAAAAATAATGTGAACAAAAGACGGAAAAAATCTTTCAGTGATTTTTGTCTTTAACGCAAATTTTGACTCAGAGAAAAACTGAAGGTTGGATCTGGCAGAGAAAAACTCAAAAAAAAATGTTGTACAATAGTCATTTTGCTCAGGCCAAATAAACTCCGGTTTGCTTTTTAGTAAAGTTTAGGTTTGGGGCAGTGTGAAAGCTCACACGGACTCTGGTGCAGACCAAAGGAGTGAAAAACTGGGGTCTCAGTTTGCATCCAAGCAGACCAGAGTTCTGTTCACGGTGAAGGTGAATCAGTCAAATCAATCAATCAAAACCAAGCAAATCAACAAGGCAAGAGAACCATAAGGGAGATGGATTTGTTTGAATATTACAACAGAAAAACTAACACAGTGTTCACAGACAATATAAGGCAGAGAGTGGCTAATGTTAGCATTGCTAGCACAGCCAGCCATTAGGTAATTGGGCATATGCAACTGGTCAATAGACTGACCAGAAGTTGTTTTAACTTCTTTCAAAATTTAACATTGAGGACCAAAAATGTATAAACACCTTTAAAATACAGACATTTAGAAAATAGTCACATAATTAAGGTAGATTGACTTTTAAATCTCTGCAAAAACACTGCACTTTAAGGCTGGTTTTCAAAATCTTCTGGAGATGATATGTACTTGACCTGGAGTCCTCTGTAGACTGACAAACAAAGCTGATCATGCACAGTTATAGAGATACTGTAAACAATGTGAGATGCACTGCTGGGGGCGCCAGTGCTCCTGTTGTGTTGCAAAGAATTTAGCTGTAAATGTGGATGCCCCAAAACATTCCTTTCGACCTTGCCCCAATAGTTGATGTATTCCAAACAATCTACCTACAGCCCAAAAGCATGGTCAATTAAACATGTGGCTGTACTTGAGTTCTATTTTTTGATTGCTGCTGCTTATGAATAAAGCCGCTAAAATTGTCTGAAAGCCTCTAAATCCGTGAGAAAGTCAATTAGCCAACACCACTTCTCCTCAATCCTTCAACTTTCATGTTTCTCCTTGCATGTGTCAAATTTCTTATCCCTTAAAGTCCTCAGAAGACCTCTGAGTCTTTGGCTGTATTAAAGATGAAAGCCCTTTACAGTACATGGTGAAAAAGCGAAATGCTGAGTATTATAGTGTGTGCGTAACAAGCAGCTGTGTACTCCTGCATTCTGGATTGCCACTTCTAGGGGCATTGGCGCATACATAATCGCCACTAATTTCTACAGAGCTGTTGACATTCACTGCTTTTCATCCAACTTTTCTTGTAAGTCACTGCATGGTGTTAAAAAATAATTCCCCTCAGGCAGAGAATTCTTTAACAGGCATTCGGTTACAAGGCTCAGCGTTTCAAAAAAGATGTTTCTTGAACATCTGTGCAGCGCCAAGGCAATTTGAGATAAGACTCGCACCGGGGAAGTTAATTAGCAATATGGATCGAGCTTAATGAATACATGAAGTGTATCTCAAGATGTAAAACGTTTTGGATGCCTCTATTAAATACAACTATTATCATTGGAGGCTCCATCTTAAATATAACACGCAGGGCTGGAGTGGGACTCTGTTTCAGCCCTGGAGTTTAATGGTACAACAGCCCACTTTGGCCTTCAGCTTGTAATTTTAGCATCATGAATATAAATGCTTGAAATACTGAATATTTCTCCTCATCCTCATTATTGATACTACATTTCATTTTGTCTAATGTGGAAACTTGGATGGAAGCAATCAAGAAATATCTTGTATTATTACGAATTCCTCTGTTCTTGCCCCATTCAGTTCTGAGTTGGCTGCTTAAAATTAAAAAAGAGTTCTTCTGTTAATGGTTTACAAAGCATAAGTGACCACTCTTTGATTGTGGAAAAAAATACTCCTGAACCTGGAGCAAAATGTGATCATGTGCTATTATTCAAACTTTGTGGAAAACAGTGGGTATGCATCATTAGTCACAGAAACAAATTTGCTGCTAAAATCTTTGGGTT
Source organism: Scarus forsteni (assembly GCA_036419115.1). NCBI lineage: Eukaryota > Metazoa > Chordata > Actinopteri > Labriformes > Labridae > Scarus > Scarus forsteni. Next base: position 10,645,323 of record JAZDUH010000135.1, read on the forward strand.
CTTTCGGAGCTTCTGCCACAAAAATCGAGTTTGAATTTTTAGATTGATATTGCTGAAGTTGAACAAAGCCTATATGCACTCCCCCCCCCATCCCACCTACATGGATATGGATTTGCATAATCTTGCTAACAGACAAACAGATAAACAGACAGACCCCGGCAAAAGCATAAACTCCTCAGCAAAGGTGCCCTGCACTGCGCCGACGGGTTGTGTCCAGGACATCTTGCAAGTTTCCTGCATGGCGCAGAGAGGCGCATCCATGCCTCTGTCCCTGCCCCCCACGCAGGTGCCAGAGAGAGAGGAAACAGGGCGTGAGTGGATTTAACACAGCCGGGTGTTGCCTTCACCAATTAAATGACCGCCTCTTCTTGACTTTAAATGGGCTGCGGGTGAGGCACAGCGATATAATCTGTTCCCGTGTCATGAATAGGAGCACAAAATTAAGAGACAGTCAAATTTAACACAGCAGCAGGCTAATCCATTTATCATGCCTGTGATCCGCCTGCATTCCTGGTCTGTCATCTCCAAATAGCAGAGCCTTTGGTGATATACTGTATACTCTCCTGGTATCTCCTCCTCATCCTCCTTGCAATAATGTACTCTATCTTTTTAGATAACGTTAAGAATAAAGACTAAAATAAAGAAATACGGGCAATCACAGGTAAATCCTTAATACACCGACTGACATACATTTATTTTCTCTGTCTTTTCCTCCGCCTTTTTCTCCTTCTTTGCTTTGAATTTCATGAGATGAGAGAAGCCAGATATATGCTCTGTATCGGATGCTGTTTGTTGTTCGCTCGAGATGTGCCTCACACTCCAGCTGCTGTCAGGTTAAGTTTCCATTATGACAAACGGCTTTGATCTGTGATCAGATGTGACGGGACAAATAATACAGATACAAATGCATATGCTGGTTCAGGCAGGTACATTAAATAGTGTTTGCAGTGATTGCTTATTGCATGGAAATATGCCTGACACTGTGGATACCTGCCTCTGAAGTTTTGGTGGCATGTGCGCAGCCAGTCTACCAAATTATTAAACTGGCTGCGCATGGCGGTGCACCGGATGAAATTAACACTGTGCAAGATGTGCCAGGCTCAGCCATCCTGCGCTGTGCTACCAAATTAGGGCTCTTTGGATCAAATTAACATTGTACCTACCCACCCTCTCTGATATCATGGGCTGATGGTTTGTGCTTGTGATGGCTCATACTCACTCTCCCTGAGGGTCTGCTGCTGAGGGGCTACATGAATGATTGATCATTAGTTCAGACTGTAGCACAGACAGATTGACACAAAACCAATTGAAATATTTTATGAATGCCAAATAACACCACATATTTCATTTCCAAACACTAGACATTATGCACTCATTAAATATTGTTTTATTTTGTGTATCAGGTATCTAAATGTGTCACTGCTACCTTACCTGCTTCATCAAACCAGGCTGTTAGCTCGTTTAAAAAAAAATGTATTGAGTTTTGTGGATCTAACGTTGCCAGCTTCTCCAACTGTCCTTTTCTTGAACCTGATTTTCCCTACACAGCCTCAGCTTCTTTATTGGCTATCTTTTCCCTCTCTGAGCATCTGATGAACAATTGATATCACACAAACTGGGTGTAAACTCTCGTTTGGGACACACAGACCCTGCTGAAGTTGGGTGTCTGTAAGCCTGCAATGAGATAACACTACAATAATAATAATAATAACACTACATAGAAATTCCCCATTTTGGAGAGGGCAAGTTATGGTTGACACATCACAGCTACTAACTTTCATTCATTTTATACCCTAACAACCACTCTCAATTATGCTGCCTATGTTGGCTTACCTCTAGCAGTCTTCATGTGTCTCTATGACTTCACAGCATTTGTCCTCATGGTCTTACAACCAGCCTGGCTCACTGGGCATTGTCCCGGTGCCCCAGATTAGCCACTTCAAGCCTAGTTGTACGCACTTTTATTTCACAATCACACACGTTTCCCCTGCTTCTCGTTTGTATAGTACAAATGATCTCAGGCTGTGAGCTTCCACACTGCAGTCCACACTGTTGCAGCATGCTTCACTGCAAATGAACACTGATTTCTTTTATTTATTTATTATTTATTTTTCAGCGTGATGGGAAGTAATTTGCAGTAATGCGTGATCAGAGTGCTTTTGAAAGAGCCATTTCATCTCGCTGCGCTGGTCCCTTTCTCTGTAGGGGAGCCCTGCTGTTCCCTGCTCCTCTACCAACACCATCCAATGAAGCTGAAAGATTCTGCCGCTGCTAAATGAGACGTCACACCCTGCGTCTGTCCCTTCCTTTCTTTATCTCACTACCGCTTCTTCTTACAGCGCCTCTCCATGCTACTCTATGTCTCTCGCTGACTCTCTACTCATGTGGAAATGTGTCAATAATATAAAAATGGGAGGCGGACTACCAGGCACAGGTGTCACTTAATTGATAGGGAAAATTATGACAAACAGAAACAAATAGACAAGAAAAAGGGTAAAAAGCATTCTCACTTTGCCTCAGACTGCTCTTTATGGGTGTAATTCATTCCAGCAGGTGTTTGCAGCCTCAAAGCAACGTCCAAATCCAGAACAATGAAGTCAGCTTTGGTTATAATTACGGTCTCAGTGGGTGAATAAGCGATTGGCGTATAAACACCCACTCTGCAGCCACATTTGTTTAATAAGGGGTTTAATACTGCTCCATTTCAGGCATTTAGCTCAACAGCTGTGGCCTTAACGTGATAATTCTCATCACAAAAGCTGTGAAGAAAGAAAAATACTAAGTATTATGGCTGGCCAGATGGACTCATGGTAGGTGTTGATTTGCTAAAATAAATAAATAAAGGACCCAGAGCCAATGTGTCAGAGCAGATACTGAAAGCTACGGGGGAAAAGATCAGATGGTTTGAAGCCTTCAATGAAACACACTTTGGTAGGTACAATAAAAAAAACGAAGAGCATTCAACTAAGATAATAATTACATTTTTTTATAAAGATGAGTCAACAAAACTGAACTTAAAAAAGGGGGGACAAAGTTACTTTTAATTACAAAGCTATTTAACTAATGACAGCTACAAGAAATAAGTTATTTTACTGATCACATGTATTTTTAGAAGAGCTGTTAAAATATTAGGGTGTGGATGACAACCGTCTTCATTAAAAAAGCTAAAATTAGGCTTGCATTAATACCAAGTGACTATTGGCTCGTACCTGGGGGACAATAACAGGCAAGAAAGCACCAGCACAACAGAGGAATTTCTTTGACATGAACAGCAGAGTGAAGCAACCATAAGCCCAAATGCACAGTGCAGAACTAATGGTGCACTCCATGTACAGTGCTATGTGCTTCATGTTCCCTCCTCTGCAAGTTTCATGTCTGTTAACAAAACCAACTTGAAATGTGTTCGCGTTGCAGAGCTTTGTTGTCTCACTTTGATGCCGACACATCCCATCCACTTTAAGACATAGTCTTGGGTACAGAGAAGTGACTCTACTTTGGATTGGCTCTAATATTCTAAGAACCTGCTGTGTCATCATTGCATCTCTTTGACATATGGAGCCCTAATTTCATGGCAAAGTGCAGGGTGTGCAGAGCCTGGCGCACAACCATGCACAGCCAATTTGGGAGGCCAGCTGCACCGAGATGGGTTTTAGGGCGCACCAGGGGAAGGTGCCGACAGATTCAGGTTGGTGCAGTGACAATTTCAAGCCAAAAAACTGTGCAGAAGGTGTGCTGAAAGCTCACCAGCTCCAGCCTGGTCTATGCACGATGCATGCGAAGCACACCCTCCGCAGCTGTAATTGGTGACAGGCGCAAATGTGTGCACAAGTCACCAAACCTGAAAAAAGGTTTACAGAAAGCCAGGCACATTTCCTTTCCATCCAATAAACAATCACATCAATCACTATTCAATGTAACCGTCTGAACCAGCATATACATTTGTATGTATATGTTTTGCCCTGTCATGTCTGATGTTGGATTAAAGCCGTATTTCATAATGGAAAATTATCCTGACGGCAGCTGGAGTGTGATGCACATCTCACAAGCCAACAACAAACAGCATCATCATCCGATACGGGGTATATATCTGACTTCTCTCATCTCATGAAATTCAAAGAAAAGAGTGAGAAAAAGACAGAGAAAATAAATGTATGTCACTCGGTGTCTTAAGGATTTACCTGTGATTGCCTATATTTCTCTGTTTTAGTCTTTATTCTTAACGTTATCTAAACAGATGGAGTACATTATTGCAAGGAGGATGAGGAAGAGATACAGGAAGAGTATACAGTATATCACCAAGGGCTCTGCTATTTGGCCATGACAGACCAGGTAGATCACAAGCATGATGAATGGATTAGCTTGCTGCTGTGTTAAATGTAACTGTCTCTTAATTTTATACTCCTATTAATGGCAAAGAAAAAGACTACATCTGTCCCAGGTGCTGGCCCACACGGTGACGCGCTTTGTGGCCTCCCATGCATGCCCTGATGGCCCCTCCACTCTCTCAGTTGCTGTAACAGTGACAGCTGCTTTGACCATCTCCGCTATCGGGCTTTCCACACTGTGGCCGCGGTGGCGGGGATCAGTCAGACTAATCATCACCTGATTGGTGAAGACAACACTCAGCTGTGTTAAACCCACTCACGCCGTTTCTCCTCCCTTTCTGGCACTTGCGCGGAAGGGCCGGGACGGAGGCGTGGGTGCACCTTGCTGCGCACTGCAGGAAACTTGCAAAGTGCGCCAGACACTGTCAGCGTGGTGCAGACATGGCACAGGGCAGGTGCGCCACCCCTGCGCCTGGTCTACGGAATTAGAGCACATGGTTTACACAAAGTTTTGAAAATAAAACAATGTTGGAGTGCAACAGCGGATAGTTTGATTAAACTCTGCTAAAAAGGTGATGACAGCTCCTATAGTGAAGAAATTAGGTTCAGGCATTGAAAGATGACATGATGAGGCTTTATCTTCAACACAGGGTTAATTATTTCAACTTAAATCAAATTCTTGCTTAATAGACCACTGAGATATGAATTAAATGGTGAAGTGCACCAGAACATAGAACATTTAATCCACTCATTCTGCTAAGCACAAAAGAATGTGCTTTCACAAGCAAGGTATTAGATATCATACATTAATATTGTATTTGGCTTTAACTTAGTTATAAAGTAGATATTTTTTGTTTCAAATTTTTACAGCCTGGGATGTGTCGATGAGTAGCAGCAACACTGATTTTTATGCATTATTTATTATTACATTTCGTTTACCAGATTATATTTCATATTCTTACTACCTCTCACATCATAAATGCAGCGTCAGACTTTGAATATGAATAAAGGTTGACTTAAATGTAGAAACTGTGCACAATGAAGATGAGGATTATCCTGCCATGAAAGATTAGTCAGATAGATCCTTCATGAGATGAAGAAAGAAGTACATACTCAAAATTAAAATAACGTTTCAACAAAGCAGCCTTCAAAGTGAGTAACATTTTGAAGTAGCATATCCAGCCTTCAAATGTCCGCTCTGAAGGTTACAGCCCCCAAGTTTTGGACACTGCCATTGTGCGCTCCTCTCTTCTGTATCAACTGTTCACTTTTCCTTTGAGTGAGCTGGGTGTTGCAGTCTTTTAACACCAGAACATTTAAAGCTGATAGATGAGGGAGTAAATGTGGACAGACGCAGAAAGTGATGAGGCAGAGACCTGGATCAGGCGCTGCAGTTATAAATGTAGACCTGAATACCTTGTTTGACCTCAAGATCAAAAGAAACATTCTGTTAAATGTGTTTTGATCACTGGTATACTTTTAATAAGGCTAATACATGAGTTAAGTTCTAACAGAAGCAGCCTTAATTGTAAAATTACTCATTTATCCAGCAAAAAAAAGCAAAAATACTTACTGTACATTATCTGTTACATACATGCTTATATGTACCACTAGTTGTTACAAAACTCTGGGCCTCATGTTTACTCTTTCTACTTTTTCCTTCTTTAAATTGGATTATATTATTACTATTATTATTATCATTATTGCTATTATTATTTGATGGGTTGAGCTCTGGTTTCAGATCTTCACCTCCTGCCCCTGTGTTTTCAACCTGCCTTATTGTCTGCCTGATCCCAGGTCACTTTACCTGGTCTGAGTGGTATCTCTTCCCCTTTCATACTCTCTGTTATGAGTACTTGTGCAATTTTCCATTGCCAGTTCATCTTTGCTCTTTTCTGTAGACATTCAAGCATAATTTTCTCCTATAATTGCCTCATGCAGACTCCACTCTTTATACATCTACAGCTCTTTTACATTGTTCTCATTTTATGACAGACTTTTTCAATTGGATCAACCCATGTTCACACTTAAGTATTGAGGGTGGGACAAAACACACGAACACAGGGCTTTCCTTATGCCCTACATTATGTCCTGTTTTTCCCATTGTTTAGCCAAACTTATGCCATACCAACTCGTCACACTCTGCAAGCTAAAAATGGCCAAACTAAATTGAGGGAAATTGCAGCCAAAAGAAGGTTAAATGTCTCATAAACATTTTGAACTTTTGACATGAGTTAAAACATAGATGTTAAAAACATAAAGAATGAACAAGAGGGCCCTTTTCAGGTGTCAACAGTCAATCACAGAGGTCATCTTTTTCCACAGTAACTTTTCAAAGTGTATAACACACTGGGCCCTGATTTCCTGGCGTAGTGAAGGACGGTGGAGGGTGGTAGAGCCCCACACAGTGGTCATTTTGTCCGATGCACTGCTGTGCTTAGCCACTTTGGCAATTTGGTAGACCAGCTGCGCTGAGATGGGTGTTGCAGCTGGAAGTGTAATACAAACTATAAAGAGAGACACTTGCTACATAAATATAAGTCACTGGTTTTAAGAATTTACCTGTGATTTCCAATATTTTTCTGCCTTTATCTTTATTCTCAATGTGATCTAAAAAGATGGAGTACATCATTGTATGAGGATGGGGAGGTAATACCAGGAGAGAATATATATCACCAAAGGCTCTGGTAGTTGGGGATGACAGACCAGGAATGCAGATTGGATCACAAGCATGATGAATGGATTAGCCTGCCACTGTATTTAAATGTAACTGTTACTTTATTTTGTACTCCCATTCATGACACAGGAACAGATTACATGTAACCTGTGAGATGGTCCACACGGTGATCGTGGCCTCCTGTGCACACCCCGATGGCCCATGCATTCTCCCAGTTGCTGTAAAAGTGACAGCGGCTCTGACTGTCTTCACCATCGGGTCTTTCCAGCACACACACAATGGCAAGGATCAGTCAGACAATCAGAGGCTGCTCCTTGACCACAGCAAATTTAAAAGCAAGGAGAGGCATTCATTTGGTTGGTGAAGATTGCACTCAGCTGTGTTCTCTCCTCCCTCTCTGCAACTTGCCCCACTGGAAGGGACAAAGGCGTGGGTGCTCTTCTATGCGCCATGCATGAAAATTGTAAAATGGCCTGGACACACCCTGTTGGTGCGACGCAGGTGCAGCACAGGACAGTTGCGCCATGCCTGGTTTATGAAATTAGAGCCTACTCCAGCTCACAGTGCCTTCAAGCACATCTTTGCAATGTTTTTGCCATCTTCATCTGTTTTCCCAGCCTTTTCTCTCAGATGTTTGTTTTCGGGAGAATCACATTTAAACTTAAAACATGAGTGGCAATGGATCCTCCTCAGCTGGCCTTACAAACTTGTTTGATGGTGCTGGCGGCTCATCAGTGTATCTGTGGGGGATACAAACAGAATTCATTTAAAATAATGTATTTTTCTCAAACTTCACAAATCACTTTGAAAATATACTCTTTGCTCTCAGAATCATGTTGATATCATTATTAGTTCAAGAGTTATTTAGCAAAAACAATTGTTCGCTAATGGTGGTCATTGGGATCACAACCAAAGTCTTATAATTTTTAAGTTGGGCCATTACAAACATCCCCTGATAATGTCAGCAAAATCTGTCAAGTAGTTTTTGCATAATCTTGCTAACAAACAAAGCAACAAACAGACAAATGGACAAACAAACACACACCAGCAAAAACATAACCTACAGACTAGTGTTCAGCTCAAGTCTCCTAATCACTGATATTTTCCATTTAAAGTGTGGCTGTTACTGTTGTCTGTCATTTTGCAGTGCAGCTGATGTCCATGTGAACATTTGATCTAAATGCCTCCTGAATTGCTTAGCGTCTTTGGGCACTACCCTGTGCCATTGTGAGCGTAAAAACGCTGACAGATGCGCGTCTCAGGGACAGTGAGGGATCATCAGTCACTTTGTGTGATTTATAATTCATATGGTGTCTCCATAGCTCATGTGCATGGTGGAAGTGCACATGTGACGAGTCAGCCTCTTGAATCAAAACTCTTCCATCAGTCCAGCTCTGTTTCACTCACTCCCTGTTTTCTAAATGATACGTGCATCCTGAGGTTTCCTCCTTCACGTATTGTCCATGATAAAAAAACAATCTTTGAAGGATCAAGCGCCAAATACAATGTACTAGTGCAGCGGTTCTCAACCTGTGGATGGAGGCCCATAAGTAGGTCTTAGGGCTGTTTTCAGAGGGCGGTGTATATATCAGGTAAAGATGTGGCCAAAATATCTTCAGTGTATGGAGGCTCTAAGTGGACAAACATCCATCAGAGTATGTCAGAGTATACCCACTAGAATACACCAGACTACACCACTGGAAGGTAGACATGGATGTTGTTGAGTTAAAAAAAAAAAAAGAAAAGAAAAACTGTGGCAGAAACACCTCAGCTGCTAACCTGCAACCATGAGATGGAAGAGAGGATAATTCTGTCCAGATTTGGACTGGAAATCAAACTTTCCTACAGTCCTGATTATTATTTTTTAATGTCTAGTTAACTGCATTTACATTAATCTCTATTGAAAAAGGAGTAGTTAATAATTGACCAGTTGGTGATAGTATATTGGGCCACATTTATAGCAGGTTATCCATCGACTTGATTGGGAGGGGGGCCTCAAAATGATATATATATATATATATACATATATATGTATATATGTATATATATATATATGCATTTTTTGAACTTTTCTTCATAGCCATAGATTTTATTTTTTATGTGTTTACATGGTCAGTGTGCATGGAAAAGAAATGTTTACTGTTAAACAAACTGAAGTTTTAAACTGCTTCTACTGAGCTGGCTGAGCTCTTGTCCTCAGACTTGGTTAAGTGGACCTTTAGGAGTAGGTCACCGTCCGCTTGCTTCTGTGGGCAGTTGGTTTTCTCAGTTAAATGTGTGACTGACAGTCTTAAGAAGGACAACAGGGAAGAAATTAACATTTCCGTGAGAGATAAACTGACAAACATGGAAAATAGATGTAAGCAGAATTTTCCATATTAAAGCACAAGTTCTGCATTTTCATGATAAACTTGTCACTTGTATGGTGTAACTGTCTACATCAATTAGTTAATTTGGAGATTACATAAGCTTTTTCTCAGGCCTAAGATATATCTCTGACCAGGGACAGACTCTGAAGCTAAACTTCAATATCATTATTATTACACCAGCATTTCTCTTTGGTGTCAGTGAAACAAGTTCAGGAGCTTTGTTGTGTCTCAAAACCCTCTGCTGCGTATTTGAAGTTAAACCATAACATCAGAGATGGCTCGGCGTCTTTAACTGTCTGTGCGCAGTAATTAGCCTCACAAAGCTACTGTATTTGTTTATCTGTCCATCCACACAAGTTTACAGATTTGAAAACTAAGCTTGGTGTTTATTAGGATCAAAAAAGAATTACACAAGCTAACAAGCTCATTACATGCCAGCACAGCAGAAGCTAACAATCTTATATTTAACTCTAAGTACTGCTTTTCCAAACCTACACTTACTGGTGGTGTATCTGCTGTTGTTGGTCCCAAACTGAGGTGTTTTTCAGAGGCTCAGTGTAGAAGGGGGCCTGGCAGCTTCTCCTCATCAGCAGTGCAGTGCTTAGTTAACATCACCTGTAGCTCCAACTGGGACAATAGTGTCCCAGTACATAAAACATAAAACCACAGTTGTCTCTAGTCTGCTGGTTTCTAAACTGGGCCAGAAAATAAAACTGCTTTGGCTTTTAAGTCCGTTGTGAACCAGTTGAGATTGGGTGCAGAGGTTTTGCTGGCCATTCACTTGTGCAAACTCTCAAACTCCTTGGTGTAAAAAGACTGCAATTGAAGAAAACCATCAGTAACATCTCGGAGGCTGCAGAGAGGGCCTCGCGGTGGCTGTGGATCTGAAGGAGGGGTTCATGGAGCAGCTTTCCACTTGGACACAAACCAAGGACTGATTACCCCGGGCAAGGGTGTATGAAGATTAAAGACCCGAAACACCTTACGACCCCAGGTTCGTCACTAAGGACGTGTCCATGTAGCACTAGAAGATGTATTCTAACTCTAACTCCAGTTAAAAACATTGATAAAAGGGGGGCTTCATATAAGGTGTTACAAAAGTGGTCTCTTTAAGCAAATATTTTATGAACTCAAATGGCAAACAATTATGTTACTGATATTTTAATATATGTTGGACCTACTATTTTCTCCCAGTTGTTGCAACTCATTTCCAGAATTTAAAGCAGCCACTACACCATACATACATAACATTTTTTTTTCTCTACACCTCCAGTTTCATTTTTTACTTGCGCTCTACACATTCTAGGTTCATATCAGATGCTGCTGTCACATTGTGGAAAAAAGGCACTTATCCTGACTGCTACACAGAGGCTCCTATTGAATGCCAAATGTGACATGAGGGTGCTTCTACATACAAAGTAGTGCACATGTTGCACTGAGCTGTTCTTCTTCTTTTTTTTTTTTACCAGGCATGGACATATTTCTTTTCGTCCCTCTTGGTTTCCATCTGTTAACACCAATATCAAAGATATTTTCTCTTCTTTGAAGACCTTAATGGACAAAACTCAGGCTGTCCTGTTGGTTTCCAGTGTAAACCTACAGGCTTTATTTTACCCAGGATTCCTCTCCGTCTGGCTCTCATCAAAGCCTGCAGTACTGTTTTTCTGTAAGCCTTTTAAATCTCTTTATTATTCTAGAGGGGGGATTTTAAGGTGAAGGGTTTTTCATCTTCATTTGTTTCATAATGTGAGCTTTGTTAACCTCTAAGAAAAACCCTGAATACTGAATGAGGGGCTGGAATGATAAACTTTTGAAAGACTATTGGATTTAAAAGTACAGCAGACGGTAAAATATGGCTCTGAAACCACAGAGGAGGTGAAGAAACATAAATGACACCAGAGTCAGAGATAACCTTCATCAGACGAGGGCAGACTTTAAACCGAATTCAGCTCCTCTAAATGCTTCATGAAGGGTGTTTTATCATCTTTATGAATGAGTCAGATGACATGTCGTCTGGCAATGATTGAGTTCAATAGTAAATCAAAAATGTGGAGATAAATAAATCGACAGTCTTAGGATTTTGCCTCTTTCCTAATGCTGAAACATAATGTTGAAACGATGTGATTGAGATGTGCCGTGCCTCGCAGCTTTACTCACTCAAAGCTAAAGACATCCCCTTTTCAAAGAGACGGAGAGAGACTGACATTCAGAGGAGCTATAAAGTAGACATTTAATGCTTGACTGATTGTACCGATCGAGGCGATGACATCAAATAATGTGATGTGCCATTCAGTGGCTGGTTTCAATCATACTAAAGGTCATAGGTTTGCTGCTCCGACAAGTAGGCTTTACTTCCTGAATGATAGGCTTAAGCAGGGAAAAGGTGCATATGTGCTCTGCTATGAGTTCCTCCCTGAATGACTAATGAACAGACTCGCTCTCTTTGCATCTTCAAGATGTAAAGACTTCAAAAAAGGTGTACTAGTTGAACTATACTCCTCAAAAAAAATGGAAATGTTAGCCAATTTCAGTCAATTATTGCTCAAAGTTGGGTATCACATAAACTTGGTCAGTTTGCCAACAGGTGACAAGAATTTACCCATAAATATGCTCCTAAAAAGGTTTGAAAACTTGTTCAATTATATCTCCCCTTTCATAATACCAATTGAATTTTATTTTACACCATTAGAAAGCTTGATTAGTCAGCTTTACAATGAGGTACAACTTGCTAGGCTCCTGTTCAAGTAGAATGAGCAGCTAAGCTAAAAGTGTGGGTACTGCCCCTCAAGAAACATGCCAAAATCCCCTGTAACTGGAAGCTGGTGTTCCAGTGTGCTTGGTGGCAGCATTATTTGGTGTCAGCCCTGTTACCATTTCAAACAAGAACCAAGTTCTGTGAGACTGGTAAACACAAGACAAACCACAAAGTTGGCCTCCCATGTGTCACAGTCTCAATCTCAGCCTCAGTATCATCTCCAGTCTGCCTTCACTCCTGCAGCGTAATTAGCCCAGACTCACCTCACCTGTGTTCCTGCTCACACCTGCACCTCGTCTGCTGCAATCAAGCCACCTACAAAAGCCCCAGCTCCACACTCAGTCAGTGTCAGACTGTCTTCGCACTCATGCTGAGCACTCCAGACTTGTTTCCTGGATTGATCACCCGTTGCCGACAAGTTTCGTCCCAGACTCTGCCTCATACGCCTGACCCTCGGCTTGACTTCAAGGTATCGACTAGCTTCTGTCCTGCATTCACCCGCCTATCTGAATCCCCGGCTATCGATCCTGTGCCTGTCTCCTGACGCCGAGTCCTGCCTGTCCTACGCTGTGCTATCCGCCTGGTAACTGATCCCTGCCTGTCTCCTGACGCCGAGTCCCGCCTGTCCTACGCTGTGTTATCCGTCTGGTAACTGATCCCTGCCTGTCCTCAATGCTGAGTCCTGTTAGTCCCACTCTGTGCTGGTCTTCCTGGTTACTGAACTCCTGCCTGTCCTCGACCACGTGAGTTGGCCTGAATCACTTTTCTGAGTATTCCTGAATGCCTCTGCTCGTCTGAGTGAGTCAAGCCTCCACCGCCTTCTCCTTTAAAGACTGTGTGAGCTTCTGCCTGTGCATCCCCTGTGTGGCTCAGTAGATATAGCGTCCGTCTACGGAGCCTGCTGTCGCGGGTTTGATCCCCACTCAGGCCACGGCCTTTCTTCTGTTAAACTGTGTGAACCTCTGTTTTGGAACATCTCTGTGTGGCGCAGTCGAGAGAGCGCCCGTCTACAGAGCCTGTTGTCGCGAGTTCGATCCCCGCTCAAGCCACAACTTCTTTCCTGTAAAAGACTTTGTGAGCCTAGGTCTACACGTCTCCTCCGTGGCTCACCTGAGAGAACACTCACCTATCGTTTCCAAGTGTGCGGGCTCAAACCCCGCTTTGAACTACTGTCAAATAAAGACTGTTCGTTGTTCACATCCTACTGCTTGCTTCTGGGTCCTAACTACCAACCGTGTCACCATAAAGACAGGACCCCAGGAAAATAAGTTTTTCTGCCTTCATTTAGGAACCACAGGGTTTCTTCCAGGGGAGAAAGGGATTTTAGCTCATTGTGTGAGGGCGCTATCTACGCATTAAGCTGTGTTATTTATTTCAGAAATATATTATCCTTACAAGGTGATTTCCAACAATATAAAACACAAAATACAAATGAGATTTGGTATATTGAAGGGGAAAAATAATCAACTAAATTGACGTTTCCAAACTTTTCATAAGGAGTATTTCCACTCACTGGAAAATTCATTAGATACACCTTGGTTGAACCTGCTTCTACCTCAGAGCAGCTTTAATTCTTTGTTTCATATAATTTAACAGCATTCTGAAAGCATTTGTTTGATGTTTGGGCCCTATTGAAATGATTCCATCATGCAGTTGGTGCAAATTTGTTGGCTGCACATCCCTGATGTGGATGTCCAATTCCACTACATGTCAAAGGCTCTGTTTAATTCATATCTGGTGACCCTCGAGGCCACTGTGTACAGTGGACTCAATGTCATGTTTAAGAAATCAGTTTGAGATGACCTCACATCGTTATCCCACTGGAAGCAGCCATCAAGGATGAATGCACTGCAGTTACAAAAGGATGGAAATGGAGAGCAACCATGCAGATAGGTTGTGACTATTAGAAGATGCTAGGTTGATACTAAAAGGTTGAACCTCTGCAAGGAAAATATCCCCTTCATCGACATCATCACCACAACCAGCCTAAACAATCAACACAGGACAGATCCATGTTTTGATGTTGTTTACCGTAATTCTGACCACAGCTGAAAGTTAAAGCTGAAATCATGGCTTATCATACTACTCAACATTTTCTAACCTCCTGTTGTCCAGTTCTGGAGAGCCTGTGCAAATTGTATGCTAAGTTTCATACGGTGTGGTCCACTGCTGCGGTAGCCCATCTGCTATGAGCTTGTGTTGTACATCCATAAATAGTTTTCAGCATACTTTGGTTGTCAGCAAGGAAGCAAAGTAAAATACCTAAATTCAAGCTGTATTTACCTTTATATCAAAGCAATAAATGTTACATTGTTTATTGTTTCCTGTTGGAAAATATGAGCCTTCTCTTTTTAAAATAATATAATCCTTTATCTTTTTTTATGAAAATGCTGTGAGAAAGGTTAAAAGCCAGGGTTATTTCTTTAAATCAGTTAATAAATAGTTGGTACATTGTTTATGATGCTCATCACACTCATGTGTACCCTTAGGTACTGCACACTCAAAAAAAAACTGTCAAAAATGACCCATAGCAGAACGTATCTTTCGGTACAGCTATGACCATCTTTACAGACTTACTAAAATCAATGCAGGTCCTTCTTATGGAGCCTTCCTGGGGCTCAGCCATGTTTGTTGGAAGCTCTGTAAAAATTTTTTTGTTTGATCAGTCTTCTACTTAAAAAGCAGATAAGTTCTTTTGGTGCTCTTGTCCCAGCTGCACAGAGGAAGCAATAGTTTATTTTATGAACCAGTGGCTTGAGCACTTAACTCTCTTCTTGCATGTCATTCTCTAGGTTTGTCCCCAACTCTTTATCTTTTTCATGGTCTGTTTATAAATAATGTTCCATCTCTTGGATAGAAGCTCTAAAGCTGATAAGTGTATCTTAAATATACGTATTTATGTCCCAGAATGTCAAACTCCCCATCGGGGCTTTTAATTTGGTCTTTGCTTCATCGTTGTTTATAATGATTACATTTTCATTGCCCACTGCTCTGCCTAATTAGCAGGCTTCTGAGATATTTAATCATTTTCAACTTATTTTTTTGAACTCTGCATCAGCTATTAAGAAATAACTAAGATAGTTAGGAATAGTACATCTGCATACTGATTATTTAAGCATTGGAGTGTATTACTAAATAAACCCTCCTACAGTCTCTTAACTGCTGAAAATGTTCTGGGGAGTTCACTGACCTTGCAGTTGGTTTTCCTTTAAATAGCTGTCTCAGACTCACAAACATATACACACAAAAACACTCAGTTGTAAACATCCGCATCTGGGGGCTGCCCTCTACAATCACTAATCTTCCTCCGTTAGCCGCTGAGCGTTTCCACCAGAGCAGTTTTTGGGGTTTCTTCCAGATCAGGGACAGCTCAGCAGCTGTTGGCGGAGGGAGCGCTGGGGCCCTTTTTCATTTATTTTTCTCAACACAAACTGGCAACCTTTCAGTCACTGGCCCATTCCCTCACCTCCAGGCTTTCCAGGTCTGACTTTATCTTTTTCCACCAACACTTCACTCAGAGCTGTTCTGTGCAGTCACGACCATACTGTGACCACTTCACTGAAGCATTTAGAGGGTGATTTTCAGTTTCAAGGGCATCTCAACAAAAGCTGCTCTTTTTCACTGCGGTGACTGCTGCTTTTAACATAATTACTGATAATAACAACAAACTATGTGCATACACAGAGCAGATGTGGATTAAAAATGTACACTTTAGATGAGGAGAAATAGCAAAGGAGGAGGGTGAAGACAGTTAGCCAGTTTTCCTGATCTTATTACAAACCAGAGCTTCTGCCTGGGAGATAAGTGTGTCCCTGCGGAAAACAGTCAACAGACGATAAGGACAGTGTTGTGTTGGGAAGGCAGGCTGAAGTGGTATTGGTAGTGTTACTAGTTAACTCTAATTCTTCTTAAGTAGCCATGTTCTGCAAAATCAATTTTCTTTTTAAAATCTTGTTAAGGGGCTCGGGGAGCAGAAGGACATTACACCTTTTACCTAGCTTTCAGTACACAGACAAATACACTATGTATTTTTAAAGTAAATGCTCCTCAAAGCACTCTGTTTTTTACTCCCTTGGTTTTGAGATGTCATAGCTACACACCTCCACCTACATGTGTGTTGTCTGCTTGTTACAGGCAGGCAACATGACTGTTTTGAACCGACTGCTCCAAAAAAAACCCTACCCTTTCCTTCAGACATTGTTTGGGCAGCCAATCAGCAGAGAGCTCCTTATTATAGTCGCCCATAGACCCCACCGACCTCCAACCCACCAGACTAAAATCCAATCATTTCTGAAGGGGGGGAAACAGAGTGTTTACTTGATCTACAAAACATTGTTTTCTTATTATATTTGTCTTGATATTGCTTCGGTGCATAATAGACACCCAAAACATGATGTAAAAACATACCAAGACATGGAACCTTTAAGGGTTTAGGAACAATGATCTGTGAATATGTCACCTAGTAATGGGTTACCCAAATATTACAACTTTTTTCCATAATGAGTAATCTTAATGATTTCAACAAAAAGTTATTTTTTCAATTCACTGTGTGTTACTTTTTTTTGTCATTTTCCTTGGTGAAATGATGTTTGCCTTGCTCTTGCGTCTCAGGAGTGACATCACATATGTGACAAGTTTTCAATGTTTCGGCATTAGGACAACTCACATGTAATACATGTGTTATACACTTGATTTGTCCTCTGTGTTTGTGTCAAAGTCAGCGACACAAATGTAAATAACAATGGAGGGACGAGAGAGATGCACATTTTCTAGGGAGAAATACAGTCACTATTTTGAGTTTGTGTCAGCTAAAGATGACAATATTAAGGTTTGTTGTATGCTCTGTGTTGACAACAGAGTGTTATCTAGCAATAAAAACGCTACGTCAAATTTGAAGAAACATTTAAAGTTGCAGCACAGCTCAGTCAAACTTTAAGATAAAGTCCTACCAGGTGGTGCAAAGCAGAGAGCTGCGACAACAACCACTCAACAACAAAGGCTGGACTGAGGAAATGCTTCACTTAAACACTGTTGACTCGCAATGTATACATATTATATATGTCAATTTTTTATATACTGAATGTAACTAATAAATTAACTTATCTAACTTAGTTACTTTTAAAAGTAAGAAATCAATAAAGAAACTTCCTGTGCTTAACTAGGCGTAACCCCCAAATTCCACCGCTCGCGAAAGCGCAGCGTCCTTGAAACGTACTGCGGAGCACTTTGCTCCCATTGTAGTCTATGAGGCATTCATACAAATAGACATGCTTCAGGTCTATTTTCTGCGCAGCCACTTCCAAACCTCGTAAATTCACTGTGGTTAAGAAAGCACCAGATAGGAAGTAACCGTGTGAAGTATCTGGAAGTTTCAAAATAAAACACAATGCATGGTGTCTAGAATGTAAATTTCCTCAATAGTTTGTCATTATGTCAAAACTGCAGGCACGAGCATCAGGTCAGCAGTCGGTCAGAGGGTCCCAGAGGCAACGCGATACCATGGATGAAGAAAAATGAATCATAAAGGTACAGAAATATTTAACATTGTATACATGACACCAAACATCTTTTCTACCCAGATATAGATGGATAGAAGTTGAAAAAATCCCGAAGCTGTGTGGTTGGGACCAGCAAAGAGACCTTAGAGAAGCAAAGTGAGGTGTTGTTTATTTCTTTTCTCAGTCTATAACATGCTTTATGAGCGTGTGACATCATTATTCTCATGAGAGCCTGTGGCTCTCCGGGGATCAGCCCTTCCCCTCCAGGGCTGTGCACTGCGGCGCTGCACGGCACTTTCGTGTGCAGTGGAATTTGGGGGTAACGTCCCCAGCTGCTGTAACCCATCTGCATCAATATTTAAAATGTGCATTCAGATATGGTCTTCTGCATGCCTTGGTTGTAACAAGTGGTTACATGAGTTATTGTTGCTTTTCTATCATCTCAAACCACTGGCCATTCTTCTCTTAAATCTGGCATCAACAATGTGTTTTCACCCAGAAAACTGGGTATTTTCTCTTCCAGGGACTACCCTTTGTAAACCCTAGATATGTTTGTGGGTTAGAATCCAAGTATACCAGCAGTTTGTGACCTGTCTAGTACTCACACCCTTGCCATGTTCAAACTCATTTGAACCACCTCTCTTCCCCAGTGTGATGCTGAGTTTAACCTTCAGGGGTCTTTTTTTTGTCAACATTCCCAAATGTGGCTGTGTAATTAGTTGTTTGGCTCTTTGTGTTCATATGAAGTTGAACAGTTATACCTGAAAGAGGGCACCATGATTGTATATTTCACAGACAATGGCTGGATATCTTGCCCAGCACCCTAGTCATTTACTTATGACCTAAAAAAATCAAATCAGGTCATCTTTAAGCAACAAAGGTGACTCTTCTACTTTAAAACAGCAGTTTCAAAAGGTGATTTGACCTGAGGGAGAAAACTCAGCAGCAGAATAGTACCAGGTTTCATATTTCTCTACTTTGAAACAAGCTTACACTGGTCCCAGATGTGTTAAGCCTGTTGCCAAACATTTCTGTCAGATATTGGATTTTGGCATGTCTACAAACCTTTCATTTTCAGCCATGCTCAAAACGGGTTGTTTTTCTCATCTTGGGGAGGTGACTAACCTGACACGCCAGACAAACAGTTCCAGATTCCCCCCTAAGAAGTGTTTCACTAATCTGAAAAAGAGCTGTTCGAATTTCTTTTCAGAGGCAGAACTTTCAAACACAACCACAGCATGTGATTGGGAATAGTTTGGCTTGTCACACTCAGTCTAATCCATATCAAGCACGTATGATGTAGCATATGTAGCGGCTAATCGTAGCAGTTAACGTCTAACAACAGTTCGCCATTAGCTTAAACTACCTTAGACAATCGTCTTACATTAAATTATACCACACAGATGTATCACTTAACACTTGTTTGTCAACTCGTCAAAGACAATCCCTACCAAGTTTTCCCAGTTAACTTCTAAGAAGAGAACATTTCACCTAGCAAGGCTAGGAGGTGGCATACTTTCTACTAACATCATAAGGGGAATACCTTTAAACAGACCATTTCAGCAAATATTTTCTGAAAGACTGAGCAGGGGTTAGAGGAGGGAGGCATTCTTTTGTTTTTCTCAGGGGAGTTTGTAGACTATCAGTGTCTACAAACGCTTCATTGTATGGCCTCAGAATTCAATTTGACATCTGTGGCATCTATCTATTGCTTGCTCTGGCTGGCAGGGGCCAAAGCATATCTCAGCTGTCACAAGGCAGGACGTGGGGTTCATCCTGATCTATCAGCCAGTCAAGTCAGTTAATCTGTTGTTAAAGCAAATATACCTGTTATATCTATTTTATGAATAACATTGAGGATGGTAACCTTCATATATTAAATCGGTTCTTGCATGGTAATACTATAAAAAGGTTTGGTAAATGTTTATGAAAGCAGAAGGATATGTAATGGGGTCATTTGAAGGTG
Source organism: Scarus forsteni (assembly GCA_036419115.1). Lineage (NCBI taxonomy): Eukaryota > Metazoa > Chordata > Actinopteri > Labriformes > Labridae > Scarus > Scarus forsteni. The sequence continues at coordinate 10,664,913 of JAZDUH010000135.1, forward strand.
TATTTTACAATACAGACAAGAGCCAGCCTACTCGGTGACCTCAACAGTACAGAGACATGAGCGCTGTCCTTCTTTTTATTCATCTCATGGTGAGAACTCATAAAGTACTGACATACTCAGACACACACTCACCCAGATCTCCAATGATGAGTAATGGCCCATTCAGCACAGTGATATGAAGCTGCAACATGGACGAAAATGACAGAGAAAAATGTAATAATGCTCAATCATTCACATGCATGCCTCATTCAGGTACAGTGGAACATCATTATGTACATTCATTTATTTCATTTACACATGAGGATGTATGACAGATCCTGTAGATCATTATACGTGGAGCATAGGCACCTTATATGTGAAGATATGGAGCCTCTATCCAGATATTCACACTACAATGCTCACATGTAATAAAGCTTACAGAGGAGCAAGATGTAATGTTCAGCAGTGCATTGCTCCAAGATAAGTCATGATCTAACAGATCATTTTCTCAACATTTTAGCACAAAAACCCTGTGTTTATTTGGAAAGAATCTCTCTTCTGTACTGAAAGATTCTTCCACTCTTTATGCCTCTGCATTGTAGCAGCCAAGGACAAAGACATTATGGGTTTTGGTTATCCGTCTGTACATCAGAGTTTCCATCCATCAGGGATATTATTGTGACTGGTGTTATCTAACCAGGTAAAACTTCCACAGAAGAATAAAAGAGGCACCAGGCTCTTCTTTATGGTGTGGTCATCTCCAGGTAAAGGCCAGGTGCTCCTGTATTTAAACAGAAAAGCTGATGGGGCTGACTTCAGGCACACTCACTTCAAGTCAAGGATTCATGTGAGAAGTCTTTATAAGGTAAAAAGACAAATGTTTAAGATCAGGACAAATTTTAACTGATTTTGAACTACAAAGGGTCTTCATCAGGGTGCGATGAAAAATATTCAAAGGAGAGGTTTTTTTTTTTTATGTATATTTTTGGACATTTTGTGCCTTTATTGATAGGAGAGAGACAGTGGATAGGCTTGCGAAAGGGGGAGAGAGAGAGCAGGGGAAGACGCTCTGCAAACTGCTCACAGGCGAGATTCGAACCTGGACCGGCAGAAGCAAGTACATGGGGTGCTAACCACTATGCAAAACCAGCACCCCAAAGGAGAGTTTTTTTTAATGAAGAAATCTAACAGGATGCTGAAAACAAACTGAAAAATTATATCTGAAAAGCAGTAGATCACCAATTAAAGGTAAAATATACATGCATATATATAAAACAAGTGTTTAAACACTTATACACAGACCTTTGATATGTGCACATACTTCCACACACACACACACAAACACACATATATATACATGTATTTATATTTATATATATATATTTATATACACACACACATATATATATATATATATATATATATATATATATATATATATATATATATGTATATATATATCTATATATATATATATATATATATATATATATATATATATATATATGTGTGTGTGTGTGTGTGTGTGTGTGTGTGTGTGTGTGTGTATATATATATATATATATACTGGATGTACACAGAGAGAGAGAGAGATGGGACTTTTGTTAACATAATGGCTAACAATAGCCTGGTAGATTGGCACGTTTTTTTCTGACTTTGTACCTGGAATGCTGATAACTCAGAGATCACGTCATTTACACTCCCCACTTCCCACTTCTGATGCAAATGGAATCCAACTTGCCACTAAGTGAAGAACTTTTGAAGGTCAGTGGTCAAAAAAAATGTTGTGTCCAAGAAAGGGACAGTGTGTTGTGTTTTTTTTTTAACTGTGTTAACAAATCATTGCTAATTTGATGCTGCCTCAATCTTCAGTTTTAGGTTTTAGTGTTTTTTGATTAGCAGTTCCCTCATCAATTTCTTCTATTTTGTTCTGCATGCTTTGTAAATTAGGGCAGTCATCAGAAATGATAACCATGGCAGACAGGGGGCACAAAGAAACTACTTTACATTTGTCTACTGTACAACATTGAATATCAAGGTGTGTTTGATATTATTGCAACAAAGAACAAAGAATAAAGGACAAATTTCTCTACCTAGAAAATTAGAAAATATCAATGAAATATTGAATGATCTCAGATTTTCATCATTAACCAAGGTAGTCCAGTCTCAAATTCAGCCCTTGCTTGTGTAAATAATATCTCAGAAACACTTTGATGGATGATCTGGATGCTTGCTCAAAGACAAAATTATTGGATTTTCAGGGTACAGGCTCATGGACTTAGGTATTTTTGATTGTGATTTGTCAAATAAAGATTTAAGGGCTTGTCAAACACAGAATCCGTTCTGGCACAAGAACAGACTGATTGGATTATTTAGCGAAAGGTTAAGGTAATTAAACCTCATGTACAACCAGAGTTCTTTTAGAGAACTGTTGAAGGTTTTGTCCCATCTGGAAGAAGGCACAAGTCCCGATTAGCTCGGTTAGCCAACCATTTATTGACAATATGTGAGACAATACAAAGGATAATAAAAATCACTCAGCTGCTTAGGGCTCTGTTTGGCACCTCAGTGGGGATGTACAGGTAAAGAGCACTGAACACAAGCATACAAAAGATCTTGTAGACATCAGGATTTGAGCAGTACCAACTTATCACGTTAAGATCATGTCTGGTTTCATATGCTATGTCTGTCAAGACAGATAAACATAACTGCTCGGTAAAGGTCAGATTTAAGGCAGAAGTTCAACCAAGAGTTCAACAAAAGTTCTCACAGTTCAGCAGAACCACAGGATGTGAAATTGAGAAACTGGCCCCCTTGCCCTGTCCAACTGAAACCACAGTCCTGTTTAACCGAAACTGAACCTGTAGGATTTATGACATATTTGACCTGTTGAAGAAACGTGTTTGAACTGATCCACCTTAACATCAGTTATTTGAATAACTGTTAGCATAAAATGACATCTTTGGATAAAAGTTAGCATTAACTTGAATATAATTACAACAGAACCTCATCATTTTGCATCACAGCCAACAGTGATTTAAGAATTATTGATTATATTTCAGTCTGTAATGGCCCAGGTCTTTGGGCTTCATCTCCATTTCCTGCAGTATTTCTATCAGACACACAGCCAGGAAAAACAGCTTGGCACTGCTTTTCACTAATGTCTGTACTTTCATTTTGTGGCAAGCCCAAATCTCACTGAAGCATTTAACTACCTGACTAGTTTCTCAATATTATGACAAACAGCTCATAATGTAGAAAAAACTTCTTCTCAATCTGAATGAATTTCAGCTTTTAAAAACCCAATCAGAATAGGGGTATTTAATTAAAGTCATCCAACATAACACATACTGAGGTTGGCTTTTATTTAGCTCATAAGGTGTTGAAATAACCAGACACTGAATGTCTTTGCAGTCTGACTTTAAATTAACGTAGATTATCATGAATGTGAAAAAGTGCAGGAGTTAATTTTCAGTTACCATAACGAGAAAATCCTAAATCAACATCAGTTACTGTTTTAATAGGCCCCACACCGGGGCACCATAAACCCATTCACCACTCTGTAAAACTCATTCAAATATATTGAAGGGTAAAAAAAAAAATTGTTTGCAGTTATGATAAGGCAAGACTTGTTTTTTAGATTTACTTATACATAGACATTTTCAGACACAGTCTTTCTCTTTGTGCATGCTTAAATCTTTTGATTAAAAACAGTTATCAGTAATTCTGGTAAAATAATGAGATATATCTTATCTTGACCAAGTATGTCAGCCAGTTCTTTCCAAATACTGTAAAACATTAAATCCAAGATGTACAAAATATCTTTATTGCTGCTTGTTAATTATGTTAATGGTTGGATTAGGTCTCTTCTCTTTTGACAAGAATAAGTGTTCAGAAAGGGTCCTTGAAAATCTAGCTAACACTCAACTTACCATAGTCTGCCTGAGTCAGTCTTTTTAAGACAGACAGCAAACTGCCTCAGTAATACATTTCGCATTGAAGTTGAATAAAAATGATGATTTATTACTTTGTTCTATAGGGGTGGCTTTGGCTCAGGGGCAAAGTAATCTGAAGGGGGGAACACCTGCAGGTCTAGTCGGTGAGTTCTCCGGCAAGCCACTTGATTAAAGCTGCAAACGTGACAACAAAAGCTGAAGCAAAAGCACAAAAGCCAAAACAGTTCAACAAAAAGCAAAAGCAGCACATCAGCTGTCAAAGCAAAACAACAAAAGCCCAAGCAAAAAGCACAATAGTGAGAGCAACACAACAAAAGCAAACGTGGCTTTGGTTGTGTTCCTTTATTGTGTTGCTTCATTGTTGTTAATTTTCCCAAGCATTTGTTGTGTTGCTAAGGCTTTTTTGCTGTTTGGTCAAAGTCCATGAAGTTGGAGATGAAGAGGGGTTGGGATGGAAGAAGTTGTTCTGTTGAATCCCCTCTATGACATATCTTGGAAACTTTTCATATGTACAATTCCAAGTCCCCAATCCTCATCTGAGAAGATACAATTTTTCACACCACAGGACAATCAGGTGTGATAATCTGTAGGAAAAGAGTATCAGTGTGTTGCTGTCTGAAGTCGAAAGTGGGGATCCAAGCTACAGTCCAGACAATTACCTTAAAGCGTGTGCCCCATTTGACATGCTGATAGATAGATAGATAGATAGATAGATAGATAGATAGATAGATAGATAGATAGATAGATAGATAGATAGATAGATAGATAGATAGATAGATAGATTTATACTTACAAATCTGGCAAATCACACACTTTCCCCTTTTTTCCCTTTCTCTCCAGAAGCATAAATGTCAACACAAGCCTTGTTAAACTTCAAAATAAATACATTAAAAACATCAACACTTGGTTGCCGTGGATTACAACAGTATGGCCATGTCAAATATTGCAATACTATTATGCATCATTCCCCCCAACACAAATACATGGAGTGTGTGTGTAGCTCTGCGTGCTTTTCAGCCACACTCAAGAGGACATTAGTGGTAGTGCAGCTTTTAAACTTCTACACTGACATAATTCTTCACCACTGGCAATTCTTGTTTGGTAACTAATGTTCACAACAGACAAACAGCTAGGGAACATTAGACATTAGAAAAAAAGTTGATGATCATTTGTCAATACTACCATGTAAGACTTTATACACAAAGACAATGTTATTTAAAGAGACCAATAACAATAGGAAACCCTCATCATAAATTACTGCACTTACAACAAGGCCATTCATGAAAGAAATCAATATTACACCATTAAATGAAAAATTCCATCCATGAGAAAAAGAAATGATTTAATGACACCCAAAGCTGTTATCAAAGCAGAGACAGCCTCTCTGCAGCCTGCATAAACAGAGCCAGCCTGGCTATTATTACACAAGATATCATTGTTTCATATGGGATTTAACCTCATTGCAGCGTTGCCCTCGGCCGACCTCAGAATGCAGCTGGTGACCATCTGACCCAAGTGTTTGATACAGGCATTCAATGAAGGTTGATTTTTGCAGCATGCTTTTTAAATAGGAGCAGAGTAGGTCCACAGCAGCAGGGGTTCACAGCAATGATCCAAAAAATCCTGAGAGGCATGGGGGTGAACAAACTCCCAGCCAAAATTAAAGCTGGAAGGATGAAATAATGTGAAGAAATACTTAAAGTGCATATTAAGGGGTGATTAATCAGATGGAGGGTTCCATTGCTGTTGCTCTAAAGAACAAGAAAAGTACAAACCCATACATTTTCCTGACTTGTCACAGCAGGAGGTTATCCAATTAATATGAACAGTGCATCTTCTTTGGTGTCTGAGATTTCTGAAACAAAACCACAGCCCTGCAGTTGTTGAGCAAAAAAATAACAGAAATTAGGTGACAGTTTGGAGCTGTAGGTTTAATGCTGTGAAAAAAAGTTCTAAACTTTTTAAGAGTGTTAATTAGGATTAAGGGGAACAACAGCAGCTCTTTCATACAGATTCTCCTGATGATCATTTTTGGCTAATTTCAGGAAAGGAAATGGAGACTGTCAGGGTCAAATGTTCAGGTGAAGTTTACTTAAAATTGTTTTGGTTATGAATGGTTATTCATAAGTGGGCAGCACAGCATTGGTGACTTCAAATTGCCCTTAGGTATGCAAGTGTATAGTCGCCCTCTCTCTACGTAGCCCTGTGAATGCCTGGTGTACCCTGCCTCTCGCCCAATGTCAGCTGGGATAGGCTCCAGCTCCTGGAAGCCACAAAAGAGATAAGTGGAAAAGATAATAGATGGATGGATAGAATTCATGTTAGTTATGTTAAATCTATGACTTACTACCTTAACCTCATCTCTGGAGTCAATGATGTTTGTCTCAATAGGTGCTTACAAGGGCCGACTTTAGAATCACTGAATTGTCCTTCATTGCCTGATCTTACAGAAATAACAGTCATCAAGCACAAAGCAAAATAATAAAAAAAGGAACAACAACAATTGAGGAGAATGTATTATCACTATTTAGATTTACATGCCTTGTAAAGTGTTAAGCATGTCTGCTCTGCCAAAAAGAAATTTAATTAATTAACTTACTACAGAGTTTAAAAAGTTATGACTCACTTTTTAAGTTATTCAAGTTATTTATCAATTTCTCATCCTAGAAACAGATCTAATTCTAATATTTGCTCATTCAGTTGTTTACAAAGTGATGAACCTCGCCGTCAAGGGTGCCTCATTTACACCCAATCATGACAATAACTTGTTTCCTATTAATCTGTTCCTCCTGTTCAGTGGTGAGAACAGGGTTTTTTGGGAATTCCTCTACTTTCTCAGTATTTTGTTGCCACGGTCCCAGCTTTTTTTTGAAAGTGTTGCCGGCATGAATTTTAAATCAAGTGATTATTTGCAGAACAACTTTTAGATTTAACAACTGGAACGTTACATATACTGTCTTTGCATTGTTTTAAATTGATTTTAGATCAAACATAATTTGTAAATCATTGTACTCTATTTTTATTTACATTTGACACAATATCCCAACTTCATTGGAATTGAGGTTTGTTGAAGTCCCATCTCAAGGTGGTTCCTGATTTAATCCTGTAAGGAAATGTTCCCTTTTTTCTGACTCAGTACTTACCTCAGTTTCTTCATTCTGCTCTGTACTTTATATAAAAACATGAAAACAGAAGCCAAACTTCCGATCACACTCTAAAATTTCCTGTGTTTTTCTCCAAAACTTTGAATGACACCATGTAATCCTTAAGACTTGAAAGCAATAAACTTAGATGAACCTGTGGTTCGTTGTGATCCTTCATACATTTAAAGCTCAAACACAAAGACAAAAACTGAGCAGCTTTGATCTTGAGAATGACAACTTCAGCAGGAAGAAACGCTGACATCTTTGTTTCTGATGAATGACCTCTGGTGCAGGCTGCAGTTTAAAACCTGCCTCTCTTGGATTTTTCTTTGTTTCCCCCTTTATAAACTTTATTCTGGCAGTGAAAAATAAACTCAGAGTGAACAGTGGCCTGGGAGGGGGTAGGATTTGCTAAAAGATGCAATTGATCTCTTTATTCCTGAAATAATTTGTATGGCTTGGCAACCGCAGCATCATCCCTTATCAACGCCTGCCAAAAGCCGGGCGGTGGCCTCTCGGGTGTAAAAAAAAAAAAGCTCTGAGAAATAATGCTTCTCATCCGCCGCAAGAATGGCAGAAGAGGAGAAATGAAAAGGGAAAAAGGGAAGACTGGGGAGAGGTGGAGCAGAGGCGAGGGAGGAGGCATCACAGACGGATGATGAGAGGCGAGAGAGCGAAGGAAACAGAGAGACTGAGACAACTTTGGGAGATTTCACAAAAGAGACGTATCAGATGTGAGCGGGCAAGACAAATGAGAGAAATCAGAGAAGATTCAATATTTACTGCTGAGGAAAGTTGTTTTCAGGTTTACAGGTGAAAAAAACGGAAATTTTTTTAAAGTAAACTTTGAGGCTTTGAGGCAACTCATCCTATAGTGATGGAGGACAGACTCCAGTTTGACCCTTAAAGGAAAAAGTTCTGTTTAATAAAGTGAGGTTGTTTGTATGTAAGGCTACATGGCATGAGCCTGAACTTATACCAGTGTCGCAGCTCATTTTTCTCTGTTCAGAAAAAGTTGAGACAGACATTAAAGCCACAGTGCTGTACATGGGGCCAGATTCTCTCAGACATCACTGAATTAGTTCAACTCATTCTCCTCCTTCTGTAGCATATTTCTTATGTTCTTAGTGGATCTAAAGCACATTCAGTTACATGAGAACATTATTTATTTCAAAAGGCTACGTGCCTTTTCATTAGTGATTGTGTAAATAGTGGCTTTCAGCTGACTTCTTCTGTGGTTGTGTTTGATAGAGCCTAGATTCTTTGCCTTCTACTTCTCATTTAGATATATGCAGCCTATACATCCTTTGGTCTTTGATGGCATCCAAGTGGTATCCTTCAGTAGCATGCGTCAGATACTGTCTGATATATATACACAAAGACACTAATGGACACAAATATCAAGGCAAGGACAAACTGCAAGTATATCTTCAGCCTTAAAGCCACATTCACACATCAATAGTACCTGTTGATTAATAGGAAGCTTGAAATAATGAGAACATCTGTCATGTCTTTGACATTAACTGTGATGACAAAAGGCTGCAGTGAACATTACAAGCAAAGACCTCTCCTGAATAGAATGTGAAGAGTGTGATTATCCCTATGGCAGCATTTTTGTAAATATAAGTCTAACAACACTATGTATACAGCTGATCTAGAGTGACACACCCCAAGTGCGAATAAATTGATTATTACAGGAGCTAGATAACTGTTCACACTGGGGGCATCCATCTTCGATTGTCAACTCGGGGGTGGTGAGGTTTCACCGAGTTCCCAGGAGGAAATTCCGACCTCAGGCAACGTTCCAGTTGCAGTTTCCTACTCGGAACTGGGAAATTCCTACTTCTGACTACAACTGGAACGCACCAAAAGATGTGACCCAAGCCAAAGCGTGTGTTTGTTGTGATGCAGACCGGACCTTCCTCAGAACTCTGCATTGCTTTACAACTTCTTTTTTCAACAACTTATAGGATGCAAAGCGATTATCTCTTTCTAGTTTCGTAGCGGTAGTTTTTGATGTGTGACAACTCACAATTTTTGTAAAATTTAGTATCGTAGTTTTGTAGCCGGCTATATATCGCTTCTTACAGCCCAGTGCTCTGAGACGTATCCGAATACTATAAATTTGCTCTAGTTTTAACTGTCTTGTTCCTGAAGTTGAGTATCCAGGCCAGTCCAGCTCTGTCCGACCCGACCGCAAAGCTTAGGAATAGCATTTATAGATAACCTATTTTGATGCTATAAAACTCATCTTAAAGTGTGTATTTCGATCAGGCATATATCTAAAAGTCAGACTTTTTTGTAATTACTTAGAAACTCCTCACAGTCCCTTTAACTTAAAGATTGATCATTTTGTCATATTAAGATCCATTTTCTAAGTAACAGTGCTTTAATTTTTCAGCACATCAATTCTCTAAACACTTACTTTAACATTGCTTACAATTTTAGCAAAATCTTAGATTAAATTCACCCTTGATGAATAAAAATGCCTCAACGTTCAGCATTCAGAGTTCACAACATTGATTAAAACACCCTTTGCAACACTTTTCCCTTTATTGACTCTATTTTTCTGCTCAGTTTGTATCCTTTTCCTCTATGAAAGCTAACAGGTATCATGGTTATCAGGATCTGCACAACAAAGATGTGTGAATAGATCATTAAACACAATACGCACTGTGAAAACAACATGAGAGCAGAAAAGATGGAGTGTTTGGATTTAGATGAAATAATGCATGGTCCCTCTGTGCAGCACTTCACAGGCAGCCAGGCCTGCTGCTAGACTCCTGTCTCACCAAACGCTAACATCCTCTATTAGCATTCAAGGGGTGAGAGCTGTGTATAAATCAGCTTATCTTTGAAGTTGATTCTCCTTATTCACTGTGGTTTAACTGCCATGAGTATGCCTGTCTCTCTTCAGGTAGGAGTCAGCAGTGGAAGAGAATCAATGTTTTTTTTTAATTATTTATTTATTTACTGCAGGTGTTCAAAACGCATCTGTCTTTGAAACGACAGTAAGAATGATTAGTAAATTATTCTGGTCCAGACATTCATGTATAAACTTCAAGCTACTTTGAGTTGTTTAAGCTGAAAACACCAGTGTAAGACTGATGCTTCTGTATGAGGCACAAAAGCCCATTTAACAGCTTTTCTTCTTTATTGAGTGACAGTCAAAGAGGATAATAGTACATGTGTACTGAATAAAACTTGTGAAGAGCAATTTGTTTGGCCTCTTTGTAGAATCAACAAGAGACCAGCCAGGCTTTAGCAGCACAGCTCATGGGCTGTCTGATTCACAATGGGTACGACAACCGGCACTGTGGATGTAATGTTTCACAAATTAATGTTTTATTTGTCTGATGCTTTTGTTTGTTGGGACAAGTGACACTGTGTAATAGTTTTACTGGGAAAATAATTCTGCCATTTCCCTCTGTGTCCCCATATCGAAAGAAAATCCCCAAAGCATGAGCTCAGTTTCTGTCTCAAAATAAGAACAAACAAGTTTTTAAGGACAGCTTCACCATCTTTTAAGATGTGTGGAAAACAAGAAAGTCTTCAAGTCCTTTTTCAGGTTTAATTACAATATACTCTATTGAAAGAAACACAAGGCATTTGTGCCATCAGTAAAGGATATGAACTTACTTATGGGGTTAAGGGTCTCTTCAGTATCTACATTGCTGTATGTTAAATCATCTACTGAGTAGCCTTTTTCTGCTACCTTCAACTGACCCTGGCTATTTTAACATGTACCAGGCAGTGACAATACTCTACTACATGGCCCATGAGCTCTTCAACTCCGCTACATAGACTGATGAGCAACAAGAGCCAGAACATCACTGGGGTCATCAGGTGGGGGCCTCCTGTTGTAGGTATTTCTTCCATTTAGCCCCAACAGCACCTCAAAGAGGCAGGCCAATAAACTCTGGCATCCCAGAGCCATCCCCCTCTGTGCTGACTCTGAACACCATCCATGCCAGTAGAAATTCCAACTTTGTGTTACCTGCTCTACCACACAGCCACAAGAGTAATATAACAGCCCTCACACCGTCACATGTGGCCCTCCTCCTCATTACTTGGAGCCAGCCACCGGGCATTCATTGTTCATAAATTGTAACAATAGGATGACAATCAGCGTGATTGTCCCACAAAATACCATGAACAAAAAGAAATTTCCCAATACTATAAAAACTGGGAACATTTCAATGATTATCTTTAATAACTGGTGTACGACTTGTCCTTAAAAAGAAATTAATAGATTTGTTTGGGTTTCTGCAAAAGTCATTTTTTAAGCATTAATAAAAAAACACTGTCAAGTGAACTGAATCAGAAATTAGGGGCTTTGAAAAATAACTTAAATTGGCTTTAATTCAGTGTCAAGCTGATCATACTCAAGTTAGCTGTTTAATTTTGAGGTTGAAATATTGATACTGAAATCCTTCATTCTGATGAAAACTATCTGTGCTAAAAGACACATGTTGTCAAACAGAAACCTTGCTTCTCAAGTACAGCTTTGAGAAAAATGGATAAAGCATTGTTCTGAAATTAATAAAATGTTCTGTCATAATTTGCATATTTTTGTTATGTAATTTGTCGGAATTAATTAAATCCACTCACAGATGTGAGCAGTGACTAAAAGAACCATTTCTTAAAGAAAATTAAAATCATTTATTATAATAAATGAAAATCAACAAAAACTGAGCGTCAGTACCATTCAAAATCTTTGTTGTGTGATGTTTTTTGTTTTAGTCATTGAGAGTAAGCTGTAGCTTGTAATGACTTGGCCCCTGAAATATGATCCTCAATCCCCAAATATGTCCATCCTTGTTTTAGACTGACACTAGGGAAGCCAAGATCAGGCTTTTGCTGAACTGGACATCTATCAGTGGGATCAACCAATTCTGATCATTTTTATATAAGAAATTAGCTCATGCCCTTCACTTTTGCATAAATCCACTTGTCAGTCTTTATTACTGAACATTCAAGCACGATAACAAGCATAAAAGCAACATACCTATGTTGAACAGTATATCAGCCCCAAAAGAAGAAGCTAAAATATCATGGTAGGGCCAGAGACGCATCCCTCTGTTGAACAATAACGGTAACATAAAGTGTGTTATGACATTTGAAATAGTTGCTGGGGGTATGAAAAATGGATTAACAAAGGCTTATAATAGTACCTAATATAAAATGGTCTGAGACTATAGGCACAGTCAAATAGTTTATTTACAATAACAAAATAACAATCCAAAACCAAACCAAAACCCTTAAACAAATAAAACAATAATGAGAAAATAGCTCCAGTGTCCTCCAAGGCCAAAACAACAAATGAAATTTCCAACCACCTGAAACCAAAGGAGAGATCTTTCCTCGAAATAAAAATACAAAGGTTGGACTCCCTGGCTGGCAGAAAAGAGGAGAAAACAAGGGGGTAAAAAAGAAACAGCAGAGCACCCGTACTGTTCTCAATCCACAACATTGAACATTGAGTTTGGGTTAACAGGTTTGATGCTGAGGTCTGAAGAGGGGGAGAACCGGTGACACTCTGCTCATTATTCCTCAGCTCCTAATGAGGGGGATCTTATTCAGGTGTTGCAGCATGTTCAGGCAAGCAGTCCAGGGAAGGGTCATAGCTACCTGCAGCAGATCACAGATTGAGGCCCTGTTTACACAAGGCTGAATTTTTCTTGAATCCAAAGAGTTTAAATTACATTTTAGCCTCCCGTTTACATGGGAATGGTGCCTGGAGTGCCTGGATCCACAAACTTTTGAAACCAGGGTACAGGGTGGAAAGGTTTTAAAACGCATCGCCGCCAGGCTTCATGTAAACAGGATTCAGCGTGAAATGCTGCATGCGCAGTTCTCGTTCACATGAAGGCTGCACAGGCATACCAGGAACAACTAGAAAAGCACTCGGAGAGCGCAGACCTCTGCCAAGCAGCACAGTTCCCAGACGGTGATCCAGATCAACACCAAAATTGAATCACTTTTTCCTTTTCCCATGCTGAACATTTCCTGAAAATGTCATCAAAATCCATCCATAACTTTTTGAGTTATTTTGTACACATACAGACAGACAGACAAACAAACTCTCCCGAAAACATAACCTCCTTGGCGGAGGTAACAACAGCTTTGGCAGTCCACCGAGCAACATGTGTGCTGCTAGCCATGCTCGGTTTGTTATCCAGACAAAACTATCCAGACAGATATGTTGTCCCAAAAGGTTTTTTGTCCAGGCAAGAAAGTCCTGCATTTTCTTCTCCGTACGTGTGTTGTAACACAGCTGTTTCTCTGCAAACCTACATCACTATCCACTGGACTGCCATGCACGCCACAGCGTTTTAAGTTGTTCTGGCCCTCTCCATGTGAACATGAATCTTTGCATTTCAGGTAAGAGAGTCTCCATGTAAACAGGACCTGAGACAAATAGAATAGGCAGCAAACTTAGAGACCATAACACAGTGTGAATACATTTATTAGACCACCTGTAAAATAGAAAGGTTAAATATTAATATATAATTCCAAAAACTGTTGTTATTGGACAAACATTATGTACAGGAATGAGGAATTTCAAACTGAATTAAGCTGACATCTTAATCAAGACATAATGAGCTTTACCAATCAAAAAAAAAAAAATTTTTTTTTGATTAATCTGAAAATTCATGGACACCAATTACATTTTAGCATTACAAATATAATTTCAAACAAAGAACTTCTACATACTAGCATTTCAATCACTACAGAAACATACAGAATGATTTCGATAATTACCACTGCTGTTAATTTAAGGCAGCTGTGGAATAAACATTACATTGGCAGGTCTAAAAAATTCTGATAAATTTGTTAAGCACGACTGCCGCTAGGGGCGCGAGATGAGATAGACGTGTTCGACTAGGACTCCTCTCCCTTAATAAGTCAAACAATTAAAAATACAATTTACGAGAAGAACTTTTGAAAAAGAACTTGATAGCAACTGTCGGAGACGCGTAGCTGAATGATGGGGAAACCTAACAAAAGCAAAGGCACCGAAAAACAACAGCAAGCCGACGACGCTAGCGGCGAGGCTAACTTTAGCACCAGCCACATGGAAGTTAGCAGGGAATACTCGGATGCTACACCGCCGGGCGAGAAACGTACTCCGACGGACATTATGTCGGCCATCAACCGCCTGAGTCAAAATGTTAACGAAAGGTTCGACACGCTTCAAATATCTCGCAGATCTGAAACAGACAATGGCGGATGTTGAGGAGAGAGTGATTTCTACTGAGAGCGGACTGAACGAGCATGAATCCCGAATTAAAGCTCTGGAAGACCGGTGTGCAAAACTGGAGGACACAGCACAATCACTTGGAGAGAATCTAGACGATTTGATCTCTCGGTCCAGGAGGCAAAACATCCGAATTACTGGAGTCAAGGAGGGTATGGAAAAAGGTAACCCCACTGACTTTGTTGCCAAACTCATACCGAAGCTGCTAGGAGAAGAAAACTTTGGTAACAAACCTGTCAAAGTTGACCGGGCGCACAGGATCCGTGGCAGGCCAGCTACAGCTGATGCCCCCCCTCGCCAAATCATCGCGCGGATCCATCATGATCCAGTTAAGGAGCGCATCCTGAAACTCTCTTCACAGAAGTTTCCACTACAATATGAGGGCGCACGGCTATACATTTTCCCAGACCTCGACCAGCAGTACTGAAGCAGCGGCACCGATTCAACAGCGTCAGAGCCAGATGCAGAGCGGCAGAGCTGAGATGCGGCTTCAGATATCCAGCGACATTCGTGATGTCCATCGGCCCAGACAAACGCACATTTACCAATCCGAAAGATGCTGAGAGGTTCCTAGATGACAATAAAATTCCGAGGCAGACGGATGCTCCAGCTACAGGTTGAGAGAACAGCTGAGCCCCTATACCAGCCTCGACTGACTGCAGCCATGGGTGCCCCGACGCACATGGACAGTTTGTTTACATTCTCGTGGTAAAGGGGGGAGGGGGAGGGGTCCACGGGCGCAGGTTAATGTGGATGGTTATGAAGCCTAGCAGGTTAGTTCCAGGACTTGTTTGTTCTCAGAGGGATGGGGAAGAGAGGCGGAGGGCCCGGAGGACACTAATTCTTTTTTTCTTATATAGTTTGGTTCTATCTTTGTTCATGTTTTCATGCAGCATCTCAGTTGTTCTGGTACTACAGTTAATTCAGAGCTTTTGCAGCACATCTGGGTGTAAGCTATGCTTATTATATGAATATGTTTGATCATTATGTCTTCGGCTAGTGGTGATATCACAAGAGTTGTGAGCTGGAATGTCAGAGGCCTAAATCATCCAGTCAAGAGAGGGAAAGTATTGACATATCTGAAAAGTTTGAATGCAGAAATCATCTACTTACAGGAGACACACATCAAAAACACAGTCAAACACAAACTACACATGGGCTGGGGATCACAAGTATTTCAGTCGAATTTCGGGGCTAGAGCCAGAGGAGTAGCCATTATTATTAAAAAAAGCATAGCATTCAACCTCAGATGCACAATAGGAGATCCCAATGGAAGATTCTTAATTGTATGCGGAACACTCAGCGGTATTCCAGTAACTCTGATAATATCTATGGTCCAAATTTTGACGATCCGTCATTTTTTCAAACAGTTTTGAATAGGATTCGGATGTGGGGACACAAACATTATAATGGGAGCGACTTCAATTGTGTGATTGACGCCTCTTTAGATAAACAGTCACAGAAGGCACCAGTAAATAGTAAATCCAGTGAGGCCCTCAAAAACTTAATGCAAAGTTTAAACCTTGTTGATATTTGGAGACTGCTTAACCCTGCTACAAGGGCCTATTCTTTTTTTTCCCCTGTGCATAATTCCTATTCAAGGATTGACTTCATGTTGTTAGACTCTAAATTGATTCCCAATGTTGTGACATCGTGCTACCATAATATTTTAATAAGTGATCATGCTCCAATGTCCGTTGATGTTAGATTGAAGCAGTGTAAGGGCATCCATTCCTGGAGATTTGACAATACTGTTTTAAAAGATAAAAACTTCTTGAAATTTATGTCAGTAAGGCTGCCAGAAATTATACTAACAAATGACACCGGAGATGTTGATGACTCAACATTATGGGAGGCTATCAAGACAGTGCTCAGAGGTGACATCATTTCTTATATGGCAAATAGGAAAAAACAGTCAGAAAAAAGATTGACAGAACTGGACAAATCCATCTCCGAATTAGAAAACTCATACAGAGTCTCATCAGACCTCAACACCCTGAACTCAATAATCTCCCTGAGACAAGAATTTAATACAATCTTATCCTCTCAGGTCAATAAACAATTAAATAAAATCAAACAGATGCAATTTGAGATTGGGGACAAACCTCAGAAATTACTAGCTCGTCAATTGAGGCACATTCAAGCCTCACGGGCCATACATAGGATAAGATCAGACTCAGGTACTATCCTTATAGATCCTAAAGATATAAACACACATTTTGTGAAATTCTATTCCAACTTGTACAACTCTAATGGTAAACATGATACAGATAGAATTAAATCATTCCTTTCCCAACTAAACCTGCCCCAACTCAGCCCCGAAGCAGTAGCTCTGCTTGATAAGGAGGTGACTATGGAGGAGGTTATACAAGCAATTAAAGGATCTCCAAATAACAAAGCACCAGGGCCAGATGGGTTCACTATGGAATTTTATAAATGTTTCTACAAAGAATTGGCCCCCCTCTTGCTGCGTATGTTAAAGCATGCTGCAACAGAGGGCAGGCTGCCTCAGTCACTTTATAGAGCAAATATTTCACTAATTCTAAAAAAGGGCAGAGATGAGTTGGATGCCTCATCCTACAGACCAGTGTCACTGATTCCAAATGAAACAAAACTGATTAGCAAAATTCTGGCAAACCGTTTAAAAACGTATATTGATACAATCATACATCCAGACCAATCAGGTTTTATCCCGAATAGGCATATCTATTTTAATTTAAGACGCCTATTCAACATACTCTATACTAAACATAATACAGAAACAGTTGTCATATCAATCGACGCTCAGAAGGCCTTCGATCAGGTCGAATGGCCATACATGTTTGAGACCTTAAAAGCATTTGGCTTTGGAAAAGTATTTATAGACTGGATTCGGATTCTGTATGCTTATCCTACTGCTTGTGTTATTACAAATCAGAATATCTCTTCAGAATTTCCACTACTTCGCGGAACTAGGCAGGGGGATCCTTGTTCCCCCTACCTTTTTGATTTGGTTGTGGAGACATTAGCTACAAAAATACGCCAACACCCCAGGATTTCACCCGTTTCTATTAAAGGACAGGAGCACCAGCTGTCACTTTACGCAGATGACATATTGTTATATGTGTCTAATCCAAAGGAGTCTATTCCGTCAATCCTGGAGGTGTTCAACCATTTTGGCTCCCTTTCAGGCTTCCAGATTAACTGGGATAAAAGCGAATTAATGCCAGTACATTTAAATCACAACAGTACAACGTTGAATTCTGTTCCTTTTAGGATCACCAGGGACAGGTTCACATATTTAGGGGTGTCTGTCACCAGAAAACCGGGCCTACTACTAGAGGAAAACTGGAAGGTAAAGATAAAGCAACTGAAGCAGAATATTGAATTCTGGAAGACCCTACCATTATCGCTGATAGGAAGAATAAATGCCATTAAAATGGTAGTTCTCCCACGTTTTCTATATATTTTTCAGTCAATACCATCTTGCATTCCATAATCACTCTTCAATGAGTTGGACTCAATAGTGGGCCCTTTTCTATGGCAAAACAAAGTTGCACGTATAAACAAAAAACACCTCTGTAAATCAAAACAAGAGGGAGGCTTCGGCCTGCCTAACTTTAGATTTTTCTATTGGGCAACACATCTAAATATTCTGGCCTTCTGGAGGTGTTCGAACCTCACTGATAATACAACTGGTCTATCCCCTGCCTGGCTTTCCTTAGAGAAAACAGCATGTGAAGGGACCTCTCTTTTAGCCCTACTGAACAGCCCTGTTAGAATTAACAAAACACTGTATAACGGTAACTTTATGATACACAGCTCGATAAAAATCTGGAATCAGATTAAATCACACCTGAGGGCCCCAAATATGTACAGGGACACGCCAATCTGTAATAATCATGCTTTCAAACCTTCTGCCGAAGACCCAGTGTTTGCTCGTTGGAGGGAGAAGGGGGCAGGGTTTCTGAGTGATCTATATCACGAGGGGCACCTGATGTCTTTTGACCAATTGAGAGCTAAGTATAACTTGCCAGCCTCACATTTTTTTCGTTTCTTGCAGATTAGAAATTTTATAAAGACCCACGTCTCAACACTGTCAGACATTCCTCGACATCAGGCCCTTGAAAGGATAATTAAAATTACACCAGGTAAAAAAGGAGCAGTATCAAGTCTATACCAGATACTCCTCAATCAGATAGAAACTAGCACAGAAAAGCAGAGGTCTGAATGGGAATCTGAACTGGGTGTGTCCCTCCCTGCAGAACGCTGGGATACATGTCTTTCAAATATACATCGATGCTCGATTAATGTAAGGCATAAACTAATTCAGTTTAAAATAATACACAGATTACACTATTCGAAGCAAAAGGTTAATAAGATCTATCCGAATGTGTCAGCGTTATGTAACAAATGCAAGACTCAAGTTGGAACTCTGACTCATCAGTTTTGGACGTGTCCCAGTCTTCACTCATTTTGGTCTTCAATATTTGATTTTTATTCAAGGGCATTTAAGAGGCGGTGTGAACCCTGCCCTCTGGTGGCTATTCTAGGCACAACTGCTGTCTCAGCTCATTATTCTGACAACACAAAGTC
The DNA here is from genome assembly GCA_036419115.1 of Scarus forsteni. Classification (NCBI taxonomy): domain Eukaryota; kingdom Metazoa; phylum Chordata; class Actinopteri; order Labriformes; family Labridae; genus Scarus; species Scarus forsteni. The sequence goes on from JAZDUH010000135.1 coordinate 10,683,827, forward strand.
TATGAGACAGTCTTTGTACTTTGGTGCCATTTTGGCTAAAAGACTTATTTTAAGACACTGGAAATCAGATAATGCACCTTCAGTTGAAATGTGGATGAGAGACCTCAGCGAGACCCTTTGCATGGAGAAACTTCGATATAAAAATATGAACAGACGGGCAATTTTTGATGAAGTATGGGGGCCAGTACTACAGTACCTGAAGGACTTGAGAGAGGCCAATGCTACAATATAAACGGTTAATCTGGACTACTCTGTGACAATGCTGACTGTAAGCAGGTCTCATTAGCTTTCAGACATATGGGTTTTGTTTGGTTTTTACTGCCGTCATATATGTGCAATTCAACCCCACATTATCATATTGTTTTAGTCTCTGTTCTTTTTGCTGCTGTTTATTTTTTCTGTAGTACCCAAGCTGCCAAAACTCTTATCACACTGCCATATTTAAATTATGTTGAGAGTTGCTGCTGTTTTTGTTTTCTCTTGTTTATATCCCCCTTTATTATTTTTATTACTTTTGTTTACTATAAAAATATAAAAATATGATTGCTTTGTTGTAGGCATATATCCTGTCCAATGCGTATTTTGCAATAAAAAGAATATTAAAAAAAAAAAAAAAAAAAAATTTGTTAAGCACTGTATATTTTGAAGACAACAGTTCAGTAGAATGAAGTATTTGCATTGTTTCAATTAAATATAAATTCAGCACCCATAGCATCTATAAAGACAACCTTACCTTTGTTCAAATGCATTCCCCTGATGTTTTCTATTGATTTACTCTGAAACAGTCAAGACATACATAGCTGGAAATGTATGTTATCACAACTGGGTGTTTTTGGTTCGTCACAATAATCATCAGTATGTAACTCCCCTAACTCTCCTAAACACCCTGACCTTTGTGCGTTCCTCTTAAATTGACTTTGGTTAAAGGGCAGTGCGTCTCAGCTAAATGTCACCACTGGATTGTTCCTCTTGGCGTTCCCTTGCTGAGCATGAGCGCTGCTTCCTGCTAACTCTTCCGTGCCGTTTGACAAGACATCAACAGTGGCTCCTAGTCCCCAGAGTCTGGTACAGTGCTGTTGTGAGAAATAAAACCCCTGCAATAGTCTTTCTGTTACACATATCTCATGAGGTCCTGAATATAGAGAGATTATGTGCAAGTCTGAATGTCTGTCAACTTTGGTTCTCACAGAGAAAAGACAAATCAGGGCGGACATTACTATTAAAACAATAATTTAAATTTTTAGAGGACTGCCACATGTCTGTGCAGGGTTGTGATTTAATCCATCATAAATCTTTAATGCCTCTCCTGAGGTGGTGATGTGTGAAACAGCCTGATGCAAATGGAGTAGGACATTGATTGAAAGGAAGGAGGCACAAGAGAGGGCAGAGGAGGTAAAGCATACATTTTAGACAAAGGGTAGAAAGCGGGGAAAAGATCACTGTAGCCTATAAAGAGAACTTTATTTCAGCCAATATGTTTTGTCTCCAAGTACCCAGTGATTTGAGTTGTTGCAGTATCATTTGCAACATAAACTATGACAAAATAAACTGGAATTCATTCCAAAAATTTTAAATATAATAATCAGGGCTGTCACTTTAGTCCATTAATTAGATTAATTAATTACACCGAAAATTAAGGTGTTATAAAAATTAATCGCAAGATTAATCATAGCACACAAACATTTTGATATTGGCCAGCAGGAGGACCCGTACATGGCAGTGGCACGTCACTTCACACATGCGTCTCTAGTCAAACCAAGCAAAGCCCAGGTGACAACAGGAATGGCATATTTAAGACTTAGTCCTATTTTGTTTTTGAATTTATTTATCTTTATATTAGTACTACATTCTTTAATAATGTATCAGGCCTAATTGTTTTGCTGGATGTCCTCGACCTTTTTCTTATTTTGAATTTGATTTATGAAACACACTTAAAGTGTAATTTGAGTTGCCTGATTGAGCTTAGAATTTTCTGGACAAGTTGCCCTGACTTTGGTTTTATTCTGCCGCCAATAAAAATGTGGATTTACAAATCTTCACTTCTTAGTGTATTCATTTGATTAGTCCTGCACTACAATTTTATAATATCCTAGAATTCAAATTCTTTATTTGGGTACTTTAAGCAGATAGGAGATTAAAATGTGATTAATTAGATTAATTAATTATAAATCCGGTAATTAATTAGATTAATTTTTTTAATCGTCTGACAGCACTAATAATAATAAATGTCAGGCCATTTGATGACATACTGGAAGAACTGAAAGATTGGTGAAACCTAATGCAGCCACAAGTTCACTTTGTATGTGTGAACTGCATCAATAAGGTTTTAACTAAGAGGTAGTATTTTTTTTATGAACATATTGCAGCATATGTGCATTTAGATGTGTGAGCAGGGCACTCATATTTTTATTAGGCTGAAGTCCAATGAAAACTATTCACTGAGATGAAGATTATTCAGCCAAGAGCCTTTATCAGCACTGCTGGTATATACTCCTCTGCTCTGCCCAGATTGAAAGCTCTATAGGACATTTTTTTGAGCAGCCAGTTCCAGAAGTCTCCTGTGGTCATGCAGCTGAAAAGTTTCTAAAGAACCCATCTTGTGTTTTTTGAGTTTTATGCCCCTTTGTGTTTAACATGTTGTCCTTCAAGATACAGTACATCAATGCACAAGACAAACGCTGCATTTTCACCTGGAGTCTGGTTTGGCTCAGTACGTTTCAGTATGGTTTGGATTACTGATCATGTTTAAGTTCCTTACCCAAGCTTTATCTTTCCTTCAGGGCAGAGATGTGAGCTGAAAGAGGGTCAAACTGATGATAATTGTGCATCACAGCAGCAGGACTCAATGCAGCAGTCTGAAAAAGAGCTTGATTGGAAACAAAGAGCAACGTTTGAGGACCTCCAACACTTCAGTACTTGGAGGAAAAATGTTTCTTTCAGGCATTTGTAACAGCAACAGCAGAGAACAAATCACTCTAAATCCAAGGCTAATTTAAACGTGGTTCAGCATGTATTTTCATTTTAGCTGCTGTCACGTTGGAATTTATTTTGTCCAATTAATTACATTCTTTAGGCTCCTTTAGCAAGAAAGCAGCAAAAACAGCCGAAACGAAGAGGTTTTGTTGCATTTTTGCCTCACATTTACACAAGAACAGTGCCTGGAGTGCCTGAATCCACAAACGTTTAAAACCAGGGTCCGAAGTCAAAGGTTTTGAAAACGTTTTCGTATCCGTCTCCATGTAAACAGGAATCAGCATTCCAGGGAAATCGCCACTGCCATCTACTAACCTGGCATGCACCCTATAGCATCGGGGGCGCAGTTGGATAGTGTGCTTGGTCAGTGATCAGGAGGTTGCAGGTTCAAGCCCAGCTCCGTTGTGTCCTTGGGCAAGACACTTAACCCCAAGTTGCTCCCACTGCTGCGTCAGTGGTGTGTAAATGGGCATGAAAGGGCGTGAATGTGTTAGAGATACTGATGGATAACTAACATAGAAACTCTGAACCATCAGTGAGTGAATGTGAGAGCGAATGGGTGTGAATAGTTAGGTGTGACCTGTAGTGTAAAGCAGCTTTGAGTAGTCCAAAAAAACTAGAAAAGCACTATATAAGCTCAAGTCCAATCCAGCGTTTTCAGAAGTTCTCGTGCCTCCTTGTGAATGCGGGGTGCTTTTGAAAACCTGTTTCTTATGATAGCAATGTCGTGTAAACGGGGCCTTAGAGTCAGTTGTGTAAGCTTGAATGGTGCCTCTGTTACGGTGTACATTTTAGGACATCCTCAGTCTCAGGAAAACCTCTGTCATTTCTCAGACCAAACGGACTCAGAAAAACCTCCGTCATCCCAAACGGCCTCAGACCAAACGGCATCAGAAAAACCTCCGTCAGATAATACGGCCTCAGGCTTCAAAATGAAAGCCATCAGACTGGAAAAACGGACTCAAATAAAAAACAGCGTCAGATCGTGGCAATATCATAATCATTGTAATATCATAAATGTTAAATCGTCTTGAGACGGCATTCAGCTAAAAATCCCAGTCTCATGATGACTAGATGATGATTAGAATGCCAATGTTGACACTGTAGTATACTACTAAGTTTCCCATGATGCATTTCAAACCTCCGACAACAAAAATCAGAAGCACACCAGGCTATCAAATATCTCGGTTGCTTCGCCACATTTGAAAGTTCAAAGAGCATTTCAGGCGATAGAGTCACCACGTAGAATACCAAAATGTGGTCATTTGAGCCATAAAATGCACGGATACAAATTTCATTTGGACATTTCGGACATTTCGGACGTTCCGTTATGCGCGCCATTATGCTATCGAAGAAACTTCTGCTCGGCTCCATAACAAGAACCCAATTTACAAAAGCGTTAAAGACCTGAAAGGAGATAATTAAAGATGCTTTTATTTTGAAAGTGGGAAGTTTGCTAGTGGCTGATTTTTAGCTGAATGCCGTCTCAAGACGATTTAACATTTGTGATATTACGATGATTATGATATTGTTACAACCTGACGCTGATTTTTATTTGAGTCCGTTTTTCCAGTATTTTGTCTGATGGCTTTCATTTTGAAGCCTGAGGCCGTATTATCTGACAGAGGTTTTTCTGAGTCCGTTTGGTCTGAGAAATGAGAGAGGTTTTCCTGAGACTGAGGATGTCCTAAAATGCACACCGTACTCTGTACTTTGGATCAGACCGCACTAAAGCTAGGCTACACATTATTGCAGATGAGACAACAAGCTTTGTGTTATAACAATGAAAAAAGAGAGTTATGGATTAAACAGTTCAGAAAATCAGTTAGGTTTGCTTTCTGTCCGCTGGCTAGCCCTTTGTTTTGTGCACTCTTTGTGCTTGGCCTATTTGCAGCAATGTTTAGCCAAACTAAAGCCAGTTCTCTCGATACAAGGTCAAAGCTGAGCAGTCATTGGGGTTAATTTATTTACTATTAATATGATCCTCTTACAACCCCATTTCACAACCACTGTGCTATCCCGTTAGACTCTGCTCGCAAAACTCTTCACTTAACCTGTTTCATGTAAGTCATGGTTTTGTTACATCAAAGTATGCACGGTCTTGTCGACTGGGTCCATCTTCTGTTTTGATCACAGTGCAGAGCAGCATATAAAAGGTCAGCTGGATCTTTAGATCAGAAGCTCGGGCATGAAAAAGGCAATGGCTTACAAACAACATACTGCCTTCCTGTTGATACACACATCTCTAAGAAGGAATAAGAAAGAGTAAACAGGAAATAGACTTAGTGCATATATCCAGAGGAGCAGTGCTGTGTGGAATAATGCTGGAGAAACCCACAAACTGACAAGAGTAGGAGCGATCTATTTGAGAGAGAGATACGAGAGAAGTGAATAATGCTGAACAGATGTACTGCTATGGACTCATGGAATGGAAGTACCATGGATGTATTATAAGAACTGGATAGCGTGGCTCCGCCTTCTACCATGTAACGGATTTGAAGCCTAAATATCCCCCGTCTGGGCGCCGCCATTGTGCAGCCAGTAGAGAATTTGGGCCATAATCCGGACGCAGCTGTCGTAAACGGTCGCAACACTCCGCAGCATACGCCGTACACAATCACTGTGAAGCTGTTATTTTTAAAGTCTAATAACTTATAAAACAGAAACTTTTCAGAAAAAAGAGGACTTGGAAAACACGCAGCCCAATAGTACTTTCATATCACCACAGCATACAGATGGGAGAAATATTTGTACGGGGTGTAGTAATTTTTTGAAGTTTCACTTTGGCCCGTTCAGATGAATGGGTGTCATGGCGTCCATGCTTTTTACAGTCTATGGGAAGTACACTCACAATTGGCTTTGCATACTGTGTTCAATGCCCCAAAGTCTCAGTAAGACTGTGCCTTGCGCAAACGCTGTACAGTTTTTTGGTCATGGCATTGCTGAAAAAGGTATGCTTTGACTGAGTGAAGACTCGTGTGCTTATGGAACAAAGATGTGTGTTAAAAAAGCCCTATCTGACCGAAGCATATCAAAACAAAAAAGAACTTTAATTAAGCTGTCTCATGTGTCTGTTTTATTTGCTAGACGTGACGGCTTGTCATTGCTTACTCTTGGATTTGGATAATAGCATTATTACAGAGGCATGCACAGACCTGGGTGTGCATGGTAGTGTCAGTGCAAGCCAGTCGGCCGTGAGGTGGGAACTACCGTGCTCACGCACACACATTACAGGACAGCTGGGTCTGGTGTGAGCTTGCCCTAGAAAGGTAGAGGAGAGCTCAGTAGCAAAGGGAAATCTGTCTGTGTAGGTTCTCAGTCATCCAGGTCGTGTATCAACAGTGGTTCTGATTCTTGAAAATGTTTCACCTCTTTTCCCAAAAGGCTTATTCAGGCTTTCTGAGAGATGACCGGAGAAGAGGGAGAATATAAAGCCCGAGTCGACCAATAAAATGTAAATGGTTTGAGGGGCCACCTGAGAGTCATTGGCAGTCGTTGGCCTAGTTCCCCCTGGAGGTGTGACTGGTGGGTGCTTCCTAGGTTGTTTGGAGTACATAACATGTTTGGAAAAAGCAAAGGTGGATGTTGATCGTCAGTGGGTTTGTAATTATGAGAGCATCTAGTGGAGCAATCAGACGCTGATGAAGTGCGTCAGGGAGGCAAGTGGCAGAGATCAATGGAAAAGAAGGATTGTGAAGGCAAAGTGTCCCAATGCCCCCCCCCCCCCCCCCCCCTTAAAAAACTCCCCTGCAAGTGTTTTGTCCTTCGTGAAAACTGTGCTTCATAAGGGCACAGACATCACATACCATTGGGCATGAAGTTAACCAAGTACAAACTCCAATTCATATTCAATCACACCTCCCAAAAAAAACCTCTGGGAATTCATTCAGTAAACCCTTGCAGTGATGCGGGAGTGAAGGAGCTGAATCTTAAGAGAAACCTGAGCAGAGAGGCAGATGGCTGTGGAGCCAGAGAAAGCCTTTACAATGAGGAAAAGGCAGAGAGTTCTGGGGTAAGCCGCACTCGCTGAAACACTGAGAGAGCTACATCTCCTGCAGATGAGGAAGTGAGATGTAGGCTTCGCCATAAAGTGCCTCATCCTATGACAAATACACACACATACACACACAGTGCCATTAGCAGAAGCTACTCTATCAGACAGAGCAAACACTCCCACTTTTAATATTTAATAATGGCAAACACAGTCTCCCTGCCAGTGCCTGTAAATACACACACACATAAATTGGTTTAGAGGATTTTTAAACTGAGCCAACATGTCTAGGTTATGTGAAAAGCAATTCAAAATGCTTGAAGGAATGAGAAAAACATGTTCTGAAAAATGTTTTTGTGTACAAGCACAGATAAAAAGAACACGCAGAGCACATCGACCACATCACCCATTTCAGTCCTTTAATACTGCAGCATTAATCCAACTATAGCAAAAATGCTCTGGCAGATACAAATACAGGCACCACGCAAAGATCTGTGCACAAAAAAAGTACTGCAGCAATGAGCCAGGTAACAGCATGGAGCTGTCACTTCATCTCAGTTCCTATTCCAGTTCTGCTTACGAATTCTGGCTGATTTGGGTTCTTGGCTTGAAATATAGTAGTTCAAGAATAAAAATATGCAAACTCTTACAGTGGATAGTTTAAAATTCCAGCTGTCAATCAATTAGTCTTCAATGTCATCAGAGTCATTTCATAACAGGTGTTATCTCAAGGCACTTTTCATAGAGCAGGCTGACACCATACTCTTTCTTTCATAGAACATATTAAATATACAATATGTGCATACACGTACAATCATATACACCCATCCAGAGAGTTGTCAATCTAGGCAGCGACTAAGAGACTTTAAATAGAATTCATGTAGATGTTAAGAACATAAATCTGGCCTCATCAGATTTGTCTCTGCTGAAAATAGATTTATTTGATGTTAGCCCCTTGAGATTTGGCATCTTGTTTTCAAGAGGGTCCTTTTGTTCATGTCTTTATTGGTATTTTTGTTGCTGTGAGCTGCAACAGAGATTTCATTTTGCCCTTCATCAAATTAGATAAACACATACTCTCTTATGTAGACAGACTAACACAAATAAGAGTATATCAAAATTAGCTATTGATGACAGAGCATTAAATGTTCTTAACTTTGTTAAGATTTGTTGCATAAAGTTATAAAGTTATAAAGTTTTAGGCTATATATTTTTATAGAATATATATTTGCAAAGTTTCTGAACAAAAAATCTTTGAAGCTGTCTTTAAATCTAAATCATGCTCATAAATAATCATGTTCCAATACTTTTTTTAATTTTCTCCGGCTGAGTTTATAGCTATTACAATTCAATCTTAAAGTTTATATGAATAATTCATTTGTTTATTTAGTTCGATAGATAGATAGATAGATAGATAGAGAGAGAGAGAGAGAGAGAGAGAGAGAGAGAGAGAGAGAGAGAGAGAAAGGGAGAGAGAGAGAGAGAGAGAGAGAGAGAGAGAGAGAGAGAAAGGGAGGGAGAGGGAGAGAGAGAGAGAGAGAGAGAGAGAGAGAGAGAGAGAGACCTTTTGATGACCTTTTTGACGATGACACTTCACCCTACCTCAGCTGACTTTGGGTGAGAGGCAGGAGTGCCTGGAGAAAACCAACAAAGGCAGGAGGGAGAACATGCAAATTCTGCACAAAATTCTCCCTAACCGTTTGACAACACAAGAAATAACTCATTGTCTTTTTGTCAGTGTCACTCTTCTGGGTTTGACAGTCGTTCATCTTCCCAGCAGCCATCTATGTATTTCTGAGGCATTATAAAGTGGAGCATGAGCCTCATGCGAGTGCAGAATGGGGCAGATCCATTAGTGCCTGGGTCAAAGGTGATGTTTTTCTGTTTCCCTCATCCATCCTCTCCTCATGCAGTGGATGTATCAGGGGGCCTACCACAAAAGTGCTCAACCATTCACATCTGATACACACAGACACACACACCCACTGAACTCACACAGGGTCAACAGAGCAGTCGTGAGCTACCTTCTGTGACAGTCGATTCCAGAGGTACCATCTTTATTCCTCTTTCCCCTCAGCTCACATACTGCAGAGCCTCCACTTTCCATCCAGTCAATAAAATGACAAATGGACAAAAATGGCAGTAATAAGGATGAATAGCTGTGGATTTAATCTTCTGGCTTCCTGAAAAGCAAAGCCAGAGTGGGTATAATGGCTATATAAAGTGCTGCTGCACCTATAACCCGGCACCACACTGAATAGAAGGAAATCCGTCCGAGAAGTCAATTCATTTGGGGGCTTTAGTGTGGGTCAAAAAGGAAAGATAAAGCTACAGAATTGTTTTCTTTTCTCTTAACTAAATTCAAATTAGGAGAATGGGGGTTATCTTTCTTTGTAGGTTACCAGCAGTGCATTTATAATTTAGCTGCACGTAGTGGATGTGCCTCACAGCAAGAAGGTTTCTGGTCTTGTTTCTGGTGTGTCAGTCAGGGCCTTTCTGTGTGGAGTGGCATCAATCAATCAATCAATCAATCAATCAATCTTTATTTGTGTAGCGCCAATTCATAACAAGTGTTATCTCAAGACACTTTACAATAGAGCATAAAGCTCTTCATTTTATGGATACACATACATGCATACGTACATATATACATATAAAAATACACATATGCATACATCCAACACCCAACATGAATCCATATAGCCAATCATGAATCCCTCCATTATGGCGGCAAGAAAAAACCTTCTGATAAGCAGCAGGAAATCTTGAATGTGGATTCCAGTCTCATGATGAACAGCAAATCTATAGGATGCTGTGTTGGATGTGAGGGCGAAGGAAGGGAGGTAGGAGGAGACAAATGGACTAAAGTAAGAAGTAGAGTTAGTGACAGATCCATGAACCATAGACCTGTCGTCTGATTTATTAGAGGTTAGCCTCTTGAGATGCTACATCTCGTTTTCAGGAGGTTCCTCATGTCTGAATGGTTGTGGTGATCATTCTATAGAAGTATAATCAATGATTGCATGTTCTCCCTGTGCATGCATGGGCTGTTGTGGACACTCAGGTTCTTCCTACAGACCATTAAGCATGCTTGTTATGTTTTTAGCTTAACTGATGATGCTTAATTGCTCTTGAGTGTAAGCGTGAATGGTGGTTCATCTCTCATGTGGCCCTGCGATCAGCTGGTTAACGACTCAGGATGTACCACGTCTCAATGCTCAGTCAGCTAGCATAGGCTACAGCCCCCCACCCAATTTTAGAAGGTGTTTCATAAAAATACCTGAAATGAGGTCCATGATGAAACCTTGCATACTTTTTGCAACATAACAGTAGGGCTGCCACAAACGACTATGTTGATAGTCGACTAGTCAACGACGATTCTTGCAATTAGTCGACTAGTCACATTGTGCATGAACTACAGTGTATCACACCAGCATGCAGCTGGTGGACCAAATCGCTTCTTGTTAGCAGACCTTGCAATCATGGTGCCTGTGTAGTTGTGCATGCGCCTCAAGCCTGAGTGTGTTTGGGGATGTGCTGGGTTGATTCCTGCAGGCGTGATAACCAGAAAATGGGGGTGAGGAGAGGACAAACTACAAACCACACTCATGTCCTGCTTTGTAGTGGGCAGGTGAGTGATAATCATGTGGGATTCACACAAGGAGATTCACACTGTTGCCTTAGTCTGCACTCAACCTGCTCCCTCAGACTTTCTGCTTCCCACACAGCTATAGTAATCACCTTTGTTCTAGTAGATGCGCAATAGTAAAACACTGAAATCCATCACAATTTTAGGGACAGATTTATCTGGGGACAGGTCATCCAAAACAGGGACTGTCCTCGGAAATCGGGGATGTCTGGTCACCATACTGTTGACGCTAATGTTTGCAGCTAACTAGCCATTTAGCTTATTGAGACAAATGTCCCTTCTTCATCAGAAACTAAATCAGCCACGTGCTTCCTGTTCAGATGTTTATGCCATGAAGGCAAGTTCCGCCTTGCAGATTTTACATTGCACATTCTCCTCTTTTGTTTGGTAAAATGCTACCAAACTTTTGAGCTCTGTTGCCAGTTAGCCATGCAACTGTTTGGTTTAACTCTTCCAGTGACATCACAGCTGACCCAGATTATCACTACTGCGCATGTGTCGAGGACGGAAAGGCAGACAAGACAGTGGCGATACAGCGCAGTTTTGAAAGAAAACAATGCTTAAAAAACTAAAATGTCGTGTCGACTGTTGCATTAGTAGTCAACCATTTTGATCGACTTAGTCATGACCAGTTGACTAATCATGGCAGCCCTCCGTAAGAGACATCCTTTATGTCTTTTTGAAACACTTGGTTGTAATGTTTACATTTCTCTCAGTTGCTTTGTGGTTTTATATTCAGCATTCCACTTTTGAGAATTGTTTTGTCAGTTTGCATGTTTTTGCTACTGCAGCGTGTCTGTGATTGCATAATTTTTGTTGTGCAGCACTTTTCTGTTGCATTTGTTTTATGTGTTTCTGTGTTTTTGGTTTCACATCATTCCTGTGTTTGCAGCGTTTGGCCATTTGTGGCGCATTTTTCCGTTTGCAGAGCATATGCCCTTATTGGGCACCGTAAATCACAGATTTAATTCTATAAATCCACAAACATAGTGTTTCCATAAAAATATACACGTCATGGCTTGCTTAAAAAACTTTCTTGAAGGAATCCATGTGACAAAAGTGTGAGCATTCGATTACAGTTTTCCCCCTAAGATCATATGGTTTCAGTGATATATGTAAAGCATGATTGTAACTGCTCGGGGCACCAGTGATCCTGTGAAGTTAGAGGGGTTAAAAGAGTACTTTAAATACAGACTGACATTGAAATGACATTTTGAGGTGCCAATCTGGGGTCAATTGGAAAAACAGACAAAGCAGTGCTGTCATTCCTTCAAGTTTAAGACAAACCAAGCATGAATGGAATCTGTTTTGTGGGTTTCTTGACTTTGATCCTGTCTTTTTGGAAAAATAATGAAAAGTCTCACTTCGGTTCCAGACGACTGCAAACGCCCCACTTCTCACAAACATTTCCAGTAAGGGTTCAGAATCCGGTTAGAAAGCGAGCTGTGGTTTTTCCCACACAACCATCCGGCTGTCTGTCTATATGCTCCATTAAGAATAAAGGCACCTCTGCAGCTGCAAAGCAGTTCGTCCCATCGTCTGCCTTTTCTGCTCCTCATCTCTCTTCATCTCTCTTGTTCTTCTTTCTCAGATCTGTCAATCACAGCGGCTCCAATTGCATAATATTTGACTGTCTCACCTGCGAAGATCAAAGAAGTGATGCTTTTAGAAATGTTTTCTCGTCTGTGGTTCTTAAGCTGTTTCTAAACCAGAGGGAACAGTTAGAAAGTTTCCTTAAATACTGGTCTTTGACAGATGGAGAGACATGGAGGTAGAATAAATTGTTCAGTTGTCCTGATTTTAGAAAAATAAATGAAAAAAATAATTAAAAAAGTTGAAACACAACATCATGAGTTTCAATGAGCAACTAAGAGAAAATATAAGTAAAATTCTGTAGACGATATGCTGATTTTGTAATGCACAGTGCATTAAGTTTTTCTTTTTCCACACCTGGATGCAGGGATATTGCAGATTAAGCCATAGTATTTTGTATTAGGCTATAATGTTCTTTTTTAGGTTATGCTGTAGTTATTTATTGAGTGGTGAAGGGTAATATTTTTTTGTTGACCAACCTGGAAGTAAGTATTGCGCTGGTTCCCTTGGCCAAAAGCCTGTAGGATATTTCCATGCATTCTTGGATAATAGCTGATTTTGAGCTATTGTGTCAGATTTTTTAAATGTATTTTTTGGGCATTTTGTGCCTTTATTGATAGGAGAGAGACAGAGCTTGTGAAAGGGGAAGAGAGAGCAGGGGAAGACACTCTGCAAACTGGTCACAGGCGGGACCCGAACCTGGACTGGCAGAAGCAAGTACATGGGGTGCTAACCACTATGCCAAACCAGCACCCCTATTGTGTCAGATTTATGTCAAAACTTGTGTGCACATTTTTACATCTTAAGAAGCAAACTAAATATTCACACAGTCCAAATAAATTTACTTGTGCACAGACTAAACAGCCTCCAAAGAAAATCAGTACATGCAAGCACATCTGATTGTTTCACACGTAAAATTGTTGAGAGTTGAACGTTTAAGAATAAGATAAAAAGCCATCAGGATGTGTTTGAATTCATATTTAAGGATCAGAGAGAATGTTTTCAATTAACTTGAACTGACATAAACTCATATGCTCAGTTTATCCAGGAGATGGTGCTCTGCATTCACTCTGTCAAGTAGTCTTACCTTTGGCTAAGGTAAGCAACGTCAGAGCAAGCTAGACAACTATGTAAACTTCTTTGTTCTCAGGCCTGTTAACTGATGCATTTAAAGCTGGGGTTGGTAATCTGATTTAGATACACTTTTTGTAATACTGGTTAAAATGGTCTTTATGACCCGGTGGTGATCAATTCATAATGTGTTCTTAAAATAGAGTGAAAAATATCTGTTATCTACAGCAGGAGTCAGACAGGGAAAACACCAACCAATAAAACCTTTGGGAGCCCGCATTTTTAAACCAATCAAATCTGTTGCCATTCTGCCCGCCTCCTGCTCATACATTTTGCCGACATGCACAAACTCTGATTCAGTGCGTGTAGCCGAGCTGAGAGGGATCCAGGTCCGCTGGAGAATGCTTACCTGTCAAGTTTGGCTTTGAAAATAAGAGAAGCCCGCTATGAGCTATCCCACAATCCCAACCAACGTCCAGTATCCCTCACATTTTAAGACAGGTGTACAAGAAATCTAAAATAAATGCTTTGTTTTTTTTTTGTAGTTTGTTCCGCTGTTGGCTCTAATCTCCTGACAGCTGCCACTCAGGCTACTGCAGGTGGAAAGTTCTTGTGAGGCTTTTTATTCTTCTTCAGTTTTACAGGGGCTGGCATTCATCATTTTGGAGCTTAACCGCCCCATTCTGGCTAGTGACAGAGTTCAGTTTTTATTATATCATCACACTGGAGATTTACAGTGTACGGAAGGACATCGGGAAAGAGGAAAAAATACGTAAAACACGGTAGTTTCATGGCCAAAATGGGAGACTTGATAGCTATGTGGAGAATGGCAGAGGAGCTACCTATACCCCGATCAACATCGAGTCGTGAGTACTAACTAACTTTCCATGTTTGTTTTTTTTTACTTTACTATGATAATGTTTTGGTGTTTTCTTACCGCTGACTGAGACATGACTTGGTGTAGTATAAACATTAACGTTGCGCTGAAGTTGGACTTGAATCAGTTTTCTGGTTGTGGTGTTTTGTTGTTTTTTTTTATGGGCCTGTGTCTGCAATAAAGATTTGTTATGATGGTTACATTTCAAACGTAATGTCAATGTGCCAGCCGAAATAGAAATAGAAAAAGACAGTGGCATGCTGAATAATTTTATTGTGAAAGAGACAGGATTATAGTAGAGCCACTTCCTGTTTGGCTTGTCTTCTTCCCTCCGCTTGATGCGGAGAAGAAAAGTAGACTTCTTGCAGATTCTTTCCGTAGCGCCATACGGCCAGATTCAGTGTGAGCCCAGCCTTCAGGGGGCCATGCCAAATCTGGGGGTGGGCCATATCTGGCCCGTGGGCCGTAGTTTGGGGACCATTGCTTTAAAGCCTAAAAACACAAATTATAGCCAGAATATGTATTATTTTGGAGATTAAATGTTTTTTATTACATTCATCTGAATCCCCCCAAATAAATAAATAAATAAATAAAATTACAGTTAACATGAATATTGTCATTGCATTATCACAGGAGCTTTTAACAACGCAACAATACCACCTAATGTATAATAAACAGGAAATCTTGCATTAAACATAATACAGTTAATCATAACAGTTGTTCAAACATTACAGCTTTACAGTTTTTAATGACCTTTTGGACTGAGTAGAGTGTCACAATATTTTGTCTTAATGTCAAGCATTTATAAAAGACCACAAAGATTTACCATTAATCTTTAAATATAATTCTGTACATTGAATTATTGCAGCAACACTTTACTTTGCATATTGTAGACATGTACAGACATTATAAGTACGTCCCATAATGCAGTGAGTTATTTAAAAACATGTTTGTCAGCTACAGTAGTCACCTTCACATGGTCAGGTACACCTACCAACGTTATGTTGAGCTGACCAGCAGGATATAGTTTCCACTATAAACTAATCTGACACAAGTTCCTCGATTTTTTTGGGCTTCTCTTCTCTAAAAACTGGCTTAAAATACATCTACTTGAGAATAACTAAAAAAACAATTCACACATTTGGGCCAACTCTCAAAATGCCCTTGACAAAGGCGCCTCAAGAGGGTATTGCTTCAGTCATAATTGAAGATTTAATTAATCCTAGGAATAAGCACCTTTTGAATCAGCTCTCTTACAGACAAGAAAACCCTGACCCAACTTTACCCTGGATTCAACCTTGAGAAGCAAATGTTGCAGGCCTCTAAATTCCTCCTTGCTGTCCTTACTTGACCGTTAGCCTCCTGTCTTTTCTTTCTTTCACAGTTTTCAGTGCTTCAGATTTAACCGACAGTTTAAGTACTGTGAGTGTTTAAACCTTGAAGTGTTATTCCTGTTAAATCTCTCTAACCAGGGTCAAAGAGAGGTGAAAATTTCAACATGCTAATTTTTCAACTGGACCAGCCTGAAACATCTCTCACAGCTGGATGCTGTATTTAGCACCTGCTTGTCCCACTTAAGCTATTCCCACACCTCACTTTGACATTTAGTGAGAGTAAACCTAAATACTGTGCGAAAAACAAGACATATCAGTGATAGCTTAGGCCTCATTTTCCTTGTAATGTTGTGAAAATATTAAGACTATTAGAGCCTCTCATTATCTGACCTTAGGCTCCTGCTGCCCCCTCCAAACTTGCCAATGCACAACAGCTGAGCAGATCATTCATCAGGGCACCAGCTTCCACTATAAGGAAATTATAATACTCCCATTTCCATCTTTTACAGCCTCATTTAAAGGAGGAGGTTTAGTTGGAGGCTAAAGGAAAGTAAGGCAGCAGTTTAAGGTGAAATGAGTCTGCAGGATGGATGGATGGGTGTAAAGGAAAAGAGGAGGTGGTGGATGTTTTTGAGAGGAGGCCGCAGAGAAGTTGAAGGCTGGCTCAGACAGGGGTGGAGGGAGATAGAAGCCGCCGTGGTGTGACAGTGCCCACTTAAAGCAGCCTGACAGGAGAAATCATCCACACTGTCAGTCTGAGGGAGTCAGCTCAGGGTAGAGGCAATGAGGGGAGCGTAAAAGGTGCCTGTGTGAGTGTGTGTGCTGTTATAAAGTGGAAGAGTGATGACTGTAGGGGAGTTCCTAAAGAGGAAGAGTCATTGTCGATGTTTTGATGTAACAAATGTCCTTTCATGAACATCTGTTACTAAATCAAACCATTTTTCATCCTCTGACTTATTTGGGCCATCATCCAGCTGCTGTTTGAAGATGGAAACATCTGATGTACTGCCAGTGTTCTGTTAAATCTCAACGAAGTCAGCCTCAAATAGTAAATTGGAATGTTTGGCAATCAGCCCAGATTCAATGTCAGTGAAATATTTAGCTTTGCACAATCAAGAAAAAAAGTTAAAACCTGATCATCAGTGTTTAATCCCTCAAAATTTATTGTATAGCACCATTTCACAGAAAGTGTTATTTCAAGGCACTTTAGAGAGCGGGCTGAAGCCATACTCTTTATATATAAATACACATATATTCATATAGTTATATGCAAGTATATACACATACATACGTAAAGACAGAGATGTATCCATCCAGGTGGACTCAAAGGGACTGAAAAAGAATTTATAATTGTTACAAACCCATGGACACCCATATCAAAAATCTGTCCTCATCACAATTCCCTCTGCCGAATATAGCTTCAATCATTCAATCTTCATTTGTTTAGTGCCACATTTGTCTTTCCTGAATATAAATGTATGGCATGATGATGTGGCATCTCATTTCCAAGAGGGACCTCTCGTCTATATGGTTATAAAAACAATTACCATGGATGTATAATCAATACAACCATGTCCAGAAAGATGATCTAATATTATAAATAACATCTATAATGTTCATAAACATGAACATTATAGATGTTCTGGACTGAAGTTGATTAATACACCAGCATCTAGCTGAACTGCCATTGGCTTTAACTGGTCTAAAAGTGTGAATTAATGTTATTAATATTAAATGGTGTCTTTTCTGTGTACAGTTGATTCAGAAGAGCGCACATGGAGTTGAGCGATCCGCGGCAGCTTTGTTGCATTCTGTGTAGAGCTGGTTTTATCTTCAGGCCCTGTCAAATGTAGTCCAGGAGTCAATCCTTCCTTCTTTTACGGTTCAGCATGTGCTCTGCCCCTACCATCACAACAGCTTTGACTTGTATGCAGCGGAGCTCTTCCACTACATATCAGCACAACTCAGCCTGACTTATAGGGCCCTAATTTCGTGGCGCAGCGCAGTGACAGTTTCGTCCGCCGTGCACAGCCAATTTAGCAATTTGGTAGACTGACTGCGCCAAGATAGGTGTGACAGCGCACCAGAGGGAGGTGCCAACAGATTCAGGTTGGCGCAGTAACAATTTTGTGCCAAAAAAAACTGCGCTGAAGGTACGCTGAAAAACTTGCCTGCTTCAACCTGGTCTGTTCTCGGCCCAGGCGAAGCGCACCCTCCGCAGCTGTAATTTGGTGACAGGTGCACATGTGCCCACACATCAGCAAAGCCTAACAGGCAGGTCTCTAGAGTGTCAATGCATTGTTTGTCGCATGTTGCGTGCCCCACAACACAGTCTTACACCATGGATTTGACTTTGCCCACACGTCGGAGACATTACAGGACTTAAACCAGAGAGAGGCCAAACTGGATCAGCAGGGAGAGCAGCATTGCGCATGATGAAGAGAAGGGGATCACCTGGCTCTGCATCTCTGTCCTTAAATGTGCTTATATGCCTCCCACTTATACATGTTTTTTTTGCCACATTAAAGATACACATTATCATTAATGAGAAAAATAAATTGTATTTCAGTGCGTCCCCTTCCTATTCCTCCTTGGAAGAGGAAGCGATTATTATTATGTCAGCACTTGGACTACTGGTTGGAGAAGGAGGGAGCCTGACGAGAGCCGTTCTCCCTTGTTTTAGAAGAAAAAATATTTTTGCCTTAATTGTAGTCCCAACTTAAACCCCACCGAAGTCATCAATGCTTGTCATGGAGAGGGTGGAGGAGAGGATGTCCTCCCCTGAGCTCATCGTGAGGCGGAGTGTCCACCATGTCCCTTCTTTGATCTGACAGCTTTCTTTTGGCCCCTTCCTTACATTAGTAAGACCCTTTTTTTACACTGCAAAAACAGCCCTACTAAAAAAAAGCAAAATATCCTTAAATTTGTTACAATTTTCTTGTTTTGGGCAAAAAAATCTGCCAATGGGGTAAGCAAATTTTGCTTGGCTAGAATTCTTAAAACTAGCTTATCAATCTAGATGTAATCTGTCTGTAAACGAGATAAAATTGCCCTGAATTTGAGAAAAATTTGCTTATTACAAGCATAGAAAAGTTATTTTTTAAGACAAGTTTACTTAAATTTTGTGTTCTGCTTTTTGATTTAGCTTATTTCAAGAATGTTTTTACTTAATTTAAGAATTAACACGTTTTTCATTTAGTAAAAAAGTCTTGGAATATGATAGATTTTCTTAAAAAAAGACAATGTCTTTCTAATTTAGCAGGTTTAAAGAAATTATCCTCCAACTCCAAGAAAAACAATAAGCAAAATTAACTTAGAATATGACATAATTTCTTAAAAATAAAACACAAATGTGTTTTTATCTAAAATCAAGGCACCAGAGACAATCCTGTTTGCTTGCCATTTGTTAAAACAAATTGGCAGACATACAGTTCCAAAAGGATAATTCTCAACAACTCAGCCATCATCCTCAGAAAATGCAGTTTTTTGTGCTTTTTTAAAGGAATATTCCAATATTTTATTTGTTTCAGTGTCTTTCCTCAGTCCCCAGTCCACAACAAGCAGGTAGAGACCATTCTCTTGACTGTACGTCCAGTACCAATTATTTTGAGAGACTTCCAACCAAAGCCGCTAGCTTAGCTTAGCTAGAGTGTACGGGTATATTCCAGCCGGCCTCTGGGTACAGACATATCAGATAACTCAACGGTCAGATGGATTCAACTTATATTTGTGTGATTTCTTAAACTGAGAAATTGTGTAACTGATCTTAATCTTAAAATAAGTAAAATAATCTTGTTCTTCTGTTGGGACTTCATTCAAACCACTGTTGTGGCTTGTTATCAGCGATACTTGCTTGATTTTAGCTGCACTTTTTTATTAAGATTTTGTTAGACATATTCTCTTAAAATAAGATTTTTTTTCTAACACACATCTTGCTTGTCAAGATAATTTTTCTTTTTAGGTAAAATATAAGAACAAATTTCTAGAAATAAGCTTTTTTTTCTTTCTTAGAAATCATTTTTTGCAATGTAGATTGGACGGATTGACAATATTAGTAACTTCCTCGTAGGCTGTTTTTGTATCATAAGCCCACAGAGCACAAAAGGGAAAAACAAATTTTATCTATATCTCCCTCCTCTTGGGATGCTGGTCGGAGAAGGAAGAAGGGAGACCGAAGAGTGCCCTTCCTCTCCTGGTCAGGGAATTCAGACCAGAGGAGGACGGCTCCGTCCACCAGCCTACCGAGGCTGGAGTCAATGGAGGAGAGATTGAAATTGTCACTGCGCCTCACCCGCAGTGCATTTAAAGGCCAGGAGAGGCTGTCTGACTAATACTAGTGTCAAAGTCCAGAACATTCAGATCAAGAAACCCTCAATAAAATCAAAACAAGTGCAGTACAAGGAGGGCCTCAAGATTAACTAGATATTTAGATCAAAGCTGTTTGTTGAACCATGCTATAAAGATATTAAATTTTGTCTGTAAAAGCCACGCTTTCTCCAAACCCAATCAAACTACCTTCAGCTGTCCACAAGTGGACATTTGTCAAACTGAAGTTTTCAGCACTTTTGCACTGGCTATACTTTTTAGCCACAGAGGTTGCTGCTTGGGTGCATTGATTAAACATGGAAAGGAAAAAGCTGTCATCTTAAAGAATTTGACTCAAAGCTGAAAAACTATGGCAACATGATCAAATATGTGTATGTTAGCATGAAAATGAAGAACTTTTCCTAAAAGGTGACTCTTTTTGTCAACACCTGCTAAAGACTTAATATTAACACTTACAGATGACAGAAAGTTAAGCTCAAAACTGACACTTCTTAGAACAAAAAAATTGAGTTGTATCAGTATTCAGAGTAAACCATTGGGGGAAGTTTGCAGGGGCAGCACTGTGAGCCTTTTTTATTGAAATTGCCAGAAAATCAGGCTTAAATTTGAATGTCAGTGATGGTGTTTGTCTGATGTTGATGCCCTTCGCTGTCACCCTCTGTCACTCCTTAAAACCTTGATTTATTTTTACATTCTCTTTTTAAATGCTGTGCACTCGGTCTTCTCTTTGACAGACTTGTTTGTTGGTCTTTAAATAGTTTTGGGACTTAGGATTCTGGCAGCACTTGACAGTCAGTCCCATCCATCCACTTTCTATACTCTTTGTACCATTTTAAGGTTGTGGAGGGGTTAAAGCCTGTCACTCACACCCGTCCAGAGTGTACTCAAGGTACATCCTGGACGGGTCTCCAGTCAATCACAGGGCTGACAAATAGAGACAAACAACCATACACACTCACCTTCAGTACGGGCGATTTAGCGTCAACGGTGACCTAACAATCATGTTTTTGAACTGCAGGAAGACATGGAGAAAACTCATTTGTGCACTGGGAGAACATGCAAACTCCACACAGAAAAAAAGGTCATGAATAAGATGTAACCGGGAAGCTTCTTGGGATAAGGTAACAGAGCTACTCACCACATCACTCTGTAGTCTTCTTCTAGATCAATCAAATGCATATTTTTATTATCATGTTTGGATTAAAACATTTTTGTGCCAGCACATTTGTTTGCAGAGCAAAACTATTACTCCTCATCATCCCCTCAGATTATAGCCTTAAAATTTATATCAGTCTGTAAAGACTTAAGTTTGTGTGAACAAGTACTCATTTTACAAGTTTGCATACATGATAGATGTACGATATCTTTGTAAAAGTCTTCCGCTAGTGATTGGACTCCATTGTGATATCTTCATATGCTTACAGAGGTTGTGAAGCCAGAAACAGGATAGAATTGGAGTCTAGGCAATGTCGGTGGTGGTGAGAGGTACAGGATAAGATGAGAAGTAAACTTCTCAGAAGCTTTCACTTGACACTGATGAAATAATTGACATTACTGATCAGGCATGGAGAATAAAATAAGGGGTGGACCTCAGGTCTGCCATGAGTGACCAGTACTTGATTAACATCTGATCCTAATCACCAGTGCAGGAGAGTGAGAAGTATGAATGAGATAGATAGATAGATAGATAGATAGATAGATAGATAGATAGATAGATAGATAGATAGATAGATGATAGATAGATAGATAGATAGATAGAAATGCTGATGACATGTTTATTTTTGAAAAATAAACAGGGTGGGCACGCACATCCAAGATTCAAAGCATGAAAAAAGTGTAAGGAGATCTTCACACCAAAAAGTAGCTCTCTTGACATTTTTTATTTTAAGTCTGAGGAAGAGCGGTTTTGCTCGAAACTTCACTGTTTGAAAATAAAAAAATTCAAGGGAGCTGCTTTTTGGTGTGCAGGTCTCCTTACACTTTTTCAGGCATGTTTATTTTTCACATCTCTCACTGCTTTCAGCCATGTTTGTTTACATCTGTCTCTCCAGAAGCATCAATGTCAACACAAGCCTTGTTAAACTTTAAAATAAATACATTAAAAACATCAACACTTGGTTGCCGTGGATTAAAACAGTATGGTCATGTCAAATACTGCAATACTATTATTACTATTATTATTACCATTCCCCCCAACACACACATATGGAGTGTGTATGTAGCTCTGCTTGCTTTTCAGCCACACTCAAGAGGACATTAGTGGTAATGCAGCTCTTAAACTTCAACACTGACATAATTCTTCACCACTGGCAATTCTTGTTTGGTAACTATCATCTAGCACAACCATCCAGGAGAGATAGAAATGGTCACAACAGACAAACAGCTAGGGAACATTAGACATTAGAAAAAAGTTGATTATCATTTGTCAATACTACCACGTGAGACTTTATACACAAAGACAATGTTATTTAAGGAGACCAATAACAATAGGAAACCCTCATCATAAATTACTGCACTTACAACAAGGCCATTCATGAAAGAAATCAATATTACACCATTAAATGAAAAATTCCATCCATGAGAAAAAGAAGTGATTTAATGACACCCAAAGCTGTTATCAAAGCAGAGACAGCCTCTCTGCAGCCTGCATAAACAGAGCCACATAGATAGACAGACAGACAGACAGACAGACTATTACTGTAGCACAAAGCCCATGTAGGGTATCAGGAATCGGCGAGAGCTATTTCCAGAGCCTCTGCCCTCACCTGAGTCGTACAGTCTGATGCCAGTGGGGATGAAGGACCTCCTGTGCTGCTCCGTCTGTGAGCTCATGCAGATGCGCCGCCAACTGCGACTGCTCCTCTGCTCTGCCAGGATGTGGTGGAGAGGGTGGTTGGTCCATGATGGCCAGCAACTTGCCCATCATGCACCTCTCCACCACAGTCCCGAGTGAGACCTGGCTTCTGAAACTGAAACAATCAATCTTTTTCTGTTTGTTTTTTTTTAACCTAAAAACATGATGGCAGAATGACAAAAACTTGTCACTTAAAGGATTAAGAATAAAACAAATCTTTTAAAAATCATGAATATTTGATGTGCATGATTAGGACAAATGCTGATTTGAAATTCAAGCTTTAAAAATATACAATTTATACAAATGCATAATATTTTAAAAGCTACCTGAAGTGCATTTTTTGTGCCAGCAGCACAAGTGTGATTATTCGACACTGCACAGAAAATAACAATGTATAAAAATGTGTTTTAGCTGATTGTTGCCATATCCCTGGCTGTAATAATCAACATAAAAAAATCTACTTTCCATGGAGTTGCTTCATTAAAAAAAAAATGTTTTTAAATATGATAACATGATGGCATTGTGACAAAACTTAGCATTCAAAGGGTTCAAATCCTTAAAAAATCAATTAGTATTTGATATCCATAATCAGGTCAGGTGTTGATTAAAAAATTAGCTCAACGAGAACTGTGCTTAAAAATTGTCTGGTGGAAAATATGATAGACCCCTGCGCTGCACAAAAGAACAATTTACGAAGGAGCTACTGTAAGGTAAAAAAAAAATATGCAAATGACTTGAGGGGTACATTCAACATTGAAAGTGCTACATAAATGATATTTTATTATTATTGTCAGAATGGGCCTGTATTCTCACTTGCATTTCACTCTATAAAAAGAAATAAAAAAGAACAGCCTCCACCATTCTAACTTATTTATCTGATCCACATGTCATTCCGATTTCAGCCGGGATAAAAGAAGTTGAAAGCCTCTCCAAATGAATGACACAAGACATTATACAATCTTACTGTGAACATGGAGAGACATTCTAAAACAGACCACTCTAATTCAATATTAAACTAATCCATCTGGTCCACGTTGCTGCATGCAGATGGCTATCAGGAGCTGCAACAACCTTCAGCCCAAAGACAGACGGACGCTGGCTCCCATTAATCTGTCTCCATCTTTTCCTCTGTGTCCCTTTGGCTTCACCATGACAGGCTGAGTGTGTCTGATTGGCTCATTTTCTCCTCCCCAATATTTTTTTATTTTTGTTCTTAGAGCTTATTTTTTCAGGCTTACCGGTGGCTGTAATAATCTTTAATATTAACATAATTATCATCTCCAATTTCATAGTTAGGTATCAAAGGACAATGATTAATCCTGGTACGAAAAAAGCAAAGATAATTTCCTGCTTCTTCGCCAGCGCCCTGTGCTCCTGCCACATAATTAGGTGTCACTGCTAAAATGAATATTGTATCAAACATTCCTCCTCTGCCATTCAAATTCCTTGTGTGCAAATGGGCTGCGTGGATCAATAGCACAGAGGGGGAGCACACAGTGTGGCATTGGCGCAATGCAAATTGAATTGAGTTCAGTGTAGCTGCAGTATCGACTCTCGGAGGCAAATCCATGTCCTGACTATCTGATTGAGTTATACTCTGCTGTGAGGTGCTCGTCGACTGGGCTGGTTGTGTTCCAATAAAAAGCAAAAACCTGGAGTCAGTGGGGGAAAACAATCTGTGTGCAACACAAATAGGACTTAGAAAGGTTTGATTTTTCATTCTCTCACAGCTTTTTCCCCACCGCTTCTTGTTTGGTCGTCTATTTCTCCCTCTGAAGATCCTTCCACTCTGCCTTACACCCCTCCCTTCTTCTTCCCATGCCCTTATTTTTTATTGAACTGTGTATTTTTTACTCAAATAGACATGACATCTTAGCTCTTATCACACATACAACCCTTTTATAGATAATATCTGGGCAGCATACCCAGATAATACACCCTTAACACTGGCCCTTCACAGTAAAAGGTTTCCCTGGCTGATGTTAGTGGATGGGGAATCAGGGAAATTCCAGTATTAGAAACCCCCTGATGTCTGTGTGTAGGATAGGTAAGAATTGGACACACAGTTTAAACTTAAGAGCTTCGACATAGGAAGTGGAATTACGTCACATCCCACTTAAATGCGTTCCAGTTGTGACCTGGTAAAATCAGGGCACCTGAAGATTTTCCAACTTTCATATATGAAATTTAAACCAAATGGGGCATTTCCAGTGATATACTGTATCTTAAGGTACTTGGAGAATCTGACTTCCAAGATCAACTGGAATGCACCATCAAGGGCCGACCACACGGAGATTAGTTTAGAAGTTTATGCAAAAGTTTTTTATTAAATTGGTGAGTTGTCCATACATAAACAGGGTTCTGGGAGCCAGAAACTTTTATTTTTTTAATCATGTTCCAGAATAAATGAATTTCAAAACAACCTCACTGTGTTTCTGTTTTAACAGCTTATTTTCAGAAATGATAAATCTCATAGCCCCACCTCTCCTTTAATCCACATGTTATTTCATCAGCGTTGTCTGTTTGGTGCCTCGGGCACTATTTTTCCACCAGAGAACTGCCACTCTGGATATTTTCTCTTTTTCATGCCATTATCAGTCAACCCTGGAGATAGTTGTGTGTGGAAATTCTTGTTCCAAATCAGCAGTGTCTGGCATACATACCATGTTCCAAGTCACTTAAATCTCCTTTCTTCCTTTTCTGATGTTCAGTTTGAACTTCAAGAGGTTATCTTGACCATGTCTGTATGACATAATGCATTGAGCTTCTGATATGTGATTGGCTTATTAGCTATTGGCGTTAATGAACAGTGAAGTGGATGTACTCAATAAAGTGATTTGAGAGTATACCTTATGACACTTTTGAAAAGAAATGCCCTTGAAATTGTCCTGTGGTAGCCTTGAAGAGCAGGCAGACCTGCCTGATTCATTGCCTGAAATCCTGCATGTCTGTCTTGCCAACTTCCACTGTCCAACGACTTCACTCGGCTAAATTCTTCACGGCGCAATCAGAGAAGAAAGGCGGGAGATGCAGATTTGATGACAACAGGAAGTGACTGCATGTTTAAAAACAATGGCGGCTTCCTAGGTGGTCTCCATATCTTTATTTTTTTAATCAGAAATGGACTCAATTAATTCTTTGGAAGAGGAGCAAAGAACGTCACTTGAAGCTGGTCTTACAAGAAATCATGTTTTTGCTCTTCTCTGAACCGGGGATCACTACCAAGAAACTGGGAGAGATGTGGTTGAGTGAGGTGTGGTTGGTCTATGGTCCTCATTGTTACTCAGTGATGCTTGGTGAAATCTGCTCTCCTCAGAAGTTTACTGTGAAAACTTGGTCGGGATTGTCGTTGACGAGATTTATGTCACAAATATGTGTTAAATGATCCATCTGTGTGGTATAATTTAATGTAAGACAAAGTTTAAGGTAGTTTAAGCTAACGGCTAACAACAGTGCAAGCTGCTTTGTCATCCGTCGCAGCGTTTCTTGACATGGATTGGTCTGTGTTGAGCGTGACGAGCTGAATGACCATCCAGTCACAAGCTGCTGTTTTTTCTGTGGCGGATAAATGGAACTGTCCGTCTGGCATGTCAGGTTAGTCCCATGGTCCAGTCAAGAAACATATCTTGATTACAGATTTCCCCGGTGACAGCGGGGCTGGATGACAGGCAGATGCTTTCTAAGACGAGCTCATAAATGTTAAAAGCTTCTGTTAAGTGTTGGGGGTCAAGTAGGGCTGAATGATATATGTTTTCTGATGGAAATCTCGATTTCAGGCAATGTGATCATGTGTTTAACCCTATAAGGCCCAAGACCATAGATTATAGCCAGAAAATTCTAATTTTTTGGAGCTGAAATGTTTGTTTCACTTTCTGCTAAAATCCATAAAAATCAAAATGTCCATAAAATTCAACATATAGATTTTTCGTATCTCATATTATACAATTGGTGTTTTTGGCAACTGATAATCCATTTGAGGACATTTATATCATTTATCTGATTGTATTCAGATGGGTTTTTTTTTGTAATTTCTTGATCATATTGAGTAGAAAGAGGTATTATAAAAGCATGTATCAAATATGATACAATTGGCTTTATAGGGTTAAAAAAAATTATTCGCTATTTTTCAGGAATAACGCTCTATTGTTTACAGAAAACATGTTTAGTATGTGGGTGTTGCTGAGTCATTAACGATTGACCCACTTATTTTAATGACATTTTT
Organism: Scarus forsteni; assembly: GCA_036419115.1. NCBI lineage: Eukaryota > Metazoa > Chordata > Actinopteri > Labriformes > Labridae > Scarus > Scarus forsteni. The sequence goes on from JAZDUH010000135.1 coordinate 10,710,717, forward strand.
CAGAGGGGCAGAGATAGGATCATATTATTTTAGTGAGAGTTTTGATTTATTACTGTTCCTTTCAGTTTCACTTAAAAACACAAGTCCATGTTTCCTAATCTGGGCTGAAAAAAAGTACTTTACCTGCAGCTACAGATGTTGATAAGCTAGCTCTCTTGACATTATATTGACATGGGATTTTAAAAAAAAAAATGTATTTCATTTTTTAACTTAACACATTTATTTGTATGACATTTTTTTAGTTAAGAAAGTCAAAAATGGCTCTTGAAGTTCTTCAGTTGTAATAACTGCTGTTGGTCGAGGACTTTTAAGAGTGTACATGAATGTTTCATAAATGCATTTGGGAGCAATTCTTACCTTTACTTTTCATTCTTGCCCAAGTATAGACTAACTGTTTTTAATGTTTGACGTTATGATGTAGTTTTCCATCATGTTTTATTGCACTGAAGCTTTTTGTGAAGAAAATTATGAGTCAAATTTATCTGCCAGAAAAAATGCAATTAATTGAGTATTGTCTGCTGATCATCCAGATCTCAACATTTGGCATGCTTGTAGTTTATGGAAATGATTGGTCTCAACTCACTTGGTACATATAGTAGTTCATTTGTGTGTCATCTGCACAGAAACGAAACATAAAAAGGTAAATCTGAAAAAGACATTCACACTATTGTTCCACTTTTCTACCGTTTTGCTTCTTGTCTCCTCCCACATTTGCCATTGATGCACTTTGTAGAACAACCCACCCATGCCCTTCTCTGTTGTCTTGTCAACATCCTTTTTTCCCCTTATCACACCCTCCTCCCTCTCCTTCCTACATCCCTTCCTTCCTCATCCCATGTAATCAGAGCTGTGACTGAACAGTGTTTACAGGGTCCTCCTGGGGGCCCGCCCCTGTGACACATTCACTTTACAACTACTCACCTCACCTCACCCTCCATTCCCTTGTCTTTTGCTTTGGTCAGATTACACAGGAAGCATCAGAATCCCCGCCCCCCTCCCCCCCAAATACACACACACACACACACACACACACACACACACACGTTTTGTCTCTCCTCCACCCATGCTGCGATCCCCTAGCGATGGCACTCCAGTGGGGGGTTGTCTTATCTTTGTACCTCAAATGCAGCCTCGTCACTCGGGGGGGGATCTTTTGCTTGCATTGCGAGGCTCGGTCAGACCATCAGACTGAAATAAGATCATTTAAGTGTGGCTTGGAGTGCCGGCCTGCTGTGCACAGTGAGAGACTCCGTCAAAGATGGGTTTGCGTTCACTTAGAGGTATTCAAAATATCATATGGATGAAAATTGGAGGAGCTAATAGCACAGTTGATAAGGATTTGCACAATGACTTGAGATCCAATATGTTTTTAAATTAGGCAAGCACAAAGTCCCATGAAAGCATTTTAAGCTGCAAGAGTGAAAAGATCCCTGGGATGAAAATATTTAGCAGAACATCTGTGAAAGGATAAAATTCCCATTTTCAAGAAAAGCATGAACAAAGCTTATTTTGAAGATGAATATATTGTGTTTGTGCACTGAAATGTCTAAATCAATGATGATTAAAGGCTCATCCTCATGGTTTGAGTTTTCTCCTTTGGGAGTTATGAAACTCAGCATGTTTAATTGTTGTGGTGGAAAAACTGGATAGTACATCAGAGACTGCTACTTAACAAAGAAGGAACTGCAAGTGGTAGCTGTTCTACTACTATATCTCAGTGAAGCATTAGCTTGTTTGCAACTTAACAAACAGAAATTCAGAAGGACTCTTTCTGTTTTTCACTCGGTGCTGTAACCACAGTTATGGCTGCAGTCAGCTGAGAGACACCAGTTGGCACAGTCCCCAATTAAACCATAACATTGTTGTGATCTACTATTTCTGTTGATAACTAGTAGGTTACAGAGGGGCAGAATATAGATCGTAAATTATCTGAAACTTTCCTTGAGTTTTAAAGCTGCAGAATTTTGGAAATAATCCCAAAAAGGAAACTTTCCTTGGGAATTGCAGGAATTATGGGAATTTATAGGAATAAACTGGAAATTGGATTTAACAAACTGTATTATATTCAAACATAAACATTTGGTTATTCTAAAATTCCACAGACTTTTGACCATGGGAAATATGAGCACTAAAATGCTAACTAATTTTGGTGTATTTAGATTCATTTCTGCACCACACTGATCTATCAAGTTCTCACCAGATTGTCCCTCTTAACATCAGGAAGTTGTACACAGCCTGAGCTCTCTCATTTGCTGAGGCTGCACCATGTGATGTCAGCCCTTGTACCACTTCCAGATTTAGGACGGGTTCTGTTGGACAGTTTATCTCAGACCTTACTTTTAGACATCAGTGCAGTGATGGGGACAGAGAGCTCAAACATACTGTTTGCACAGTTTAACCACATTTACCCATGTGTGTAGCATCCAGTCATTTTGACCTCTGCCAGGGAAGTGATTTTTTTGTGTGCATTTGTCCATCTGTCTGTCTGGTGGTCTGTCCATCTGTCAGTGAGCAGGATAATTCAAAAGTACTTATCAGATTTTGATGACCTTTTTAGCTAATATTGGTCATGGCACTAGGGAGTATTTATATTTTAGTGGTTAGCTGAGCCCGAATATGAACCCAGGATTTTGTTAACATAGTGCAGTAAGGTACTTTTAGCTAACAATGACAAAATGGCTTGGCAGTGGTTTGTGCTCTCAATGCACTTCCAGGTCATTATAGTAATGATCATAATAATGCATTTTATTTAAAAGCGCCTTTCAAGACACTCAAGGACAGTGTTAGGAGTAACGGCGTTAGAAATAACGTTACCAATGCCGTTATGTTTTCCCAGTAACTAGTAATCCAATGAATTACTTTTTCATGCGTTTCAACACCATTAACGTTACTGACAGTGAAAGTGGCGCGTTACTTAGCACCTATGTCAAGCAGCTGTCTTGCTCAGACCCCACTAAAAGCGGCGCGCCGAGCACTCGGCCCCATAGTGGGAGGGCTGATCCCCTGAGAGCCTCAGGCTCTCATGAGACTAGCGATGTCACACGCTCATAAAACATGTTATGGACTGAGAAAAGAAATAAACAACACCTCACTTCGCTTCTCTAAGGTCTTTTTGCTGGTCTCAACCACACAGTTTCATGATATATTCAACTTTTATCCGCCTATATCTTATATCCTTGTATCCTTGTTTGGTGTCATGTAAACAATGTTATATATTTCTGAACCTCTACGATTTACTTTTCTTCATCCATGGTGCAGTGTTGTCTCTGGGACCCTCTGATCGACTGCTGACCTGATGCTTGTGCCTCCAGTTCTGACATAGTGCCAAAGAATTGAGGAAATTTACTTTGAGAGTCTGCGCATTGTGTTTTATTTTGAAACTTCCAGATACTCCACACATTGACTTCTTGTCTGGTGCTTTCTTAACGACAGTGATTTTACGAGGTTTGGAAGCGGCATAGCGCCCTTGAAACATACTGCGGAGCACTTCGCTCCCATTCTGGTCTATCAGGCAAATTCCCCTGCACGCGCTGCGGTGCCATGTTGGAGAACTGATGATGTCAGGGCTGCTGCTGCAGGTAACAACAAGGAAAGAGACGGAGACACACAGTTCAAGCAGCAAAAGCTTTTCAAAAAAGTAACACATCAATTACTTTACCTGGTAACTAATTACGTTTATGAAGGAGTAATTCCGTCAGTGATTCAATTACTTTTTTGGGAAAGTAACTAGTAACAATAATTAATTACTTTTTTAAAGTAGCGTGCCCAACACTGAAACATGAGGGCACAGATGGCAGATCACTTTTCTTCTCTGTGTGCTGTTTCACGGGTTAGTTAAGCTCTGTATTTCAGGGTGGTGTGGATCAATTTTCTTAGCAAACTATATGGGGTTTGACCTCTATTAACCCACGACTCATCACCTGTAGGTTAGTTGTTGTTTTTTTTACTGGCCTATCACAATGCAGGTGGGACTAGTAGGCATGGCATTTGTTTACATTTACCGGTGGAGAAGCACACTGTGAAATCCTGATGTAAGAACATCCCTTTGTTGCCGTGTGCTTTGGTTTAACTTACAGGACTGCGGTGTGGAAAAAACAACCCATGGGAAAATGCAACCATGTATCATCTTATCATCTGAACAGAAACAAAGCCGATGAGCTGTATGTGTGAGGGCACCTTTCTTCTCTTTCTAGTCCTCAAAACTTCAACATGTTGTGCCAGAGTAAGGTAGAGTTTTCTGGCTTGTCTGTTTGCGTGAGCGTCAGATGAGCTGATTGGAGCTGGAGCTGACTGATTGCTCTTGAGGGAAGGTGGTAATTTCTCTGTCATATTGTGACTGATTATAGCTCTGAAATATGTCACTGTTCAGACTCCATCCGAAGTTTTTTTGACAGGAGGTTTTGATGTGTGTTCACACAGCACGCAGGCAGACAGACAGCTATCCCACACCCACTTCACGGGAACTAACATCACAAGTGCTATTGGGGCGTTTGCCGCTGCATGTCTGTGTGTTGTAAATTGTCAAGACAAAAAAACATGCTCGGCTACAGCGGATGAATAAAGCTTTTGAAAAGTGTTGGAACATGTCGCATAATCACAGCCTGTCTGCTTCAAACTGTCAGAGTGTTTAATACAACATGTGTGATGGGGGTTATTACAGGCTGGACAGTTGTTACACTAAATCTCTCACTTTCAAATGTAGATGGTCAGTGGCCCAAAATGAAATGCCATGCAATAAGGAACCTTTCAGCTCAGTACCTAGATATTCTGCTACAGTCTGGTGATGGATTAGAGAACAAACAAGAGATTTTGTTAAGAGTTGTACAGTAATTGAGATGCTTCTTTGTGAAATTATATGTAGGGGTGGAACTGAGATGATTGAAGCAGCTCATAATTGACCTTAAACCAGGTTCCTGCTCGATTCCATTACTGCTGGAGTGTGTTCATACTCAGGATCAAGGGTGCTGCCAGAAATATTATGCCCCATAAAGGAGAGACAAAGAGAGATGCCATATTCTCCCTGTGCATGTAAGGGTTCTCTCCTGCTATCCAGCTACCTACCACAGACCACAGTACGTGTTTTTAGGTTGCTTATTAGGGTAGTTGGTGACTCTGAATAGCTGTTATTAAGTATGAGAGTGAATGGTTGTCTATCTCTCTGTGTGGTCCTGTGATTCACTGCTGACCAATTCAAAGTGAACCCTACCTATCACCTGATGTCACCTGAAAGCTCCAGCTCCCTCCCCCTGTGACACTGAAAATGATAAGTGATATAGATAATAATTGGATGGATTGATGGATAATTATTACAAATAAAAGTAAGCTTCAAACAAAATGTCAGGTAATTTTATGGCTTTTGAACCATTTAACCATTCATCATGTTGTATTTATCATTAACCCTTATAGTATAGTTTGATATAGTATAGTAGTATAGTTTAATCAATTATGATCAATCTCTGATCTTTTAGCCCTGTCAGATATTTTAAAATTGTTTGAAGATTGTGCAGCTATCCTTCTCCATAACCTGTTGTTGTAATGACAGGCTGCTCAAAGCTGGCCTACCCCCCCCATCCAGAAGACTGATTCAACTCCAAACCCTCAGCACAACGTGTTTGTTTTACACTACACCAAGTCATGTCTCAGTCAGCGGAAACACCAAACATGTAAAGTTAGCTTGTACTCACAGCCAATGTTGATCGGGGTATAGGTAGTTCCTCTGACATTCTCCACATAGCTGTCAAATCTCCCCATGTAGCCATGAAACTACCGTATTTTCCATATTTTATCCTCTTTCCCGACGTCCTCCTGTATCAGTATTCTCCCGTAAATCTCGTGTGATGATATAATAATAAAAACATTCCTCTGCCTCTCCAAACTGAGCTCTGTCTCTAGCCTGAAGGGGGTGGTAATGCTCCAAAATGATGGATGCCAACTGCCATAAAACCGAAGAAGAAGAAAAAGCTTCGCGAGAACACCCACTTGCAGTAGCCTGGGTGGCAGCTATCGTGAGATTAGGGCAGCAGAACAAACTTAGAAAAACAAAGAGTTTATTTTAGATTTCTTGTACATCTGTCTTAAAATGTGAGGGATACTGGAGCTTGGTTGGGGTTGTGGGACGGCTCACAGCGGGCTTCCCTTATTTTCAAAGACAAAACTTGAAAGGTAAGCATATTCTCCCGCGGACTCTGATACTTATGAGCTCGGCTACACGCACCGAGTCTGTGCACGACGGGAAAATGCACGCGCAGTAGGCGGGCAGAATGGCGACGGGATTTGATTGGTTTAAAAACAGGTGTCCCGGCATGATTATTGGTTGGTGTTTTCCCTGTTTTACTCCTGCTGTAGATAGCGGATATTTTTGGCTCTGTTTTAAGAACACATTATGAGTTGATTACCATCGGGTCATAAAGACCATTTTAACCAGTATTACAAAAAGTGTATCTAAATCAAATCGCCAACCCCAGCTTTAAATACTCAGACATACTTTAACACCTTCTTGAATGTCTTATTGCCTTGAGTGTATAATAGTTATTTTCTGTGAGTTCAGCAGTGCAAAAGATGTCTGGATGTTACCTTTTTCTAACGAAAAATATGTACGGCTAATTTTTTTAATGTGAATAAAAAGAGATCTTAAAACACCAAAATGTGACTGATACATATATTCTACGGGGCCCCTAGCAGTCAGGGAAAGAATCATTCTAAATTTTCACACCCCCTCTGCCAAGGACCCTGGTCCAGATGTATTTATTCCATCTGAGATGCCTGTTAGAGCTCCTGCTCCTTTAAAGCCCTCTTACAAATGTGACCCTAATCCACAGCAAACATTTGACTGTACTCAGTGGTAGTTGTTTGTATGCCAGATAGATTTTTTTCAGAAAATAAGATGGGATAAAACATATCCCCCCTAGAGACAGAAGTTCATTATCACAATGGGAGACTCTCCCAGTGCCCCTTTGGCAAATTGAACCTTGATGCAAAGTTGCACCTTCCTTATTCTTCCTAAATTCTTGATAAATGAATACTGTGTACACACGTAGTATGTGTGGGAACTGGTGAACATTATTAATTAAAAGTTAATCATCAGAAAATGTTTTAACAAAAGCAAGGGGAGAACTGTTCAGACACCAGGCAGCCAAAGCCCAAGTACAGCTTTTTTTGTAGAGATTCTTGTCTCATTGGCAAGCATATTTACAGGAAATATTTTCTGTCAAACACAGGAAAATTAAATGCTTGAGGAGATCAAACTGCCTCAACAGATTTTGCCTGAAGGCTGCCAGAGCAGCAGACATTTTTATAGGAGAGCACTTTATAAGCCAGCAGTCCTGTGGGAACAAAACATGAAAACTGAGTCACATCATTTGCTTTTGGGCACAATACTTAGCAAGTCTTTTTTATCTGATTCAACACTTTCAAATGAAGTTTAAGTGAGGTGAAGTCCATGTTGCAGGTGCATCACATGAAGAGTTATTGAAAACTATGTAAGTCCCACAGATTTTTTTTTTTTATTATAGCCTCTCATAGATAAAATTTTGCTCTTACAGCGCTATAATTTCATTCTGCAGTCCTTGAGAAGATCGTATTTTGACTCAAATAGGTCGTTTTTCCCCCGGGTCGGCATAGCATCAGGCTGTTTTAATGACCGCGGGTATTTCTCTCATTTTCAGGAGCCAGGCTGAAGGAAACTCACTCCTATAATAAGAGTGAATTTGAATAAGGAGCTAAGGGTCAGAGTGTAACATGGTCATTATCATACTGCTCATTATCACTAACTTGGTTCAGCCAGTTCAGGTTTCTTGGCCTCGTCCCTGAGTAGAAAGAGGAGGGATGAGTAGAATGCTTAGAGAGCGTGGAGGGATGGGTGACTGGCTGCCCTTAGAAATAGGGATGCTCTGATTTAGCAAATTAACTCAAATCTAACTCATTCTTTTGACATTTTGTGACATATGCAGCCATTTACCATCCTTGCAACATTTCATACAAATTGTATCTATAATTCTGTTACACCTATTGTCCATTCCCAAATTATTTAAGAAGTTCCATCCATTATCTATACCCCTTTTCACTTTCGGGGTCTGGAGCTGATCCCAGAACACCCTGGACCAGTTGTCTCAAGACTTTGGTAAGTGATAGGTGTTTAGTCATCATTTAAATGTTGACACGGTTGTGATGGACTTCGGGTCAGCAGGTAGCTTGTTCCAGAAAAGAGAGAAGGCCCACAGTACCTAAAGGCTCCCTCTCCAGCTCCCTCTTTAGTCTTGGCACAGTAAATAAACCTTGATCTGTTGACCTGTGGGGTCATGATGGGCTGTAAACAGTGGGTGAGTCAGAAATGTACCCAGGAGCTTAACTATTAAGAGCTTTATGGACCAGTAAAGGGATTTTAAATTTGATTCTGAATTGTACAGAGAGCCATTGGAGTGATGTGTTGCAATAAGACCTGAAGTAAAGTAGTGAACACATGCGAGAATGTTTCTTTTTGCAGAATGCAATGCTTTTGTAATGGCCCCACTTAAGGGTTTTAAAGAATTATTGTGCCTTTGAAAGGATGCTTGCAAACAAACTGCTAACATGGACAACAGAAATGGTAGAGAACCATGATGAAATTATTTCTTAATGTTATTTTTATAAACTATAATAAATACACCACAGACAAAGTCCTGATCTCCAACTTGGTCAGCAATTAGGAGGATATTCTCAAAAAAGGAGTGACAGTGAGATATTATATGATGGAAGTGTAGTAGAAGGTCTTAAGTCCAACTTTATGTTGTAGTTCCATCACAACAAAAATACAACATCCAACTAATTTAAAGTCTTTCAAACAGTGGCGGCTCCTGAGAAATTTCTCAGGGGGGGCAACAGATGTGGTAATGGCTACAATCACCCGTTCAATAGCTACATTAATAATTTAAAAGTCAGACAGCCTACTTTACAGTGTTACATTGCATTGTTTAATTTGTTTTTCCTGTTGATGGAAACACCAGACATACGTAAAATGTACATACTGCATAGTATTTTTGTATAGCTATATCAGGTTAATGTCAACATTTGGTTCCAACACTTACTTATTGGACGATCCCAAATAACTCTTTAAATAGTGTAATTATAACAGGCTGTCTGGTCTTTCTTTGTCAATAAATGTGTCATAAAATGTTCTTTTGACAAACTTTATTTATTCTATGCTCATGAGAAATAAACGCAAACAAATCTGGCAAGTATTTGTCGTTATTATGTTACAAATGCATAAAATAGTGTGTAATTACAAGAAAAGAAAACTGCTATTAGTTTTCAACAGCTTTCTCTTTAAAAAATGTTAATGGACATGTAAAAATGTTTTCGAGATGATAAAAAATATTAGCATACACTCAAACATTTTGTTGGCCTACAGCATTTAGAGTCCATTTAACTGTTTTATAAGACCATGTCCAGGTGTGTTCCTGTCCAGATGAAGACAGAGTCCAAGTTTGAACTCCTCACATCCATGGAGAGCTTTTTATGCACAGTTCACTGCTCCTCCCCAGGCTTCCCCTCTGTCATTTCTCAATATGCTCTCTTTTATTGTTCTTTGAGGGAGTTTTTCACTTCCCATCCTTAGTCTTAGTGTGTATTTTATATGTGCACATAAAGGCCAATATACGGTAAAACACAGCAAAAACATGGCGAATACACGGCTAAAACAGCAAATAAATGGCAAAAATAAGGCAAAAGAATGACAAGGAAACACTCCAGAATGATACTTATGCTATTATTTACAATACTTGTCCACTATTTAGTCCGAAAATACTGATAAACCATCAATAAATCATGTTAACTTTGAATCATCTCTCTCCATCCGAGCAGGCATCAGTGCGTATTACGAAATCACGTTGGGGCAAGCCCTCGTTGAGCCATTGAGAATTGAGAAATGCATTGCAAGGTCCAAAATCTGAAAAAAGAGTCTCTACATGTAAGTCTATGAGTGTGTTCATGGTGGGATTTTCAGTCTGACTGAAATCTCCCCAATGGGGTGGGGCTGCTGGTTGGACAGTGACATCGCAGCGATATTCAGGCTGCTGATTAAACAATAATATGAAGACTTAGACAGGAACAATAAGGGCACAATAAACTCTTTTCTCTCCCTTTTTTTCACGTGGCTTAAGGAGGGCGGTGCACTATCGTCCACTATGGGCTAGCCGCCCCTGCTTTCAAAGAATTTTAACTGGTTATGAAACTGTAGAAAACTGGTTAGATCTGTGTCAGGCCTTTCTGTGCATGTTCTCCTTGTGCATGTGCGGGTTCTCTCCAGGCGCTCCAGCTTCCCCTCACAAACCAAAACCATGCTCAATAGGTTGATTGGGGACTCACTAAATTAAGTCAGCTCTGAGCCTTGAGTGTATTTGTATGTACAAATGATAATCCCTCTGAATCTCAAAAAATGCTTTGATAAAAGGGCCTCATTTTTGGAGTAAAGAAAAACTACTTTTGGCAGGTAGAAGGTAACAGTATTAACCTAGCCTTGGAAAAGTGCTTTCCACTAATAAAAATTAACTTAAAGACGTGAAAAATGATTACAAAATATTTGATATCATTCAATGAAAGCTACTTTTGAACTGTCTATTGAGCTTTCTAGAGATATTTTTAAAGGTCAAATTTCAGAATTTAAAATATATACAATATGGATATAAATATGAAAGCACAGTTCAACACTTTGATCGACATAGATTGGCAGTCAAATCTTGCTCTGGATTTTGCATTTGTTTGAGGAGAAATATAAGAAGTGTTAAATTTGGAGTAATCTGAGCACATTAGGTATGTTCATACTTTCAAGGGATGAGTTGTGTCCTAATTTCTATCACGGTAAAAGTAGGGAGATGCTAAGGTAGGTATCCAGCCTCTGTTATTGTGAGGTAGGGTTACCACAATGTTCCTACAATAAAATTGCTTTTTATAATACTATTTCATACATTATTTATGGATCTTGGTGACATGATATTTGATGCATTAATGCTATGCCTTAAACTAGTAATTCCAGGCAACATATCATAAAAAAGTCCAAAATTAATCTTTTATTTACATGTATTCTAGCATCCTTCGTACCCACCAAATGTATAATAACCATCCCAGACCCACTTGTGTCTGAAAACATAAGCCTTTACACTCTATAGTGATTATGGGACCCATCTGACATCACAGTGAGTGGTGATAATAACACTCACGCATTTCTGTTTCTCTCCTTGCTTAGATCTTTGTCCATAGTCATGTTAGCACAGTATGGTCTTAAGTGAGTACTTGCTCATTTGAAACAGTGATCTAAGGAAGGCTTGTTTTGAACTGGTTTAAACAAAGTAAAAAAAAATAGTTCCCCTAATAGTAGATCCATATTACAATTTTTCCAAAGCATCAGGATGAAAATTTGATCACTTGGTCAGGTACAGTGTGTTACCCGTACAAGGAATTTGGCACTTAAAGTAAATTTGCGCTACGTGTGTAAACTACACAATGAATACATGTTGGACAAAGACGAGAAACAAATTGTACGTAACCCTGGAGTATGTCATGGCCCATTTTGAAACCTGACAATTATCAGGGGCCCCTCGAACCCTAACCTTGCAACCAGTTGGATCCACCTGATTCTAATATCTGTGGTTAGGCAGATTCAGCCTATGTAGCTCCAACTGAGTCATGCTGTAACAGCAGGAAGTTCTGACACTACTACTGGCACTACTTAATTAGCATAGATGCTAACAACTTCAGTATCATTGCTTGGTTTTGCTGCTCTTATCCAACATCAGCTAAACTGTGATACACCGCCTACTTCCTGACCATGCAATGCTAAATTTTAACAACCTACAGTCTGAATTTTTGATAGTTTTTGGACTAACAAAATTTTCTGGTCATTTAATATGTATTTTTTAATTTAGCTTGTGTAATTTATTTCCTGTAAAAAAAACTCTTGTGAGATGGTAAATGGTAAATGGACTAGAGCTCAGATAGTAATTTTCTCGTCTTTGGGCTACTCAAAGCTGCTTTACACCGCAGGTCACACCTACCCATTCACACCCATTCGCTCTCACATTCACTTCATTGATGATTCAGAGTTTCTATGTTAGTTATTCATTAGTATCTCTAACACATTCAAGCTCTTTCATGCCCATTTACACACCACTGACGCAGCAGTGGAAGCAACTTGGGGTTAAGTGTCTTGCTCAAGGGCACATCGGCATGTGTCGCCCGGAGGAACCTGCAACCTCCCAATCACTGACCAGGGGACTATCCCACTGCGCCACCGACAACCCTAGACTCCAACCCCCGCATGACCATGAAAGTAATAAGCAACTAGAAAAGCACTCGCAGACCTCCGCCAGCGCCACAGTCCTCAGCCATATTGTGATTTTGACCATAAATATTAGTCCTACCTTTATTTCATCCAAATATTTAGATTCCTTGACCATGAAAACATACCATTAGCAATTGGATTCATAATGATATCTATTTTAGTTCAGTAGTTATTCACAGAAATCACATTTTTCGCCATGGCAGCCAGATGCTGATCCAGATCAACACCAAACTCAAATCAGTTTTTCCTTTTCCCATGCTGATCATTTCCTGAAAATTTCATCAAAATCCATCCATAAGTTTTTGAGTTATTTTGTTCACAGACGGACAGACGGACGGATGGACAGACAAACAAACTCTTCCGACAACATAACCGCCTTGGCGGAGGTAATAACCATACTGAATGGATGGATAGACCTTTTGGAGACCCACTTGTAGTACCCCTGTGACCCACTAGTCACAGGGGTGACACACCTCACACTTAGGGAAGCACTGATCTGCATCAGTGGGAAAATTGTCAGAAGGTTGAAAAGAGGTACGATATGGTAGCATCAACTACAAAAAAACACAACTTTTCCACACGGAAATATTGGTTTCAAGTGTGATCTTAAGGTAAAGGAACTTCCAAAAGGGAGAATGGCATCATCTCCACTCCCTCAGAGCATCTTGATTGTTTGCATACAGCACTATGTAAGTTTAGCAGCACGCAATGGTCTGCTTGCAAGAACATGCAAACAGCTGAATGCAATAGACAACTGACCTGAGAAAAGCCAAACTTTCATGTGGTAATATTGAGTCTGACCATCTGAAGTAAGTCAAACTGTCTTTTTCAGCTGGTTTCCCTGCAGAAAAGATTATAGTGCTGTGAATTTTTGCAATTACACTAAGTGGCCATCAAGGACCACATGAAGCAGAATCTTTACATACAACTGACTTCATTTCTTTTATGCTTTTTCATATTTTGTTTAGCTAAGGACCTCTGAAGTGAAACCAAATCTTTCTTGGAAAACTGAAGGCTGATATTAGAGCACTTGAACCGGTCTACAGCTGATGTCTGATGTATTATAAAAGGAGACTAAAAATACTGCTACTTCTTTTAAAGCTGCTGAAAATCCAGCCTTTTAGGCATCAACTGAAAGGCTAAGCAAATCTTTCAAGGGCCAAATATTTTGGCTTGGTTAATATAAGACATTTGAAGACTTTGTGTTTTCTGCCAAAATCTTTCCCTTTACAGAAAGACTTCAGAGAGCAGCTGATAAAAAGTGCACAGTTCAAGTTCAACACGAGAGAAAGATATGCAGTCTTCACTGCTTGAGAGGCAACATGTTGGGGGTCAGGGGGGTCAGGTTCCTGGGCAGTGTGTGAACCCTCTGTCTGTGTGTCTAACACCAGTTCTTGTGGGGTATAGCATCAATACTCGCTTTTATGTCAGAAGACAACGATCAATGCTTCCCATTCCCTGAACGGAAGCACTCCATATTCAGTGGTTAGTTTCACGGCTGGATATCTGACACACCACCACTTAATGGATGTGTGTGTGTGTGTGTTTGTGGTGGTGTGTGGCCCTCTGAACAGTTGTAGCAGTGTTATCTAAGGTGATTACTCAAAATACAGTAGGTTTATTGAACTCATCATGAACAGCTGTGTTTTTTTTGGTATAGTGATCTCACACTGCAAGATTTTAATTAACCTGTAAATTACAGGGAAATAAGAGACAAGCAACAAGTTAAGTGTATTCTTTTATTGTTTCAAACAGTCTATTTATATTTCACTAGGTCAACATGCCAATTTCATGGATGATGTTTAAATAAAAAAATGGATATATGTTCAACAAAACAATTTGAAATTTTATATTTTTTATGAATTGAAAGGCTTGGGATTAGTTATCAGGCTACTTGGTCTCTATCATAACCTCTCCATGTGATGGATGATGATCATTCAGATTAAAGGTCTCCCTTTATCAGGTCAATAATGACATTATATAAATCAATAATTATGTATCTAAAAAATAGTGAGGCTTATTAGATAGGTCACCAGATAACTGGGTCAGCCTATTAATTTGATGGATGATGTTAAAAATATATATTCTTTCAAAGGACAATTATAAATAATATACTGTACATATTCATTGTTTAGTCAATAAAATGGCAGAGCATGCTGATTAGTTCTTGAGGTCAACCTGTCCATTTGATGACTGATGTTCTATTAAACTCTTTCAAATCAATTTATTAGAGTTAGACTTTAAATGCAATTTGTCTGAAAACATTTTTTCAAAAAAATAAAAATTCACATCTCGCAACCTTATAATCACAACTAAGCTTGCTATCTTTTTACATAATATGCAGATTTCCCCAAATCTACAGATAAAGTGTCCTTTGTGTTTTGTTTCTTATCTCACAGATAACAGGAAAATCTGTTCATCTCCAGATGTATTTGGTCTGTTGCTAAAGATCCTTTATGGGCAATAAATCAATTTGGAGAAGACATTGCAATTTGATTGCAATATGATTTGTCACAGCAGTTACCCATACGGAAAAGAAATACAAAAACCTTATAAAATTATTATATGTCAGCATGTTAAATATTTATATTTTATATGTGTAAGACTTATTTGATTTTCTCATGATTTACTCATGAAAGTGGCCACTTTTGCATTGTTTTCATACAACATACTTATAAAAATTTTACATGTTACATTAAACTTTATATATGTTACATATAAAAAACTTAATTGAAAGATATGCTTTCCTTATATAGTCCATATATGTTATTTAGTAATTACCTACATATTTTTACTATGTCACAGTATTAAAACTGTATCCATTACATATGTATTTTTTGTATAATAATTGTAATTAATTTATATGATATTTTCCATTGTTTTCTCTAAGAATATTTTTCATTATTTTCTCTATACCCTGCTATCCGTTTTGGGGTTGCAGGGGGCTGGAGCTTATTCTTGGGGGCCTATACTGGCTATATACATTCAGGAGGTGGGGTTCACCCTGAACCCAGAAAGGGCTTCCCAACCTGGGAATCAAACCTGGAACCTTCTTGTTGTGAGGCATGTGCTCTACCAGCTGCGCCACCGTGCTGCCTGATAATATGCTGTTCTCAAAATGTAAAATATCCTATTCGTCTAAAATAATTATACCGCTTTGACAACTTTAACTGTGATGGTGTGCCAGTCCTCCAGTCCTCTAAATTCAGTATTGGCCAATACTGTGTTGTGTCAATGAAATAACCCTGACAGTAGAGACATATATAGATCTATACATATCTATCTATCTATCTATCTATCTATCTATCTATCTATCTATCTATCTATCTATCTATCTCTCTCTCTCTCTCTCTCTCTCTCTCTCTTCCATATATATATATATATATATATATATATATATATATATATATATATATATATATATATATATATATATATATATATATATATAAATATATATACATATATACATATATACATGTATGTGTGACAGTGACATGCCATGCATATTTTTCTGTCCGAGTACAACATTTCCTTACAGAATAAATTAAGCAATTCATCATATGTATTACTTTAAAGTACAAAATCTATTTCATGTTAATATATCTCTAGCACATCCATACAGTTTGTTTGTTTGTTTTTTTGGGCACCTCAAACACCAAAAAAAATCAGGTGGTACAACCGCCCGAGCAAATGAACACACTGATTAAACAATAAAATTAGCATGTCAGTGATGCTAAATTAAAAAAGAAATGTATACTGTTGCATTATTTCATTTCTGAAACATTTCAAATAAAATACTTCTTGCAAATAAAATAGTTTATAATCTGTTGAGGTAGCTCAGAAACTTTTGTCACACAATTTTCAGTTTGCTAAATATCAGGATGGTGCAACTGTAACATTAGACTTTTATTTTGAAGTGAAAACGAGATAACAGTAAAAAGGATATTGCATCATCTAGAGGACCCCAACTGTCACCTGAGACCAGGTGAAAAGTTTTGTAGATCTCTCTGAAATACTGATAAAAATTCATATTTTTAGTTCATCGGTAGGCTGATATAATTTCCATGCCAGGTGGTACAACCAATGTAATACTATTGAAATATCAATCATAACTTTAAATAACACATTTTATCTAAAATGACACATAGTTACTTAATGACAAAGGTTAATGTTTATACAGTTGCCTTGGCAAATGCCTTTTTTAAACTAAAAATAATTTGTAATGTCAGGCGACGCAACCAGTGAGTCAGTGGCACAACTGCAGGGAATGTCAATTTAAGAGATAAATAGTGGTGCTAGAGTCATTAATAGTTACATTTCTATTTTATTCTTCTAATTTTTAGTTAAAAATGTCATAATATAAAGCTTTTGTCATAATTATCATTTTGTATTGAGAAATTTTATTTATATCAATGCTTTTAAGGTTCCTGCTGATCGATCAATTCTTCAATGATTCCCTTATTGATTTCTGGAGATTTTTCCTGTGAGCAAATGTTGGCCTGTAGATTTTCAGTGTCAGCAATGTCAAACACATGTCACAGCATAGATAACTTCTTCTGCAAGTTGCTGGTATTTCCACTCACTTAAAGTTGTCAGTAGGCGCCTTTTGTAAAAGATTAAGCAACAATTCTGACATTTCTGAACCCTGCCAGTGGGAGGAATTGATAAGGGAATTGATTAACAAAAAGACTCTTGATATTAATTATTTGATGGAGCTGTTAACCATTTTCAACTGGAATTGATGTTCGATTTCCATCCCTAGTAAATATTGAATTAACTAATCATTTACAAAGGTAATTTTTTTTTCATCATTGATTTATCTTTAATTGATACAGTTGCATGAAAAAGTATGTGAGCTCTCTGGGATTACTTGGATATCTGCTTAAATCGGTCATAAAATATGTTCTGATCTTCATCTAAGTCACATCACTAGACAAACACAGTCTGCTTAAACTAATATTGCACAAAAAATAATCTGATTTCATGTTTTTATTCAACACAATATGGAAACAGTCACAGTGCAGGTGGAAAAGTATTTGAACCTTTGGGTTTAATAACCTTCCTTTAGCAGCAATAACCAACCAATAATCCAAACATTTCCTGTAGTTGTAGACCAGACCCATCTTCTACACCATGTTTTCTGTCATTTCTAATGCGGTCAGGTGGCACAACTGTTCCTCGTCAGTTGGTGTGACGAGGTAAAATAGTAATTTAAACCATCAAATAACAATCTAAAGTGAACAAAAGTCAATAAGTGGGATGAGAATAGTTATTTTATTGAATTCATTTATTTGCAAGTTTTTGATTTAATTTTTTTGTCTTGAAATATAAAATCAAATGACAAAAATGCTTAATATCTGGACTCTAGAGTGTAATTCGCTTGAATTATTGTAGATAAAAAAAAACGCACCCACAAATTAATAACGTATGAGTCACCACAGACACTTAAGGAATACTCGCCCAAAATGTCACATAGAAAAAAACCAACAAAAATATACATATACTTACATATTATTGGTTGCACCACCTGATATTTTCTGGGGTGGTAGAGTTAAAAACACTTCAAAAAAGTAATTTGACATGAAACATGAAAAATGTTAGTTAATGTCTGAAATCCATTAAAACGCTTTGTCCTTGTCTCAAAAATCTGCATTATATCCATTTTCAAAGAACTTTTTAAAATTACATTTTTGACCCCTTAAATTTGTCATTGACATATATGTGTGTGTATATTTGTTTTTATAAACACACACACACACACACACACACACACACACACACACACACACACACACACACACACACACACACACACACACACACACACACACCAGGTTTTGACTATGTATGTACCTTAACACCATACATACAGGCCTTTGAAATGATCAAGAATCAGAGATCTCATCTATGTGCCATTTTACATAGGACCTCCTATGTTTTTATGTTTCTTGCAAAACTTTTAATTCCAAATAATATATGTAGGATAGAGCAGATCTCTACTAAGAATATTGTATGTGTTGTATGTGAAATAGCTGTCATATATAGTTCTTGTAAGTATGCAAATTTTATATTTTTCATTTTACAAAACTTTTGTATGGATCTTGTATTTTCTTTGGGATAGAGCAGGTATCTACTAAGAATATTGTATGAGAAATAGCTGTCATATATAATACTTGTTAGTATGCAAATTGTATATTCTTCATTTTACAAAACTTTTGTGTGGATCTTGTATTTTCTTTACTTGTCATGCAAATTATTTACAAGTGTCATATATGTGATACAGTTATTTTGTAAAATCCTACAATGTCTTTTCCATATGGGTTATGCATGCATACTGGTGTCAAAATGACTGTCGTTATATGTTCATAAAAGTAGCTGGCGATGCAAGTTGGTAGTGAAACAGCTAGAGGTTGCTCAAGCCTAGTTCTATGCACGCAAGCCATAACGGGCATCTCTGACATTCTTAGCTGAGTTACTATCAAAAATGTGGAAAACTGCTCCACCATCCAACAACAATTTTTTTTACAAAAATGCCTGACCTCGCTGTAGCCTACAGAGAGGAGAGCTGATGAGATGTGAGCAGTGATTGGCTGGCAGACAGATGCATAGCCCACATGTTGCATCACGAAAAAGGTCCAGACAAAAAGTTAAAAAAAAAAAAAAACTGAAACGCTCTTGCTGTAGAATCTAGTCAAGCCAAAATTGTTTTGTCTTTTTAAGCTTCACCCTACAGGTGGGGTGAGTAGGAGACTTTTAGTGGCACCATTGACTGCTATGCTCCAGCAACTGTCAATCTTCCCCTGGGGGGAAAGTGGCTTTATTGGCAATTATATTTACCAGTGCCTCATCAACCCCAGTTCAAAATACTCATACTGTTCCTTTAATCTCCCAATGCGTCTTAATATCCTACAGCATCATGCAGTTAGGTTTAATTTATTCCAAATAACCCTGACTGGAAATGTTTTGGATGGGAGATCCACAATCTGTTATTCTACTAATTGATCTTTGTGTAAGATGCCTGCATGTTCTTATCTTACTTTGTCTGCATCATATTTCATGTTGTTCATTAAAGATCATCAAAGAAATATTGTGGATGTGATTCTGTACTTATAAAATATGTAGAGAAAAAATGGAAAATTTAATTCAGTGTTCTGCTGCTTCAACAACCCATAGAGA
Source organism: Scarus forsteni (assembly GCA_036419115.1). Classification (NCBI taxonomy): domain Eukaryota; kingdom Metazoa; phylum Chordata; class Actinopteri; order Labriformes; family Labridae; genus Scarus; species Scarus forsteni. The sequence continues at coordinate 10,730,209 of JAZDUH010000135.1, forward strand.
GAAGACAAGCAAGCCAATCCATGAGACTCTTAAGATTAACATGAATGATTCATGTGGTTTGATTATTGTGTTCTTTTGCTTTGCTGCAGGAAAAATAATCAAATATGCTGTTTGTTTTTATCACAGCTTCTTATAATGTTGAAAGATAAGCTAAGCTCAGGGTGTAATCCATACTGAGTTAGCATCTCACCTGGGAAACATGAGCAACTTTCTCTCAAGAAATTGGTGTTGATAACACCCAGACAGTTATATTGCCCTGAAATTTCATACAGCGCCGTCTTAGGAGCTCATGACCTGGTGAAATATCTGGAAATCTTCCATTGCGAGCCAGCAGGGACACAATTTTCAAGTAAAGTGAGGGGAGAGATTGCATCACTGTTATGTGCAAAAAGCCAACTGTGTGTGACCTCCTGTTGGAGGACAATTGAGTCCGGTGTTACTGTCTGCCAGCATGTTAGCAAGGGACTGGGTGGTTCACCAAGAGCTTGAGTTTCAAATAAAAGCACATCTCAGGGCCAGTATATCTGCACAACATTTCTTGCAGAGGGAAGCTGATTTCTGCAGGAAATCGAGCAAGATAACTCAATAGAGCTCACCTCCTTTTGCACATTACTGGTGGCTGTGCCAGACTTACAGTGCAAGGTCTTGAGCTTTAGCCTGTAAACATACTGCAGCTCATCACTTTAAATTCCTGGTACATTAAAGAGAAATATGGTTGAATTTCATTTCATTTTAAATATAAGTGATGCATCAGCAAGGTTAGCTGCAGCCCCAGGGAGAAATGTGTGAAGAAAACATACACCTCTGAGCTGAAAGCAACCTACACATTCAACACATCAAGAGCTGTGAGGTCAGACACACAAGCTCTGTCTCTCTCCAACACACTAACACATGCGTATGCACCCAATCCCACTCCTTATCTGTGCGGGGCAGTGGTTTGTGCATGTAAATCATGCCCTTACTGGCCTGTGGGAGGGTGTGAGGTGAGGAGACTCAGTCTCATGTCTATGAATAGAAAAGCACATCCAGCTGGGATGGCCAGTCATTATTGTAGACAACATATTAACATTATTACCTTCATACATCAAACATGACCTCTTGGTATGTTCAAGAGACCACATTTACAATTTAAAAAACAAACAATCCAAACACTAAAATACTCCATCCATCCTTTATCAATTGCTTATCCCTTTCAGGGTTGCAAGGGGCTGGAGCCTTACCTGACACGCCAGATGAAGAGTTCCACATATGAAATATTTCACAAGTTCATCTGGAGAAGAGCCCATAGACAATGTTTCAGAGGGCTGAACCTTAAAAAACAACTGCAGCTGGTGATAGGGAGATCGTTCTTTCCATCACACTCATCACAGGCCAATCAAGTCACAGTAGGATGAAGTAGCTCGACCCTGTTGCCAGCCATTAGCTTAAACTATGTTTCAGTCCTTAGACTATCTTCTTTCATTAAATTACACCACACAGATGGTAATTCTGAGGAGAGCATATTTCACCAGGTATGGCTAAGTAACCAGTACAACCATAGAGTAAAGCATCATCCACAGAGGATTTCTGCATCTTCCTCGGCTTCTCTGATTTGATCCATTGGGGACATAATTATCACAACGAGGTTTAGAGTCTTTCCCATCTACTTCACGACCAGAGGAACCAGTTAGAAAAATCAAACTCCTACCTAAACTAGTCAGGAGAAGAGCAAAAACATGATTTCTCACAAGTGACGTTCTTTGCTCCTCTTTTAAAGATAAATTTGATCAATTTCAGATAAAATCGCAGATATTGTCACATCCATGAATCCACATTGGTCGAGAGGTGGGGTACACCATAAACTGCGAGCCAGCTGATCACAGGGCCACATACACAGACAGACAACCTCACACTCATACCTAAGTGCAATTTGAAATCAACCTAATGAGCATGTTTTTGGTCTGTGTGAGGGAGCCAGAAGCCAGAAGGGGGAAACCCACCTACGCACATGGAGAATAAACAAATTGTGTACAATTTGTGCATAGAAGAAAGCAATAATGTATTGATAAATGGGAAATGTCTGTGTGCTTTTAATAAATACAACATATGGTAAATGCTTTTTGGCATCATAATGATGAAGAAAACAAAAAGATATTCATGATAACTTTTAATCTTTAACAGCTTTGACAACATCTTCAAACACAGTCCAAGCAAAGTTGCCATTTAAAAGTCACAAATGACTAACACCAGAATGTGTATAGGACTGATAAAATGGTGGTTAAAATGGCAGGGAGAGCATGCTGACAGTATTTTTTCTTTCTGCTAGACATCAGTTTGAGTTTGTCTGATGTTTCTCTTATTGTTCATGGTGATTGTATATTTTGACCAATTACCGTATTTTCCGCGCTATAAGGCGCACCTTAAAGCCTTTAATTTTCTCAAAAACCAACAGTGCACCTTATAATCCGATGTGCCTTATATATGGATCAATATTGGTTAATTGTTATACCTTGTGTTTGGTAAAAGATAAACTGTGTTGCAAAATACTACGTTACCTCGGGGAAAAAAATAAAACAGCTGTTCATGTGTGCCAGAGGCGTGTTTATGGGTCCTGCCGCAAAAGAACAAGGAAGCGCGTCTCGAGGGCTGTTCATGTAGCTTTGAACTGTGACAAATGGAGTTGGAAATGCATTGTTTTCAATGAGGGCAGCACAAATAAGAGCTACCGGTACATAGGGTATCGTATTGTGAATGCTCTAACTTGTTTTGGGAGTTAATGGAGTTGTCAGAATGCTGGTTTGTATTCTATTAATAAAGCTTGACTGACTGACTTATCTGACTGTTTTGTTGGCATTCCCTTCGGCGCAGCTCTATCTAGTGGATGCATAACGCAACCCCAGCCACTACAGTAGCTTCTATTCTATGCGCCTTATAATGCAGTGGGCCCTATATATGAAAACAGTTTTAAAATAGGCCATTCATTGAAGGTGTGCCTTATAATCCGATGCACCTGATAGTGTGGAAAATACGGTAAATGTCTCCATGTCTCTATCGCGTACAAGGTAGACTAGAGTAGAGTTATGTTTAGTCTGAGCTCTTATGCGTTGGTGGCGCAGTTTGATAGTGTGCTGGGTCAGTGATCGGGAGATTGCAGGTTCAAGCCCAGCTCCGGGCGACACATGGTGATATGTCCTTGAGCAAGACACTTAACCCCAAGTTGCTCCCACTGCTGTGTCAGTGGTGTGTAAATGGGCATGAAAGGGCGTGAATGTGTTAGAGATAATGATGGATAACTAACATAGAAACTCTGAACCATCACTGAGTGAATGTGAGAGCGAATGGGTAAGTGTGGCCTGAAGTGTAAAGCAGCTTTGAGTAGTCCAAGACTAGAAAAGCGCTATATAAGCTCAAGTCCATTTACCATTTGCCATTTATGCATCCTTGGTATCCTCAAAGTCAAGTACATTTAAAACCATGTTCACATACAATTGAAGGATTGAATAAGCACACAGTCAAACATCAAGTTTATCTCAGGTGTTACTTTTTTAAATCTCCATGTTCAACTTAAACAGGGAGTCATTATGTCAGTTCTTGATGGTCAAGTTGCACAGTCACAATTGAGTGAGTCCAACTAATTTTTAAAATAACACACTGCAGACTCTGTTAGTCAAAAAAGAAACAAAATGTTCTATTTATGTCTTTGCAGCCAACTATCTAATCTGAGGGCTGAGGGGGGTTTGGGACTTTGCCTTAGATGACCCGGATGAGTCCTGTGTTGAGCACCGTGGCTCTAACAGTCTCATTTTGTGTGCTGTTAAAGCCTCATGAAGCTTAGCTAATAAACACTCATGGATCAGCTTTCCTCCATATGCCTTGCAGTTATTCTTCTGATCACTTTCTCTGCGTGAAAGAAATCGAATCACAAACTATAAGCTTGCAGGCATTGTACCTCTTAAATACTGTTTAGCCAAAATGAAGTTATGTGAGATGCTGTTTACTTTGCCTTATTGCAGTGGTGAGACTGCTGGATTTGTCTGCAGCTTCAAGAAGGCAATTTAAGCTGCAAAATGCTGCCATTGCAGAGTGTGTGCTTTTTGGTTCTAGAGGTAAAAGCTGAGAAAACAATCTTGTAGTTCTATATCACACAGTATCAGGAATGTGTACCATTGGGTCAGCCAGCTTAATAACCTGCTAGCTCTGGTGTTACAAATGGTGGAAAATAAATTGTCTCTGACCTTTTGAGGTAAAACTGGTTCCTGTGCGGCAGAATGTAAGTGAAGCCATTGGAGGCTGATGGCACACAGATCAGTATTACTCACCAGAGCAGACCTCCACCGCTGAGGGAGCCATTCGGCCCCTGTGCTGTCTGTCATCCCTGTGATATACACTCGGAGAGAGGGGCTGCAGAGATGTGAGAGGAAGGCAGGATTTGATGGGTACATGCTGCTCAAACAACGAATGGCCGCTGGGTTTGTTGTGTGTGTGTGCGTGCAAGAGACTGTTCTCAGAGAGCAGGAAGGGGGAAAGAAAGCATGTAGCCTTTGAGGGATTGACTTTTATTTGTGGCACCATGTCACATTTCCAAGCGTCACACCGGCAGTTCTTTGTGTGCGCCCGAGGTTTTCAAGCCCACGTTTCTGTAAAATGCAAATGGACCTTTAACGTATCTTTTTTGTCCAATAAAGAGAGGAATCAAGATAGCAGAGAGGCATTGTTTGTTTGTCATCACACAATGACATTTCTGCTCATCTCTGGGCCTGCAGCAGTGTAGCAATTTAAATGTTAACATGGAACGGGTAGCACTGGCAGGATGAAAAAAGTAGACGTGGCATCTGTTTGACAAAAAGACTCAATCCTCCCAGTGGGCTTTATATAATACTCCTACTGTCGATCACTCATGAGCTTCAGCTGTTGTACTATACCAATGATTTCAAAATTTTCAATCTTTAAGAAGAAATATCTCATGATAGGGATTAAATTAATGAGTTGACACCTGATGATTACAGCTGGGAATATTGTTGTGTTACCATGCAAATACCAATACCTCAGACACACTGGAATGCTTTTAGGGGAAATGTTTATTTTCTAACAACCTTAAAAAGCAGTTTTCCTGATGGGAATACAAAAACTTGTAAAACATTTCAAGGCATAATATAAACTAATGGCTTATTTAGTCTTGCTATAAATAGACATTTGCTTAAATGTCAGCTTTAGGGGTAAGTGTTGACACCCAGGACGAAAGTGATGTTGGCTTCAACGTATCCAGAACTTAGTAGTGCTCCAAGGTATCCATCATGATAAAGAGAGTAATTGTCAAAAAATACAGTCAGATCACCACCAAAATTGAATCACCCCATGTGCCATGGCCACAGTCTACATTTCATCACAATACGTTAAAAACTTTTGGCGGTATTAGCAAAAATGTGGACAAAAAACTGCGCTATCTTTAATGTTAACACATTCTAAAAAAAAAAAAAAAAAAAACTCATAAACTAAAAAACAAATTCATTGACAAACACCAGGGCAAACATAACCTTTTAAGTGGAAGTAATGAAACAAATATTATGATGGTGTAATTTTCCATATATTTACAGTTTGAATTTATGCTTATTTTGCTGTAGCATCTCTACAAAAAGCAGCTATAGTACCGTAGTTAAACAGTTGTTTTTACTTATTATCTGAAGTCAGAAATATACTCTGCCCATTTTTGTCTAGCGGTAACAGTCTTTCTCTTTTCTTTGACTATGACTCAGCTATATATTCGGTCAGGATGTTCTTGGTATCTGTTTTCAACTTTAAAGTGTTGAATATCATACCTGAACAGACAAAGAAGTAGATGTGGCTAAGTCAAAGCGTATGATATTTCAGAAGTTTTTTAACAAGAATCTCAGCTCCTGCAGAATCATGAAGTGTCCTTGAACCTCAAAATGCTCCTGCTGCATAGCCAGCGACATGTTAATGTGTGTAAATGGAAACTCGTCACAGCAGCCTCTGCCAATGTTGTGTGACTGTGGTGTAAAGGGTTGGTGTGACATGTAAGTGTAAAAGTGCTTTTAGAGGCTAGGTGACACATTTACAAGTCAGTTTACTATAAACATGCATAGTGTGAACAGGTTCAAAAATGGGTCAAATCATTGTCCAAGCCCTGGAAAAAAATACAGAATAATATTTTCTGAGCTCACAAATGTTTTGAGCTTGTGTGAATAGAACATCACATTTTAGGTGAAAAGACACTAATGCCAACAAGCCCTGTGCAGTGCATGGACTGTAGAAGAATGAAGTGCTGCTGAAACTGTGCTGAACTGATCAATCACCACAGAGCAGACTGGGTCCATGTGGGGAAGGGATGAGACTCCTTTGAGCCTTGCCTCACTTTGGGGCAAGTGTCTAATAGTGAGTTTAGAGATGAGTTAGAGGCACTAAGTTTGTGAAAACTGATTTTGTGTTACATTTAAATATGTGAAAATATTTTAGGTGTCATTGAAATAAAAAAAAAAATCATATTTTATGCAAGTTATGACTTCCTCAATGTAAACTTAAAGTTTTAGTCCCTCTGGACCCTTGTATAGCACCTGGGACATTATTTGAAATGCGAAAGACAGCAGGGCCCTTTACCAGAACATCACTTCAGATATTTTGACATGCTATAAAGATGGAGAATCCTCCCCCCTTCACTAATGGGATATAATTCAACATATGGGGATTTTTATGGAACGTTCATGTGATTAAATAACATTACTGCTTTTTGGGGGGAGAGAAGCTTGGCATTACAAAAACATTTGTGTCATGTGATGGTTCTCAGTTTTAACATTGGAGTAATTCGTTTACACCATTTCATTAATGTAATTTGATGATTTATTAGTATCAGGATAAGTTATTTATCTGTAACATGGTAAAATTCCATTTCAGATTTTTAACAAATTTATATAAGAATCAGGAGAGGCCTAGTTTTTACTCTATGGGCTGCACAATGGTGCAGCAGGTCATGCCTGTGAATTATGCTGGTTGTGAAGAACTGCATGAGCAAATATTCCCACAGTGTAAAAAAAAAATCTTAATATACAACTGCAAGGGTTTTATCATCTGCAGTCAGTAATATCATGGAAAGAGTCAGATAATCCAGAGAATTCTCTGCACGTTATCAGCAAGGCCTAAATCTTTGATGCTTGTGACCGCCGATACTTTAGGTGACACTGCAATATAAAGCAGCATCACCTGTGAATGATATATTCACATGTGTTCAGGAATACAATGGAAAATCATTGTCAGTTAAAGCTGGGGTTGGCAATTTGATTTAGATACACTTTTTGTAATACTGGTCAAATGGTCTTTATGACCCGATGGTAATCAACTCATAATGTGTTCTTAAAACAGAGCCAAAAATATCCGCTATCTACAGCAGGAGTAAAACAGGGAAAACACCAACCAATAATCATGCCGGGACACCTGTTTTTAAACCAATCAAATCCCGTCGCCATTCTGCCCGCCTACTGCGCGTGCATTTTCCCGGCGTGCACAGACTCGGTGCGCGAGCCGAGCTCATATGTATAGGAGTCCGCAGGAGAATGCTTACCTTTCAAGTTTTGTCTTTGAAAATAAGGGAAGCCCGCCGTCCCACAACCCCAACCAAGCTTCAGTATCCCTCACATTTTAAGACAGATGTACAAGAAATCTAAAATAAACTCTTTGTTTTTCTAAGTTAGCTCTGCTGCTCTAATCTTGCGATAGCTGCCACCCAGGCTACTGCAGGTGGACGTTCTTGAGAAGCTTTTTCTTCTTCTTCGGTTTTATGGCGGTTGGCATCCATCATTTTGGAGCATTACCGCCCCATTCAGGCTCGTGACAGAGTTCGGTTTGGAGAGGCAGAGGAATGTTTTTATTATTATATCATCACACAGGAGATTTACGGGAGAATACTGATACAGGACGACGGCAGGAAAGAGGAGAAAATACGGAAAATACGGTAGTTTCATGGCCAAAACAGGAGATTTGACAGCTATGTGGAGAATGTCAGAGGAACTACCTATACCCCGATCAACATCGGCTGTGAGTACTAACTAACTTTACATGTTTGTTTGGTGTTTTCTTAACGCTGACTGAGACATGACTTGGTGTAGTGTAAAACAAACAAGTTGTGCTGATGGTTTGGAGTTGAATCTTCTGGATATATCAGCGTGGCGTCCATGTGAGTGGGGGGGTTAGGCGGAGCCCTGAGGAGATGCTACTTTCAAATTCATGCTAGTTTTCCAAAATCGCCAACCCCAGCTTTAATAGTTTTCTCTACATCTGCAAATATAGATCAAACTCTGCCAAGCAAAGCTAAAGCATAATATCAACAGCACTTAGAAACACCTTGTATTTCTCTTTGTCGGAGGTCATTTAAGATGGACTAGTGCAAAGTGGAAAAGTGTGATGTGATTTGACAAGTTCACATTGCACACTGATTTGGACATCATGGACATTGTGAGGAAAATGAACATCTAGATTATCATCAGACCTAAGTTAAAAATTCAGCTTCTGTGGTGGTGTTGGGTTGTGTTATTGCCCATGGCATGGGCAGCTTTCAAATTTATAAAGCACGATTGATGCTGAAAGGTACAGAGATTTGAGGTAACACATGCTGCCATCCAGCACCAGTTAACATGGTCACAAGCAAAACCATCACCGGGGAAACTTGTGAGAAAGCTTCACAAAGCTGCATGTTAAAAAACAGCATTTAACAGTGTGTTAATGCTTTTATTCATTCTAATGAGGACAAATTTGTTTTGTATATATGTGTGTAGATGGAAACATTTTTAAAGCAAAGGAAGAAAGCCTTCACTTTATAAAAAATAACCCCTGATAACCTGGAGATGGTCTCTAGTGTTTTCAAATCTCTTAAAGGACTTTGTAAATATGCAGATCTATGTACTCATTCATCACAGATATCCCCCAAACACAATGACCTTCATACCTCCTGCTCACAAATGTGTACTTTTATTTAAATAGCTATGTAAAAAAAAAAAAAATCCTGGAATAATGAAAACAATCTAACCTCTTTTATTAAATCAGTGCTTAATTTTCTCTGATAAACCTCTAAGGAGTTAATGTCCATGAGGTGAAAAATGGTTTGGCAAAACAGGACTGTCCACACAGCTGCTTTATGGCCTTAACAGAGATGTACTTGAGGATGAACTGTGTGAAAGCGTTGGATGTCCTCAAAATAACTGACCTCCAAATTTAATTACAGCAGAGACATCAAAGCTGAATCTGTCTTTGGAACGATTTTGCTTAAAGTTTTTGATGACAGAAAATAATAGAGACATGAAAGATAGCGAGTCTTCATCCTGGCATCAAGAGTTTTTCTTTCATTATCATCCTCAGGTTTTTTTCTCCACTTTCTCACCTTATTCTTCTCCTTTATGTCTCAGCAAAATGCAAACACACTCACTTTGTACAAGGACTTGTATCCAGCTTGACTTACAGTTCTTACAGATTTACCTTATCTGTAGATTACAAAGACGGTCATATCAACCCAAAATGTTCTTTAAACTGGAGTCACAACAACTTCAAATCATTTCTGTTTAAAAATTATAAATTAATGTAGCATCAGTTGTCAAATTATCAATGCTGAAATGGTCTATGTGAAAAGCTTATTGGTTACAGTCCTTTTTAAAACTTAAGAATAAATTCTGAAAAATATATTTTTTAAATAAAAGGGATTAATGGATCTTAACCTTGGAAAATTGAATAAAAATAAATGTTTAAGAGGAGTTTATATTGTAAGTTTCTGGAGTCAAATGTAAACTCTGATTCAACAGTAGGTGGAGTGAGACGGGGGAAGTATATTTATGTATTTTTATCACTAAACAAACTATAAAAGCACTCTCAGAGCTCAGACCTTCACCAGCTCAGCTCAGTTACGCTCCGCTCTGATTGGACGGCTGAGACTCTGCTCATGTCTGTCCTCTGCTTGCATTGCAAGGGAAGCTGGGTAATGTAGTGACATAGGCTTTAAAAATGTTGATGTCAGTTTGCAAATGAACTACAATTCCCTTAATGACCTACAGGGGGGAAATCCTTACAGCAGCCAAGGAGAAATTAATAGGATTTTCCATTTTAAACTTAAATGTGTTATGTGACATCAATCTAGATCAGATCAGCACCACACCTCTGGTAAAATATAAATGTAAATCCATCCATTTGATTTTTGCCCAAGACTCATCTTGTCTCGCTGACTCTGTAGTCATTGTCTCCCGAGTCTTTACCTCGTTAGTCCAAGTCGAGTTGCAAGTCATCAAATTAGCGACTCAAGCCCTAGTCCCTATGACTCAAGTCCAGTTGTCTTGTTTTAGTGTAATCTTGCTAACAGCCAAACAGACAGACCCTGGCGAAAACATAACTTCTTTGTTGGTGTTCATGATACAAAAATGAGGAACCATGGCCATGTACCAGCGTGGTTTGAATTGAAGCCATGTAAGTGGGTCAACAAAACAAAGCTTCTATTTATGCATAGAAGAAGATTATGTGATGATAGTAAAGATAATATAACAAAACAGTGGAAAAAAATGAATCACAACAAGCACACAGGACTGTTTAGATTTGCCGAAGAGTATATCTGATGACTGTAGGCAGAGGCAGGCTAACACTACCCATTGATTCCCAGTGTTTGAGCTAAGCTTATTAGCAGTGGGTGAGCTCTGCCTGTCTCTTCCTTATTACTGCATCTACAGTTGAAAGAATGGTGTCTATCTGCTTGTCATGGACTCAGGAGTGAGGCAAGACACAAATAGGAAAAAAGGTGGCATATCTCTTTAAGAATGACATTGACTTTAAAGGCAGGAGCTCTAAAAGAGTAACTTACAGAAAGAATACAGCGCTATCAGGGGTGGCCTGTGTATGAAAACAAGATGTTATGTTGAACATGAGTGATTGTGAACATACCATAGCAGTGACCCAAATTATAATCCGGTCTGAGGGCAGAAAATGACCTCTTTAAAGTGCATCACTTGTATTATTTTGCACTGCCTCTGACTCAGATAGCTCCCCATATGTCTGTAAAACTTTTGAGCTGTAAAATGTACATGTTGTAACCTTCACAGCCCGGAAGTACCTGAATTTCAGGAATGTTTGCACACTCTCCAACAAAAACGTATGAAAAAGTGAACTGTTTTCAAAATCCTCGCCTGACCATATTGCTATAAAGCCTCTCTAATCATCAATTTATAAAAAAAGTCCTTTGCAGAGATGATGTGTAAATATGTATTTTTTCATTTTTATAGTTTTACGGCCACTCCAGCATCATCATTTCAAATTATTCTGACTTCTATCTTCACTTTGTCCCAGTGACACATATACTGATGATTACACATTTGGACAAATCTCTCAAGTGTTACTTTTATTATGACACCAAAATAATTCAAATAGGCCTTGTGGTTGCAGAGATACACACTTTTCTTTATGTCATTTTCTATCAGAAGGCTTCAAAAAGGTCTGGGGCTGTAGATGTTAAATGGCAAAGTGAAAAACAGTCTCAGATCTGTTTATTTTTTCAGGTGTAAATCAGTTTCCCCACATCACTCTACAGAAAAAAAAGATACCTCAAATTTTCTGTCGCACCAGAACTGCTGATAGGCACAGAGAACAGCACTGCTATAACCATAATAATTTAGTTCTCTGCCACGCTGTCCAGATGGCAAATCATAGACCCAATAATAAAACATTAAGTTTAACAACATCCCCGCAAGCAGCTAAGAGCGACAGCACTACAACAGTTGGTACATTAACAGCCATGAATCAAGTGTAACAGTGTCGGTCTCCGAGTGGTCTTCAAGCAGAGCGCCACTTTAATGGGATCCTGAGGGCCTGACATATCAAGGCCGGGGGTCGCACAGGGAAACGCCTGTTTCTCCAAGAAATAATGAGGTCATTGGATGTATAATGAAGCAACTGATGTGGAGGGAGACGGAGGGGGCAGCATGACACGAGGGATTTAAGGCTCTACTCAACATCAATTTGTCGAAACAGTTTTGGATTGTGATTTCAGTGCAAGTGTTTTCTCCCTCCTCCCTCCCCTACTGTCTTTAACACGCTGTAATTTTTGTCATGTCATCAGTACCAGCAGGGTGTGACAACCCGCTGTTTTTAATCATTCTCAATCAGGAGGGACTGTCTCTCTCTCTCTGTCGCTCTCTCTCCGTTTCTGCGTCCCTCTCTCTCATCCCCTCTCTTTGTCTCTGCAGGAGATGGGCAAAATGGAGAAGAATGAAACATGTGCATAACCTTTTCAAGGACAGAAGCGAGGATGGGCTGTCCGGCTAGAAAGCACTTTAGGAAAAGAAAACCACTGGTGCGGTTAATACAGAAAAGAAGAAGAAGATGAGATGGGGGGGTGAACAGAGAGGGGGCCTGAGAGCCGACTATGATGACTTCTATATATAGCCGCTGCAGCGCGTGGTGAGGGCCTGCATCGCTAAGACGCCATGCTCCTCGAGCTAAAGGGATTTCACACTGAGTATGTGTGTGTGTGTCAGGGTGTGAGCGTGCATGCATGTATCTGCATGTGTTTATTAGGAGCAGAGATTAAACTGAGCACTGCTGCCGATGATGAGAGGAAACGAGGAGGAGGAGGAGGAGGCGAGTAGCTGCAGGAGCTGTGGCGTCCTTAATAACAAGGCAAACATCCACAGGCCCTCTCTCTTATAGGATAAATGCTTATGTGTTCCTCTGATGGGCTATTATTACAAAACTTTTCTACTCAGCAATTTCTAATAATTAAATGCTACAAGCAGACATTCTTCCTATCAGGACCATATGGAGTTTTTTATGCTGCATATTACTCAGCAGCAAAGATGTCTTTTCTTCCTATAGAAGAGGTTTGTTTAAGGCGAGTGGGCAGAAAACCGACTTGAAAACAAATGTGAGTGTTAATGCATAACAGTGCAAGTGAATGTGTTACATTAATATTGTAAAGTTGTGTGTTAACATTTAAGTGGTTTAAAACATAATGCTGTTATCATTTGCTGAATGGTTGGAGGATAATGTTTGGTACAAGTCTTGATCAGGAATGGTCACACAAGGGTCATATGCCTCCCACCTGTCACACAGTATTTCAAATTCAGCCACCAGGGGCTTCTCAACTGACCAAGTCATTTGCAGATGAGTCATGACCATAGATAGCGAGGGGCCTGCAGTCATCCCACCCGCCTACACTGTCAAGTGTAGTTTAAAGTGTTGACTATATTCAATAACAACTTCACTCACTGAGGTGTGTAGACTAAACAGAATGGACCTCTTGGTTGGTGGTTCCTTTGTAGCATCTGTTGAACTTGATTCACAGTTTGGACTCTACTTTTTGGTAACAGTGTATACTTTTGCCAAAGTCACACATTCCCGTTTCTCATGGTGATTGTGCACTACTGTACACGATTGACGAGGCTGGTGTGATCGCTATGATACCAGATGAAATGACCCCTGGACACCCCCCGTAAATACACCGTCAGTACCGCTTCTACAGCGCTTCAGGGGGCATTCGTCCCACTCAAGTTAGATTAATACAACGATATGATGAGGATTCCATGAATTTCCATCCTGCTAACAAGACATCTTCCCCGCTCGAGCTCAGTTCACGTCACGTAAGCCCTGACTGAGCCCCGTCGCTTGCGTCGTCTTGAACGGGACACAGTCGGGGCTCAAACGGATACATCCTTGTCAGTCGTCCTCACAAAGCTTTCAGGATTGATCCACGTTCAGCCCGACTGAGCTCCGTACATGCCACGCTAATACCGTTCGCATTCGGACTGTATTAGGCTTCCACCCCTCTATACTGAGAACGGCGATTCTGTCGGGAACCTTCCACATTCCCCGCCGTTCTTCCACGACTATACAAGGCTGATCCAGACCATGTAGCGCATGCACCACGACCAAAACACGTTTTTATCAGGATTATGACAATCGTGCACAATCGCCATGAGAAACGGTAATGTGTGACTGGGGCTTTTAACGATGCCTCTTTGAAGGGCCCATATAATACTTTTTGAACTCTTTATGCTCTCCAGTGTGTTTAACATCTCTTCTGTGTGACAGAACCCTTCAGTTAACAAAGTTTATCCCTCCTTTTTCTTTATGACACCAGTAGCTGCTTGAAACATCTCATTCCCTGGGCCCCCCTAAATAGACCTACCGGTGTGATGTCCTACCATTGCTCTGTCTTCAGTTTATGCCATTGCAGAACATCAACTGTAGAATGAGTACAGATGGTGCCGACCAGTGCTGAATTGACCAACCACCACAGAGCTAAAACATCCTGAAGTGATTTTTCCTGGTGAAACTCTTTTTTCATCAGTTTAATGCAGTGAGCTCTTGATTTACACATCTATATCACCACATAACCAGGGTTTCTTGGATCCTCCTTTCATGTGCGTACTGATTATACATTTATTCTAAATTGTAAACAGTGGTCATATTTCATTGCAAAAATCCCCTGATTATCTGGTTGTTTCTCTTTGGCACCACGAGCAGTAGTGTGTAGCACTAGTGTTGATGTGGAGTACAGACCATAGCTTCTATCAAAATAACCCTTTAAAGGGGCAGAAGCTTCAAAAGAACACTTCAAACACAGAGAATACAGCTGAAACATGGATTTTCTATATGTGAAAACATTTTTTTTTTCAACATCAGTGGTTGTAGACAAGTCTTACAGTGAGCAAAATAGATAGATGAACCAGAGGTGAGGCAAAGGTACAGGCTCTTTAACTCTTTATGAGCTTTTCATGGCTGGTGAGATATACCTACATGATATTTGGTCAAAACACTGAAAGGCCGGGGACTGTTGATTTAAAAAGTGCTAAATAATGTCAAAATTAATCCCTTAATACTTTTTCTTTGAGAGCAGATGCAACTTGAATCCATTGTTACAATTTAAAATTTGACAGCGAGCTGACACATGGCAACAGTAATTGGGAAAATCTCTCCTTTAACAGGCAAAACAAAACCAGACTCATCTGTGAGTAGATGTGCTGCAACCAGATGGGGTCTCAAAAATAAATTGGAAGCCTGAAAAGAAGTTTATTTTTATCGGTAGATTGCCAAGACAAAATTTGAAAAGTGACAATAACAGAAAATACCTTACTGGTTAAATAGAGAAAGCAGATATGGTGAAAGAGGGAAAATAGTTATCAGAGATAATAGAGCAAACAACACATTTTATTTTAATGTACTGTTATCAAAACAGAACAAAGTGAGCAAATTCAAACTTTTTGGGGGGTTGTATGTTTGTTTTTGTGTAAAGAACTATATTTACAGGCTTGCAAATAGCAAGGTAGTTTCTGATAATACTGCCTGGAACTTTTGCTGCAGTGCTCGAGAGAGCCATCTCAGAAATTGGTACACAGTTTTTTTATCATTACTGTTTAGAAAATAAAAAGTAATCTGAAACTTTGGCGAACACTCACAATATTGACACAGACCAGGTCTTACATTCACAATACAACCAATCCTGAGAGGGCACAAAATTTAGGAAGGTTTTTGCACTTCACTGATGGGCAACTTATTCTCTGTTCTCTCATTTTAATGAGAAAAACGTCTCCATTAACTCCCATGGAGACTGTGAGTGGCGATGGAGGTAAATAAAAGACCCCTGATTGTGAAATAATGAGTACGCTGGTTGCTTCTTGGCAGCCGGCTGCTGCTGTCAGCAGGTTTTGAATCACTGTGAAAAGCAGTGGAACGAGGGAATAATGGAAGCTATTAAAACTGCTATAAAGATTACCAATATACCCACCGACCAAACACTTCACCTGATGGAGGGAGATTGGCAGATAGAAGAGATATTCACGTGACAAATGAGCTCATTACGCTCTGAGATGATAGCGTTAGAGCAATAACAAGGTTATATCCACACTGCTCACGCCCATGGAAGTGAATGACGAGAAAATCATCATTGACTTAAAGGGAATCACTGGACTCAATATTTTATAATCCAAAACAACTTATAGCTTTCATTTATAATAGGCTCTGACAGAAACTATGGACACTGCTTCATTTCAAACTGATCTTTAAGAGCCTTCTCATTTGGTCTTATATGAAGTATATACAGTGGTGGCCTGGGTTTGTTGGGTGGGATCTCAAACTACAACACTATTTTCTCTTGTTTGTTTAACTGATGCACATGGAGGCTTGTTTTCACACTATTTGGCTGCCATGGTTCCATCAATGGACAGAGAGCAAAAATAGGGCAGGGCCTCAAAAATAATTTTTAGGTTAAAGCCCAGACTGCTACTTCTTTCCTACATCAGTGTGATTCACAGAGACCAAAGCTGGTCCTAACCAGAGACACTGGATGTACTGGTCAACACCATTTGCACTATTATGCACTTTGACTGCCTGTTAAAATGTTAATAGTTGATTCATGGTCAGAGCATGTCCTAGAACTTTTTGAGTCAATAAGCTATTTCCTTCAATACAAATATGAAACAGATGTTAGTTGTTTTTTGTTAGGGTTTTTTAGTACAAGGCTCTTCCTGCAGTAATATCCTGGCTTCTTTCAGCAACTCACCAATCATCCATATCACGTATCCCTTACAGGGAGCCTATCCCAGCTGAGACCAGGCAAGAAACAAGGTACCAGTCTCAGGCCAATCACAGGACCACACTGAGAGACGGACAGGTATTCATGTTTAAACATATGGACAATTTAGAGTCATTATTTAACTTAAGTGCATGTTTTTGGTCTGTGGCAGAACACAGGAATGCCCAAAGAAAACCCATGCAAGCATGGGGAGAATATGCAATATGTAAAGAAAGGTCTGAACCAACACGGGGAGGCAAACAGCAACGTTTTTGCTTTGAAGCACATACTGTCCCTTTAGCTCCTGCTGAAGAGCACTGGTTGCTCTTTTTGTTCCTTGAGTTGGCATCTTGATGCTAAATCTGTTGTGGTGTTTCTTGTTTGGATCAGGAACTCCTGTTCCTTAAGCAGGCTCTTGTGTCGCCTATGGTGCTAAAGTCTGTGTTGAGCAGGACTGTGGAAAAAGTCTTGAGGTTGTACTCCTGAGAAGAGACTGGTGAGGTTCTGTGTCTCTTTCTAAAGGCTGAGAAAGAGCTGAGAGAGCTGAGAGAGATGAGCTGTGTCCCCTTCACTTCATGATTCAGAAAGAAAAAGACTGCATAGCAGAGCAGGGTCTTATTGTTCTTATCAGAGGGTTCACACCTATGTGTGAAGCCTAGGGGGTGAGATGGTCAGCCAACTTTTTTTTAGGTTTCTGCAGGGACATGTTCCTTTTAGAGCTCATGGATCCCAACACTGTGTAATATCAAAAGTTGGCAGTGCGGATTAAAAGATTTTCTAACTTACTAGCCAGTGGGCCTGTGTCCAGTAGCAATGTTTTTTCATTATTTTTTTTTTTTACGTTTGCTCTAGCAGTGCCCACTACACTGTAAAAATGAAAACTTAAAATTGTTGGCCTGACAATGTTTTTTAAGTCAGGCAAACATTAAATGTTTTGTTGTGTTGCAAACAACATAAAAGCAGTTAGCTCAACCACCTTTTATAAGTTTGTTGAGTAAAGTTGGTCTCATATAAAAACTTAGGTTGGCAGAACTTATAATTGTAGGTTTGAGGCTATGACTAAATTCTTTGAGTTGGCTTTCAGAAAGAACGGGGTTTCCAACTCAAATCTGCAGGGGTCTTTCTTCACTTTCAAGTTCCCACATGTTCTGCCATTTTTCCTGTGCACTTGTCCTGGATGGATGTTATCTCAATAAAGGTGAGTATTTTATTTGAGTATTAATCAAAGTCTAGCTTTGCAGTTGATTTTGACTTGATGCAGATTAATGTTACTTTATTTTTTGTCAGTTAGCTTAAAACAGCATGGTCATTACAGATATGTTAGCCACCTTGAACATTAGCTAGCTACCATGCTAGTGGTTGACTGTGCTGTGTCGAGATGCTGCTTCACCAAACCACTAACTCGGGTGAGGAAGGGTTTTTCATATGTATTTAGTACAGTTTCTTTTCTGTGAAAGCATGAATTATCATGTTTCAAACTTTGAAATCAAAACTCCCTGTTGACATGTTGCTAGAAAAAAAGGTTGATCTTATCTTGGCAAATAATAGATTGTGTGCCTGAACAGACGAGGCAGTAAATCCGTTTAATTTTAGAGGGGAATGGCTATAAACAAAACATTGCTCACAATTGCTGCAATGAGATGTGTATGCTATAACATTAAAAATCAAATACATGTATAGACAGCTCCACAGACTGACATATTGGCCTATGGCGCGGTACAGATTAGCAATGATACTAAGAGGACCCTTTCTCCTGCACAGTGCAGCGGGTTGGATTGGCACAGATGCACTGCTGAGGTTCGCCAGGCCACTTGAGAGGCAAAGTTTGACTGATACAGCAGCACCTGGCTCCTGTTGTTTGCAATACGATGGTAAGTTCCTACCCAAAACTGTTTCTTAAAGTTCTAAATACAAAGTAGTAAATTATTAAGACACAATCATATTAGCTGTGAACCAAGAGTCCTGCAAAAATGTTTCCCTTCATGAAGAATATAACGTTCTTCTATTACTAAATACCTGTACATAATATAATCAGTTCAATAGAAATCCCAGTACTACTCCTGAGTCTGAAGATAAATATGCCAGTAATGTCAGTCTGACGTTAAACGCATTACTTTATTTCACGAAAAAGAAAAGTATCAGAAAATGTAACACAACCTACTGTGCTAAAGATTACCATATTTTCCAGTCTAAAAATTGGTATTTTTATCATAGTTTAGCTGATCCTGCAACTTATAGTCAGGTGCGCCTTGTATATCAAAATATAAATAATTTGACTGAAAATGTGAAGTGGTCTTACCACAACAAAAGGATAAATATTAAATATTTTATATCTGGGGTGTATACAATTGTACTTATAAATGCAGTAACTATATTTTAATTTACCACTTGAAAATACATTTTTAAGGATAATTTTTAAATTAAATTATTTGCGTTTTAGCAATAAAGACCAGGACCAATACTGAAAATGACTTAGCTTTTTCTAAATAATGTTTGACAAATTATACATAAACTGTTGAAAAAAGTGTTTTAGTACATTCCAAAAGAGGATTACATCTTATTCCCCTTGAATTTTCCTGTAAAATGTAACATTTTCAATTACAAAAAAAAAACGAGTTGCAAAACTGACAAAACAGTCACACCATCTTACTATGTTACTTTTCAAGAAAAAGTGGCACAAAATTCAAACATGAGAGTCAGCAAGTATAATTTAACTTGTGCATTTTATTATTTTCATTGAGGAAAAAAATGCCAACAACTAAAATTGGGCGTTTTCTATTAACTAATTTTAGAATTTTTATATGGACCCTGCCACTTTGACCTACTTTTTTGTTTTTGCTTGATAATGTAATCTATTGGGGGATATGAGGATCTATTATTTTGTAATAATCATGAAACACTAGAAAGTTAATACATGTTATTTTACAGATATAAATTCTTTTTTTGCCTAATAATGAACATGTTTTTGAAATTTCATATGTTTTTTAAGCTGTTGTTCATTTTCATCTTTGTCAATGTCCATCCACTACTGCTACACGTGATGTATTATTTATGTATTTATTTATAATATATATTTAAAAGTTGTTAGTGAATGGAATAAAAATATTTATTAATTATATATATTTTATTGTATAGATATTATATAGTCCACAATTCTTCAAATTTGCCATAATATTCAGAACTTTTTATTCATTGTTAAACAAGACAAATGTATAACTTTGCCAAAATAACAGATAATGTATTTTATTGATACTTTCAAAAAAATTTTAAGCTCTGTTGTTCAGTTGGAGCATTAGCATTTTTTCCTAATTTTATCTTTATTCCTACTCTGGGGTTGCTTTTAAAGATTGGCCCCTTTTGTGATGTATATTTCTGGTTTGAACTAATGCAATCTTTTTTTTTTAGGAGGGGGTAGTGACAGGATGATCACCTCCAAGACGACCACTCCCTCGTTAAAGAAACTGAAGTAAAGGTGATGGACTGGCCGAGCATGTCTCCAGATCTGAACCCTACTGAGCATCTGTGGAACGTCCTCAGAAGGAAGGTGGAGGAACACGAGGTCTCTAACATCCACCAGCTCTGCGATGTGGTCATGGAGGTGGAAAAGGACTCCGGTGGTAAAATGTGAAGCTCTGGTGAGCTCTAAGCCCAAGAGAGTTAAGGCAGTGCTTAAAAATAATGATGGACCCAAAAATAACGTTTGGGGTGTGCTGACTTTTGTTGACAGCAGTTTAGACATTATTGTCTGTGTGTTATTTCAAGGTGGCAGTAAGTTGACACTGTTGTACAAGCTGGACACTCACTGTTGTATCAAAGTGTCATTTCCTTAATGTTTTCCCATGAAAAGATGTAATAAAATATTAGCAGAAATGTGAGAGGTGTACTCACTTTTGTGAGATACTGTTTTTGGAAATTCCACTTACTTCACATAAACCGAGACTGAGTGAGACTGCGTCATAAAGAAAAGTGTTAACAATTATACAGTTAAGGTGAATAACATTCGAACTGACTTGGTTTTGTTAGTTATGTGTGTGACAGAAAAGTGGATGGAATTAGTCTAGTTATGTAGGACTCAAAACCTGAGGTCATAATACATATAAAGGAACATTTTCTGATTGAAAAATGTTTGCACATCTTTATTTCAGAATTTTTGGTTTGCAGAACTTGAAATCTGAAGTTGTTATACATATGAAAGGTACATTTTATGAACAAAAACTAACAAGTTGGCAGAGCTTTAATTCAACTGAATTATTTTTGTGTGCAACTCAAAAAATTAAGTCACAACAACTTTAACGATAAGTTATCTCAACAAAAACGTATTTGTTTGATCAAACTTAAGATTTTTAGTTGGACCTCAAAACTCAAAAATTTAAGTTTAGTACACTTTAACGATAAGTTATCTCAACAAAAAATTATTTGTTTGATCAAACTTAAGATTTTTAGTTGGACCTCAAAACTCAAAAATTCTGTGGAGACTGTTGCCTTGAAATTTTGAGTTGGCACAACTTTTTTGTTTTTACAGTGTACCTAATTTCAGTGTTTCTAATTGGCTCTCAGGTCTAACATTTGTAGAAAGTTGCCTCACAGCCCTCTCTTCCCCTGTTGTAACTGATGAGGAAGGGAAATATTATATTGACAAGGAGTGCTGTGACTGCAACAACAGTACAAAGTAAAAAAGCTGATGACATGGCTGTTCAGGTGATTTGAACCGTGAGCATTGGACTTTATCAAATTTGTAAAGAATTGGCCCCAGTGGACCAACAGTACTATTTACATTTACAATATTGCCAAAAGTATTCGCTCACCTGCCTTGACGAGCATATGAACTTGACATCCCATCCTAATCCATAGGGTTGAAAATGACGTCGGTCCACCCTTTGCAGCTATAACAGCTTCAACTCTTCTGAGAAGGCTGTCCACAAATTTTAGGAGTGCTTATGGGAATTTTTGACCATTCTTCAAGAAGAGCATTTGTGAGGTCACACACTGATGTTGGACGAGAAAACCTGGCTCTCAGTGTCTGCTCTAATTCATCCCAAAAGTGTTCTATCAGGTTGAGGTCAGGACTCTGTGCAGGCCAGTCAAGTTCATCCACACCCTCATCCATTACTCTGTCATCCATGTCTTTATGGACCTGCTTTGTGCACCGGTGCACAGTCATGTTGGAAGAGGAAGGGGCCAGCTCCAAACTGTTCCCCCAAATTTGGGAGCATAGAATTGTCCAAAATGTCTTGGTATGCTGAGTTTCTTTGACTGTAACTAAGGGGCAAAGCCCATCTCCTGAAAAACAATCCCACACCATAATTCCCCCACCACCAAACTTTAAACTTGGTACAATGCAGTCCGACAAGTATCGTTCTCCTGGCAACCGCCAAACCCAGACTTGCCCTTCAGATTACCAGATGGAGAAGCGTGGTTCGTCATTCCAGAGAACATGTCTCCACTGCTCTAGATTCCAGTGGCGGCGTGCTTTACACCACTGCATCTGCTACTTTGCGTTGCACTTGGTGATGTATTGTTGGATGCAGCTGCTTAGCTATGGAAACCCATCCATGGAGCTCTCTGCACTGTTCTTGAGCTAATCTGAAGGCCACATGAAGTTTGGAGGTCTGTAGCGATTGACTCTGTAGAAAGTTGGCGACCTTTTTGCACTATGCGCCTCAGCATCCGCTGACCCCACTCCGTCAGTTTACGTGGCTTACCACTTCATGGCCAAGTTGCTGTTGTTTCCAAACACTTCCACGATCTTCTAATACAGCAGGCAGTTGAGTGTGAAATATTTAGGAGTGAGGATATTTCACAGCTGGATTTGTTGCACAGGTGGCATCCTATCACAGTTCCATGCTGGAATTCACTGAGCTCCTGAGAGCAACCCATTTTTTTCTCAAATTTTTGTAAAAGCAGTGGTGAGCGAATACTTTTGGCAATATAGTGCATGTGTGCATATTCCCTAATGATTGAATTACAGTTTTATTCCATCTAATTCTTGATCAAATGACTCAAACATAAGCCCCTTTCATAGATGTGCTAGGTGTCTTGAATTTTGCCCACATTGCTGTGAAACTGTTAACCTTATCTGTTTGTATAATTTTCCCTGCCTGTGGACACCGTACAATAATTTATAACTTTATATTTATGAAGACTTACAGGTATCACAGCTCATTCACCTGCACCAGCAGGTAACTTGTGATATGCCCTGCACCTCAGTTTCCACAACAGTTTTCCTTCCTTACTTCTGTGACTCAGTCTGCAAAAGTTTACCACTGTGTACTCTGGTTTGAAAAGATGTCCTCTCATGCCCAAGACTAATATCCCCATCATTCCGGTCAAAAATGCTATTTGTTGTTGAAGTTTAATAAACCTAGAGTGTTGTTTCTTCTGATTACTTGACCAGCTGATTAGTCGAGGGGTACATAACCCCTGTGTTGTAACACTCTAAAGTTCTGAACACAGGGGCTTTGGAAAGGAAAAACCGAAAGGCTGTAAAGAGTCTAACTCTCGTGGTTGTAGCAAGTTTTATTTTATTTATTATGTTTAAACCTCTGGTTCCTTTTATTCCTCATGTTTCTTGTCATTCCTGTTTTTTTTTTTTTTGTTGTTGTTTGTTTTGTTTTTTGTTAAGTTACTCACTCTTGTCTCTCCTTGTGCTTCCTGTCCTCCCCTTTCTGGTGGATCCTTGATTGTGATTCCTTTCACCTTTCTGATTGTTTCATCTGTGTCTGGTTACTTCTGTGTGTATGAAGACTCTGTGTGTCTGCCCATATGTGTCAGTTTGTTCCTGCTGCTCTCCTGTGTGAATCCTGTTTCGGTCCAGCTTGTGTTCTGTTGGTATCCTGTATGTGACTCCTCTTGGTTTCCAGTGTCTTTTGTAATTTTTCCTCGTGTTTTATGAATTTATTTATTCATTTATTGGTGGATTTGATGTAAAGGATAAGTTTTCGTTTTTTAAGCTGTTTTTTTTTTTTAGATTGATTAAATCTATTTTTTGTTTGTATGTGCATTTAGGTGCTGTTCGTTTCTTTTTAGTTTAGTTTTCTACACTTGTGACATTTACTGCAGTCTAGTTGAGCCAATGTTTTTTGTGTAATTATAACCTAAAGGTAGGGTAATTACAAGGCTTTTGGTGGTACCCTGACTGCTATATATTGCCTAGTGTCCAAACTATCTTGGTGTTTGCATTTTGTGCTCGAGGAAGCCACTTGTAGCACATCATGTTAAGCAGCGACCAACCCCTTGGATTGTTAAATTTACTCCTATCCATTAATACGCACTGATATGTTTACAGAAAGCCAGAATTAAAGTGTCCCCTTATGCACTATGCACATAGTTCACTGTTTGTCAAGTAATTTTTTTAATTTCATATTTTGCTTAAAGCCTGATTACACTCAATTTCAACGTTTCTTGTTCTTGTTGGCATTTTAAGCCAAATGCTGAGAGGCCTTCAACACATTTTAGGGACACATATTTTAGCCACAGATGCTTGCCTAAAATCAATAATAAACCAAAGTTGCTCAGAGTTTATTTGCTTTGCCATCAATGTTCCTCATTTACATTTTAACGGTTCAGGCAGCTTCTCAACCACAACCTGTTGAATAAGTCATGAGGACACAGAGGTTTGGAAAGCATCCAGCAAGCCTGTGATAATATCACCACAAACACCAAAAAGCTTTTATTTGAGCTGATCTGTGTATCCTCCAGGGTTTTATGATTCACTTTACATGTATGATGAATAAATTTGTAGATCCTTCACTAGAAAGTCAGCACTAGAGGGATGTTGAGTCTTTTTCAAGGACACATTTATCTCTCATGAACACAAGGTCCTAGATCTAAAAACCAACATTAAAGGTCAGTCTCCAGCCGATTATGCAATTTTTGAGGTTTGTTTTGCAAATATGTGTGTTGGTCGGTATGTTGGGATTTTCTCAGGAAGGTTACAGAGGACAAGACTTGAATTTAAAACGTCTCCTCGCCTTGATATGAACAGTGCTTCTCTAGTCTTGAAATATCATTGACAGTTTAAAATATTGGGGTAGCAAGAATCTACAGACTAAGACTCAAGTATTCCCAGGATACTGCCAAGTGCCCACCAGTAATGGAAGTTTTATATTCTAAAGAAGATGAACGTTTTTGCTGCAAGTAAAGTGCCTCTTCAGTTCAGAGTTGCTCTGTTTGTCAGGCAGTCAGGCACTTTGTGCAACACTGAAATATCTCAGCATTTGCTGCTGCATTGCCATTTTATTCAGGGAAAATATCCATGGTGACCACGGGGTGAACCATACTAATTTAAGTGACCTCATGGCTTAATTATTAATGTGTCTTCAGACATTATGGTTCCAAAATAGTGTTGGATCTTCCAAAGGTAAGCATTTTTTCCTCTGTAGATCTATTTGTTTTAAAAGCTCCTTACATAGCCAGCACAAAACAGCAACTGATGGATGAATAGTCACCTGGGTGCTGAACTGGACCTAAAATTGTCTTATGTGTATTCAGCCCTAAGTCTCTTAAGTTGTAAGGTGCGTCCTCCATAAACCTTTATGTAACAGAGTAACAGTTTTTAATAGGCAAGGCAAAGCTTCAAGTATAAAAAAAGTCCTCCAGATCTTCTAGATATTGCTCACTAGCAAGCTCTGTATGACTTGTTTTCCAAAAATGGAAGAAAATTAAAAAGGCCTAAACACTACTAGATAACATCATTAGACTTCAGTGCGACATTCCAACCTTTGGTGTATATTCATATTTGTCTCCAGTTTTGGTCAGCTTTGTCTTAAGCTAATGCTGTGACTACTTGTGATGTAGATTGTAATTTTTTTTTTAATCTGACTATGTTGGCCAGCAATCCTGCAGATGCTCAGTTTGATTGAGGTTCAGGGAAAATGGAGATCCAGTCAAAACCTTGAACTCTCCAGGCCTCTGCTTCAATTTGTATTTGGTTCAGGACTGATGCTCAGCTGCTTGTTGAAAGCCATGTTGGCAGTAGAAAGGGGTCAGCATTAGCACCCTGGCTAGTCTGCATTATTCTGCTCAGGGCAAAACAAACTACAGCACATTTTTCCATCTGGTAATTCACTGTCAAATCTACAGAAGATTTTTTTATTTCTAATTTAGTGCTTCTTTTGTCTAACCAAACAAAACATTGTAAACATACCCACTCAATTGAAATGAACATGAGCTGGAGTGAACAAAAAATAAGTTTTCTTTTCTTTCAACAAAGGACATACAGTATGTAAACATAGAAGACATAATTGTCTGTCTTTTGAGGCTCTTTGAAAAGCACTGACAGCGAGACAACCTGGTTTCACCAAACAGATCACATCATAAGGTGGACTCGCTAGGAAACAGCTACCTTACATTGAATGATTGATAAATGCAGACATATTAGCATCGACATTTGAATCATGATATGTGACTACCTCCTTTTTTGGCCTGTCCCTTGTCAGTGTCATTAACTGTGTGTTTAATTGCATACTTTACACAGGCAAGATATTTGATGTTCAAACTGATTAACTGTATTGTCTTTATCAATACAGTTAAGTTTCATTTTGAATTTGATAATACCAGCACTCAGTTACTAAGAAGCCAGACTGGTGTTACACATGCAGAAAGCAGCTTTGTATTATCTTGCTGAAATAAGCAATGGCGCTGCTGAAAATACTTGAATGACAGTGAAAGGTGCTCAAACCTGTGTGCACTTTTCAGCATTAATGGTGCCTTCATACATACAAGTTACCCATGCCATGGGTGCGAACACACCTTAAAACCATCCCAGAGTGAGAAAACAGTCTGTGTGGTCCTTTTCCATCCAACATCCATGATTTTCAAAACAATTTGAAATATTTGCTCATCAGACCACAGCACACATTCCAGTTTCCAAGAGTCAATCTCAGATGAACTCAGGCCCAGGTGAGCCTGGAGAGTTTCTGTGGGTTGTTAATATATGGCTTTGCCTTTTCAAGGTAGAGTTTGAATTTGCACTGGTAGAAGTAGCGACAAACTCTGATAACTGACAAT
Organism: Scarus forsteni; assembly: GCA_036419115.1. Classification (NCBI taxonomy): domain Eukaryota; kingdom Metazoa; phylum Chordata; class Actinopteri; order Labriformes; family Labridae; genus Scarus; species Scarus forsteni. Next base: position 10,756,742 of record JAZDUH010000135.1, read on the forward strand.
GGTTTTCTAAAGTGGTCCTGCACCCATGTGCAACATCCCTTATAAAATGATGTCCATTTTTAATGCAGTATCCCATGAGAAATCAAAGGTCACAAGCATCCAGTGATGGCTTTTGTCCTTGGTGCTTACATGCAAAAAATGTCCCTTGCAAGTGTATGTTGAGAAATGTTGTTCTTAAACTTTTGGACTATTTGCTCAGACAGTTGTTCACAAAGTGGTCTACCTTCCCCCATCCTTGCTTGTTAATACTGAAGCCTTTCAGAAATGTTTGTTTTATACCCAGTCTTGCCACTCATCTATTTCCGGTTAACCTGTTCAAAAGTGGAATGTTCCAAAGAGGTGTTTTGTGAGCATTTCTCAACTATCCATGTATTTTGTTGCCCTTGTTCTAGCTTTTTATGGATCGTGTTATAGGCGTCAAATTCAAAATGAGTACATATTTGCAAGAAAAACAAAGAAAAGGCGAAACATTTAAGATCAGGTCTTTGCATTGTATTCAATTGTATTTAGAGAGTATTTGAAATTCATGGTATTCTGTTTAGGCTGCACAGTGGTGCTGCAGGTAGTGCTTGCATCTCTCAACCTCTCAAAAAGGCTGCTGGTTCGATCCCCATGTGGGGGAAGGACTTTTCTGTGTGAAGTTTGCATGTTCTTCCATGCACGCGTTGGTTCTATCCCGGCAATCTGGCTTCCTCCCACAGACAAAAAACATTCTTATTAGGTTAATTGGTGACTCTAAGCTGCCCTTAGTTTGAACATGAATGGTTGGGGCTCTGTGATGGACTGGGGACAGGTTCAGGGTGTACTCCTCATCTCACTCAATGACAGCTGGGATAGGCTCCAGCCCCCGAGACTTTGAAAGGAATAAGCAGTATGGAAGATAAATGACTGTATACTGTTTATATTTACATTGTGCTCATTGTACAAAACTCATCATTGAAATTAGGGTTGTACGAATCAGTCTTTAAATATTGTCATTTCAGTCAGACATTACTTCAAAAAAATGTTGAAAATAAGACATAAGTATTTCGCAGATTTTTTCTCATTACAATGTGTTACTACTAGTGCTGTCAGACGATTAAAAAAATTAATCTAATTAATTACCGGATTTATAATTAATTAATCTAATTAATCACATTTTAATCTCATATCTGCTTAAAGTACCCAAATAAAGAATTTGAATTCTAGGATATTATAAAATTGTAGTGCAGGACTAATCAATTGAATACACTAAGAAGAGAAGATTTGTAAATCCACATTTTTATTGGTGACTAAATAAAACCAAAGTCAGGGCAACTTGTCCAGAAAATTCTAAGCTCAATCAGGCAACTCAAATTACACTTTAAGTGTGTTTCATAAATCAAATTCAAAATAAGAAAAAGGTCGAGGACATCCAGCAAAACAATTAGGCCTGGTGCATTATTAAAGAATGTAATACAAATATAGATAAATAAATTCAAAAATAAAATAAGACTAAGTCTTAAATATGCCATTCCTGTTGTCACCTGGGCTTTGTTTGGTTTGACTAGAGACGCATGTGTGAAGTGACGTGCCACTGCCATGTACGGGTCCTCCAGCTGGACAATATCAAAATGTTTGTGTGCTATGATTAATCTTGCGATTAATTTTTATAACGCATTAATTTGCGGTGCAATTAATGAATCTAATTAATGCACTAAAGTGACCGCCTTAGTTACTACAAATTTTTAATTTAAGATTGGGCTTTTTAACTTCTTCATCAAGATGTGAACCGGTGAGACGGTGAACTTGTCCAGTCTCTGTAAAAGGAATCCTCACATGAGTAGAGATAAAAGTCTGTTTGTTTCTTGTAGATCTAGTCATCTGTGTACTTGCATTTGAAATGACAGCTATAGCACTTTCATCTGGCACACACTAACACAAATATGTCTGTGTAGTGTGTGTGTTAGATCTTTGGGGTTCACAGGCGTACGACCAGAGTTACTGAGAGCGGTTAATGAGGGAGCTGGCAGAGTTATTAGCTGATGTTTGTAAGTCAGTGATCTGAGTGAGGGAGGATAAAGTTTCTCGTGTCTCACAGCCTCTACAGAGGCACAGGCTCACACTGTTGTTCGATTTAAAAATGGCCAACTGTACACGCAGATGCAAGCTGAAGTTATGATGGGGCACGTTAGACTGTCATAGGTTAGTGTTATTGTTTTAGTGAGTGCTGAAAGGAAAAGGAGAATGTGATTTGCCTAATAACCGCTTCACATTCAAATTTGAAGTTGTTACTCAGTGAGAGAGAAAAACATAAGGTGTCAGGAGACTCGTTTTGGCAGAGCCTACTGACAGTTTGTTCTGAATCACTTTACTCCGGAATAAAAACAGTCAGTCATATGGGTGTTAGAGTAGACTGCCAATTAAAAAACAACACATACCATGTGCTAACAGGAGGCCTCTGGATGCCTTCTGAGGGGCTGCATTGACAGATTTCTGATTGCAGGATCTTTCTTGACTTAGTAAATAGTTTATTTGCATATGTAATGTGAACATTTTTAGACTTTCTCATGAGATTGGAATAAAATTAGTGGATGTTAAATTTTTTCAGCCATGCAGTTACATACATTTGCTTTTGGCTTCCTGGCAGTGCTGTTTCAAGGAATGATATGTCCTGCTCTGTAATGACCCTTGTAACTTCAGCTCATTTTTTTGGCTTTTTTTGGTCTGGCTGTCTTCGTCTTGATAAAAAAAATGCTCATATAATGTCAACCCATTCCAGTATCAAGAAGATGATTTTTTTTTTTCAAGACAAACTGGGGGATCAAAATATTTTGTTCTAATGATGTCAAATTTCCGTTAACAGTTATTTTTCCTGAAATACAAGATGAAAAAAGAATAAAACAGAAGTTACATTTCAAGAAAACTGTCACACATGGATCAACAATGAACAATCCATTTTCAATTCTCTAAGTGGTTCCTTCAAGCCTTGGCTATCAGATGAAAAAAATAACCACAAGCAAACAAACTCAAAACATTAACTATTCTCTTAATATACACTTTTTTGACCTATAATAATAATTGTGCCACTACTGTGTGTATGCAGAGCCTCCACTTCCTTAACACTATCACAGATAGAATAAACAGACAGAAACAACGACTTACTGCAGTTTGCAGATCAATATGAGTATCATTTTAGGACCAATAAACTGCAATGAAACAGACAAAATGTTATCAATCAATTAATGTTATGTTGTCAACAGTACAGCAGAAGACTACAAGAACTGTTGCATGGAAGTTTTGTGTTGCCTTTAGGTATATGACTGCCTTACAGTGAAAGTACCAATCTGACAAAACTGCTACTGAAGCTAGTAGCATCTGTGCTAATCTCTACAGGAGAAGTCGTTTTCTGCTGTCATCATGCTCTCAGCTTCTTCCAGCTTGTCCAGACACTTACTAGACAGTGACTTTTCAGACCAAACTCCAAAAATTGTTTTGGCTTTTAACTGTGCAAGATAGATCTCTCTAGTTAGAGACAATGGGCCCTAATTTCGTTGCGCAGCGCAGAGTGGCGCAGGGTGCGCAGAGCCTGGCGCACCCTGCGTAGTGTTAATTTCGTCTGGCGCACCGCCGTGCGCTGCCAGTTTGGGAATTTGGTAGACCATCTGCTCCGACAAGGGTGTGATGATGCACCAGGAGGGGGTGCGGACATATTCATTTTGGCGCAGTGACAATTTCGTGCCAAAAAACTGTGCGGAAGGTGCGCTGACAGCTCGCCAGCTCCAACCTTGTCTAGAATGTCACTCACTCTTAATGCAATAAACAATCACATCAATCACTATTTTATATACCTGTCTGAGCCAGCATATACATATATATTTGTATATATTAATTGTCCCGTCTCACCTGATGTCAGATTAAAGCCATTTGTCATATTGGAAAGTTAACCTGATGGCAGCTAAAGTGTAATGCACATCTCACACGCCAGCAACAAACAGCCTTATCATACGATACAAAATATATATCCGGCTTCTCTCATCTCATGGAATTCAGAATAAAAGTGGGAGAAAAAAGACGTAGAAAAAGACAGAGAAAAAAGAGAGAAAATTGATGTATGTCACTCAGTGTCTTAATGATTTACCTGTGATTGCCCAATTTTTTTCTGTTTTAATCTTTATTCTTCATGTGATCTGAAAAGACGGAGGACTTTATTGCAAGGAGGATGAGGAGGAGATACAGGAAGAGGATATATCACCAAAGGCTCTGCTATTTGGCTATGACAAACCAGGAATGCATGTGGATCACAAGCATAATGCTGTATTTAAATGTCTTTCACTTAATTTTGTATGCCTATTAATGACAAAGGAACAGATTACATCTGTCCCAGAAGCTGGCCCACACGGTGATGTGCATCGTCCGGCCTCCCTGCGCGCCCCGATAACCCCTCTGCTGTCTAAGTTGCTGTAACAGTGACAGCGGCTCTGACCATCTCCGCTACCGGGTCTTTCCAGCACACTGTGGCCACCGTGGCTGGGATCAGTCACACTCTCTGTGCAGTGCCCACAGTGCATTTAAAGGCAAGCAAAGGCATTAATTTGATTGGTGAAGACAACACTGGGCTGTGTTAAACCCACTCACGCCTTTTCTCCTCCCTCTCTGGCACTTGCGCAGAGGGGCGGGGATGGAGGCGTGGGTGCGCCTCTCTGCGCCTGGAGTGCGCCTCTCTATGCACTGCAAAGAAAACCTGGTAACACCCTGTTTGCGCGGTGCAGACGTGGCGCAGGGCAGGTGCGCCGTGCCTGCACCTGGTGTTCGAAATTAGAGCCCAATAAATCAGGCGGAACTCGCTGCATTGCAAGGTTATAAGAGCCCGCAAAAATATTAACATTCAAATGATAGACATGAGGCTTAGTAACTTTAACTTTTGCCCTTCAACTTTAAAAAATCTTATTCCATAAATCTAATTACACATTTGTTGAAAGCTGAAAATCAAAATCCCTTAACCCATTATTCAGAAATGTGGCCACAAGAATCATCTCATATGACCATCTTATTATCTATTTTTATCTGGAAAGCATTTTGGTCACCTCGAGTGTTGTAAAGTGCTCTATAAATACATTTTGATTGATTGATTGATTGATTGATCGATTGACATAGCAAGTAGGGAGCCTGAAAACAGAATGTCTCCAGCAAATCAGCTATTTCTGGTGTTGCATAAAACAATGTTTTACAACTCTGGATATGCTTATTCATGTTTACCTGTTCAATGACTGCAAGAAAAGTGATCTCACAAGGATGAAAGCCAGATGTTTAAGGACTCAAAACATCTATAATATCTTTGAAAACCACAAACAGGATGACCTCTGAATCTGTAAGAGGAAAGTAAAAGACCTTGTTTTAAAGAAGAACAAGTTTGACATCTTTCTGTTGGCATATTGATAGGACTTGTCAGATACTGGTGAGTCATTCTCAGAACAGCCTTTACAATCAATAATTGTGCTTTCCTTTAGCATGTGGACTTCAACCACCACACTGGATCCAAACATCAGCTGCAGTGTTTCTGTTTTTTCATTGATAAATAATAATGAGAAGGGCAAACAATAATTAATATCTATTCAGGCACTTGACAACAGTCATTTATATAATACTAATTTACAAGGCAAGAAAGAAAACTGTATGCTTTGCCAAGGTCATGGTGAACACTGTATGTACTTGTTGTTCTTATTGTTCTCATATATACTTCATCAAAGTTTATTTTGTTCCCTAGAAAATACATTAAAGATGTTCTTTAGAGCTTCCCTCCACTGAAAATCTGTTGTCTATAAGATCAAATATCCTAAAATACCAATATCCGGTCCTGTCCCTGCCTAAAGACTGGCACCACTACAAGTGTGATCTTGACTGATCTTTATGGGATGTTGAAATGGCAGGACAAAGATTGTCAGTCATCACAACACCAGAAGCTCCATGTGTGATACAAGTTGTTTTTGGAGTTCAGAAAAGAAGAAAACAACACAGAAGAAAAAAACTGTAGATTTTTTGCCCATAATAATAGGAATTATTCTTAGAATAATTCCTATTCCTAAGGAATAAGAATATATTTTTTATCTTCTACTTGACACCTAAAGTACAATGTGAAAACACGTTGAGAAAATAAGACTAGACAGCCATGCTAAGGTGTGAAAACTGATTCCATTAATACTGAAGAAATCATGAAAGTTTGGTGCATTGTTGAAGATTATTATGGTGAACAAAATGAAGAAGTTCCATACATTTTTGTTCATTATACCTTACCATCAATGATGCTATAAGAGCACAGTAAACAATCCCATAGATTTTGGGTGGGCCTTCAGATCTTTTTTATAAACCATCCTTGCACCACTCTACTGGTAAATCTAGACATGCATTTCATGTATCTAAAAACAGATGCTGGCCAATATTCATCAGCTTTTGATTGATCAAGGTACCTTAAATGTTGTGGAGCTTTTTCATGGAAAAACTTAGTTCATTTGAAATTTTGGCAATTAAATTGTATTACCTACAATAAAAGACTGTCACAGCATCATTTCTGATTAATGGAGTCCCTTATGCTTTTATAGATGACTTATTCTACTGAATTTTGTAGTCATTTAAGTACAGCAAAGAATTTCTACACCTTTGGACCTTCCGAGGGCGCAAGTGAATATGTTGCTAGTAGAGTACACTGTTGTTCATGCAGACAGACAGCTGCTCTCAGCCTTTATGCCAAAGTACTTGGTATAAAAGTTTTGGATATACACAAATGCTAATGATGCCACCAAATCCATGAAATAATTTCATATGGAAAAAAAGCTGAAAAAAACAGAAAAGTGTGGTTGTGTGCTATAAACAGATTATTAGCAAAGGCTTACATTTCCACTTTCAAGAGGCTTCGTTTCTGCACTACTTTGGCACATGAAAACATGCAAATTATTGACCTTGCTACCACAAATTACGCAAAATCCCGATATCTCAAAAAGCTGTTTGTCAAAGTAACAAATGTTGAAAGATTACCCCCCTGAGCAGGAATACTAAACACAGCAGACTGGTGTTCAGATGTTCAGGTTAATACAATGTACCTCATACAACCACATTATTTTATGTAAATACTTTGGACTTTAATTTTTGGATTAGGAACAAAATCCTCCTTTAATTTACATTTTTCAAAAGTGTTAATCTGTAAACAATGATTCTGGTGTTTGGTTGCGAAATAAGTAGGCCCAGCCAAGCTGAAACATGCCATCAAACATATTTATAATTATATTTCAGCATGTCACTCAGTGCAAATGGATAACAGATCATGGCTCCGTTCTTTCAGCATTGTATCTAGTTTTTTTATTCCAGAGGCCAGAGGTCATGGAGGCTGTTTTCTTGTTGGGGCTGCAGAGGAGGTCTCTGTACTCAGGGTCATGTTCTGCCTTGGCTCACTTCCTCTAAATTCACAATACCGACTAAATGGCAGACTGAGATGGACATGTCCCGCAGTGAGCTGTTATTATATAAAATCAAGGCCTTCTGCTGGGTATTATGTAACCCAGCAGTGAATCACAGAGATGATGACATACGCACACTTCTGGGGACAGTGGTCATGCTATAAGCTGACTTCATCTGTAACTCATCCTCTTTGTTACTACGCCCTACTCGCCCTTTCTTTTACTGACACGTCTGCCCTCTTTACTCTTTTCTTTCCTTCCTTCCGTTCACTTTATTTTAGACTTCTTTGCTTCCTTATGAATACCATCATGCAGCTCCCGACCCTGTAAATGTTAATTTAAAAAGGTGCACTTTTGCTAACACCTGCTGAGTGTATAATTAAACAAGACTTCAAATATCCAGAGGACTTTTGATCATCTAACTGAAAAAAATATTTGTCCAATCATGTGGTCAAGGAAAAATTTTAATGTCAGTCCATCAAATGATTACATTTCTTTTTAATTTAATTAAATTATCAACAAATGGCTAAAACCCCCTGGATTTCAACAGTTATGAGTGTAAAAATACTGAAATGAATTAACATTTAAGCACTTGATGATTCAATTAGTGCACTCAGTGGAATTTTTAAATTGCTTTTGGTTTGATGTCAAAAGGTCTTTGGTAAACACAAGATTCAGAGTTTGTTACATTTATTGGTGTGTTGCATAATGTGCAGGTGCATATGTGTCAGAATATTGAAGCTTTTGCCAAAAAATACATAGTCAGAAATTCCAGTTTATCTGGAACGCCCCCCGAGGTCGGAATATCCTACTAGGAACTCAGGAGAACCTCGCCACCTCCCGAGTTGACAATCGAAGATGGCTACCCCCAGTGTAAACAGCTATTTAGCCCCTATAATCATCAATTTATCAATTGATCAATTTATCAATTTATTTGCACTTCTGACCAGTGTGTCGCTCAAAATCAGTTGTATACATAGTGTTGTTAGACTTATATTTACAAAAATGCTGCCGTAGTGATAATCACATTCTTCATGTGATATTTGTGAAAAACAACACAGGACATGCTAACAACAGCTAACAATAGCCTGGTAGATCGACACGTTTTTTTTCCAACTTCAACTGGAATGCCGATAAGTCAGAGATGATGTCACTCCCATTTCCCAGTTCCCAGTTCCGAGGTTAATGGAACGCAGCATTAATATGAGGTGATTTAAATACTGGGTTAAGACTGGGCTGCTTGTTGATTATGTGGGAAGTAGCTGTCTTATCCCTTGTCCATAACAAATCCATGAGCCCATTTATTGGCTTTCCAAAAGGAAGGTAGAGGAGTGCTTAGCCCCATGCAACCTAATCCACTTCAACGGGCCCTCCACCAGCGAAACAGAGGAAGACTATCATTTTGTACGTAATGGACCTTTTTTTGTTTTTTATTTTGCACTGGCAGTTTTTGTCATTCAGGATTAATGGAAAACGGCATTATCAATACCCCCCTAATGGCCGTGTTTCTCAAAACTCCCAAGGGGGCTTGATGGCATGCCACGGGGCCATGACTTGTCTGTACAGGTGCAGGACACAAGTTAAATCTTGAGTGGCCACAGCAAGTGCCAATCCAAAGTTCTTTGCTATGATTGGTTGGTTGCCATGTCTAAGATGGAACATATGTAGAAATGAAAGAGCTGTGTAGAAAGTGGCTTCCACAGGTTTTATTTGGTTATCTTTTATGTATTTTATTTAAATCATTCTTAATAAAAAGGATATTACCACAATAAAGATATATAAAAACGATATTTCAGAGTTACCTTAAGTCTGAAATACTTTGAAATCAAAACATAATTTAAGATAGTGAGTTAATCATTTTGATTTCTGTGTAGTCACTAATTTTTATAGGAGGAATGCTTTGGTGTATTTGCAATATCATGACTTTGCCATTTTAGGTACATCCCAGTGGTGGGTGCCGGGCGAGCACAACAAATAGTAATTGAGAACCATAGTCTTGCCTTCATCTATTTGTTGTGATCTAAGCTGAAAATAGTAAGACTTTGGGTATCATTGTATAAAGAATACTAATCAGTAGCATTTGAGAAAAATAGCTACCAAAAACACACCAAGGACAGAGTGAACCATGGTGTCAACTCAAAAGCACCAGTTGAATTAATACAAAAACACATTATCTTGTTTTAGACAAATGTTTGTGTCTGAGTGGTCTTGCACATCATTTTGATGTTGATGATTGTGTGGTTGATTTATCAGTTTGTCTGAAAAACTTGCTGTTGTGTTTGTTTTTGCTGCTGTGATCAGTCTTTCTTCGGTGCTCTGCCTATAAGCTTGTGTCGGTGTCGTGTTAATTCTGGACGACACTTACTTGCTGAATCGATGCAGAGGACACTTGGTTGCTATCAGGAAGCTGTATAGTTTACAGTAAGTTTTTCTACAGCTTAAGAGGCCCTAAGTCAGACTTAAACCTAGACCACCCACGGTAAACATCTTCTATGGAAGGGTGCACATGAAGATAACCATGACACCAGCAATGCCCCTGGCAAAAGAAGTTTTGAAATATTCTAAATATGTGGATGGTATTATTCTTTTACACTGAGGAAGAAAATACCCTCCCACATGTGAACATTAGCCTGACTTCATTTGTTTCCTGCAAGCATAGATAGCATAATCCAGCAGTCCGCCACAAGATAGATGTAGAGGTTGTGTGAACCTATGCGTTCTGTCATTAGAGAGCACCAGTTGTCATTTATTTTTTGGTTTGCCCATCATATTCCTCTACTGCATAAGTAGCATCATGTAGCGGATGTTCTTTATCCTTAAGTGCAATGTGTATTTTAAAAAAAGATGCACTGCTACTCGTTTATTATGCCATTAAATGCAAGAATGCTCTGCACAATTCCCTGAGGATTTACAGACACATTTATCTGTGACCTTCAAGAGACGAGTATGAAGTGTAAAAGATGAGGAAAAGAGGGGGAGGAGCACGAGCGCCAGTGTCTTTCCCTGGTCATATATACTGTAACCAATGACCCATGTAAGAACACAGTATAGCCACCACACTCACTGGCCGTCCTTCTACTATATGTACCGTGTGTAAGTCATCTTTCATTCCTCACATCTATGACTCTACAAATCCCCTTCATCCTCCGCCCCATTCAAGTCAGCCAATCAAGGCGTAGCAAGATAATAAATTACATAAGAGCAAATTCTGTGTAATCGTCTCCCTGTTTGACTCTGCGCCCATGGCTGCGGGGACAATTAGAAGAGTGAGAGAGAAGGGGACGGAACAAGATGCTTGAGAAAACATAAGTGAGAGGATGGAGGAGAAGCAGATTTGAGTCGTGAGAGAAAAAGAGACAAAAACAGGAAACGCTAGATTAAATAAAGAATGAGACATTTGACATTTAAAATGTCTCTTTTGAGTCATTTAAAGTTCATGTGGCAGGCACAACATCATTTTGAATATATAGTCAACAGAGCATGCAGCATAAAAACAGCAGATGATAACCAGTGGGGTATCACTGACTTTATTTACACAGAAAAGCTTGACACACATTACTCGTTTTTAAGGTTTGGAGGAGGTCAGAAGGTCACAAACACCCTCTTGCACAACACTGTCTGTAGTGGAGATGCTGAGTTCACTTTAGTCGGAGATAAAGTCTTCCCACAAGTTAAGGGAATACAGACACTGAATAAACCTAAAATCAGGGTGGGTTGAAAGGTCCACAGTCATGAGGATGTAAGAACCCACTCTAGATTGAAGAAAACATTTTTAGGGGTCACCTTTATTAACTTTAGAAATGTGGCAATCACAGTTGGCTAGATACACAAAATCATTCAAGAGAAAAATTAATTGTATTTTAAAGCATCTCCTTCGTCTTTCTCCCCTTGTGGTTGAACTACTGGTTGGAGAAGGAAGGAGGGAGCCTGAGGAGAGCCACATCCTCCCCTGTTTTAGTAGAAAAATATTTTTGCCTTAACCGTAATCACAACTTCCATCCCACCAAAGCCCTCAATGCTTATCATGGAGAGGGTGGAGGATGCAATGTCCTCCGCTGCACTCATCTTGAGGCTGTTGAAGGGGCCCTCCCGGTGGCCACTGTGTGCCTTTTGATCCGACAACTTTCTTTTGGCTCTTCTCCTTACATTGTTAAAGCCATTTTTACATTGGGCAGTCCTCTCAGAATGTCTGGGCAAACTTGAGTGACAAAATTAGTAACTTCCTCCCAGGCTATTTTTGCATCACCAGCCAGTGGAGGTCTGTTCATGTGACAAATATATTCTGGTACTACGAGCTTGGATCTCCTGGACCAACATATCAGTTTCCTCTTGGGACCTTGTCTGTCAAGCTGACAGACAGTGAAAAAGATTACCACAATTTCTGGCCAGAAATAAAAAACAGTAGAGACAATGTATATTCTATCCAACAATGCCATTTTTGAGTTTGTGCTTTTTACAGATGGCCTCCAAAATCAAGTCTCATCTGGCAACACAGAAATGTCTCCACTGGAGTTCATCAGTGTGTTTATTTGCCTCTAACTCCATGCCTTCAAACTCCATTGTTTTTAAAGCCACTCTGCTCTCCCAAACTCTCCACGGTGACAGCCAGTAGTGCATGTAAAATTCTCCTTAAAGAAGGTAGTCCATATCACTTTTGTGGCTGTTATGAATTGCACAAGCAGTCAAATTAGATCACTAAAACCACACCCAATAATAGCACATGCAATCGTTATTTGAGCTCTTCATAGATCAGGCCCTTAATCTCCCTGTCATCTCCATCTGAGTAGACACTGAACGACTCAACATTGAGGTCACACCAAAAAAAAAACTTCTCAGTTTTGGATATTGTATGTCTCAAGTGTTTAAAAAGAGGTACTGTCGGCTACTTTCATGCAATCGTTATTTGAGCTCTTAGTAGATCAGGCCCTTAATCTCCCTGTCATCTCCATCTGTGTAGACACTGAACGACTCAACATTGAGGTCACACCAAAAAAAAAACTTCTCAGTTTTGGATATTGTATGTCTCAAGTGTTTAAAAAGAGGTACTGTCGGCTACTTTCAAAACTTCAATGCTGCTTTGAGACAGTGAGGTCAGGTAGGTTCACTGCCAATTTTGTTTCAGGGTTGCAGAGCTGTGTGAAGAGATCTTTCAGTGCAGACACACTGGCATAAGTCAGTATAAAAACATTCTGTTGTTTCTTGATGGATAAAACTCCTGCTTGCAAGTTGCTTGCTAGTTAGCGAACTATGTGTAAAAAATGTATCATAGCAATCCTCTACTAGTGATGGGCGATGCCAGACTTTTTCAACATGGATTTTATAATCTTCATGATACTTTACAAACCATTACCTGAACTGCAGACAAGGGGCTCTAATTTCGTGGCGCAGCGCAGGGGGCGCAAGCCTGGCGCACCCCGCGTAGTGTTAATTTCGTCCGGCGCATCGCCGTGCGCTGCCAATTTGACAATTTGGTAGACCGTCTGCGCAGAGGTGGGTGTGATGGCGCACCAAGGAGAGGTGATGGCGCACCAGGGGAGGTGTCGGCAGATTTGTGTTGGCGCAGTGATAATTTCGTGCGAAAAACAGTGCAGAAAGTGCGCTGAAAGCTCGCCAGCTTCAACCTGGTCTAACCTCGGCGCAGGGCGAAGTGCACCCTCCGCAGCTGTAATTTGGTGACAAGTGCACATGTTCGCACGCCTCAGAGGCAGGTTTCCAGAGCGTCAGGCACATTTTAATGCATTAAACGATCACAGCAATCACTATTTAATGTAACTGTCTGAACCAGCATATACATCTGTATCTATATTAACTGTCCCGTCACATCTGATGTCGGATTAAAGCCGTTTGTCATAAAGAAACTTAACCTGACGGCAGCTGAAAGTTTGATGCACATCTTACAAGTCAATAATAAACACCCTTTACATCTGATACTGAGTATATATCTGGCTTCTCTCATTTCATTAAATTAAAAGAAAAAAAGGAGAAAAAAGAGAGAAAATAAATGTATGTTACTCTGGATGTGCCTGTTTTTTCCCATATTCCTCTGTTTTAGTCTTCATTTTTAATGTGATCTAAAAAGATGAAGAACATTATTGCAAGGAGGATGAGGAGGAGACACTGGGAGAGTATACAGTATATCACTTAAGGCTCTGCTATTTGGCGATGACAAACCAGGAGTGCCGGTGGATCACAAGCATTATGAATGGATAAGGCAACGGGTGTGAAACTGTCTCTTATTTTTTTTTACTATTAATGACAAAGGAACAGATTACATCTGTCCCGGGAGCTGGCCCACACGGTGACGCGCATCCTGGCCTCCGATGCGCACGCCCGCTGTACATTCTCCTGCTGAAGTGACAGCGGCTCTGACCTTCTCCGCTACCGGATCTTTCCAGCACACTGTGCCTGCTGTGGCGGGGATCATTCAGACCAATCAGACGCTGCGCCTCGGCCGCAGCGCATTTAAAGGAGAGGAGAGGCAGTCATTTGATTGGTGAAGACAGCTGTCGGCTGTGTCAAACCCATTCACGCCTCCGTCTCCTCCTCTCTCGATATGCGCTGAGGAGGCATGGATGCCATGGTCTGCGCCATGAGTGCGCCTCTCTTGGCACTGCAGGAAACTTGCCAAGTGCGCTGGTCACACCCTATCCGCGCGGCGAAGGCCGGCGCAGGGCAGGTGCGCCTGCGCTTGCGCCTAGTCTACGAAATTAGAGCCCAAGGTGTTAATGAATTTTGACATTTTTCATTGAACAGAGCAGAAAAGTAGTCCATCAGATGTAAAAGTGAGTTAACTTTAAGTCACAGTCCAACTAACATGAATTAAACAGATAGTTCATCATTTAAGTCTTAAGTGATGTTACTTTGGATTAATTGATAGTATATTATACAAATGAAAAAGGAACAATTATACCAACGACGACCTATGTTGCATTGCTTTAACAATCTTTTAAACTAGACATAATTATAATTTATTGGCAACATGGCTTAATGATAATTTTGGAGTAACAATCTCTGAAATAGCAATTTTTTTATTCTTATTGTTCACACATTAGTTTGCCACAGACCTGCATTTAGTGACTGTGTGCTCACTTGTGTGTGCAGTCGAGTACTATTTAATGTCCAATTTGTATCCACAGTCACATGACACAAAAAGAGGTTCTGTATAAGAGAAAGCCTGAAAATAATCTGAAAAACTTAACAGATAAAATTTTTGCTGGAGTACTCCTTTGGTATTGTTACCAAAAGAGTACTCCTGAAATATGTATTCTTCAATGCTCAATATCGATACTCCAATCCCTATTGTCTACCTTCTGTGCAATTTAGACTGTTTGAACCTGTTATCAGGTGGTATCTTCCAAAAATAAATGATGACATCCTCTAAATTTACTTTTTTTTAATTCTCCACCCTCATCTTAAGCATTTTAGAAATCAACGTTAACGCTAAACCTCAAGGCTGGGAAATGTGGACCAAAAATTGGGAATTGATTTGTTAGTTTAATAGCTTGCATGAACTAAATCTCTTTAAAAAAAGAATTTAGCATGTTAGGTCCCAATGCTGTTCCAGTAAAAATAAACTAACATTGATTAGCGTTAGAACTAATTGATAACTGCTACATACCATGTCAACAAAGGAGTCTCCCTTGCACTTTTCTAGATATTGCAAATAAATGCCTTTTAGACTGATTTAGGGTCGGACCGTTTCGCATCTATTAGCTTTACTTGTCTTCAGTCAGGTGGAACATATAGCATGCCAAACGCCAGTACACCAAAGAAGACATAAGTCTTGAGGACATTGAGACACTGAGTTAAACTTAACTTTTTGGCACTTACTGTGTCACGGTATTAGGTAGCACCTTATTGCTGTGGCGCAGCCATTCACAGTCAACTCCATGCTGAAGTCCAAACTGCAGCATCAGAGTTGGAAAGAAATGTTATTAAAGTTACTTCAAACAGAGCACAGTTGTTGGTGCTAAGTATTTCATAAACTGCTGGGATTTTCACATACTACCATCTTATCAGTTTACAAAAATTAAAATATAGAATAGAATAGAATAGAATAGAATAGTTACTCAAATAACCCCCCGTGGCCACCAAGGAAAGCTAAAGACCTTTTCTGGAATCATATCATGTTGAATCTTGAGGTAGATAGGTTACAGCAGCAGAAATTTACCTGTCCTTCCTTTCAGCAACGAACCGGGAACTGAGACAACAAATTGCACTGGCTCATCAAAATTGGACAGCAGCAGATAGGAAATATGTTGTCTTGTCTTGATTTCTGCTGTAACATTCCAGTTATAGGGTTGGAGTTTGGTGTTATCCATCCTTCCTTGTATCATTGGTTCAGTCAGGTGATGGTGGCAGTGTTATGGTGTGAGGATGTTTTCTTGGCACACTTTGGTTCCCCTTTACCAACTGAGAACTGTTTCAACACCACAGCTTACCTCAGTTTCTAACCTTGTCCATCTTTTTGTGACCACAGTGCCCTCTGCTCCAGCAGAATCACGCCCCATTTCACAAACTCACATCATCTGAAGCAGGTTTCTTGGACATGCCAATGACCTCACTGAGAACCACTGGGATGTGGTAGAGGGAGAGACATCATGGATGTGCAGCTTACAAATGTACTAACTGTGTGACTCTGTCATGTCAGTATAGATCAAAATATCTGAAGGATGTTCGCATCAAGAATTAAAGCAGTTCAGAAGGCAAGAAGGGGGTCAATCCCATTCGAGTGTGGTATCCCTAATAAGTTGCTGGCAGGTGGAACTTAAAAACTGAATAATACCTTTTTCATTCTCTGCCCTCATTTGCAAATCACTCAGCCTATGTCAGCCCTATTTCACCTTGGTTCCTGCAATGCCTTGTGACGCAATTTTGCACATCCCCACTGAGATTAAACAGTGGAAGACATTTAGTTACTTCACGCTGTTTTCAGTGAGGATTTACTGTTACTGTGCCTTAGGTAGAGACTGTTACATATTTCAAAAATCATTGAAGAAATCTGAGAAATGTATTTTGACTAAGTGGGAAGCTTCCACTGCCTCTTTTTCTAAGACATTACAAATGATGTAATTTAGAGTAAACCCTTCTTCATGAATGTCAGGCCAACCCTTTGACTCCCTTAAAGCAGCTTGAGAGTAAAGAGACTGAAATACTGTCGGGCAAACATATGTGCCTCTTTAAAATCTTAAAAAATAAATGTGTACTGCCATCTTATCACAGGGAGGGAGAGGATTTTTCAAAGAAGAGTAGATTACGATGACCTCTTGAGAAAAGGATCAGGGGGATATCACTGATGCTGCCTGCCAAAGTGAACACTGCCAAGACTTTTAAAGCAAATATCCACTAAATGTCTGAGGAAGATGTGGCTTTATCTGAACCCCGGGCTGAAGGCATCAAAACAGGTAAATGTTTCAACCAAGGAGTGTGCCAGATATTTGGAGTTACTGGCAGATAAGGTTTTGGCTGCAGATTTATTCCCTGGGTGTGCACTGCATTAGTGATAAGAAAGCAAGGTTTAAAGCACTACTTTTGATTCGATGGTCTTACTAGAGCGTGGGAGGAGAAACTAAAGTTTAACATCTCAGCAAAGCAAGAATGTTATATACTGCTGAGATGATCTTCATGAGTTTGCCAACAAGAATAAAGCTTCAGTTGGGAAGGAGGTTGCTTACAGGACTGTTGTCTGATAGACAAAAACATGGTTTTAAAGTTGTACTCAGCGATCTTCTAATCTTCTAATCAAATGCAGTATTTGTGAAATTCACCGTATTTCTCCCCTCCATCCACAAGACGTCACCACTGACAGCATGTTGAAAAAAAAAAAACGGTCTCAATATACAGCCTTGACTCAGAATTTCAGCAGGTAAATACTGTGGCTCGGACCGAGTTACCAAAACAAAGTAAACCCCCCCACATTCAGGGGGCGATCATACTCATGTGCAGATCAGACAGAAGGGGGAGGGGGAGTCATAGTTTGCATAGCGTGCGCAGTTAGCGTAAGAGAGAGATACAATAGTTGCGGTAGCAATGGCTGAAAACAGCCCAAATAAAGAGGTCAGAGGAGTGAAAAGTGGAAAAGAAGGGCTATGACCAAAAGCGCAAAGACCCGGATCGACATTGGTGTTGTTTTCCGACGGTGAAGGGAACTCCGCCAATTTAAAGACCTGAAAACGGACGTGGATATCGGCGTCCGTCTGCTGGATAGGTAAGCTAAGCAACATTAGCTTTGTGGTGCTTCACATAACAGTAGCAGCCGTCAGGCATTCATCTTATTGAATAATCTGCCAAAATGTACTGTTGTTGTGATGTTTTCAATATTGGCAGTCGAGTTGTCTGACCAGTCGGGGTTTCCTTAGCTACGTCAGCTACGCAGTTTCTACAGCCGTTTCCATGACGATGCACGTCAATCAGCTTTCGGGAGGCGGGTCTAAATTGGAATATAAACAAACCCTCCGCTCGTTTTCTCCCACATCGCTGACTACACCTTTAAGTCGCAGCTTTACAAAGACTCGAAATCTTGAAAGGGTTACTTGGTTAACTACAACACAACAACCAGATTAAATGCATTTAAGTCTCAACTGACCAGTCATCCAAAGTACGCTGGGACTGTTCTGTTTTCTGGCTATGTGTCCTTTGTCCACCCAAATATATAAAGCATGCCAATTTGTCCCAATTTAGGCTGTCCCTGCCCCTAATTTAACCAACTGACATAAGATATTCTATAGTCACACCTCATATGCAACACTGATTTGACTGTATGGGCTCTAATTTCGTAGACCAGGCGCAAGCGCAGGCGCACCTGCCTGCGCCGGCCTTCGCTGCACGGACTGGGTGTGACCTGCGCACCTTGCAAGTTTCCTGCAGTGCCAAGAGAGGCGCACTCATGGCGCAGAGGTTGCGCGTCCACGCCCACGTCTCTGCCTCTCCGCGCAAATGTCAGAGTAGGAGGAGAATAGACGTGAGTGGGATTAACACAGCCGATCGCTGTCTTCACCAATCAAAAGAGCGCCTCTCCTTGCCTTTAAATGTGCTGCGGCTGAGGCGCAGCGTCTGATTGGTCTGAATTATCCCCGCCACCGCGGAAACAGTGTGCTGGAAAGACCCAGCAGTGAATACGCTGTCCCTTCAGCAGGAGAATGGACAGCGGGGCGCGTCACCGTATGGGCCAGCTCCCGGGACAGATGTAATCTGTTCCTTTGTCATTCATGAGGAAAAAAAAAATAAGAGACAGTTTCACACCCACTGGCTTATCCATTCATAATACTTGTGATCCACCTGCATTCCTGGTTTATCATCGCCAAATAGCAGAGCCTTTAGTGACATACTGTATACTCTCCCGGTGTCTCCTCCCCATCCTCCTTGCAATGATGTACTCCATCTTTATAGATCACGTTAAAAATAAAGACTAAAGGAATATGGGAAATCACGGGTAAATCCTGAGTGACAGACATTTATTTTCTCTCCTTTTTCTTCGTCTTTTTTCTCCCTCTTTTCTTTGAATTTAATGAAATGAGAGAAGCCAGATATATACTCAGTATCAGATGTTTAGGCTGTTTATTGTTGACTTGTAAGATGTGCATCAAACTTTCAGCTGCCGTCAGGTTTAGTCTCCATGATGATAAACGGCTTTAATCCGACATCAGATGTGAAGGGACAATTAATATAGATATAAATGTATATGCTGGTTCAGACGGTTACATTAAATAGTGATTGTTGTGATTGTTTATTGCATTAAAATGTGCCTGACACTCTGGAAACCTGCCTCTGAGGCATGCGCACATGTGCGCTTGTCATCAAATTACGGCTGCGGAGGGTACGCTCCGCCCTGCGCTGAAGATAGACCAGGTTGGAGCTGGCAAGCTTTCAGCGCACCTTCCGCACAGTTTTTTGGCATGAAATTGTCACTGTGCCACTCGAACCTGTTGACACCTCCCCCGGGTGCTCCTTCAACTCCTCCTGGTGCACCATCACACCCACCTCTGCGCAGACGGTCTACCAAATTGTCGAAGTGGCAGCCGCACGAAATTAACACTGCGTGGGGTGAGCCAGGCTTGCGCCCCCTGCGCTGCGCCATGAAATTAGAGCCCCATATGTCAATCCTTTCTGTTTCCAAAACTGTTGCCAATTTAATCAGTACAAAACTCATAAAATGCACTCCACATTAGAGCTCACTGCTGATTGGTTTGTTCACGTGTCAATCAGTCTTAGCATAGAAATGCATTTTTGATTGCCCAGTTTATCACCATCTACCTGACAACTGCATGAAGTCAGATCTCAGGAAAAGGACACCAACATTTTCTACAGAGCTCCAGGTGAGGCACAGCACAGCGGGTGTTGAAAACACTGCAAGAGCATATCTTTAATCTCCCACAGAGGAAATTGCCAACACATAACACCGTATTAAAACAAGCAAACACCAACAGAGATACAGGCTTGAAGTAGTACTGTATAAATAAAGCAAATAATGCTGAAGCCCAAATGATTGTGTTCTACTTGGCAAATGTATATATGCGCGAGAATACCTTCATCTTTTGTTCAGAATCAGCTACTTATCACAGGTAACTGGTGCGACTTCCATCTCATTCATCCCCGCAGCATCTCAGCGCTTTTACACAGCCGGACGCTGAGCGACTTCTGACTTCGATGGGGAAGCGTAGAGCGGGTTGTTCCACTGTGAGACTGGACGGTTATTGGATAAACACTGGGCTTTGTCCCGCCTATCGGACGCTCAGCATCTCTGGGTGTCTATGAGGCAGTGGGCTGGCCTGGACGCTCGGCTTCTGCATGATGATTGGATGATCTGTCTGAGGCCGAATCTCTTTTTGATTGACAGTGAAATGAGCCAATCAGTGATCTTGAAGTACCCGAGCATCTTCTAAGTTTTACATTCAGTTGTTCTGGAGAGGAGCTTGTCCTGTTTAAAGCGGCTCAAGTCTTACACCCGCAGCACAATGGGCCAAGGCCGTTTAAGCAGTGTAACTCTGCTGGCCATTGAGAGAACACTGGTAAAATCCCTGGAAAAGACACCTAGTTGGTACGACAGGGTCACAGATCATTTTCTTGAAAAGGAACGGAGGGTAGAATTTACATTTAAATAAATAAACAAATTTATGATGTAGACCGGAAAAAAATGAGCGAGCTTCCCCTCCTTGACTAACCAGCAGCCGCCTCTGTTTTTGACTGTGGTCACATTATTGAACAGCAAAACTTCAGCAAGACATGACGAAAGACAAGACTTAAGACTCAGTGATATTAAACGTGAATGATTTAATCATGAAGCTAAGACTGGAGAAAAAAATCCTTATGACTGCTAAAATCTGGTCATAAGCTCACCTACAACTAATGCCCACAATCACAGGACCTAAAAGTAGTTTCCTTTAAACTTTTCACAATTGTCAAGAATGTCACAATTATGAACCTCCTTGGGAAAACAAAGGTCATTGTCAAGAAGTTTTCTTGTTATTTGCTTGTGAATTTGCCTGCCTGCATTGGAAGATGATCTGATGGACTTTGGAAAGCCATAAGTCACAGATAAGCTAACCTGCAACATCTCAAAAAGGTCTTTCCAGTATTTCTTCTTACATTTGCACCAACATCCACCTTGGTCTTTGGGTATTACGTGAATCATGTCTTGGTTTTTAACTTGTTTTTTCAAGAGTTCTTTAAATTAATTTCTTCAAAATCTGCAAATATGTCCACTCTTTCCTGAAGAGGAAGCAATTAAATAAGGGAGGCATAGGATCAGAGACCATATGACCCGCTGCTGTACTTTTACTCTATGACAATATGTACCTGATGAAAGCCTAAAAAGACTTTGTATTAGATCTAGTTTCCTTATAGTCTCTATTCCCTGTACTACTGCACATTTTAACATATTTGACTGAACAGACTGGCTGAAGACGCACTCTGACATCATCTATAGTAGCTTTAAGATGAGAATAAATTTATAAACAAAGGTTAAGAGACGGAAATGAAAGCAGAATACAGTGACAGTAAGAAGAAGATGAAGAATGAACCTGTGGAGCAAAACATCGTCTCCCGTAAAAATAGGTGTGACTAAGATAAAGGAGAAAGACCGAAATGAAATAGGTGTTGTACCGCGAGAGAGATGGAGTGTGAATGTTAAAGTGGGAAGCATCAGTGTGAGGTGTGAGTCAGGAGAAAGTAGAAGGTGTAAAGATAACTGAAAAGGGAAAGAAAGTGAGATGGAGGCATTAGCAGTGTCATTTTATAATGTGGAGCAGTTCGATGAGAGCTTAGTGCGGAAGAAGTGGAGATGTCAGACTGAAAGCTCATGAAGGACCATCTTTCCCTAAAAACGTTACCAAAATCCAATGACTTTATTAAGCTTTTTTACTCCATGACAGATGAATGAAGAGACTATTTAAAGAGACTGTGAGGAGTTTCTAAGTGATTACAAAAAAGTCTCACTTTTTGATATATGCCTGATCGATATATGCACTTATTGATGAGTTTTATAGCATCAAAATAGGTTATCTATAAATGCTATTCCTTAGCCTTCCGTTCGGGTCGGACAGGGCTTGACTGGCCAACTTCCGGAACAAGAAAATTAAAACTAGAGCAAATTTTTTATTATTTTATTATTTATATTACACGTCTTAGAGCACCGGGCTGTAAGTAGCGATAAATAGCCGGCTACAACTACAATAACAAGTTTTCCAAAAATGCTTGTTGTCACACATCAAAAACTACCGCTACGTAACTAGAAAGAGATACATTACCTCGTCGCTTTGCATCCTGAAAGTGGTTGAAAAAACAAAGTTGTAAAGCAATGCAGAGTTCTGAGGAAGGTCCTATTGCATCCATCAGCCTCAAAACATTCTCACACTGTGGATGTAAACGTCTGTGGTGCGTTCCAGTTGTAGTCAGAAGTAGGAATTTTGAGCTCCGGGTAGGAAACTGCAACTGGAACGTCCCCCAAAGTCAGAATTTCCTCCTGGGAACTCGGTGAAACCTCGCCACCCTCGGGTTGACAATCAAAGATGGATGCCCCCAGTGTGAACAGTTACTTAGCTCCTGTAATAATCAATTTATCTGCACTTCTGACTGGGGTGTGTCGCTCTAGATCAGCTGTATACATCGTATTGTTAGACTTATATTTACAAAAATGCTGCCATAGTGATAATCACATTCTTCATGTGATATTTGTGAACAACAACGCAGGGCATGCTAACAACAGCTAACAATAGCCTGGTAGATCAGCATGTTTTCCGACTTTGTAACTGGAACGCTGATAACTCTGAGATGATGTCACTCCCAGTTCAGAGGTTACTGGAACGCAGCATTACGACAGTCGCCGCGCGGACTCATGGGTAGCAGAGTCTTTGATGTTGCCGGTAATAGATTCTCCTCATAGCACCTTTAACATACAAACAGTGGCAAAAAATGACCTAATTGACAGAGCTAATTATCAAGAAAAACATCTGGTCATGGGTCAAAAAAGTAAACAAAAATAGCTTAAGTTAATGATCAAAAATTGTTCAATATCGTACAATGCAAATAACGTTTTACTTGTCTTCTGTGCTGTCCTTCAGTTTTAAAACGTAAATGAGGCATTCACAAGGATAGAGCTGACAGATGTATATTAATCTGGCTTTTTGAAGCATATTGGATCAAATGTTTGAATTTTTTAAGAATGCGTGAAATTGGTGTGACTTAGTCCTGTGTGGTATTGAGTTTGACATGGCTCAACATTTCCCGAGGCAAAAGTTGACCACTAGTCAGAGTGTGAATTTGGCTTCATGAAAGCCTTGTTTAAATTCTAGAAGTGGTCAATTGTTCAGTGAAAATTGTTCAGTCAATTTTTAAAGCTCTGGAGCACCTGCTTTTGAAGATACTTACATATTAAAAGTACACCTTTGTTTTAATGACAATTTGCTGCTGTATTGTTGCCAGAATTAATTTACAGAACCTTAGGACTGAAACAATCTACTCATAAAATGACTTTTTTATAGAAACTGTAACTTATAAGATATGCTACGAAGCCTATGCATGTAGCCATGCTACATGCTTTCTCAGATTGAATTTCTTTTTTAAAGGATACGTTCGGTTTCTACAGCTTCCACATTGTTTATAGAATGAAGTAAAACAATATACTCACCCAGAAGGCTTTCCTGTTCCAAACAGTGCTTCGGGAGATATTTAGATCCAAAAATCGAGCTGCGGACTTCCATATAATGGTAGCATACGGGGCATGTATAGCGCCGCTCCTAAAACTGCATTAATTTTCCAATTTTCTTCAATATTTCATCATGGTCCGCTCGCGAACTCCTCCAAGACAGTCTGGGGTCGCTCCAGACATGTTTTTGTGACTGTGACCTCTGAACTGAAAACTTTCTTTACGACTGCCACACATGCGCAGAACGGCTCATTGTTTCAGGGGCGACCGCCGGCTACTCAACAACTTTCTTCTTCCAGTTTTGTGCAAAAGGACGAATATCTATCGGATGAAGATGTTGTGGACGAGAACTTTGAATATGATGGGTGTCCTTACAGTTTCGAGCCAGAGTTTACAGATGAGGAGCTCATCGAAAGGAGGACGGGGAGACAAAGAGAAGAACAGCTGGCCAGAGAGCAGTCTTCAGTTCAGAGGTCAGCACAGTCAGGAGGAGTAGCATGAGTGGACCATGATGAAATATTGGTGAAACTAATGAGTTTTTGGACAATTAATGCATTTTTAGCAGCGTCACTATACATGCCCCATGTGATTTTGGATCTAAATATCTCCTGAAGCACTGTTTGGATCAGGAAAGCCTTCTGGGTGAGTATATTGTTCTACTTCATTCTATAAACAATGTGAAAGCTATTAAAACTGAACATATCCTTTTAGCAGTGATAACATTTGTGCACAGTAAACATTTAAACTGGTATCATTCTTCATTTCAGCAATCTCAAACATGGACTTCAGATATGGCTATTGGTGCTCTAGTGTGAAATCTTCGTCTGTATCTGCTGTAGCCTCATTACTGCCAAGACGAACTGTTATCTGAGCAACAAGAGCTCAGCATTTACCTGATCTGAGTAGCGCATCTATGAGGTACAGGTACAGCATCACCAATCTAACAAATCCCACGTGGATCGCATTTTAGAAAAGAAAATACATTTCATCTGCTGCCTTCAGAGCTACTTGAAATAACGAGTAACGAGGCCCTTCAAAGAAGTGAAATGGAGTTGAAAGCACAATAATTGTCTTTCAGTTGTAGTGATGTAAAAGTCATATGTTTCCAAAAATAATAATACTCAGATTGTAGCTGGCCCCCGGCCACTCGAACAAAGCAGACGAACTCGACAGGTGCAACTTTCCTTTATTTAATCTGCACAGTGAAACTAGACAGGCACAACAAACAAAATTTCATTTCAATTTTAAAATCACTGTTACAAAATATATAAAATACTCCATTGCATGAATTCATTTACTTTAAATACACAAAAGTCCATTAGAAAACCCAACCATAGTTAAATATACATTTCATAACACGTACAAAATACATCGTAAACATTACTGACCCATACAAGAATTCCGACAAATAAACAAACAACACACATACCTCACTCTGCCAACCAGGGGTGCTTGTAACTCTGAGGCAACATCAAGGACCTTCGGTGGGAGCGTATACCTGCTACCAAAAGAAACAAATAATAAACAACCGGCCAAACTTCAAAGAATGAATGAATGTAAACAGTAGACGCTGTAACCTACCGTGCCGTTCCAGGGAAGAAGCTCAAATGACAACACAGGAGTGCGTCACTTAAATACTTCTGGACAGCACAATTTCCAGTCGGAAACAAAAGGGTTCCACAACGGAGAAAACAATCAGAAATAATACAATAATAGAAAAATAATTAACTGAAAGGGCAGCCAGTTACACAGATAAAGTACAGATACTCAAAAATGTACTTAATAGGGGTGAAACGAAATTTCGTGCCACGAAATTTCGCGAAATAAAAAATGACGAAATAAAATTCAGAGACGCTCGAAATAAAAGGACGAAATAAACCCCCCTCGCCTCCCGTAGCAAAGCACTCGCTGCAATACGGAGGAGGACTTAGCAACGCTCCATCAAAAAAATCAGTTGTGTGGACCTATTTTGGCTTCTCATGTAAAAGATGAGAGAACAGTGAGAAGATGGTGGACAAAACAACAACCGTGTGCAAAATATGCCGCTACAGTTCACCGTACACGGCGGCGAGTACAACTAGAACTGAACTGCTGACAGGCAGCGGCTGTATTGTGACGTCCATCGGACGTAAAATAAGCTGACTCCGACTCGCGAATACCTGCTTTTAATTAACAGTCATGGTGGGCAGTGCCCACGCCAACTACAATTTTAATTCACGAACAAAACAGTGAGTAGTAATCTCTTAACCTCCTGCTAAGGGCTCTCTCCCTCCTCACTAACACACACTAACTCTCCTGTTCTGAACTCTGACCCGCTCGCCCCGCCTACCTGGCCCCTTCACTGACCGTCAATTTATAGGAAACATTAAAATCCACATTGAACACATAAACAGTAGAACTGCTACTGTATGTTTGTGTAAGTCTGCATAAAAAAAAACAATGTTTGATTTTTCCATCTACTGTTGAGTTGACAGAATTTGATCATACTTGAAGATCAGAAGTATATGCACTGTTATAGGCTAAATATTATAGTTCACAGTGCAGACATTTATAGGTCTAAACTGCAGCTCTGAGGACTTCTATTTGTTTTCCTTTTCATTCAAGAATGTAATTTTCCTGATTGTTACAACAACAAAGCACTTTTTATTGAGATTTGATGTTTGTATTTGCACTGTAGTCTAAACAAGGAGAAAAACTTAAATTTTGTTTTTTTTTCAAAGAACATTTTTTTTCCACTGATGCAGCAATATTTGTTGTATGCCTGCATTAGGAAGAAATTAAAGAAAATGTGATTTTTAAACAACTTCCTACCATTGGAGATTTTCCTTAATCTTTATTCTGTATCTTGAGTATTTCGTATCGTGAGCCCTGTTTCGTATTTCGTATCATTTCGTGAGTTGACCATTTCGTTACACCCCTAGTACTTAAGTACAGTACTCAAGTAAATCTGCTTCATTACTGTCAATCCCAGGGATCAACCAACCTGACAAGCCAGATGGACAGCTCAATATATCTGCCACAGAAATATTTCACTAGTCCATCTGGGTAGGAGCCCTTTGAATTTGTTTCCAGGTGCAGAACGTAAAAACAAACACAAGCTTGTGATTGGACAATCATTTGGCTCGTCACATTCATCACAGACCAATCCACATTAAGCAAGGTTGCCTCTTATAATGTCGCATACATAGCGGCTAATGTAGCAGCTAATGGGTAACAACAGCTAACAACAGTTAATGGATGTTAGCCGTTGGCTGCTAACTTAGCTGCCAACAGCTAACGGCCTTTTACTATCGTCTTACACTAAATTGTAGCACACAGATGATTCATTTAACACTTACATGTGACATGAACCTTGTCAAAGACAATCAAGTAAACTTCTGAGGAGGGCAGATTTCGCCAAGTTTCACTGAGTAGCCATGAGGACAACAGGCTAATTGGCATGTCCGTTCTCAACTTCCGGTTCTTAACTTCCAGTTGTTGTCACGTCCGCATTCTGCTGCTCCCGCCTCTCTTCCCTGATTGGGCTGTTCAGGATTCAGCCGAGTGAATTAGTTTGACAACGGAGGCTGGCAAGACGGACCTGCAGGATTTCAGAATCAGGCAGGTCTGTCTGCTCTGCAAGGCTCGGGATCAACCTAAATCAAAACACTTCTTTCGTGTGTCATGAACATTTCATCCAAATAAGTTCATTAGTTTTTGAGTTACCCCATTCACAAACAAAAGAACAAATAGCGGGAAAACACAACCTGCTTCAAACATGTTTTGGTGACAGTTTTTCACCACCTAGGAGGTGGCATATGTTTTGTATTTCACACCGTAACAGCAGCACCTGTCTATTGCATCATCTGATTGGCCCATAATGAGTGTGACTGAAGGAACAATCTTCGACTCGCCTCCTGGATATGCTTTTAAAGGATCTGTCTATTCCCAAACACTTTTTATGGGCTGTTGCCCAGATGGACTAGTGAAATATATTTAATGTATGGAACAGTCCTTTTAGTGTGTCAGTTCAAATGGTCAGAACTTCCATTTAAAACGTCATTTTCTGCTCAAAGCCACTGTAGCATCAATTCCCAGGTTTCCCCATATGAAATTTGTCATAAAGATAACTCATTACTGTATCTGTATCCAGATTTTTCATTGATAAATAGAATTTCTATCTCAGATTAGCCTTTTCCTGGCTGCATTTGAAGGCAAAGCATGAGGGTACATTCAGAACGGCAATAAGCTTCACAACATGCAGTTTTATGTGCAGTGAAATTGAGTGTTTCGGGTGTCGTTTCACTCTGCATTCACTGTAATTTACTCAAACATTGTCACACACCTTGAGTTTTCTAAATGAGGAAACTCAACCAAGGGTGACTAA
The DNA here is from genome assembly GCA_036419115.1 of Scarus forsteni. Taxonomy (NCBI): domain Eukaryota; kingdom Metazoa; phylum Chordata; class Actinopteri; order Labriformes; family Labridae; genus Scarus; species Scarus forsteni. The sequence continues at coordinate 10,784,658 of JAZDUH010000135.1, forward strand.
CTTTGACTGTATGAATTTATTTCTTTCAGTGCTTACAATGACTCTGCTGTTTAGTCAGGCATGTGTGACGGAGCACAAATGCCATCCAATTTCCCCTTTTAGGACAGGAAAAGTCACCTCGCTATCAAACATCTCTGAGCCTGTCAAAACAGATTGCTGTGACATCCTGGTTTGACACAAACAGGGGCATCCCTCGACTCCTCGGAGAGGTTTTTGGGTAGAAAATACAGAGAGAAGGAGACAGGCTGCACTCATAAAACCTGTATTCACTGACAGACCCCATACCCCAGAGGAGAAGATGCTGACAAATTGACATATAACTTTACTGTATCTGTCGGTTTTTCTCATTTTCTGACGCAATAAGCCCTCAAACAGTACACAATGCCAGACAGCACAGATAACATTCGGTTTTCTGACACCAGTGGCCTTTTGTGGCTGTTGTAAGTCAGTTAGATAAATTAGGCACCTTGGTAGAAACACAAGGACACACACAAGCACAGGGACACATGCTCGCACACATCTTTCTGCTTATGTCATCAAATGTGGCATTAAATTTGTGCTTGGAGCAAGAATACACTCTACCTGTCACCATGGCAGCTGCATGGGGTGATTGCTATCGCACAATCAGTGGTGGCTCATGGGAAATAAGCCTGAAAGAATGAGCTCTCCTGAGATACAGAGAAAGAAGACAAGGCAGAGTAAGAGAGCGAAGGGATAAAGACGAAAAGAGAGTAAGTCAGGCGGAGTGAGAGGGAGAAAAGAGCTGAACAGAGACAATGAATCACAGTCACCTTTTGTCTGTGCTGATGTGAGGGAAGTATTTGACTTTGTATGTTTGCAGCTTGTCAGGATTTGAAGGCAGCTTCCTCTGGGAAGTACATGCATGAAAGGCATGGATTATTGAATAATATGGAGGCTAAATTAATAATGATGTGTACATGCAAATGGAAGATGAGTAGCCTGTGTACATCTAATTATGTGCTGTACCTTTAATTAACAGGTAGTGCTCACACCTCACACCAAGAGACTTGCTGGATTGACCCTGAGAGTTGGTCGAGGGTTTTCTGTGTGGAGTTTTTGTGTTATCTTTTGCATGTTTAAGTTGTTTCAGGGTTTTTTAACACAGACCAAAAGCATGCTGGGACCAGTTGCCAGCTGATCACAGGGCCACATGGAGACACAGGCATACATTTTGGTCAGCAGAAAAAGGCAAAGAGAACCCACGCATGCAGAGGTGCCAAAAGGGAAAGAATAAGGAGAAGGATTCGAGGGGCCCATTATTGACAGGGTCCCAGAGAGGTCCCTAATAGAAGAACAATACTGACAAGAAATTATCACACTCAGTAATGAACATGCAATTACATATTTACCTCGGCCAAGGAGGTTATGTTTTCCGGAGAGTTTGTTTGTCTGTCTGTCTTGTGTGAACAAAATAACTCAAAAAGTTACAAATGGATTTTGATGAAATTTTCAGGAAATGTTCAGCACGGGAAAAGGAAGAAGTGATTCAATTTTGGTGTTGATCCGGATCACCGTCTGGATCCGCCATGACGAAAAATGCGATCTTCGTGAATAACTACTGAACTAAAATAGATATCATTATGAAACCAATTGCTAATGGTATGTTTTCATGGTCAAGGAATTTAAATATTTACATGAAATAAAGGTAGGACTAATATTTATGGTAAAAATCACAATATGGGAGAGGACTGTGGTGCTGGTGGAGGTCTGCGCTCTCCCAGTGCTTTTCTAGTTATTTTATATACAATGCATTGGTATCACAAAGTTTGTTTTACAAAACATTTCTCAAGCCCCCTTTGTGAAATGGTTAGGTCCACTTGCTCCGTCAAACAGCCTAATGTGCCCATAGTTGATCAGTTTCCCCCTACAGACATGCTAGGAGGAGCAGCAGCTGTCTGTCAGTCCAGCATGTCACACATCACCATCCACAACATACCCATACACTGACGGTAAACAAAAAAAATTGTCTCATATTCGAAAAACAAGGAAGGCTTTTTGGTTAGCTTTACAGAACTTTTAATGGCTTACATGTCCTTCTCACTGGATACCAAGTCGAAGCAGCTCATTTGACTTATCTGATACTTAAAATTTTGTTCCAGGCTGAGGACCCAACACGGTTAAAATTCAACTGATAACTCCAAAGTTTAATATTTAATATTTGTGGGGCCTTAATATTCAGTTCAAGTTCAGATTTAGTTTCAGGAATTGAAAGAACCACAAACAACATGCTTTATTTCTCTCTCAAGTAAGTATTTTCCATATTTGATGGCCTTAGTATTAAAAAAAAAAAAAGATCACCAAAAGGCATAACATTCTGAAGTGGTTAAAATATTTCTGTAGTAATACTTTTAAGTGGGAGCTTTTGAAATACATGCAGGATCCCATACAAGTCTACCCCACCACGAGGGGGGTATACTGGTAGGCTGAAATTTGTAGGGATGTATATAATCCAAAAAAAAGAGGAGATTGTCTTTTGTAAAAAAATACATAAATAAATAAAAAAATAATAATTAAAAGACTTAAGTTTCATTCACCTTTTTAAGCTACCCTATTTTGGACTTACTCAAAGTAAAGTGGAGTGTTTTTCTGTCTGCAAAATACACTTCAAATATCATTTAACAATATTCACTTTGTTACAAGATTGATTTATTCCTATTTGCCAGATTTAAAATGGTTTGTATCATATACTTCTTCCTTTGAAACTTTGCTTAATAAACAATTTCCAGCTTTTGAAAGTAAAACACTTTGTTGCAAGTCTGAAGAGTTGTTGTCAGAGTTAAAGCTAGGGTTGGTAATCTGCTTTAGATACACTTTTTGTAATACTGGTTAAAATGGTCTTCATGACCAGATGGCAGCCAATTCATAATGTGTTCTTAAAAATTGAGTGAAAAATATCCGCTATGTACAACAGGAGTAAAACAGGGAAAACACCAACCAATAAAACCTTGGGAATCCACATTTTCAAACCAATCAAATCCCATTGCCGTTCTGCCCGCCTCCTGCGCGTACAATTTGCCGGTGTGCACAGACTCTGATTCAGTGCGTGTAGAGGAGCTGAGAGGGATCAGAGTCCACTGGAGTGTGCTTACCTGACAAGTTTTGGCTTTGAAAATAAGGGAAGCCCACTACGTGCCGTCCCACAACCCCAACCAAGCTCCAGTATCCCTCACATTTTAAGACAGGTGTACAAGAAATCTCGTTTACGTATATGTTTATGTATACAAAGTACCCTGATCCACCTGAATCCCCAGTCTAAGGCCTGGTACACACATAGAGGTTTTTATAACCTTAACCCATTTTGAATAAGTGAGAGCGCCCAAAAATGAAGACAAATAATGGCAGATTTAATGGTTTTGTTCTTGTGATTTGTCGTTTGAAAAGAGAGATAGTACACCACACACCAACCGACCCCTTGCAAAGAGCCAGGGCCTCTTCTCTCAAAGTTTATCTCAGAAGATCAGACATTGGAATTGACGCTAAATGCAGCAGGAGATTATATCCTATGACATCCTTTTGGTTGTGATTTACATCCACATTTGTTTGTTTGATATAATTTACAATAATTACAATTTCAAGACAATGTAGCTTGATCCTCTTCGCAGAAAGTAAATTTACTCTGAACACACCTCAGGTCCACAAGATAATAGAGCCTTTGCTGACTTTGATAGGAAGAGATCTAAGCCGAAAGTCAGGTCTAGATGCATTTAGTGTCTACAAGACAATTTGTTTGGAGCTCCTGTCACTGTAAGGACCCCTTCCCCATGAGGACCCGGTCTGGTTCTGCTCAAGATTTCTTACTGCTTAAGAGAGTTACTTGACACCGGTGACTGTTGCCAATTGTGGCAAAATGCACCCACGGTGGATTTGTGTAGGGTTTTTGATGAATGTATGTAAATGTATGATATAAAAACATATTCGAAAACAAAATAATAAAGAGTATGCCTTCAGCTCTTTTGGAAACTGTTTTGGGGTAACATAAATTATAATTTGGGGCTATAAAAATATAGACTAATCGAAATAAAGATTTATTGACGTGTCACACAATCCTACACTGTTATTAAAGCTTCCTTCCACCTAAAACTCTTTAGATTGTGCAGAGACTTTGTTCAGCAATATATAGCTCTAGCTTACGTCCCAACTCTCTTTGTACAGACACAGAGCTGATCATTGGCACTGTGGCAAATTCTAAGGCTAGTCCCATTTGTCTCCTACAACCCTCTTTAAATGTGAGATGTTGAGACTTCTGGCATTATTTCAAGTAGCATAAAAGGAATACAAATTAAGAGCGAACAAGGGGAAGGGCTTACTTATGAAAATTAAAATTCTGGAATAAAAAGCTCCTGAGGCTTATTTTATTAAAAGTACTGGTGTTGAGCGCTGCCTCTGGGCGTCTGTGCGGTTTGTTCCACTGGCAGAAGAGTGGACTCCCCTGCGGTGTGAAGCCTTGTCCTGAGGGCCCAGAGGTGCTGACTACTACTTGACCTGCCAGCAGAGGATTGTGGGATAATAAGCTCCCGGAGTTATCAGGCGGGATGTTTTTCTGTAGACTTTTAAATACAGTCCTTCAGGAGACAAACTCCCACCTGACCCCATCTTTTTACAATTCCATGATGTAACACTCCTACTTCTGCCCTGAGCTTGTGTTTTTCTTTTCTGCCTCCCTCTCCTCTTCTTTATCTCTCACTCCATCCCACCCACTCTGTCTGCCTCTCTCGTACACAAGCCCTCTGTGGGAATAAACTGAATGAGTGAACCTGACTGTTTGAGCGAGTCTGCTCTCCCTCTCCATGTGTATCGCTCCACATTAGCCTCATTGCGTTTCCTCTTCCTTGCCTTTTTGGTCCTTGAATTAGCCTTTTACCTCCAAGCTACAGCCAAACAAGACAGCACGATTCACCCCGCCACCTGCCCCCAGCCCACGTCTCTGCCATACCCCTCAGGAGCTCCGTGTGTCCCTGCTTCACCTTTAACCACCTTAGCCCCCTCCTTCATCTCTCTTTCCGTCTCCAACAGCGAGCCTCCAGTCGCACGAGAGAGCCCAATTTAGCATGAGCTCAGGAAAATGAAAACGCTCGGGTGGAGGATGCTATCGCTGAGTGTTAGTGGGTGACGTTTCACACTGGGGGCCCAGAAGTGTGTTCTCTCAGCGACAGGGCTCAAACCGACCAGAGGCTCCACAGGGGGATGAAAGAGCAAACATAGCAGTTTCACATCGCTGCAAGTACTTCATGCTTGACAAGAGGAGGAGGGAGAAGGAGTAACTTGGAGCGCCTTTAGAGGACTGAAATGTACAACAGCACTGTAAATCAGGGAGGCTCAAATTGCCTGTTTACCTCACTTTTAAGTCCATCTTTCCATAGCATATGCCATACATGCTTTGCTCTTTTCAACTGCATGTGTGAAAGGAAAATGTCAAATCTACCCCCCTCAGATTTTCTGAAGACTTTATATAGACAATCGTTAAGAAGTCAGGGTGGGATGATGTTTGAATAAGCTGGTTATTTTTGGAAAAACCCTTTAAGTAAGCAGAAAGAAGTCATAGCTTTTACAATATAATGAAGATGATTATTTATCTCCACCACCTAACGCTCAGCAGTTGCTACATAAGGAAATCGTTTAACTGTGGTCCCCATTATTTGTAACCCAGTACAACTTGTTGTAAGACATTGTAGTCATGGAGGGGATCATAACGCAGGGTAAGGGGAAATTATGGGTCTAGTTAAATACCCAATCTAGATATTCTTGAGGACTCACTTTTCATTGGCTACTTCATCAACAGTTAGGAACACTGTTGACTGAATTTCACCAATCAGCTACACCCTAATCAAGTCTCCCACTTCTGCAGGCACCCCTACACCAGTGAACATAGCTGTGACTATGGTTCTGCAGCCAGGGAGTAACATGATGCATGTGTTGGAACTGTTAATTTCTATAATGCAGTAGCATTTTTAGGCCAGCAGATGGCATAGTTCGCTTGTTTCTGAGCTTTGTTTGTCCGCTTCAGTGGTTGCCTAGTTACCAGGAAGTTGTTCTTCTTCTACGCTTTCTGAGAGAAACTTTCCTTGCATTCTGAAGCTAACTCATCATCCACCTGTATGTTTTCGGCCCTTGAAGTGGCAATTTAAGTAAGTAATTGTTGTTTTTCATTGATAAGTGCAGCCGTGTTTAGCTTTGACTCCGCTTGTGTAATTATTTTGTTTATGTTCGTATCGCAGCTCTATTGTGTCGAAGATCGGCAAATACTAGATCCGCCGACTGTAATTATACGCTCATTCATGAACGCTATGTGTTTGTATTGATCATTAATTGGGGTCTTTGTGTTTGTGTCCTTTTAGTTTCACAATTTTTGGCATTAAATCCCGTCCAACTACAACTTTGCCTGTTCCTTGGAGGATGTGACGTCATGAAGAGTTTAGCTGGCTGTGAATCTCAGTATAAGACAGGGGTCACACTGAGTGAAGCAGTACAATGCACTTTCTTTATTATCATGACAGCAACAAATGCCTTAACCCGAAATTCCACTGCACGCGAAAGTGCCGCACCGCGGTCTTGCTCGGACAGGCAAAACCCACTGAAAGTGGCGCGTCGAGCAGCGATGCGGCGCGCAGCCCTGTAGGGGGGGGGGGCTGTTCCCTGGAGAGCCACAGGCTCTCATGAGAATAGCGATGTCACACGCTCATAAAACGTGTTATCAACTGAGAAAAGAAATAAACAACACCTCACTTCACTTCTCTAAGGTCTCTTTGTTGGTCCCAACCACACAACTTCGTGATTTACTCAACTTCTATCCGACTATATCCTTGTAGAAAAGTGTTTGGTGTCATGTATACAATATTATGTGTTTCTGTACCTGTACAATTCACTTTTCTTCTCCCATGGTGTCGTGTTGCCTCTTGGACCCTCTGACCGTCTGCTGACCTGAGGCTCGTATCAGGAATTTGCCTGATAGACTAAAATGGGAGTGAAGTGCGCCACAGTACATTTTAAGGATGCAGCGCTGCGCTGCGCTCTGTCGTGAGGTGGAATTCAGGGTTTATTGGTTTGATACTTCACTCCTTTTCAGTAAGCTTACAATTGTCCCAAATGTCCCATGGACACATTTTAGGAGTTTGTCACTAAACATTGAGTTGTGACGCACAACTTTTGTGGTTTTTTTTTATCCTCAAAGTTGACAGAAGATGGTAAATTCTCTTAAGACCAGTTTAAAGAGGACATATCATGCTTGTTTCTCCTTTTCACTATGCCAGACAAGGATGCCTGTAAAGCATTTCTGCCCTCAGTACAAGTCATTTAGTTCCTTCATTGCCCCACAATAGCGTTCTCAAAATCCTCATTTTAGGCCATTATGAAGCCCTCGTTGAAATGCTTGGATCTGAGGATGACCTAAAGTAACCTCGCAACGTCACAGCCCTTTGTTCTCTGATTGGTCAGGTCTATCGGGTTAGAGCCAGCCTGTCCTTCTTCTTCTACTGTATTTTCCAGCAGGCTCAAAGCAGCGACCGGGTATTGAGTCCCCCTACAGGCCAGAGCTGGTAATGAGTGAGTGTGAGTTAGGGAAGTATAAACCCCTGCTGGACGGATGTGTTCCTCGGTGACGGTTTGTGGCTAACGGACATCACAGAGGAGGAAGTGTTTTATCAGATTACTCCAATAAAAAGAAAGGTACATCATGTCGTCACGACGTTTGAAATCTCGCGGACATCTCGCAATGACCTATTTTCAGAGGCATCAAATCTCGTTCTAGGATATCAGAAAAAATACAATATCTCATTTTTTGAAAATTAAGGGGGTGTAAGGTCTTGTTTTCAAATTTATTATATTATATGTAAGTATTAAGTCATGCATCAGCATGATATGTCTCCTTTAAATGTTTACCCCTGAGAAGTCCTGTCCTCAGAAGGTAAAGAGACCAATGAGTGAATGTTTTATTGCCCCCATCTCAAAAGACCAGACCTACTTTATTTTAAAAGCAACCTATCAAAAAGTATACCAACATTAAACTGAAAAACACAAATTGATCTGAATCCTTTGCTTAGTTAAAGGAAAAGTTCGGTTCCTGCAGCTTTTACATTGTTTATAGAATGAAGAACAACAATATACTCACCCAGAAGGCTTTCCTGATGCAAACGGTGCTTCGGGAGATATTTAGATCCAAAATCGAGCAGCAGACACCAATATAATGGTAGCCCGTAGGGCATAGATCGCCGCTCCTAAAAACTGCATTAATCGTCCAAAAACTCATGTTTTTCACCAATATTCCATCATGATTTGCTCCGAAAGGACCGCCATTGCAGCCTGTGTCTCTCCACACAGCGCTGTGTGGCTGAACTAACCTCTGAACTGGCCAGCTGTTTACATGCCCTTTGCGCATGCGCAGTACTCTCTGGAGCGTTACATCGCTTCCTTATCTGTATATCTGTATACTGTGGCTCCAAACTGTAAGGACGTCCATCATATTCAAAGTCCTCCTCCACAACATCTTCATCCCATAGACATTCGTCCATTTTGCACAAAACTGGAAGAAGAAAGTTGATTTGTAGCTGCCGATCTTCCCCTGAAACAGTGAGCACGACTGCGCATGCAAAGGGCATGTAAACAGCTCGTCAGTTCAGAGGTTAGTTCAGCCACACAGCGCTGTGTGGAGAGACACAGGCTGCAATGGCGGTCCTTTCGGAGCAAATCATGATGGAATATTGGTGAAAAACATGAGTTTTTGGACGATTAATGCAGTTTTTAGGAGCGGCGATCTGTGCCCTACAGGCTACCATTATATCGGTGTCCGCTGCTCGATTTTGGATCTAATATCTATCTCAGGAAAGCCTTCTGGGTGAGTATATTGTTGTTCTTCATTCTATAAACAATGTAAAAGCTGCAGGAACCGAACTTTTCCTTTAATGAATTAATGCCATGTAATGCTCTGTGTGAAATTTATTTTATGCTGGTCGAAAATGTCCACTTTTACCCTGTGTTACTCTGCCAATTTTTTTTAGTTTATACCCTTCCCCACTTTTCCCCTCTAACAGAGACAAAACAATTTGTTGGTTGTGGCACTTGTTGAGTGTGGCACTTGCCAAGTTTTTTTGGTGGATGGGCACAATAGTTTGCACATACATATTTCTATGAGATTAAAAAAAAGATAGGCAAGATTTAAAGGTGCTATGAGGAGAATCTATTTTCGGCAACATAAAGACCCATGAGCATGCGCGGCGACTGTTGTAAAGACGTGACACAAGCCAAAGCGTGTGTTTGTTGTGATGCTAACGAATGCAGCTCAGACCTTCCTCAGAACTCTGCATTGCTCTACAACTTGTTTTTTCAACAACTTACAGGATGCAAAGCGACAAGGTAATGTATCTCTTCCTAGTTACATTCGGTAGTCTTTGGTTTTCCGGCTATATCGCTACTTACAGCCCGGTTCTCTAAGACGTGTCCAAATAATATAAATTTGCTCTAGTTTTAATTGTCTTGTTCCCGAAGTTGAGTATCCAGGCCAGTCCAGCCCTTTCCGACCCGACCGGGAAGCTAAGGAATAGCATTTATAGATAACCTATTTTGATGCTATAAAACTCATCTTAAAGTGTGTATTCTGATAAGGCATATATCTATAAGTGGGACTTTTTTGTACTTAGAAACTCCTCATAGCATCTTTAAGGGAATGTTTATGAAAATGCTGACATGCCTCCCAATGTCCAAACTGTACTCCTCAAAAGTTTGGGAATGCCATTTCAAGTTATTGTTTCTTACCTTTAATAAAAAAACAACTTGTTTTGTATTTTATGCTGTTAGAAAGCCCAAATCATCACCTTTACAAAGAGGTACAACTTGTAAAGGTTCTGCATTTGTGAAATAAGCAACACAGCTAAACATGTGGGAGACCCCCAAATAAACTGGCCAAAATCCACTCTTCCCCTGGTTAAAAGACTACGGTTCTTCATAAAAGTGAAGGATAGGATCAGTTTACCTTGGCTGCTGTCTTTGTAGGATGCCTACTTCTATCTTTGGCTTTACTAGCCTCAAAAACTCAATTTCAGTTGTGGGGATTGTGACACAATTTTGGGGGGGCACCTCCCACACGTCTAGCTGTATTGCTCATTCCATGAATGCAGGACCCTTACAAGGGGTACTTTGTAAAGGTGACTTATCAGGCTTCTAACAACATGAAACACATGACCAATTGGATAATTAAAGGGGAGAATAATTGAAATAATACAGCAATCACCTAGCTTCCTTAAAGGACATTTTCTTTGCTTTTGTTGCATGATTGTAAAAAGAATGTTTTGTGTAATTTCTTCTCACTTGGATTTTTTTCTCCGAGGGGGAAAACATTGACTAAAAATGGAAGTGAAGTTTTGAGGGGAAAAACTGAGATTCATATGGTTGTTATGTTACTTACTTACTTCCCCCATGGCTGTGTAAGTCCCTTTTTTACTTGCAATGCATTTGCATATGTTAGTCTAATTTGCATATCACACCAAGGCCTTTGACCACGCACCAGGAAGTATTTAGTTCCTTGAGGAGACGTTCCTAGAACTAATAACTCCAAGCACTTTTGTTCAAAAAGCACCCATGGCTATTTCTGGTTTTTGAAAAACAAGAATTTCATTGGCCAAGATACCAAACCTGAGGCTGTAAAAGACACGCAAACCACTGGGTGACGTCACATTGACTATACATCTATTATTCATACCTCTATTGTCTGGCCTTGTTGGTCACCGAGGGGAACCTGAACCTCTTTCTGTACATGTTCTCACAAAAAAGGCCTGTCTTGACAGCAGTTGCTCCTCTCTTTCACCCCAAAAGCTATACAGGATCATGCCTCTGTGTAAATGACTGTAAGACATTTTCCAACAGCCACAGCTCAGTCAATAGAAGTGCAAGCAGAGTGGAAATATTATTGCTTGAGGCATGCTTTTTCAAACCCTGCAGTACACCCTGGTTATCATTACCCAACAAAAAAAAGAGAAATGAAACAGATAATCTTCAGCACTGTGAATTCTGAGGCCAAAAAAACACCCAATTCCAGAGAGTTAATTAGGGTTCGGATGACTGGCTGCAGAGGGTGTGGATGAGCAATGTGCAGCTCACCGATAAAGACGATTGGCTCAGTTTATTGTTGTTTCCTCAGCTTTTTTTGCCCCCCGAAATCATCAGGCTTGGTTGGTTAATGATTGCTGATTGCCTGATTGTTTCATTAATCCGATTACTCTTCAAACTGCCTGTTATCTGAGTGAGAATACAGGACATTACAGGAAAGAGATGCATGTTATCTGGCTGGGGTGACGGTAATTGCACATGCACATGTTTCAAATTTGCACGGATAATAGACCCTGTTTGAACATTAAGCCTTAAAAATATAATTAGAATTGTACAGCAGCAATGATTTGGTGAGCACCGTCACAGTGTTGTTCATCCACAAAGCTGAGTACATGAACACCACTCCTTATTAAAATTATGCAAGTGTCATGATCCAATGTGTCATAAACATTCTTGTTGCTGCTTGTAGTCTGTCTGTGCTTTGCTCCAGTGTTTCATGAGTTCAAGCTTTTTAAGGATAACAGTTTGTGAAACACCAAACAACACTGAACATGATCTGCTGTATTAAAATTCTGGCTTCATCCAGTTTCTGTCTGATGAGGATAAGCTTTCAAAACTGTAACACCCATTAAGAGGTGGCTGCATGCACATGAAGGCAACAGTCAACTCAAAGAACTTCAGTCTTTTTCTTGAATTCAGTAATCTGACACACAAGATAGACCATTCAGTGTATTGCACCAGTCCATCCAGGCAATAGCCCACAGAAAGTATTTTGGAATTGGCAGAACCTTTCTAAGGTAACTGGATGATTGTTCCATCAATCACATCCAATCAATGATAATATAGTAGGTGGGCACTGCTGCTGCGGTGAAAAATATAAAACATAAGCCACTTCATAGACCAAAGTCTTTCTATCACATGTTGTAAGTGTAATGCAAATATTCTTTCTTTGAGAAATCCTTTCACTGCCATTATTTTTCAATTTATAAAGACATGCAGTCCAGATCTGGTAAAACTGTTTCTTTAGACATCAGTATCTATGCTAATCTCTGTAGAAGCAATCAATTCCTACTGTAGTCCTGCTCATAGCTCCCACCTCTTCCTGCTGTAAAGGGCACTGATTGGGCCTGACACTTTGGACCGAGCACAAATGTTTTTACTTTTGGAGCTTGGCAAGATGGATCTGTCTGATTACCAGCATTGACTCTAACCACACTGCAAGGTTAATAATTTAAGGCATTTTGTTGATAACAGTGGTTCCCAACCATTTTTTTCTGCAGCATGATTTTATGCTATACAATACGCTACTTTCCCTCAAGATTGAAAGACAAACACAAATGTTATGTATAGTATAAATTCCATAATGTAGGATCAGAGAGGCCCATGGTTTTGTTTTGAAACCCCTCAAAAAGAGACTGGGTACTCACTCTGTTTTCATCAGCTGCTTAATATGACTTTTTGGAGTGCAGTTGGTTGAAAGTCACCAAATGGCAAGGTAACTAATTAAACCATAACACATACTGAGTTAGTGGAAAATGCTTTAAAAACAACTTGCAAAGTATGTGTCTGAGCTGATCTGACGTTTCCATTGATTATTGATGAGTATTTTATCCGGTCTAGCCTCTGAACTGAATCCCTCCACAGCATCAAGAAGAGTGATGTCTCCGTCTGCAGCTATGCCTGGAGCACTGGTGGAAGAGTGCACAGCCTGAGTTTGTCTCAGGTTGAACTATTTCACACATTACAGTGGTAACAGAGAAAGAGAGCCAGAGCATAAAGTCTGCAAAGTCATGGACTTCAGAGGAGCATGATTCTTTCAAAATACACTATACACAGTCTGTTAATTAAAGAGGACATATCATGCTTGTTTCTCCTTTTCACTATGTCTGACTAGGATGCCTGTAAAGCATTTCTGCCCTCAGTACAAGTCATTTAGTTCCCTCATTGCCCCACAATAGCGTTCTCAAAATCCTCATTTTAGGCCATTATGAAGTCCACGTTGAAACACTCGGTCGCAAGGCTGAACTAAAGTTACCTCGCAACGTCACAGCCTTTTGTGCTCTGATTGGTCAGTTCTATCGGGGGTTGAGTCAGCCTGTCCTTCTTCTTCTACTGTATTTTCTGGCAGGCTCAAAGCAGCGACCGAGCATTGAGTCCCCCTACAGGCCAGAGCTGTTAATGAGGGAGTGTGAGCTAGGGAGCTTTATACGGCTGCTGGTGGATGTGTTCCTCGGTGAGGGTTTGGGGCTGACGGACATCACAGAGGAGGAAGTGTTTTATCAGATTACTCCAATAAAAAGAAAGGTACCTCGTGTCGTCACGACGTTTGAAATCTCGCGGACATCTCGCAATGACCTATTTTCAGAGGAATCAAATCTCGTTCTAGGATATCAGAAAAAATACAATATCTAATTTTTTGAAAATTCAGGGGGTGTAAGGTCTTGTTTTCAAATTTATTATATTATATGTAAGTATTAAATCATGCATCAGCGTGATATGTCTCCTTTAAAGAACAGATAAAGAAATAGATCATTTCTATCTCTCTGTTGGCTCACTGCCAACTGATCTATGGCCCATGGAGTTTGAGGACCCCTGGTCTAAAATCCCCTGGAGTCTGGCAGTGTGGGATGTGTCCATGTGTGTCTTGAATGGTGCATGTGTCTCAATTATGCCTGTTTTGAGGGTAACATTTATCAAACCAATGTAAAATGACAGTTTCATCACTTTGCCACTGAACAAACAAAACACACATGGGGCATTAAACAGTATCTATAAACACCTGTTTCTCTGATGCTGATGTGAAGTGAGGACACTTTTACTCTTTTTTAATGTGTTTGCGAAGAAAATGTTAATTCAACACACTTTTGAGATCTGATGGTCAAGACATTGTGTTTTCTTCACATGCTTTTGATCATTAAAAACTGCACATTTCTGGAAACTCTGTCTCCATTTAAAGTGATGAGTGGTAAAAATTCCAGCAATATGTATCAGTATTGTAGCTAATTGAAAGATGTTGGCTTTGCCCATCATATTTACAGAGGATTAGGATTTTTTTGTAAAAACTGAAGTATCACTAGTGTTCTTACTGTAGCAATGTTCTATCATAGGTAGGCATAAATCCCTCAAGTGTTTTTTAGTTTTTTGCTTGTGTCCAACCACTTAAATTCAAAGGGGATAAACCAGGATTAAAAGGAGGATGTAAAAACAAAAAGAAGGGATTTGTTGTTTTGAATGAGTTCTCTCAACAAAATAATAACTGACACGATACCAAGACAGAATAAATGTAAAGCCCAGGCAAAACCTCACATCAAGTCCTGTTCTTGACATTTAAATCCCCCCGTGGCACTGAGGGGGTCTGCAGCTCTTTGTCATTGCAAGTGATGTTTGTATCGACCCTCCTTTCATACTGCAACTGGCCCCTCTCACTTGAGCTCTAATCAATGGGTGCTAATGCCTCTATTATAATCCATGCTCTCAAATTAAGGTGGCATTGATCAACAGGCCTGCTGTTGATACAGTGCAGCTGTGCAGGGTCCTGGAGGGAAATCTTTTAAAGGAAACAGACTCAGAAAGGTATTGAGGGGGGAATGGTTGGAGTAATATGGGAACCAAGATGGTGTTGTTGTATTTCTCAAACTCAATCTTTAATTTGTTGCCTCTCCCTGAGGTTTTTAAGTATGCATTGTTGCTATCGGTTGGGAGAGGGTGGGAAAGTGCATCATGCGTGTCGATCAGAGGTGTGCTGGATTTTAAACACCGCTGAGCTTTGGGGTGAGAGATTGCTGCAGGTGCTTTTTTATGTCAACAAAACAGAAATTGGATCGGGATTCTTTCATGTGCTCATGTTATTGTGATTTAGTTTTATTGTTTGTCAAAGAGCACCACTACTTTAACTTTTGTGACCTTTGCTCCTTGTGTCTGCATCATTTATTAACATCACAGAAGCCTCTATCATTGTTCAATCAAAATATTGTGCATGGATAAAATCGAAGTAAGAGCAGGTGTTGTATCTTATGTATCTTATAATGAAGGCCCATCAGTTTGACTTGGATTTCATTCTGCTGTGTATATTTTTTCTTTTCAATGAAGTCATCCATCAGTTTGCACATTTGTTGTTGAATTAATGAACATCAGAAAATATTGGAATTACAGTCTGTAGTTAATAGACCTCTGTGAGGTGTACAGTTGTCAGACAGTAGCTGTGTTCGAAATCGCTCACTATCACGGATATAGTGCACTATATAGTGTGTTCGCCATTTTGTTGTGTTGTTCGAATTCTCAGCAGTTAATTTCATTCACTATATAGTGCACTACAAAATACCCACAATGCACAGCAAAAGTGAGTGTACATACGATGTACCCTATATTGTACTCCCGTATACCACAATGCAATGCGGTCTGTTTTTCCATGAGAGCCATGTGACCTTGACCATATACCATGAAAATGTCAAGGTAATAGTTGTTTTGTTTTGTTTTGGTTTTTTTTATGACCCATTTAAAAAAAAAACAAGTACTGACTAAAGTGTTCTACATCACGAAAGATGACATGATACTGTCAAACGTCATGTAATATAAAGGATAACTGTAATTCTGTCAGGATACAACAGAAACTAGAAGTGCCAAGAGAGCACAAACCTCTGAGAGGTACTCTGTCTCTGATATTGTTAGGTGAGTTATTACCAAAAATGTGTCCAACTGCTTTATCACACGAGGTAACAAATATTTCTGAAAATATGGGATCAGCATCCAGTTTTGGATCACCACCAAAATCAAATTCATTCTTTGCCATGGCCTTGACCCACATTCAAAATCTATGGAGAACTTTTTGAGTTATTAGCAAAGTGGTGTAAACTGCCCTGCTTTGAAATGTTAGGCTAGCACAAAACTCTGCTTGGCATTCCTGACACTATTAGCTCTGTCCTACAATATTACCAAATTCTTTGAAAGTACGTGTTTGGACCACCATCAGAACCTAATCACTTTTCCTTGTGCCATGAGCAACATCCCCTGTAAGTGTTATTAAAATCCAACTTTTTGAGTTATAACGCTAACAGACAAAACAATTAGTCAACAAAACAAAAGACATCGAATAAACAAATTCCATCAACACAACAAAGCTCCTTGGTGGACATTAAAACATGGTACTATATGAAACCACATGATCTATGAAAAACAAATTCTGAAAGGATGGCAAAAGAAAGGAAACATCCTTAAGGTGATAGTTTGTCATGTTTGAAGTGGGTTTGTGTGAAGTATATAGCATGAGCCCCAATGTGTGCCACAGAGTATCAGCTCAGTTCTCTCTCTGTTCAGGAAAGCGGCTTGCTAGTGGGAAAAATAAGGAACCCCACAACCTTGACATCTGACCTTTCACCACAATAGTTTACAAGTTTATCCTTCAGTCAGAGAAGACAGTTGAATCAACTTTCAATAGATTCCTTTTAAATAAACTTAAGGCTAGCATTCACAAAAAAATAATGAAGGGAACCTGTCAACTTGACTTTTGTCCTGTCACCTCCAAAATCCAAAATTTTAAGTTGGAGGAGGTTGAACTTTGTGCACTTTGTTTGAAGAAATGTGTATATGTTGAAGTTATTTTCTGCTTTGTAATAACAGTCTTATGTGTCTGACAGTTCAGTCATTCCCAAGTGTTGGTTTAAATTATGAAAACTCCAGGTCTGATTAGATTAATACATGATTAAGTTTGTGCTTCTTAATATGCTCGGTCAGCCTCGCTGCTTCCTGTTACTCACTGCACACTAACTTTTGTAATTTATGCAGTAACAAAATTATTTTCCATTTTCAAAGCTCAGTGGGGCAAAATCACCTAAAAAATGAGAGGAAATATATTTCCATGGTGAGATGGAGTTATGCGTGAAATACATCTTATCAAAAGAACTGATTTTCAACTTGACAGTGAGTCATCATAAAGTGCCTCTACATCATATGCATACTGTTTATTTATACTCAAGTCATCATAAAGGCATTTAACAGAGCATAATAAAAGAGTTTGGTGCTTAACTTTGAAAAACAATTCTCATGCCTCAAAGCCAAATGTTAATTATGAGCCCATTATAACTATTCAATCCTTAAACTGCTGTTACAGGGAAGATAAAAGTCAAAGTGATCCCCCACATGCTGCTGAAACTCCTTTTTTAACTTTTCCTATGGCAATGATTGTAGAAGAGTAATACATTTAAAAGCTGGAGGACAGTGCATGTTAAACAATCAATACAATAGCAAGGACTTCTATCAATAAAGTGTTCCATAATGTCTTCAAAAACAAAAAAAACAAGAAAATCTTGTTCAAACAACACTGAGTGCAGTGCTCCTGGGGATCTTTTCAAACAACTTCATTCAGAAGTGATCCAAATCACTTAAAAATGAGTAAGCTTGTTTTATGTCGATAAGTGATGTCATTGATTTGCCCAGTATGGTCAAGAATTATTGTAAAGCCAGCTTCGTTTCCCATGCAGGCCATATTGGCTTCATATCTTTGAGCTAAATATGATAAAGCATTGCTCGGTCTACAGCAGGGTGTGCATTCCCATTAACCAAAGACATTCTACTCTGTCTAGTGGCAAATAACTGCATTGTACATTGAACATATTTTCTAAACAGCACAGAGGCAGTTTGTGCAATATATGAACATTTGCACAAGATATAAGGTTATGTTTTTTTGCCAGATCTTACATCAGAGCTGTTTTCTGTTTCATTTTGGCGTTTCTTTGGTTGAATCTTGCTGCATTTGCCAGGTTGCCCTCGCCCGCAGGCAATTAAAGTTTGTTAAGGTCAGGCCTGCTAAAAGTGCTCTTTCCCTCTCTTTGACCCATTCTTTACAACCTATGTATGGCGTCATGTAGCTGTCATAATCATGAGAGCGCAAATACAAACTAAACGAGCACAGGATGAGGAATTGAAGGCATAAAACATAAAATTGAGAGGTCAAAAATAATCTTATGGCAAATAAAGTTTTTGTCTTGAGTGTGTAAATTGTGACAGAGAGCAGTAGTGGAAGGTGTGGCGCTGCTCGCTCTCTCTTTAAACTTACTCGCACGCTCGCTTTCAGAGGTTTCCTTGCTCTCGATATTGTCTCCTACCGGACATAATTCACGGCTGTTAACCTCGACAAGACAATTGCCGATCTAAGGCTGTTTTCGAATTTGCCTACAGAATGTAAACAAAAGCAAAGTTGCAGTATGCAAAAAATACCCGGATGACGTACTGATTCGGGAAAAGGTTGCCTCGGACCAGTCTGCGTCACCTACTGTTACCCACAATGCAAAGCGGCTGAAGCGAAGCTTCAACAACCGGAGCAGCATACGAAAATAAATATATGAGCCACTATTTTTTATCCTTACCTTTTCAACAGGTGTAATAAGTTGTAAAAAAGGTATGTTGTTTTTTGTTTTTCGTTAACGGTTTGTAACGGCTGGACGGTGGTGTTATGCCCTTCCTAAACCTGCAGCATTATTAGCGTAAACCACTGACAAGCCTGACATTTTACCGTTACGTTCTGTATTTCTCCTCTGTATTTCCACCACCCTAAATGTTCCTGCTTCTCCTCATTCTTAATATTGTGTTGTGCGTGTGATGTTAATCTTGAACTGTTTTTTTAAGTGGCCCTAATGCGTTATTGTACGCCATCACACAAAAATATATAAAATAATTTCTCTCCCAAATAATATGTATTTTCCACCACTGACTGTTTCACATAAAATGCTGCTTCTGGCAATGTCTTTGCAGATTAATAACTGAAATGCCAACATATACTCATGGTTTGTTTGTTTTGTATGATTAAAATTAAGTTTGGGAAATAAATAAGCTGTAGCCTACTTCCGCTTTGCTCAAACTGGAAAAAAGCGTAGCATACTACAAAATAAACCGATCAGAACAGTCATACTACATACTACATTCAAGTGTAGTAGGCAGTATGCAGTGCCTACTACATACCACTTTCATACGCAGCATGTAGTAGGTGAACTCGAAAAACGGCCTTAGATCTGCAATCGTCTTGCCGAGCTTAACAGCTGTGACGTATTTCTGGTAGGAGAAAATATCGAGAGCGAGAATACCTCTTGTTGATTAGCAGGAAGATTGAAATAATGAGGAGAATGTCCATCATGGCTTTGACGTTTAATGCGATGAAAAAGGCTGCAGTGAACATTAGAATCTTTTTCTGAATAATACCAAGCGAAGTCAAGTACCGTAACAACAGATACATACACTTCCTGTTTTTCATTTCAAAATAAAGGCACCCCGGAAGAGTCGATGTTTAGGCATTTCAACATAAGACAAGTATATGGCAATAAGAAATTTGCCATTCTTGCAGCTCTGCTGCCAATTAAACAGTACAAATACTTTAGCAATATTTAACTGTGAATTACACATTTTCCTGCACCTTTGTATTGAAAACAAACAATTCTCAACAACTCTGAAAGTGAGCAAGCGAGTAAGTTTGAAGAGGGAGCGAGCAGCGCCACATCTTCCACTACTGCTCTATGTCACAATTTACACGCTTGAGACAAAAACTTTATTTGCCATAAGATTATTTTTGAACTCTCAATTTTATGTTTTTTATGCCTTCAATTCTTGATCCTGTGCTTGTTTAGTTTGTATTTGCGCTCTCATGATTATGATAGCTACATGACGCCATACCTATGGTGTACAACCCAATCACTAGGTCAATTATTCTGGCATGTTTGTTGGCATGTTCTGCTGTAATTAGAGATCAAGATGTGGTTTTGATGCCAAAAATGCGAAAGAGAGTATTTCATATCTACACAGATAGACACCACACAAAATTAATAATTCTCTTAGGCAGTTTTTCTGTTACCATCATCATCTCTCAGTTAGACACTTGGCCCAACCCTAAATTACACATTCCTCTAAGGATTGTAAGCCTCTCATTTCTGCCTTCTGTCTCTCCATACTTATGCCTCTCTCCTTTTATCTCACTCTCACACTCTGCCTTTTCTGTGCTGACATTAATTACAATGAGGATCACAAGTGATGGCACTCATCGCCTCAGCATTACAGCCGGCATATTCAGCAAACGCAAGGCCTGATGAAGTGTCCACACGGCCCCTGCTGTGATTTATCACTTATTTCTGCCACAATGCTTGGGCCAATAACTCTTATTCTACACCGTTTACTGCTGCCATGTGTCACACAGGGAAAGGTGACTGGTTTTCACTAATGCAGGTTGAATGTAGTCTGAGGGACCTTCAACAGTGTAAAGATCTGAGCTTAAAGAAAAGCTTATGTAACTGTTCAAATGACGTGTTGCACTAAAACATTATATGGAATTGTTCCATGAAAAGCAACATAGTGCACATGGCTGGGCTTCTTTTTAAAATCTGGACATATATCCATCATGTGTATGTGAACGTGCCTATGGGGTAAGCATGTGTATGCAGTCCAGTAGAGCTGGTCTTTATTTCTCAGGCAACTGTTCAAGGCAAATGCTTTTCTCATTCACTCAGCCAGCTTACATAGACCAGAGTCTTTTATTTCAAGGTAATGTCAAAAACCTCCTTCACTTGGAGCCATTGAAGTTGTCTTATCTGATTTATGGATGGAAACTCACAAGAGACACCATCTGAGTGTACATTTTGAAGGAGAGTAAATGTGAAGATGATGTAAAGAATACGACAGTTTCAGAGCCTTGCATAGAGTGCATGAAGCATGTGGTCTGAACACAGTGTTTTGGAGTATGTCTGTCTATTTTGCTACAGAGTCAGATGCAGAGTCCAAAGAGGATGGATTATGTGCCTTGATTGCCTTGTAATAGAGCTTTTCCTTTAGTATCTGCTCCACATGGCTCGGCTCTGCATGGTTTGGATATCACCTGCTCCATTTTCCATGACAGAAGTGCATCTTTAAGGTAGGTGGGATGGTCAGAGAGTAGCTGCACTAAGCTATGATGGCATTCTAATAAAGGCGATGGTGGTGTCAGCCCCTTTGTGGCTTTTTGTAACAGTTAGAAGATGAAGCAAAAAAACAAGATGCTAATTATGCAGCAGATGCCATACCGCATCCTGCCTTTCTAGGAATGCACAATCCTTGCAGGTCATAACCTGACTGTAAAGATGACTGATCAGGCTTTCCATTAAAAATAAAATGTCGGTTTGATTTAGTAAAGGGGAGACGTAATCAACCAAATTAACGTCTCTAAACCTTTTTTGAGGAGTATATGTGTATGTGTACATAAAACACACTGAATTCTCTGCATTTGATGTCTGGAAGCATGGTTATTAATGGCACTTCAGTTTGAAGATTGTGAATATAACCCCTTGATGCTTGAGAGTTTTCATATGTATGCATTAGCTGTATACTCATTGGAGGAAAGAGCACACTCTTGAGCTTGAAAAACAAACTGAATGTCTGTCCTGTTACGTAGATCTTTTTGAATTTATAAATTGACAATGACTTTGGTGTGTTGTTGGTGTTATGCATTCTCTGGATAAGGAAAAACTCTGCACAGTGTGGTTCGGTCTCATAATTGTGCGCTCTACATTTTAATATGTCCTCATTTTAATAATAACACATTGCACTGGACTTTGGACTTAAAACAAGGCTTTAAGTGGTTTTAGGTCATTCACCTCAAGATATCAACACCCCTGCCTTGTCTTGACAACATCTTATTTTGGGAACAATACACCCCAGGGCACATGTTCAGTCACAATACAAACACAGTGTAAAAATGGCAACTGCGTCAGCGTGGAAAGTAGGAAAGACAACTCCGCTGCATGCCAAACATTTTGCGTCAGGTACGATATGGTCAATGATGACAAAAAACTAAGGACATTTTCCCATTAGGCGAGATTATTTTACATACAGTAGTTCCCAAAGACAATAACCCCGCCTTCAGACAGTGAGCATTACAGAAGCTGTTATGATTATCACATTGTGTTTCTCTGACAAAAGCCATAGAGTTGCAGGTTATGTTGTGTTCTTGGCTGCAGGATGGCAATCAAGTCAATCACACTTTAGGGCAGAAACACTATCAGCTGTGAGCTATATTAATTAAAGGATTGATAATCAATGAGCCGAGAGGGTTTCATTCTTTGCGATACAAAAGTGCTCTCATGCACTACTTTGTTATCAATAACCAATTGTTATTATGTGTGGAATTCATTTTATTTCAGCAACTGTCAACCAGGCTTGAAGGTTATTTTCACAAAAAGACAAATCGACAGCAATGAATGTGACCAAATACAAAGAAAATAAGAAGAGAATATGGACAATAAAAATACTGTAGGTGATGGAAGAACAATCGAAAAAAAAAGCAGGTGTTTTATCAGTTTAAATTAGGCTGAACTCATAGATGGCACTCGAGTCTCTAATCCGTCCTCCCCTTAGGCCTGGAATCACCTGCCATCCACAAAGTCACCATCCATCCCACAGGAAAACACTCATTACGGGCTGCCATTACGTTCGAATGCATCCCTCTCTATAACCTTGAAACACTGTTCACTCAGCCAAAAACACTTCAATCCGGTGGGAGAGCAGGGTCAATTGAGTCAATGTCAAGTAACTCCTTTCTCCCAAAGGCAAGAAATTTACATGTTTTTTAATGGGTGAAGTATGTTACAAGGACATGTATTTGTAAATCACGTGGGAACACA
Source organism: Scarus forsteni (assembly GCA_036419115.1). NCBI lineage: Eukaryota > Metazoa > Chordata > Actinopteri > Labriformes > Labridae > Scarus > Scarus forsteni. The sequence goes on from JAZDUH010000135.1 coordinate 10,807,343, forward strand.
AAGCGCTCCGTGTTACTATGTTTACTGATCTTGGGAAAGGTAGCAAAGGGAATTGAACCCTTAAATGAAAGCGGTGCTATAGATTCAGCATCCTCTTAGACTTTCATAATACAGGACAGTTTAAATGTTAAGTTACATGGATGGAGCTTTACTCCAGTGACTATCTCCTACAGGTCCTATGAACAAAAAAAATCAATCTGGCTTGGAGTTTTGGATGATTTGGCTTAAATGGCTTATCCAGTCGCTAATAATCAACATCAAGTATTTGCTCACTTTTATTCAGGCAAATTTCACTAGTATTTAATATATATTGCAGCAGAGATTGTTTCAATGTGGCATCTAGGCCTCACCACTCTTGCTCATGCAACATGTAAGGAATGATGAAATGGGTATTTTAATGACCCCTCCTGGGGACACAGTTGGATGCCTGGGTTGGTGGTGGTGGGTTAAAAGCAAGAGCGCAGCACTGATGCAGGCAGGGCTGGCAGTACAACAAAAGGAAGAAATAGAAATCTCACAGCTTAAACTTACTGGTAATTTTTGGGACGTTTTTCTCCTAAATAATCAAACAACATTGTATGTTAGGTGGTACATCTGTGCATCATGTACTGTCTGCCTGAATTTACAAGTAAATGTTAATTTTAAAAAATCAACTTCAGGTTTAGATTGAAAAACTTTATTTGAACCAACAAGCAATTTTAGTCCAAAGTCCACTCTGACCTACTGAAAAAGATTTTGGAGGTACCATGTCAAGGTCACTTTTAGGGACTTCCTTCAAACAATCCTGATTCTCCACTGTCACTCAAACGGGCCTGGTATATGCTGAAAGTGTTTTGTCTTTCCTATTTTCCAGTTGGCACAGTTGTAATTTTCATGACCAGCAATTACTTTGTTTTAAGAGCTCATGTTTTGCCTGAAATCAGGCATGTATTCATTTTTGATGACTGCTAGTGTATGTTGGCAATCACTAATGTTCAAATAGCAAAACCTAGTTGTCATAAACAGAGTACCCCTGATAAGGCTGTATTCTCTGTCTGGGATACTTTGTAAGAGCTCCTTCCTCTTTAAGGTTCCCTTCCCCTCATGGGCCCAGTATGCTCTGACTTGTTGGTCAGCTCTAGCCAATGGGCCTTAGCTGGCAACAAAACAATGGTAGGATGTCACACTGGTAGGTCTATTTGGGGGTGAAAGTCCCACTTCTCTTGGTGTTCTCCAGTGTACTCAGTAACCAGAAAGAAGTTTAAAACACACAGTGTCAAAAGTTCTCATGCAATAGGGAGGTATATTTTAATAATTATATACAATATTCTTTAAGGACACTGCGTAATCAATAATAATCAATGACTTTTAAACCAGTTTAATGCATGCCAAGAAGAATGCAGCCAAGGATTCCAGCTGATAAAAGTAGCTTAAAAATTGTTATAAACTACTATTATTATTGTTACTGTGATTTGATGTCCAATGAAAAGACCATTTATTAACACAAACCTGTCTGACAGTCTTATTTGATTTAATCATTGATGAGGTCATGTTTTTTATGTGATCACGAGGAAGTTACCAGCATTTTTTTCAAATGCCATATGAATTCTTCATTGAAATAGAACTTTAATTTGAGAACTGACAAATTCCATACAGTGTGTTTGGTGTGTTAAGTGGCAAATACAACAAAATAAATCCAATTTCCCATCTGCAGTCTAGATGAAACAATAAAAGCTGTGCTGTCACTTTGTGCTGTCAGAAATGGAGCTCAATAAGTTTCTGATTAAACATAGGAGTTGGATATCATAATCACCCCTTACCCACCCACCCCAAACTTCTGGTCATCACAACATCACAAAAAACAACATCAGTCGTTCTTCTTTGACAACCACTGCCATTCTGCTTAGTGCCTTGTGGAGACATAAAATGTTAGGCAGCAGTTTTATTTTTGTTTTTATGTGGTTTATGGAAAAAGAGAGGGGCCTTGAAATTTCAAGGCATCACTCCACTATTTTCCTCCTGTTAACCGTTTTAAACTCAAAATGGCCTTGTCTTTAAATAGTTAAGAGACCCCTCGGCTGCTGCCACTTAAAAATATGTGTACTTGAAGTGCATCACACAATGCATTACACAATTGAAATGGGAAATGATATTACAGTATCGCATTTGGTCTTCTTTCCACACCACTCTCCACTGCTGACCCCAGTAATGAATCTAATCTGCATTTTTCTGCTGCTTTATTTGCAGTGGAAAGTGCAGCAAATAATACAGCAGGGAGTAACTGATGTCTGGAGAGACAGATCACAGAGGAGGGGAGATGTAGCTAATTTCATGCCTTGTATTTTCCTGCCATGCATGGCTAATTCATGCCTCAGATCAGCACGATGAAATGTGTGTCCTGTGATCTTCCACACACACACCCCTGCCTGGGCCAAGAACGGTGGTGGTGCCCTAGCTATCTTTATGAGGGGAGGAGAGGCCTAGCAAATTCATATGACGGTTTTTATATTTCATACAGTGCTAATTCAGAGAGCCTGATAAAACCATGAGGGAGACAGTAGTGGCAGTTCCATTTGGGTTCGCTACCCTTGACTGGCTCTGAGATGTAAATGACTATCCACCCCCCACCGTCCACTGGGCCTGGTCATGCTCCATTTGTAATTTAATACCTTTAACCAAATGCTCTGCTTGGCTAAAAAATACACTGGAAATATACTTCTCACCATGCATTTAACATAAATACATTAATTGAAAAATTATGATCATTGTGGATTAAACAAGCAAATGTCGAAGCTTTTCCAATAGCTCCATATGTTCATATTTATATAACAATTCCAATAATCCACACAAAGCAGCATTGATCCAGTACAATTTCACGACATATGGCATATACTAAGATCCCAGCTTCTAGTGCTGTAAGCCATCGTGATCAAATGTAACAGTGTTTCAAGGTGTAACATGTAAACACATCATTACACAGTGTAATGGGATCTCTTGCACAGGAATAAAGAACACAAATTAACAAGATTTAGCTACGACAGTATGGTGTGAAGCAAAGCTAAAAATAGGAGGCTAGTAGTAGATGCATAGACAAGGGAAGGGAAAAGGTGTGAGCAGGTGATGACTAATCACGGCAGATGGTGAAATGGGAAAGTGTAGAGAAGAGGCAGCACTTGGAGGGAACTGTTGAGTAAGAGGACAGTCATGTTAAGTTTCTGTCAGGAGCTATGATGTTAATGATGTGCGAGCATCACCCCAGAACCTAAGACACTGGGTAGGCAGGGAGTTTTAACTTGAGGCACATTTTGTCAGGTTGTAAAACTGCACTGTTATACACAACACTCACCAGCCACAATTAAGTACACCCAATCAACTGCTTGTTTATGCAAATGGCAAATCAGTCAATCACATGGCTGCAATGAAGTGCATTTATACAGACCAAATGGTCAAGAGCATCTGGTTTAGTTCAAGCCAAGGGTCAGAATATGGAAGAAAGGTGAATTAGGTGACTTTGAGCATGACATGGTCATTGGTGGCAGATGGGCCGGTCTAAGTTTCTTATAAACTCTTAATTTAATGGGATTTTCACACAACCAATGGTCTAAAAAGAGAATATATCCAGGTAGTGGCTGTTGTCTCAGCAAAAAAGCTGTGTTGATGCCAGAGGTCAGAGGACAATGACCAGACTGGTTTAAGATGAAAGAAAGACAACGGAAACATGAAAATAAGGGAAATCCTGCCATGTCCCAGCGGCTCAGGCTGGTGCTGGTGGTGTAATTGTGTGAAAGATATTTTATTGTCACACCTTGACTCATTTTGTAACAAATCAGCATTGTTTAATCACACCGGTGTATTGGGGCTGACTATGATAATCTTTACTGTACCATCACAGCGTTCCCATCCTCTGATGGATTCTTCTCGCAGGATTATGTGCCACGTCACAAAGCTCCAATAATACCAAAACTATACCAAACTCATTGTCTTGTTTCTTGAACATGACAATGAGTTAACTGTCCTCCAGTGGACTTCATAGTAACCTGATCTCAAACCAACCGTGCAACTTTTGAATGTGATTGAATGGAAGATTCCTATCATTATTGTGCAGCCAACAAATATGGAGCAGTTGTGTGACATATGGACCAGAACATCTGAAGAATGTTTCCAGCACCTTCTTAAATCTAAATCTGCCATGAAGAATAAAGGCACTTTTGTACAAGCAAGGTATACCTAATAGTGTCCTTGCTTCCTATTGGATAATTACTAGTGGTGAAATGAAATTTCGTGACACGAAATTTCGCGAAATAAAAAATGACAAAATAAAATTCAAAGACACACAAAATAAAAGCACAAATTAAAAAGGCGAGGGGATGCGCGCAGGACGAGTCATGTTTACCCTCCTCACCTACCGTAGCAAAACACTCGCTTCAATATGGAGGAAGATGTAGTTGAGGAATTAGCTGACGCTCCTTCGTCAAATAAATCAGTTGTGTGGGCCTATTTTGGCTTCCCATGTAAAAGACGAGAGAACAGTGAGAAGAATGCGGACGAAACAACCGTGTGCAACATATGCCACTACAGTTCGCCGAATGTTGCGGCAAGTACAACTACCAACTACTTTGAACTGGGGACAGGCAGCAATTCTATGTTTGTGTAAGTCTGCATAAAAAACAATATTTGATTTTTGCATGTACTGTTGAGTTGATGGAATTTGTTCATACTTGACGATCAGAAGTATTTGCTCTGTTATAGGCTAAATTTATAGTTCACAGTTCAGACATTTATAGGTCTAAACTGCAGCTCTGAGGACTGCTATTTGTTTTCCTTTTCATTCAAGAATGTAGTTATCCTGACTGTTACAACAAAGCACTTTTAATTGAGATTTTATTTGTATTTGCACTGTAAATATGGAGAAAAATCTACAAATTTGTTTTTTTCAAAGAGCATTTATTTTGTTCTGATACAGCAATATTTTTTATATGTCTGAAAAAGAAAATAAAGAAAATGAGATTTTTGCAGACCATCAAACTGTTGGAGATCTTCTATAATCTTTAATCTTTTGTATTGTGAGTTTTTTGTATTGTGAGCCTGTTTCGTATTTCGGATCGTTTTGTGAGTTGATCATTTTGTTACACCCCTAATAATTACTGAAAACAAGTTATTTAACACCAGCTGATGCAATTAGCAGCTTCACATTTCTTAAACAACCATGTCAAAAGGCACATCCTGTGGTTGTGAAAAAGATATTAGTCTGTTTAAGAAGAGTCAAATCATTGGCATGCATCAAGCTGAGAAAACATCTACGGAGATTGCAAAACCTACTAAAATTGGGTTAAGAACTGTCCAACGCATTTAGGATAGTGAGGTGATAGTGTGTAAAATGTTTGGCCAAATCAAATTGAAGAAAAACAACAGCAGAACTCAGGGGCAAGGCAAGTTTATTTATATAGCAACTTTTCCTACAACATATGTTTAATAGTGAAAGTAAGAGCATTTCCACACACACAATGTGAAGGGAACTCATGGGATTGGGACTGAACAGCTGTGCAGCCTTAAGAAAACCACAAATCAGTAAGGCTAACCAGAAAAAGGGCTTCAATTTGCTAGGGAGCATAAAGATTGGGCTCTGGAGGACTGGAAAAGGTCATGTGGTCTGATGAGTCCAGATTTACCCTGTTCTGTTGCATCAGGGTAAGAAGAGAGGCAAGTGAAGTGATGCGCCCATCATGCCTAGTGCCTACCCTACAAGCCTGTGGGGGCAGTGCTGTAATCTGGGGTTGCTGCAGTTGGTCAGGTTGAGGTTCAGCAGCGTTATGTGCTCAAAGAATAAGGCCGGCTGACTACCTGAATATACTGAATGACGACGTTATTTTTTCTTCCTTAATGGCACAGTCATATTCCAAGATGAAAAAGCCAGGATTCATCGGGCTCAGATTGTGAAAGAGTGGTTCAGGGAGTATTGAGACATTATTTTCACACAGATTGGCCACCAGAGAGTCCAGACCTTAACCCCAATGAGAATCTTTGGTATGTGCTGGAGAAGGCTTTGCACAGTGGTCAGACTCTCTGATCTTCATTACAAGACCTTGGTGAAAAATTAATGCAACACTGGATGGAAAGGAATTTTGGGACATCACAGAAACTGATCAAAACAATACCACAGTGAATGCTTGCCATAATAAAAGCTTAAGGGGACTGTTTTTTTGGACAGGCAGTGTATGTAAATCTTTTAATCACACCACTGGTCTGTGTAGACTTCTTGCAGAGTAGATACAAAAAATATTGTAGTATCCAAGCTAATAAGATATTAAAATCTAAGAGACACTCAAATACCCGAAATGAAGAGTATGTGAGTAAGAATAAAGAGTTATTAAGGTGTACTGACCTGATATTACCTTTAAATTACACTTGTTGGAAAGGGGAAACCCTACCCTGTCAAGTATAACAAATTAATACCCAGTAGGGACATTTATTGAGCTTAAAAGGTGCTGGAAAAGAAATGTTGTTTACTTATGTCTGATCCAGTGATTATGCAAGTAAACAAGCTAATGTGCTCTCGGCTGTACCTTATTTACCAAACAAGTCAGAGAGAGGTATTGATCATCTCATCAATCTCTACAAAAAAGCAAAAGAGCACATTTTAAATGATCCTTTATTGATCAGTTGACATAAGATTTTTGAAGTGATAATGTGATTAAAGGCTTAAGTTTCCTGTGCCGTCATTAAATACCAACTCTACACAGTTAAACAAATCATGAATATTGCAGCTGTGTCCCTCTCTCCTCGGGAGACAACGCCAGCTGATCTGCTTCCAGGTACGAGCAGGGCACAGCTGCACACCCCACCTCCCCGCACCTTCACCTGTCGAGAGCTGTTAAGGCCGAGTGGCCCCTTCGCACCACCCGCTACCACAACATATCGTCTGGTTGCTGTGGAAGATGCAGCCATCCCCAGGTGAACCTCGCTCGCACCTTTTTCCCCATAATGAGGTCCATTCTGGAAAAACAGGCCACCTGTGGTGAGGTAGTTATGGGTCGGGGGTGAACAGGGGAAAAAATGAAGATGGTGGGGAAGTGTGGAAAATTGTGGGGGTGAGTCACCTTGGGGAGCTTGCATGCATAAAGATGAAAGCACAGGGGCCATGTTTGCTCCGCCAAATCAATCAGACAGTGGTTTAAGGGCGCAGCTGTCCTGGTAGTTCTCCAACCGTGACAGGTATATGTCCAAAATACAGCTGTATGTGTGTGGGGGATGGGGGGCTATGTTTCCTGACATACAAAATTAGAGTGTCCACCTGTCAGTTACATGGTTCAGGAAGGTATGTAATTGGGAACTTTAGGGCCTTCAAACATGAAGTTGGGGGTACTGGTTCAAGGTTTTCCAAAGTATGTAATGCAGTTGGCACTTTAATCACTGAGTCAGAATAAATATTCTTTCAAATTTAAAGAAAATCCTCAAATGTTTTTCAAAATATAGCATTTTTTTTTACAAATAAATAAACGTGGGTCCATTGACCTTGACCTTTGAGCTCTTAAATCTTATTGATTCGTCTTTAAGTGAAATTTAACACACCTGCAAAGTATGAAAAATCCTTAAATGTATTATTTAGAAATTATGCCGTCAAGTTTTCAAGATTTCCCCAGGAAGATATCCTGGATGAACATAAGAATCAATAACCTTTGCATTGTCCTGTAACCTCTGAAATTTTTAGAGGTTATGTTGTCAAAATAACAGCTTTGTGCAAAGTCTAAAGACACATTCAGAGAGCATTTGTGGATGCAAATAAAGTACTAACACAAGACTAAATGCCCTTCACTTTTACCTTCAAAGTTAAGCATTTTATGCCCCGAGTAAAAGTAAACATTTGTACAAAGTTCACATAAAATCAAAAGCAAGGAATGAATGTAAGGCCTACTGACCTTTCGTTGGTCCTCTTATTTTCAAAATATGTCAGGTCATAAATTGCATGAGATCTTGTGCTGACAAGCAAGAATGAACGCAAGATCACTGAATTGATCTCCCAAACCAAAATGTAAGATATTGAATAAAGAATTAGCAAGGTAGACCAGGTCTTAATATTGGACAATTTGAGTTGAAAGAAATGACAATCTTGAACCAAAATGGACATTATAACAAACACTACAGAAAATCAGAGAATTGGTTTTGCAAGTAAGGGATTTATCCAAGACTTTGTAACGATAACCTTAAATTGTGAGCTCTAAAAATTGTTAATTTTCCTCTTGAGTCAGAGTAGGCATTTATGTACAATACCCAAAACCAGTGAAGTTGGCACATTGTGTAAATTGTAAATAAAAACAGAATACAATGATTTCCAAATCCCTTTCAACTTATATTCAATTGAATACACAGCAAAGACAAGATACTTAATGTTTGAACTGGTAAACTTTATTTTTTGCAAATATTAGCTCATTTGGAATTTGATGCCTGTAACATGTTTCAAAAAAGTTGGCACAAGTGGCAAAAAAGACTGAGAAAGTTGAGGAATGCTCATCAAACACTTATTTGGAACATCCCACAGGTGAACAGGCTAATTGGGAACAGGTGGGTGCCGTGATTGAGTATAAAAGCAGCTTCCCTGAAATGCTCAGTCATTCACAAACAAGGATGGGGCGAGGGTCACCACTTTGTGAACAAATGCGTGAGCAAATTGTCCAACAGTTTAAGAACAACATTTCTCAACGAGCTATTGCAAGGAATTTAGGGATTTCATCATCTACGGTCTGTAATATCATCAAAAGGTTCAGAGAATCTGGAGAAATTACTGCACGTAAGCGGCACGGCCCAAAACCAACATTGAATGCCCGTGACCTTCGATCCCTCAGGCGGTACTGCATCAAAAACCGGCATCACTGTGTAAAGGATATCACCACATGGGCTCAGGAACACTTCAGAAAACCACTGTCAGTAGCTACAGTTCGTCGCTCCATCTGTAAGTGCAAGTTAAAACTCTACTATGCAAAGCCAAAGCCATTTATCAACAACACCCAGAAACGCCACTGGCTTCGCTGGGCCCGAGCTCATCTAAGATGGACTGATGTAAAGTGGAAAAGTGTTCTGTGGTCTGAAGAGTCCAAATTTCAAATTGTTTTTGGAAAATGTGGTCGTCGTGTCCTCCGGACCAAAGAGGAAAAGAACCATCCGGACTGTTATAGGCGCAAAGTTCAAAAGCCAGCATCTGTGATGGTATGGGGGTGTATTAGTGCCCAAGGCATGGGTAACTTACACATCTGTGAAGGCACCATTAATGCTGAAAGGTACATACAGGTTTGGAGCAACATATGTTGCCATCCAAGCAACGTCTTTTTCATGGACGCCCCTGCTTATTTCAGCAAGACAATGCCAAGCCACATTCTGCACGTGTTACAACAGCGTGGCTTTGTAGTAAAAGAGTGCAGGTACTAGACTGGCCTGCCTGTAGTCCAGACCTGTCCCCCTTTGAAAATGTGTGGCGCATTATGAAGCGTAAAATACAACAACGGAGACCCCGGACTGTTGAACAACTTAAGCTGTACATCAAGCAAGAATGGAAAAGAATTCCACCCGAAAAGCTTCAAAAATTGGTCTCCTCAGTTCCCAAACGTTTACTGAATGTTGTTAAAAGTAAAGGCGATGTAACACAGTGGTAAAAATGCCCCTTTGCCAACTTTTTTGCATTGTGTTGCTGCCATTAAATTCTAAGTTGATGATTATTTGCAAAATAAAATAAAGTTTCTCAGTTCAAACATTAAATATCTTGTCTTTGCAGTGTATTCAATTGAATATAAGTTGAAAAGGATTTGCAAATCATTGTTTTCTGTTTTTGTTTACAATTTACACAACATGCTAACTTCACTGGTTTTTGGGTATTGTAGTTTGAAGACAGTTCTTGAAACATTTTAAGATATTTTGCTCACAACCAGGGGATAACTATAAGGCTCAGTGGCCTTACCTTTGTCCCTTGACCACTAAAATGTATTTATTTTGCATAAAAACAAAGTGAAAGCTAAGAGAAAACACATCATTATTGCAAACTATTGAACTTGCAAACAGGAATGAATATGTGGTCCAATCATGATTGAAATTTGTGCTAGATTTAACGCAAGTCTTTAAATATAATCAACAGATATGACTGAAACACTCAAAGGATGAACATCAGATCCAGATATTTGATCTCCACTTTAAACGTATAAAAGTGTCGTTCATAGATCAGAGTTGACATTCATGAAAAATTTAAAGAAAATTTCTTCAAGAGTTCATATGTTACAGTGTATTGTTCTAAAGCATGAAATGGATCCAAGAACCAATAACCTTGGTTTAACTTTGAGATCCAAAGTTTCAGTATTTAATCTTGAGGAAAAAGGGGACATTTGAAATACTTTAGAAAACTTCTCAGCTGCAAGCGATGGATGAAAATGTGATTCTGTGATCTCTGCCTATGTTCTCCAGAATTTTAGTGTGTTATTGTAAAGTAACTGTGCAATATTTTCAAAGTTAAAAAAAGTTTTATCATTAGTAAAAAGTGGCATTTGCAAGCAAGGAATAATTAACCCAGTGACCTAGGTCTTTGGTCTTCAACGTTCAAGTTTTGTCAGCTCCTTTCTGAAATCAAAGTGGATGATTGTAAAGGTTTGTTCCTTCTTTTTCACAAGCAAAGGAGAGAAAGGACTGAACTTTAACCAAAGTCTTTAACAAAGTCCTTGAAGAATTTATGAGAAATGGCTTTTACCCACAAGGGCTGAGCATTACACCCAGTGACGTTGACTTTGACCTTCAAGGTTTAAGCATATGATCTCCAAGTCAGAGTGGACACTTGTGCACTGAGTTTAGAAATTTTGTGTGAGAAGTTTCTGTAATAAAACATTCAAGCATAAAACAGCATCTAAGTGTTCCTTAATTCCTTGCAGGGACCACAAAAATGAACTGAGTGATATACGTATGATTAGACTAAGGTTTCCAAATAAAAGGGCTCCTCCAAAAAATGAAAGCTTGTAAGGATTTAAAATGGCATATAAATCATTTGAAGAACAAATACGTAAATCAGATTGATCCAAAATAAAACCATAGTTATTTGGTGAGCTGATATCAGGTTATTGTATCACACAGATCACTACAACATTAAGATTGCATATGACACCAGTAACGTAGAGAGCTGTTGCTCTTAAAAAGTTGCTTACAGTTGGGATCCTGAGTCTCTGTCATCACTACTTTGGGGTCATGGTCTGAAAAACAACAAGAACCCCTGGAATAGACCATCAACCCTAAACAACCATGCCCATAGCACTAGCTTTTGCTCACAGAAAAGGCAAAAGAATCCTGCAAACCAAATGACAGTCATTCTTAGTCAGTCATTTCTCACCTACTTAGATCATTCTAACATCACAAAATAAGTACACTAAGCTGCTCCTTCAGTTTTCAGTTTCACTCTCTGACTTCCAGGTGTTTAGTTTTCTGCTTTCAATTTTATAACCTTGAGCCCCAGCTGCAGTATCACCTTATTTCAGAGCCTTTTTCTCCAACTGGATTACCTTCACTGACACAAAATGGAGCAGAAAATGAGGCTGAAACGGCAGCTGCTTAAACTCTTCTTCCAAATCCTTTGCTTCACTTGGAGGGGGCTCTGTCCCAAATCTGGGGCGATACATATCTCCACTGCTGGAGAGGCTTCTGCTGCTGCTCACTATCAGCTCCCTACATCGAGCGACATGCTCTGGAGATTAGCCCTCATGCGCCGCCGCAACAAGCACCGCCTGTATCCCCCTCTCTTCCCTCCCTCTCAAGGTCACATCCTAGTAGAGGCTGAGAGAGCACCAGCGCCCATGTGTGCGGAGGGCATGAAGGCAGCATAAAATATGGTTTAACAGAGAGCAAGTCTACGCACTTGTTTATTTGAACACACGCAGAAGGTTGAGTAATTGCGTAAAAAGCCTGTTGATGTGTGCAGAGAGAGTTTTAATTAGCTCTTGTTTGCCCCTCTCCATGACAAGCTCTCCCTGAGTGACGAAGCAATTTTGTGTCGATTAAGGAAGTTAATGACTTCCTCTTCAAACTGGGGGGCCGATGATGGGCCTGCTGACGGAGACCAGCTCCCTCATAGATTTGCAACAAACAAGGCAATTCCAAATTTTATTAGATCTCTTGTTCCGCTGAGAACCACAAGATCAAACTTAACTTCAAAATTCCTACAAATATGGTTCAAGGATTAATGATCAGATCACTCAATTATGATTTACTGTTGGACAACATTTAATTTTTCATCAATAAAATGCATAAATGTCTCTTTTTTGTTGCTGTTTTTAAACCAAAGACCCCAAAATGAGTAAAAGTGTGTGGTTACGTGTTTAAACTCCTTTGCTTAAGTTCTCACCTGCTTTGACATATTTGTTCTCAATTATGTCACTGTTATATGGAATTTTCTGGTTATCCCTAATGTAGTAAAGTGCATGGGTGTATATGCGTTTGTTTTTCCTCTCTTACGGCTTCATTTTCAGGGCAGGATGTAAGGAGGTGGAGCTCTGTCTCTACCTCTCAGGTGGCCACAGTTGGGGCCTGCTCTGGGAGTCAGCTCTTTTTGTTATGACCTGTGTCTCCAGTCAGTCTGTGGTCACTAAGTCTGTATCTCTTAAAGGCTTTTCTCAGTGAACCCACAATTTCCACATAGTCCACCTACATGGCATCCTGTCTGCACTGCAGCTTTGCTCTGACTGATGGTGCATTTCCTCACCCAGTGGAAGCGTATGAAATTTGCAGCACAACAGAGTGCAGCCTCGAGCATCATGAAACATAAGGCTCACAAGAGAACTACAACTTCAGGTAATTTGGAGATCACAAGATAGGATAAAAACCAACATGTGCTGTATAAAACAGGTCATATTGCCTGTCTGATTCAAATATCTGTCTATTTTGATATTTTTTCCTCTAGTTCCATTGTATTTCGCTTTTGTTTTCCTGTTGTGAGTTGGTCTACTTGGCAGAGTTTGACACAGTATTGAAGCAGCTTCCACTGAAAACAGATGCCTTGTATTTCTGGCAAACCAGCACAGAGCTGAGATGCTGGCACACAATGGAGGCAGACCCAGCAGCAGGATGTAGAAAACTCATTTGGCATAGGTGGTTTAATCTGCAGTTTGCTCTACCATCAACTTGAAGGTTGAGTGTTTGGGCCCCACTTTGGCTGCCACGTGTCAGTGTTTGCATGGGGCAACAAAACTAAACCACAAGTTGCTCCCTCTGCTGTGTCAGTTGTGTGTTAAAGTGTATGAAAAGGCAATGTCCACAGAAATGCAGAACCACAGGTGAGTGAATGTGAGTGAATGGGTACAGATAGTGAAACAAGCCGTTTGAAAACCAGAACAGCACTGCACAAGCTTAAGTCCATTTACCATTAATGAGATCTGCTGTGGAGTGTGCAACTCATATGGAGTACTACTTACTATGTGAAAATTGGAGGGTACAGTGCTTAAATAATTGGCCAGGTTGCATTCTTTGGGCCATGTAACATTTAATTGGCTTTTTTTTTAGTATTTCCTTTCAAAATTTCATCTGATTTTCTTTATGTTGGTTAAAGGATAAGTTCGGTTTCTACAGCTTTCACTTTGTTTATAGAATGAAGTAGAACAATATACTCACCCAGTAGGCTTTCCTGATACAAACAGTGCTTCGGGAGATATTTAAATCCAAAATGGTGCAGTGGACATCTGTATAATGGTAGCACATAGGGCATGTACAGCACCGCTCCTAAAACTGCATTAATCATCCAAAAACTCATTAGTTTCACCAATATATCATCATGGTCTGCTCGGGCTACTCCTCCACGACAGTCCGCTGTCCCTCCACCCATGTTTTTGTGACTGTGCTGTTCTCTGGACTGAAAACTTTCTTTACGGCTGCTCATTGTTTCAGGGGCGACCGCCGGCCTATATACAACTTTCTTCTTCCAGTTTTGTGCAAAATGGACGAATATCTATCGGATGAAGATGTTGTGGATGAGAACTTTGAATATGATGGGTGTTCTTACAGTTTCGAGCCATAGCTTACAGATGAGAAGCTCATCGAAAGGAGGACGCTGAGGCAAAGAGAACAGCTGGCCAGAGAGCAGTCTTCAGTTCAGAGGTCAGCACAGTCACAAGAACATGATTGGAGCGACCCCGGACTGTCCTGGAGGAGTAGCGCGAGCGGATCATGATGAAATATTGGTGAAACTAATGAGTTTTTTGAACAATTAATGCAGTTTTAGGAGCGGCTCTATACATGCCCCGTGTGCTACCATTATACGGATGTCCGCCGCTCGATTTTGGATCTAAATATCTCCCGAAGCACTGTTTGGATCAGGAAAGCCTTCTGGGTGAGTATATTGTTCTCCTTCATTCTATAAACAATGTGAAAGCTGTAGAAACCGAACTTATCCTTTAACAGTGTAATTTTCCAGATCCCACTCTAATTGAACTGAGGAGGTCGTCCAAGTGTTGCTGTCGAGCTGTTTTAGTCGGAAAGGACAACAACAAGTCATCAGCAAAGATTAGACCTTTCATTTGCCTCTCTCTCTCCTCTCTTTCTCTCTCTTGTCTTCTATCTCTTTGTCTGCAATTGACCATATGCTGACATGTGGCTAACATGATGTCATGCTCTGTGGACGGCATAGGTACCACTGTTTAATGCACTTTAGGCAATAACTACCGCAGACATGCATGTTTGAGCCAATAAAGTAGCAGACAGTACCATAAATACAGAAACATATGTCACTATGTGCGAATAGCCAATAAGTCAGGTGAAAATTATGCTGCGTTCACACCGCAAGCGACCCAGCTACCAAAATCGCGTCACCCACTGACGTATCGTCACTAGTCCTTAAATACCTCATTTTGGACACCGTTGCCATCGGCCGACGCTTGGTGACGTCACGTCCGCTCGAGTTTCACCGCGATCATATCATATATAATAGGATGTATAAGCGGACATTATTCCAGCTGTATCCTTTTCATCCACTTATCAAACACAAATCACTGCAGCTGATGCCCTGCAGCAGCATTATCTGTGAGTTTCCGGTGGTCCGTCTAGGCCAAACTAATGTCCTCACTGACTAATGTTTCCCACACGGATTGTTAAGCTGTAGTCCGGATGAATAACAGTCTGTCTAGGGTACCGTCACACGTGCACAAACCGCTGACTGATCAACATTTTTTTTACTTTCACATCGCGCAACAAGCTATGTGGTAGTGTGAAAAGCCGCTCTCGCATCGCGGGAGGGTTAGCCCCGCCCCATCATGGCTGTACATTGACTTTGCATGGAGAGTGATCGCCGAGGTAGTACAAGTAGCGTGCGGTCTGAACGCAGCATTAGTTGGAGACTGTCTAATCAATGTAGACAGCTGCCACAGACAAAACCTGAAAAGTCCCCTGTAGTTACCAAACAACTGGAGTCTCTCATGCTTCACCCCACAGTTTGTATCGTCTACAGTAGAACTGGGTGACCCCTTGATCAGTGAGACAGGGAAAAGTTGATCCAAAATCAGGAATAAAATCAGCAGTGTAGCCATCTTTACAGATTCAAATTGCAAACGTGAAAAAAGTCCAAACACTGATGGGAGAGTAGTATCTCACACAGCCCTCCTGCTGGTGTAAAGAGACCCCGACTGACTGCAGCCTCTCCCTCCTCTATCCCCTTTCACTCTCTGCTAATACTTCCTCAGGTTTTCACACACAACTACACCCTCACAAATAAAAAATAAACACACACAAAGTTAGAGCATCATCCACCGTTTCAGTGTCTGTCTCCTTCTCATGCAAAGCAGATGCAGTGCAGAGTTGTGGAAACACCTGCAGGTGTCTTTGTTGTCACTTTTGTAAGTGAGAGTGTGTGTATGTGTAAAGGGGATGACACTGCAGCTTTGAGTAGTGCTGCCATCTAGTGGTGCACGCAAAAACTGGAGATTACATTGCATGTAATTTGGAGGACATGGTTCATTCATCATAGCATAAGCCGATGGGTGAATAAACACACTGCCATATCACGTACTCATCCTTTGATTTATGTAAAAGGAGCGCATGCAATTAAACAAACTCATGATTGAAGTAATATTTCTGCATTACATTCAAATCTTTGCATTATACACGATTTGGGTAATGGATAGTTCATTGTGGCCATTACATCTAGATGAAGGAGTATGTTTAATACATGATTCACAACCTCGAGCAGGCAGCAAAGAGGATGCAGAGCATAAATGTTTCTGCGGTTTGCATCACTGCATAAACTACATGGTCATAAACACTGAATCATCCGTTCTGCTGCAGACTTAATCATCCATTCCACTGACCTAATTATGTCCATAAGACAAGTGCAGACCCATTTTAATCCCACCAAGTAGCTAGCTGAAACCAAATCAGACATCAAGAAAAATTGTACACAAAAAGCAAAAGTGACATTTTTACCTAACAATGTGTCATGTACAATCACCCTTGACATCCACCCTCCCTCTTCTTCTTCCTCCTTCCTCAGGCCCCCCCACAGCTATTTCTAGAATGGATTCAGAGGCATCGCCTGCAGTTTATTTAGCCCTCTGCTGACCTTGCTTGGTTCCTCCTTTCACTGGGCTCCATCCTGGTGCTAGCCAAGAGGAGCACCACACACGAGTGAGTCCACTTCTGGGATGGCCAGAAAGCAAAGCCGCCAGCCTCAGCAAAGCTGGGTTAAGGTCAGTGGTAAAGGTTAAGGAGTTCAACGGGCATTTAGACAGCGTTCAGGCCACACTTATTTCTGTTGTGTCCAAGTGTCCATCATAGCTCACAGCAAGAGTGATGCAAACAAAAGGCAAAGCTGCAAATACTTCAGAGGCAGCCCGAGAAAGTTTGTTGTCCACATGGATAATATGCTCAAACTATCCTTTTTAATATGCTTGTACTTTATTTTTTTATTTAAGAGGCAGTTTTTGATGCCTCTCTCTATTCACACTAAAGTGACTTGCCCAAAATGCATCACACTAGGCTACTGGGAGCATCAGAGGGTCTATGCTAAGTCCCTTGAGGATGCACGGTCAAAACTATATTTTCAGACATGATCAACAATAAACCCTGGAAACTCAAAACAACATTTCTCTACCCTAAATCTTATCAAACAACAAACTTCCACTATCATAAACCACTACCCACAGGCCGAACATTACCCACCTCAACTGAAAACTGCTGTCATCAGGCCACTCCTCAAAAAATCTACATTAGTCTCAGAAATCCTCATCAACTACAGACCAACCTCCCATTCATATCTAAACTACTAGAAAAGGAAGTCTCAGCTCCACTCCATCATCATCTAAGAACAACGGTTTGTTTGACAAATTTCAGTCTGGTTTCCCCCCTGCACAGAATCTTTTTAGGATCACTAATGACCTCCCGATGACAGCTGACATCGGTTCACCTCTCCTCATTCTCCTGGACCTTACAGCTACCTCTGCCACCATCCACCTTGACCACCTACCTGGATGAAGCTAAACTTTCTCCAGCTAAACTGTTCAAAGACTGAAGCCATCCTGATTGGCACGCCACACCAGATCCATACTTTTACCATCTTCAGCATCACTGTCTCAGGCCTGTCTCAAACATACCTTTCTCCAAAACAGTCACCAACTTGGGTGTTATGATGGACACCCACCTCTCTTTCGAGGTGCACATCAGCCACCTCTGCAAGACATCCTCCATCCACCTTAGGAACATCGCCAAACTCTGACCCACTCTCACTGATGCTGAAAAACTCATCCATGCTATTGTCTTCTCCAGGCTGAATTACTGTAACACACTCCTCATTGGGATCCCTGGCCAGAGCCAAATAGCCCTCAATACTTATAGAACAGCTCGGCCAGGATCCTGATGAGGGTGTGAAAGTATGATCACACAACCCTCTTCTCAGATCACTCCACTAGTTCCCTGTCCCTCTCAGGATTGAACACAAAGTTTCCCTCCTCACCCATCAGTGCATCCATGGACAGGCCCTGTCCTACCTCAAGGAGCTCCTCACCCCTCAGACCACCTCACTGACACTCTTGTTCATAGGTACTTACCTCCTCAAATCCCCCAAGACCAAGCTGTACACCAGGGGGATTGGGCTTTCTCTTCAGCTGCTCCCAGGCTGTGGAACACTGTCCCAGGGGAAGGCAAAACAGACTGTTGATGCCTTTAAACCAGGACTAAAAACACACCTTTTCAAAAAAGTTTTTGGCTTAACTCTGCTGACATATACTCACCTTGTTGTTTTTATCATTATCCATGTGTATTGTGTTTTATCTGTATGATCATTCTTATTCTTCTTCTTCGGTTATTAACCCCACTTTTTTAAATGAGTGTCCTTTATGTGGTCTGTCTGAGAATGTTTTTCATGTTTTTACCGAGTGCAGGAGACTTAATCCTTTTTTTACCTTTTTAACTGGAGTTTTTAATCTTTTTAATGTTGTATTCTCTAGCCCCGTTTTTATTTGTTGAATTAAGTACAACAAAAAGAATACACTGAAGTGCCAAATTTTAAACTTTTTAATAGGTGAAGCCAAAATGGCTATCTACCTCACTCGGAGAGACAGGCTGCAAGGTGGATCAGAGCTGGATCCTGTGGCCTTGTGGAAGTGCAACATTAAAGCCAGACTGAGGCTGAAGTTTCACTTCCACAAGGCCATGGGAAAAGTGGATGATTTTTTACAGTTGTGGGGCTTTAAAAATATTTTATGTGAAGTACATGATGGAAAACTAAGTCTGAAAAATTGTCTGTGCTGAGTAGATGATAAATATTAAGTGCCTGTTTGTTTAATTTTATTGTGAATAAAGTGTTTTGTTAAAAATCAAAATAAAAAAAATCTTCTTCTTCTTCTTCTTCTTCTTCTTCTTCTTTTTATTATTATTATTATTATTATTATTATTATTATTATTATTATCATTATTATTATTATTATTATTATTATTATTATTATTATTATTATTTCTGTGAGCATGTCTGATTTGATAGAACAGGAACTGAGAGGGTCCACTCAATCCTGGAAAGCAAAGAAGAAATTACTGCAGATGTAACTCTATCTTCCTCCACACATATCATTAAATTCAATGTTCTTGTCATTTTTGTGACTTCGGTCCAATAAACTGGGTCTTTCAAGCAAACACCAATTTAAAGCTGCTATGAGGAGAATTTATCGCCGGCGTAATGCTGCGTTCCTGTAACCTCGGGAGTGACATCATCTCCCACTTATCGGCGTTCCAGTTGAAGTCAGAAAAAAACATGTCGATCTACCAGGCTATTGTTGCTGTTGTGAGCATGCCTGCGTTGTTGTTCACAAACATCACATGAAGAATGTGATTATCACTATGGCAGCATTTTTGTTAATATAAATCTAACAATACTATGTATATAGCTGATCTAGAGCGACACACTCCAGTCAGAAGTGCAAATAAATTGATTATTGCAGGAGCTAAATAACTGTTCACACTGTGGGCATC
This sequence comes from Scarus forsteni, assembly GCA_036419115.1. Classification (NCBI taxonomy): domain Eukaryota; kingdom Metazoa; phylum Chordata; class Actinopteri; order Labriformes; family Labridae; genus Scarus; species Scarus forsteni. The sequence continues at coordinate 10,826,780 of JAZDUH010000135.1, forward strand.
CATCTTCGATTGTCAACTCGGGGGTGGCGAGGTTTCACCGAGTTCCCAGTAGGACATTCTGACTTCGGGGAACGTTCCAGTTTTAGTTTCCCACTCGGAACCCAGAAATTCCTACTTCTGACTATAACTTGAACGCACCGGAGACGTGAAGCCAAATGTGTTTGTTTGTTGTGGTAGATGCTGCATGGATCTTTGTCGGAACTCTGCATTGCTTTACAACTTCTTTTTTCCAACAACTTACAGGATGCAAAGCCACGAGGTAATGTATCTCTTTCTAGTTACGTAGCGGTAGTTTTTGATGTGTGACGACAAGCAATGCGGGGAAAAGTTATTATCGTAGTTGTAGACAGCTATATATCGCTACTTACAGCCCAGTGCTCTCAGACGTGTAATATAAATAATAATATAATATAAATTTGCTCTAGTTTTAATTGTCTGGTTCCCCGAAGTTGAGTATCCAGGCCAGTCCAGCCCTGTACGACCCGACCAGGAGGCTAAGGAATAGCATTTATAGATAACCTATTTTGATGCTATAAAACTCATCGATAAATGCATCAGGCATATATCTAAAAGTGAGACTTTTTTGTAATTACTTAAAAACTCCTCACAGTCTCTTTAAGCAGGTCGCGCATGCGCAGTACGGCTTCCTCCTTTCAATGAGCTCCTCATCTGTAAACTCTGGCTAGAAACTGTAAGGACACCCATCATATTCAAAGTTCTCGTCCACAACATCTTCATCCAACAGATATTTGTCCATTTTGCCCAAAACTGGAAGAAGAAAATAGTTGATTAGCCACCGGTCGCGCATGTGCGGCAGCCGTGAAGAAAGTTTCCAGTTCAGAGGTCAGCACAGTCACGAAAACATGGGTGGAGCGACCCCAGACTGTCTTGGAGGAGTAGCACGAGCGGACCATGATGAAATATTGAAGAAACTAATGAGTTTTTGGATGATTAATGCAGTTTTAGGAGCGCTATGCATGCCCCGTGTGCTACCATTATTCGGATGTCTGCCGCTCGATTTTGGATCTAAATATCTCCCGAAGCACTGTTTGGATCAGGAAAGCCTTCTGGGTGAGTGACACGGTTGCAGTTAGGACCCAGAAGCAAGCAGTTTAATGAGAATAGTCTTTATGAACACCAAGACCAGAAACAGTTCAGAGCGGGGGCGCGAACCCGCGACCAGGAGATTGGCAGGCGGGCGCTCTCCCAACTGAGCTAACCCAGAGCTGTTCGGACAGTGGTTCCCTCAACCTTTTCAGGGGAGATGCTGCGGCTTGAGCGGGGTTCACAAAGTCTTTACAGGGGTGTAGCTGCGACTTGAGCGGGGCTTCAACCCGCAACAGCAAACTTAGGAGAGGGACACTTTTCTGAACACAGTTTTTACAGAGGTGTAGCTGTGACTTGAGCGGGGCTTAGACCCGCAACAGCAAACTTAGGAGAGGGACACTTCTCGGATTGCAACACGCAGAAGGAGTCCAAAACTGAGACCCACACAGTTTAAACAGAAAACAGGCTGTGGCTTGAGCGGGGGTTGAACCCGCGACAGCTCGATCCGTAGTCGGACGCCTTACCGACTGAGCCACCCAGGAGATGCACTGACAGAAGCTCACACAGTCTTTACAGAAGGAGGTGATGAAGGCTGGACTCACACACAGACGAGCTGAGGCGTTCAGGAACACTCGGAGATGTGATTCCGGCGAACTCACGTTGTCGAAGACAGGCAGGGGGTCGGATACCAGGCGGACGGTACAACGTAGAGCAGACAGGACTCGGCAACAGGAGGCGGAAGCAGGATCAGATACCAGACGTGGTTCACAACGAAGAGCAGACAGGACTCGGCAACAGGAGGTGGAAGCAGGATCAGATACCAGACGTGGTTCACAACGAAGAGCAGACTGGACTCGGCAACAGGAGGCGGAAGCAGACAGGACTCGGCAACAGGAGGCGGAAGCAGGATCAGATACCAGACGTGGTTCACAACGAAGAGCAGACAGGACTCGGCAACAGGAGACGGAAGCAGGATCGAAAGCCAGGGATTCAGACAGGCGGGTGAATGCAGGACAGAAGCTAGTCGATACCTTGGAGTCAAGCCGAGGGTCAGGCGTATGAGGCAGAGTCTGGGACGAAACTTGTCGGCAACGGGTGATCAATCCGGGAAACAAGTCTGGACTTCTCAGCATGAGTGCGACGACAGTCTGACAACGACTGAGTATGGAGCTGGGGCTTAAGTAGCTGGCTTGATTGCCGAGGACGAGGTGCAGGTGCGAACAGCAACACAGGTGAGGTGAGTCTGGACTGATTAGAGTGGAGCAGGGAGTGACAGGCTGCGGATGAGACTGAGGCTGAAGACTGAGATTGTGACAGGTGAGTATATTGTTCTACTTCATTCTATAAACAATGTGAAAGCTGTAGAAACCGAACTTATCCTTCAAGGATTGTACAACAAAAAAATCAAGAGAACTGAGTCACACTGATATCAGTTTTGTTATTTGTGACCCTCATGAAGACTCTTGATCAGTATTTTGTGCATCGCCTTCCTGTTTTTTTTGGAACTAGACATTTCCATGTTTGGAAAATGAGATCGCCACACATTCATGTTTAATAGGCTCCAATGATTGTGACCTTTTCTTTCGGAGCAAAGCCCTCAAGTGTGTCCTGCTTTACTGTCTGTTTTCCAGAGGGTGAAACATCCTTGAATAAAGATAAAGTCGAGGAAAAAGTGCCAAACCTGTAGTTTAGTGAGCACTTTAGCTTAGGGTGGGTGGAACTTCTGTTCACTTTGTAAACAACAATTGTGGAGGTGAGCTGCCTCGTATTTACAGGGCAACACTTTCCCGTGCTTCCCCATTTGCTATGGACACAAGTCAGATGTAGGGGAAACATTTTATTTAACTTAGACTTTGATTTTCTGCTCTTTCTTTCTCTCACTTACACATATTTAGTTCTTATTGAGAGAAGGGATTTCAGCTCCTTTTGTCATTTTTTTCTGAGCTGGAAACTATCTGTTTAAATAAAGGATAACTATATCAACTTTGAAAGAGAGGAAAACGTGTTTTAAAATGTAAGACATTATGGTTCTGTGCTAGATCAGTTATTGGACCCTGTAGTCATTGTTACCGGTGTCCTTGGATCAGTCTGTAGTCTCGTATTTATGTTCACTGTAACATTGTTTAATTATCAGAACAGTACTGACATATATGAGACCAGGAGCCTGGGGGAGGTGAACATATAGAGTCTTCTCCGTTATCTGTTTGAAAGTCTCTTCACTGTCTTCTTCTCTTATTTAAAAGCACACAGTCTGAACTATTCCCTGTTCTCCTCTTGTCTCTCATGCTGTGTTTATCTTTCTGCTCAGCCTAAAAGACAAAGGAATAACCTTATTGGCTTTTGATAACACCCTGGCCATAAAATGCTAGCTAGCCCTTATGTGCTGCAGCCCTGGTCATAATGCTGGCCAGGCAGCTACTCACTATTTCAGGAAAAATGGTTGTTCAGTCATTTTAGTTGTTCGTTATTTTTAAAGTTGGTTTCAGACTGGCCAAAAAACATGTATAAACCGAGTAACAATTGGCTCCTGTTGGCAGTTTGAAAGGGTCTAAGCAGCATTTTGACCCAGGTCGACTGACCTTGAAGGGACACAGGTTTTTATCGGCTCACCTCCGATCAGCTTCAGTGGGAACATCACACCTGGGTCAACGTCCTAATTAACATCATGACATTGGCGTAACGTGTTGATGGCATAACACCTCGCCCGCCTGTAACTTATGTGACTCTTTGCAATCTCAGCAACATATTCCAGCTGCCTTTGTGTCATCAGCGCTCGACTGTCATTCAGTCTGCGCTGAGTTTGTACATTTCTAAAGAGGGACAAAAGTACGAAGTATAGACGACCCTAACCCTAACCATACGGACGGCTTCCATGCTCCTTCCCATTGTTTACGTGGTCGTATTTCATCACTCTGGTGATGTCATCAACGTGATGACATCAGCTTGATGCACCAGAGGGAGAAAAACAGCCTTGCAGCTCGTCTGCTGCCGATTAGACCAGGATCTACCGGCAGTGGGAAAGGCCTCACTTGAAGATTGTTAGTTGGTTAACCCGCATTGAAAAAACCTGCATTGACCCACTAACTATAGAGTGAAAACATTATCTATCAATATTAAATTTATTAGCCAAAGGAATGATCAGTATAGACTGCTTAATGGGTCTTTAGAAGATCAAAATACCAGAGGGCTTACAGTCTATGAACATTATTTTGACTACAATACTGCCTAAAGCCAGCAAACTAATTTGGGGTGTTTTCAAAAACATTTTGTTATTAATATGGCTCATGGTGCAAGTCTGTGGCACAGAAAACCCATAATAATGCCCATAAATAATAAAACATGATGACGAGTGTGTTTTACATATGCAATAAAAAACAAAAGCCAAAGGAGAGAGGAGAGTTCCTAAAATTTTAAAGAGACACAAGAGAGTTTTGTGTCTGACCAGCCATGTTGATCATTTTCTGTGCTCTGATATGCTTCATTTAGTAAAAGAACTTTAATCTGAGCATTAATTTATCTGATATAGTGTTTTGTGGGTGTTTTTTTTTAGTTTAGTGGAACAATAAAAGACAATGACAATGATTTGGCTGACATTAAGTCATTCAATGATTTAATGATGTATTGTACTTATAATTCATTACTGTCATTTTTTTTTTACCTTGGCTTACTGTTTAATCTCATTATGTTCTGTCCTGTGTAGTTTAATGTCCTTTGCAGTTTGTGATTCTGTGCAAGACAAACTCCCCAAAGTAGAGGCATTCAAGGATCCAGCCATAACTCAAACCAATAAGTGTATATTTAAGAATCCTAATCCAACCTCTCTGGTCCTGTGCCTGGCTTTTGCATGGTCAGTAAACCACTATGAACCACGCACTTTCGACAATGCTCTTCATACAGTCGAAATAAGGCCCAATGTATGTTTGCCTGTCTTGTGAGTCATCTCAACAAGAAAAGCACATTGAACATAGACTGGACTCCAGACCAGGATTAAGGTGGTCAAATGCTCAGACATTTTCTTCATCAAGATTGAAATTGACTGCTTTGCTACAGTACGCTTCTCATTAAAAACAAACAAACCCATGTGCACAACAATATGAGTAATGAGGGAAAAAACTACAATTGCATCAGAAAAGCTAACATCAGCATATGATAGGGCCCTCTGTGCATAACTCTGAGTAAAGGAAGATGAAATGAATGTAAACAGGGGGGATCCAGCTAACGCACAGACACACTCCTTGTTTCTGTGAGCTGGTTTTACAAATGATGTTTTTCCAAATATGCAAGAACACACATCCACGTAATTCAAACTGATTCCCTTCATCAAGACAGCTGCAGAGGGGAACAGCAACAACATTCACTGTGTAACCATATCTGACAGGTGAGGAGTGAATGGACCTAAACTAATCTACGAGCCTCATCCTGCCATCTGTAATCTGAGGTGGCACACAGTTAGACAGCTTTGTGAGATTGTTGTATCAAGTATAAGGCTGCAGTCGCTTTACTTTGTCAAACATGCTGTGCCCCATATACATCCTCTCCAGCACTGCAGTATGTGTGCTTACATTTACTGGAGCATGAGAGTGTGTGAACCTGTGAATGTGTATATACCAAACAGGAAACTGGGAGACAGTCAGCCCACTTTGAGTTGATTTCATTTTTCATTTATTCCTCCAATGCAGGCACAAGGCATTTGTTCTCTCTTTTTTTCTTTTTTCTGCATCTCTCCCAGTATTTACCTGGTAATAATTGTGACATGGATGGTTTCCGACAGGGAGGAGCTCCGTTTTGAGAACAAACTCTCGCTACAAAGGCCACAAAGAGGGAGAGAAACTTTCTTTGATTCCCAGTGTTTCCTCGTGAGTGTCTGTGTTTACTTTCTGAAGGTCTTAAATTTATTTTTAGACATCATTGAATAGAGGATTTGATACAAAGATTGAGGTTTCAGCAGACACTCAATAACATCACATTCAGTAACATCACTTCACTTGAAATTTATCCCCAAATTAAAATGGTTTGGCAAAAAAACAAAACTGAGGTTTATTTACATCCTGTTCAACAGGAAAGGTTACATTAACCAGGGCTGGGAAAGATGACAAAAACTGTCTGTGATGCAGCAACATATTGTTAACCTAGCCCAGGGTGACCAGATATCAGACCTCAAAATAGGGACACTCTAAATTTTCCCTGAACCCAGAGGCATAAACCCAGGACACAATATGCTCTGTGCATCCATGCACCTTTTGACACCATACAACACTGCAGATAAATAAACAAACTATTAAAAAATTGTAGTTAATGCAGTTATATGTTTTAATATTATTATATCTTTTATAGAATTGTTAATAGTATGTAAAAAAATAACCTGAAGCCCTGTGGAAACTTTGATACAATGTCCATGGCATGATCTTACCTGATGCAGTGCATTTTATGATTGTTTTTTAATCAAATCAGCAACAGATTTGGCAACAACATTGGCCTACATGTAAACAGACAAATCAGGTCGCCACATCAGTGACGTCATAGCTATGTCATTTTTGAAAGCCCAGTTTCGGTCCACTGGAGGGACTGTTTTGTAACGCCATGCTTAATAATTTTCTATCATATGTTGGACATTTAATGGTAATGTCCGACTGACATCTTTGCTATCAAATTTTGGACCTTTAACTTTAAAGTCAGATTGATGTCTTTTCTAACATATTTTGGACATTTAATTTTAACGTCAGATTGACGTCTTTTTTGTCATAATTTGGACATTTAATTGTAATGTAGGATATTGTCTTTTCTACCATATTTTGGATGTTTTATGTAACACTGGATTCATGTCTTTTATCAAATGTTGGACATTTACCTGTAATGTCAGATTGACATCTTTTCTGTCATATTTTGGACGTTGAATTGTTATGCCTAATTGAACAAAACTTACCAACTATTTTGAGGAAACCTTTTCATTCTTTTTCTTTGCAACCTGAACACGTCTCACAAGAAATGCAGGTTTAAACACTGTGACGGCCTCCTGCCTCTAGGGCCTGCTGTTTTGTCTGTGTTCTGTTTTGTCTTCCTCTGCAGGCTGGCAGGTGGGGTTTGCCACACCTGGGCGGATCTGGCCACTCCACCAGGTGTATAAAGCTGCCATCAGACCTCCACTTCTCTCTCTCTGAGCTTCTGGGTGTCCCTCTGAGCTTCTGTGTGCTGCTCTGCTGCTGTCCATGCTGCAGCTTTGGGTTGTCTACCCACAGCCGAATGATTCCTTGCCGCACCATGTGTCTTATTTAGTTAGTTGTCTTTGTTAGTTTAGTTGTTTTGCTTCAGTTGTTGATTCATTTAATTATCTTTGTTTGTAATAAATCATTTAATCTTTAGTTAAACCCGTACGTCTCCTCGCTTGTTTGTCATGTCTTTGAGCCAGGTCATGACAACACTATGCCGAAATCAATTCTCAAATCAAGCTATCGATACCCTCCTGTGACCTATGCAATCATAAAATATGAACTGTTTCAATGGAAAGAAAATAATCATTTTATTTATTTTTCGGTTGGGTATGTTTTGGTGTTTGTTTGTTTTTTTGTTATTTTGTTTGTCTGATAGCAAATCTAAGCAAAAACTACTGGAAGTATTTCTGTAAAATTTCCTTATGAGGTGTGGTTTGGCCCAAGGAAAAAGCCATTACATTTTGGTGGTGATCAGCGTATTTGTTTGGATACAAAAATTCCCCAAATTTTCCAAATAGCCCTAACTTAACTCTCGGCTGTATTTTGTCCCAAACACAGCACCATCCTGTTGTATAGCCTTCATGGTCTGGTTACACACATAAAAACATTTTTTTTTGTAACCATGCTATTTTCTTGTCACTTGTGTTACTTTAAAGCTGAGCATACGCTTGGTAATTTCAAGCCAACATTCATGAAGAATTTCAGCTCACACTGTGTGAATGAATCATTTATGAAGCATAACCAACATGCATGATGATCAGATGATTGAAAACAACTGGAGTAAAACTGGGAAGAAAATTAAACTAAAAACAGCACAGTTCTGTCCATCATGTCTCTTGAGTAGCTCAAATGCAGACACAGACAAAAAATGCTTTGACTATGGCACATACAGAATGTCAAGAAAACACAACATCAGGGTGAACACAGTAGGCAGCTAAATCATTCAAAGGAAAAAAATGTCAGCAGATGTGATTCTATAGGATCAGAGCTTTGGGGGTGCTTGAGCACCCAGAGTGCTAGTCAGACAGCCAAGATAAGTTTCACTTGTTTGCACACATACACATACACACAGGCATACACACAATAATTGAGGTCGAGCTAATAAAACAACATTCCAAGCTAACATTAGCAGACAAGCTATTATCCACAAGCAACTAACGGCATCATTAAACCTGCATAACTTTTTTCTTTACATATGTTTGTTTGTCTGGCTGGTTTCAGTTAGATTATACACACAATCTCCCCACAGACTGTGTCTCACACACACTGGAAGTCTGTCTCTCTGTGCAGATTGAGAGTTGTTTTTTTCTGCTTTTTTTCTCCTGAAATAAGCTACCAGGTCTGTAGAACAAGCGACCTCCAGCTAACTTTTTTAACATATAATTACTTCTTGTTTTATAGAGAAATCTTCATAAAGCATGCTTGAATTTTCATCTACATTACATTTCAATTTCACCATGACATTTGTCTTATTTGGCTCTCAATTTACTACTTATCCAACATCCTTTTGTTTGGAGGTGGAGCGTCCTTTTCTTTATACAGAAGTGAAGGGAGGGGCTACTGTTATTTATTACCATCAGCACTATACAGTCTGTCAGTATTTTTACAGCGATGTCAGGTTTTTATGTTGATCATCTACAGCTTTATGATGGTGAAACAGTAACAGCTGCATTATAACTACATTTAAGTCTAGCTATAAGGATTTATTTTGGTTGGAAACATCATTTATTGCCTCTTTTTACAGTCAAATTGACATTTGTGTTTTGAGTGGAATAAACTTGTGTAACTTCTGAACTGAATTTATTTTGGTAATAGAGCATGCATCAGATTCCTCCTGAGTTTGGAGGCACAACAAGCCCAAATGAGCAACTGCACTTTTGGGACAAGCTAAAAAAGCAACCCAAAACTCATAATATTTGCAAGCAACTTTCAAAAACAGAAGCCCTACGATGCTTATAATCAGCAGACCTGGCAAATCAGATTTAGGTTGACGCTCCTGAAGGAAAAGGTGGGAGGGATGGGTTAATCAAACCATTTTCAATTAACGGAGAGGTTGCTGCTGTATTTTTGTTGTTAAAATGATTTGTCTAAACACGGACATACTGTTAAAAAACATCTTGTAAATCTTGAGGGTACTTTGATTACATTTAGGGGTGCTTGAGCACCCCCAAAATGGGCTAGAAACCCCTATGTCAGCATCAATGAAAGATCCACATCCATTTTTTTGTTTGTTCATGCATGTTATGTAAATCCTTGCTGTTACTTTGGAGATATCAGATACTTTCACACAGCTCAAAAAGAAAAGAAAAAGAAAAGCTGGAGCATCAGCTGTCAGTTGCTCCCACATTATATGTGAAAGCAATTGTATGACCAGAATTTCAAACATGGCAGAAATTCATCCAACCAGTTGGAGGCCATTGGACAGGCGGTGAGCTTCAGTTTAGATTTTAAGCACACTGCATTACAAACTGCACAGTCATATGGAAATCAGCCCCAACTACAAACTTGGTTGTACAATGTCAAAGTCAGGTCAAAATCTTGTTAAAATCACAATGTGTATGCACAGTTTAAAGGCTGTTTTACACTGAATACATCTTGCTTCATGACAGCAGAGATGTGTGCATGTTTCATGTGAGATGCACCACACACTTGTCTTCCAAAGTCTTGAGAATAGGAGCTGCACTTGAGTTTTCACCAAAGTAACCAAGAAAAAAACTTTAAAAAGACATATTGATATTAAAGGAAAATACAGCTTTGACAGCAGGGGTACACAGCCGAGCATAGCACACCTGGTATGAAAGCCTTAGCGTCTCAAGATGGAGCTGTCCCTCCAATATTCAAAAATATTGAAGAATGGAAATAACTATATTGGTGTGAAACCAACAATAATATGACAGACCTAGAAAGAAGTAGTGGAGATATCTGAATTGCCGCAGTGACCAGCAGAAGAATGGGTTATAGATACTGATATAAGGGTCCTGGTTTGGCAGAGTGGTAACGCAACCATGCATGTCCCATATGTATGTTGACCCAGTTAGATTCGAGCCTGAGACCCATTTGCAGATCGTCAGGTCTGTTTTCGCTCACTCCTTATCACAAGTCTATTCACTGTCCCTCTTCACTGTCAAATGAAGGTTAAAATGCACAACAATATTCTTCAAAGGGCCAGTACTAGCAGATAAAAATGACTAAACTATTTTAAAAGACTATACTATTCATGTAATCACTTTCATTTTCTGCCCCCCATAAAAATAAAATGGCCTTTTTTCATTGTAGTAGATGATCACAGCTTCACAGCTGCAATTCCATTTGGTTTGATTAGCTTTTAGTACACTGCACATTATCAGATGCACCAAAGTCAGACACATGAAGCACAGCTTAGCATACCACCACAATGACTCTGAAATACACAACAAGGCTTTAAGGAATTATATTTATCTTAAAGCAGTTCAGCATTTTTTGGTCAATGAAATACATTCAAAGTTATATTTGCAACCATGATAGCAGACACTAAAGTGTACAGGGTACTGGAGGCTGGTGGTGCTAGCAGTGCTAAAGTTAGCCACTCTCTGTTTGATTTGGCTTACAAATGCTACATTAGCGTGCTTGCTGTTGTGATATTCAGCTAAATGCAATTCAAGATGCATTACTTTTTGGTTTGCCACACTGGTTTATTCTGCGATGGATTCGGACAGCTTACAGACTGAACTCAGATTCACTGTGAAGCAAACCAAGACCCCTGTTTTTAGAGTTTGCAGGGTCTTTCACTCCCAAATGAAACAAAAACTCCACAAAAGTGAACCTGAATTTGTATGGTCTGGATCAGACATGTTAGGAGTGAAAGTAACCCAGTAACTACAGAAACCATCTACCCCCTATTGTACTTTAACCCCCTCTTTATATCTGTCTTTCTTCCTTTCTTTCTGGTATTAATGAAAATATAAAATTATCGATCCACAACACCAAAGGAGCTGGGATTTTCTTAAACTGAAGTAAAATAATATTGTTCTGAAAATTGATGTATGAATAACATTTTCAAGCACAATAGTGTGATAACACTTTTTCACTTGCTGATATAACTGAATACACCCCTTGCATCTCAAGCGAAGATTCAGATCATCAGTGTTAGAAAAAAACACAAACAATTTGTAAAATCAGTCCCTAAGTCGAAAATGTTAAACTCCATGCAGCTTTCCTAATGAAAAGAACACGTCCTGCTTTAATTTTACCCATTTTCCCCTCCATGCCTCATGCTCAGAGCACAATGCCAGTGGGATGAGCATGCGTTGGTGTGATACAGAGATCCTCATGGGTTTGCTCTCTCTGGACATGTTCTCACCGCCCCTATCTTTGATGCAATGCTGTGATTCACTGGTTGAAAAAAGCTTCATCTCTTGTGATGCTATCAGCCCTCTCTACTGGGAGAGAATACCCACTCTGGCTTAAAGGGAGAGTTTTTATCAAATGGGAAGGGAGTGCAAGACCCAATCTTAAACTCATCAGTTTGGATAGAGGTAGACATTTATCTTTTAAAGGTCAAAGGGGATCTCAGAGAGACTGGAGGAGCTTTCTCAATGCCGGCAAGAACCAACCACACATTTAAGGACTTTTATCTGTGCTGCAAAAACTGCTGTTGAGATGCTCCTGAATGTAGGGATAAAGTGAATACAAGCAGACTTCATGTGTGTTTGTTTGTTTAACCCTCCTGTTATGTTCATTTGTCAGGAACAGCAATGATGTTCCTGGGTCAATTTGACCCGGTGCATGTTTATTTATCCAAAAGATGTCCAAAACCAAAAAAATCCTCTCAGGCATTGTTAGTAATTCATTACTTACTCCATTACTAACTATTCTATCAATGTTTAGTGCAATGGTGTTCCTTACCTCTCACAGGTAATGGTTTAAATTAGGATATTTCACTCGTTTTTCATTGAAAAAATACATGTTCAAACTTTCTTTTTGTTGTTTCACCACTTTATTACTTCTGAAAGACCAACATATAAAATAAAATAGTTTTACATCACACTGAAACATAACATTTAAATTTTATTTTACATACATGCACTTTTTGTGAACCAGAAATGATCAAAATAACAAGCAATAGCAATATGAACAAGGTGTGTATGTGTCTGTCTGTACATCTGCACAGCACAAGAGTGACATGTCATCACACTGTGCTTTGTGCAAATGAATTTTGCACATTTTGCACAGGTCATGCTTGTCTTGACATCATCAGATGGCCCACAGACCTGGCACCGCTTCCTTTTTTACCCGCAGCAACCTAGAAACAAGAGGACCATGATTACTTTACTGTGGTGCTGATCCCAGGACACACACAATGCACTCTCATACACCTATACACACACATGCACACACACATGCACAAACACACCCACCCATTGGGGTGAAATATGTCTCACAATTACAAAGAAAGAAAGAAACATGTAGGGGATGGTTGCAAATATGTGAGATGGACCATTTTCATTTTGTATGTTGATTACACTAAATAACGCAAGCAGAAGAAGTTTCATACTAAAAAAGTACTTTAAACTATTTTTCCTAGCTCTTCAAACTTTAAAATGGGTCAATTTGACCCGTAACATAACAGGAGGGTTAAACATTCAATTCCCATTATCATTATAGCTGTTAATGCAGATATTAGCATGATCTCTCTATTCATGGTTGATACATCTATAGTATCTATTTTTATCACCACATAGGCATGAGATCCCTCCGTAAATGGGATGTCACATCTCAAGAGGCCTTTAATAAATTTATACTTAATGGGGACAAATATTGTGGGGATGCACTTGTGGTCTCAGGGACCCTGAAAAAAAATTTCTTCAAACTTTCCATAGATGTCCATTTTGGCACTGGAACAGATAAGTTCAGTTTTGGAGGTCATGGGTTATGGTCATTGGGGCTGCATGTGTCATCTCAGGAAAGATCCAGGGTGTTTTCTTCAAAAACCGATGTTCACTCTGATCTTGAAACAAACTTGTTACATTTAGAAGGTCAAAGGCCAAGGCCTTTTGCTTTTGAATAATAATTTGTAAAAGTTACCAGAGGGAATCGTCAAACTTTGTACAAATTTCCAATCTGACTCAAGAACAAATTGATTTGTTTCTAAGGTGAATAGGTCTAAGACAAGATCATTGGCCTTATGTTTGTCTCTTGGTTGTAAATGAGATTTCCCAAAATATTTCATTTTATTTAACAAAAAGGTGTTATCAGGGTCAAATGTCTCAGGTCAAGGTCACTGGATCCTATGTTAATTGCTTCCTTTTGAGGGCAATATTTTTTAAAAATGCTTTTAGATAATATCCTTAAACTTTGCATCAAAACCTGCTCTAATTACCGGTTAAAATGGCCACTGATGTCAATGAGACTGATGTTTACCCCCTGTTTGGGACTGTGGTATGTCAATGACACTCTTAGGGATGTTTTGAAATCTTGATACTTGTGTCCACTTTGACTTAAAGATAAACTGATTTGGAGGTTATAGGTTATAGGTCAATATAATTGAGACTCATTTTAATCTTGTAATTGTGAACATTGTAGCCTTTGCACAAAAGCCCATGCTTTCAAGCACATTTTTAGAAACTGTATCTGTTTATCACTTATTCAACATGGTGCTCAAAACTCTGAAGCACTGCTTGGAAACTTCCCAGAGGGGGATTTTAGCTGAGTGGTGTGAGGATGTCCACTCCATCAGTCAAACTGCAGCACATTCAGGGACAGGCAGACAGAACAGTGTACAACCCCTCAATGCCAAAAGCTGGGCACAGTCACACAGAGATGCACCCTGATGATTGGGTTTATTAAAAGCTTTCGTGTCCCGTGCCACGGCCCCGGTGATGGATCTCCTTTGACGTGTCCTTTTACCCTGTGTCACATTAATACTCTGCATTTCTGCTGAGCGACTGACAGACTGCCTCCTCCTCCTCTCTTACCGAGAAACAGAGAGAGAGAGGAAGAAGGTAAGACAGAGAGAGAACAGAGGTGACACGGAGATGGAAAAGATGCAGAAGCAGTAAGAAGAAAGAAAGAAGGAAAGAAAGAAAGAACAAGTTACAAGTCATGTCACTCTTTCTTACTGATCATCTTGACAGCGGATTCTGAGTCACCATATTCATCCCATGAATTATAACAACAGGGTTTGACAGGTGAAATTACACAAATCTTCTAAATGTTGGCATCAAAAGCAATGTTTATTTTCTACATCTGGTAATCTGTCTGAAATTGCAGCATTCAACATAATTCATTACATTTACTACACAAATATGATGTCTTAATGTTTGTATTAACAACAATGTCTCATCCACTGCTCCTCTGCTTTTAGTTCCCCAGGGCTCAGTTCTTAGACCCTCACATTTCTCACTTTACAGTACATGTTACCTCTCAGCACTCTGCGCACAAAATACATTTCTTACCACTGGTGTGACGAATGGTACTCAGGTGCACTTTTTAGTTAAACCGAAACATAATTCAATTGTCCACCCAAAGGGTACGGTCACACTGCAGTGGCCTGAATCAGATTTTTCGACTCAAATGTGACCTGTATCTGCTTTGTTTCTGAAAGTGTGAACAGCACAAATCGCATTGAATCTGACATTTTTGAATCAAATTCAGGCCACTTTCAAATGTGGTACTGAATCAGATACGTATCTGTTTTTCTTGAATGTGACCGTGGTCTGAACAGCATGTCGCATTCAATGTTTTCAAAGTCACCTCTTAGATAGAACATAATCAGAGGTTAATATAGACATGATAATTAAAAAGTTTATGCGATTTTTTTCCTAAAATAAATAATTTTAGTTGATTTTTAATCTACAGCACAACAAACAAAAAAATATGAACAAATTACACATTTGTATGATGATATCTGATAAACTTAGTTTATTAACACTGCACCAACTTTTAGAATGGATTTATCAGGCTGAAATAACAGTCTACAGGACGCAGAGACACTGATGATCCACTGCTGTCTATCTCATCCGTAGGCCTTTGCGTGCTACTGTATATTTCCATGAAACAGCTACATTTAGTGAACAGTCTGCTCCTGTCTGATCTGCTCTCAGACAAACTAAGAAACATCAGAACAGAAGACAAAAGTAAGCTTTTATTCACCTGTTCAGTGCACTATGGCTCTGAGATGTTTGGCTCTCCAGTAGGGATCTGTCATCGGCAGAGTCGCCGATTTTAGGTTCATAAGAAATAAAATATAGTCATAATTACTTTAGTAAGAGCTCACTCAAGGTGAGCTGCTGTAACATCAGGTTCTTAGTTATGGGAACAGACTTCTCCAGCATTGTGAAGCACAGTTTTGGTCTGTGTTTGTTGCCCCTCGTCACACCAGGCTATGTGTGATTTCATTAATGTTCAACTGAGCATGCATGTCACTTCTGAAGCGTGAGCTGTTCACATCACAGTCTGCAGTCAGGCCACATTTACAGGAGTAATCTGAACAACCAAACAAAAAAAATGGAAATGAGTGTTAAGGGCTGCAGTGTGAACGTAGCCTCAGTAACTCTAACTGCATAGAAAGATCAAATGTCTTAGAATTTTCCCCATCTTCACCCCTATAAATCCAACATTATTTTAATGGAATCTGATCAATTCACCTCCTTAGAATGATATTTGATTAATGCTTGAACTTTGACCTCAGTATCAAAAAGCTTGCACCTTACTTTTCCTTCACCACAAAAATGTCTCAAAAAACAAATAAATGTCCCTACCTCCTCCCTTAGTTATGTGACTGTTACTTCAACATTAATTTTCTCCTGTTTGGAGTTCTGTAACTCTCTCTACATCTGCCCCAGCTAACTGTCACTCCACCATCTAGAGTTGGTTTGAAGTGCAGCAGCTACATTTTTAACTCTAACCAGCCAACAGCCTCACATCTCACCAACTCTTGCATCTACCCACTGGCCCCTTGCTAAACTTAGAATAAACCATGAAATCTTATTACTTACACAAAAACACTGCATGACCTCACCCTCAGTTACATTTCCAACCTCCTTGTTCCTTATTCCACAAACCGTCCTCTCAGATCATCTTATCTTGGCCCTCTCTATATTCTACTATCTAACTGCAGAACTAAAGGTGACCGTGCATCTGCTGTTTAGCACCCACACTCTGGAATAAACTCCTACAATCTCTCAGATCTGCAGAGTTCTTAAAGTGCCTCAAAAAGCATTAAAAACATATCTGTATAGGCAAGCCTCCACTTAACTCTCAATGCAGAGTTTGTGCATGTTTGATTTGTTTGTGTCTGTATTTTCCCTCCCTGTGATTTAGTTTTATTGCTTAATATCTTCAAAGCACTTTGCAACTTTGTGTTTTGAAAGTGCTATATAGATAAAGTTTTACTTACTTACATCTAAAGACAAACATTGTATGAATGACTCCACTCCATCATTCATTCAATCAGACTTTATTTGTATTGCACATTTGATTCAATAGAAATGTTGCATAAAGTGCTGTACGTGGTCTGAAACAACAAAAGAACATAACAGAGATAAAGCCAATAAAAAGAAACAAACCCATTTCAAACAAAACCAAAGGAAAAAGAACTTTGTAAAAGAGTTTTATTAGAGTTGAGGGTGTAATGTTTTGGAGATGAAGAGTTTCTCCTGTCATTGTTTGAATATACATCTGTGTGCCACCTCTAGACTGAACTGATGCATGGTAAAAAAAAATATATATATGTGCAGAGACTTTGACAAAATTATTTAGCATATTCACGTCGTTGTCCATTATGAACACAGGTAACCATTTGAGTGAGTAAAGTTTCATTGTATAAGAGCAATATTTGACAAGAAGTATCTAAGCTTTGACTAAAGCATTGAAGCTGTGCACTTTTTCCACCACTGCATAGACTTTATGCCATCTGCCATCTAGAGCTTCAATTACTGAGTTTATTTTTCTTCTTTCCATTTTACAGCATATGCTGTCTGGCCTTGCTGCATATGTTGCTTTGAATCTCTGGACAGGAACCAGATGGAGTCTGATGAAACTGAACATAAAAGCAATGTTGGCTCGGTAGAGCAGCAATATCAAAATCCTTAAAAATCTACAAGGTAATGGTTGACAAATCAGTGTCCTTAAAACTTCACTTACATCTCTTCAAAGAAGCAACTTGAAGCAGATTCAATCTCAAGTACATTCAGTGATGATTTCAGGGTTGATTTCTGCACCAGGTGGGAAAAATGTGTTGCTGCACTGTCATAATTGTCCATGCTTGGATTAAACTTTAAAATGAAAATTACCATTAAAGTTACACAATGAGATATGGGGGAGCTGATGAGTAAACTAGCAGTAAAACATGAATATTAAAGTAAACCATTTGATGAACCTTAAAACCTCTCTTCAGTAACGTTGAGGGTGTGTCTGTTGTACCCTGATAACCTGATTTTAATGACAATTTGAGCCCTGTGAAAAAAGGTTATGACTGTGATGTTATTAGACAAGCAACAATGCTAATCTTTGGAAAGCTAGTAAGCATATGTGTCTAAAAATTATTGAAAAATATTATACATAGGGCCCTTGGCTGACAAAATCTTGCAGCACGGCTTGATCTGCCTGATTCAACGTCTTCATTCAGACAGATCCATGCTGAGCTCAAATATACCATGACTGTTCCCAGCCCAAAGCAGAATTGCCCAATCAGAATCTTTTAAAGCAAGAAGAGACAGAAGCTATGATGAGCAACAAGACAGTAGGAAGTTATACCCCTTTCAGTGAGAACACACCTGGGTCGACCTGCTAATTTATAGATGCCGTCGGTGTAACGTCCCCATGGCATCACATCATGCCAGTCCCCCCAGTCTGTAACTTACGCGACTCTTTGCCATCTCAGGAACAAATTCCATCCATCTTTGTATCATTAGCACCGAGTTTGTATGTTCTTTTTATCGAGGGCCAAAAGTACAAAGTACAGAAAACTGTGTCCACGGCCTCTATGCTCCTTTCCATTGTTTACATGGACATGCTTTGTCACTTATGATGTCATCAACATGTCGACATCAGCTTGATGTGCCAGAGGAATAGACACAGCCATGCAGCTTGTCTGCTGGCATTAGACCTGGGTGTGCTGACAGTAGTAAAAGAGTCACTTGCTGATTGTTGGTAGGTTAAAAATCCTGCGTTGACCCACTAATTTTAGTGTGAAAGTGGTATTAGTGTTCAAACAGAGATCAGCATGGATGCTAACAGCTTCATTAACAGTTCTATCAGACCTGGATCACATTTCTCCACTAAATGAAAAACAATATCCAACACTAAAAGCATTTCTTCATAATAAAATACATTTTGACTTAACCTCTGACCTGTTTTGGCAAGAGTTTGTTCCACAAAGTGGCTTAAATTTTTGTACTTCACACTTTGGCAGTATTGCTCGCCAACCACAGGATCTGATTGGCTCATAATGTATTTATTTGAAAGAACAGTTTTTCAGTCAACCTGCAGAATATGCTTTTGAAAGTTTCAGCTCTTGGTTTACTAAAATATATTGAAAGGTCCATCTGATATGTCAGGTTATTTCTAACAAGGACCCTAAAAACACTGTTTACCAGAGGTCATTAAAGGCCTCTTTTGGCCACATACAAAAGGACAAGATTTCCCTTTTTTATTGAAAAAAGGGTAATTATAAGTCATATTTTGCCTCAATTAACTCTCAGTTAATTACATTTATGTAAAACAGGCCCTTTTCAATATGTATTGTAGGTTTTTATGCTTTTAGCATGTTAAATATATTTGGGTATTTGGGAAGAGGGAAAATGAGTGCAAGACATGCATAATCTGTAAAGGGCTTGAATTTTTAGAGTTTCGAAGAGCAAAGTTTCATGAAGACTGATTAGTTGAATATGTTTTAGTGCTGGTACACATGGTCAGTGCTTTGGCTACATAGATCAATTGCCCATTTATTCTTGAAAAAAAAAATCTGCTAAAGAGTATACTCTCAACAAGCTAATGTATGTCTTCAGAGAAACTAGTCTGAAAAACATATAATTTGTCCATGAAAGATCAATTAAGTCCTATTTATTTATCAATATGCTTTACAGTTGCTTACTGTGCAGAGCTGGTTTGGGATGGGGTCCAATCTGATATCTCTTCGTGGAGACCAAAATGTCCCCTGCTTATAAGCTATGAATAACATATATTGTTTTATTTTGATTTTGCCCCCGAAATCTTTAACCTACACTTAAATTTATACCACGGTTTAAAAACGTTATTGTTTTCACAGAGTGAGTGATGAGGCGCCCATCGACTCAATAATATCAGAGACAGCGTATCATCTCCGTTTCGCACTGACTGCGCATGCCCAGACTTCTGCTAAGGAAGAAAGGGGAAAATGTCGCTCGCGAGGTGAGTACCGCGTCAAGGCCTTTTGTGTCTTTTATTCTCTCTTTAGTTATCTGTTTCATTTCAAGAGTAGGGTGCTCGTTAAGAAAATATGTGTCAGTTCTAAACTTGGTGTTTCATATCTTCCTGTCTTCGTTTTCTCAGTAATGTCGTAGTTAACTGCATCAGCTAATGCTAGCTAGCCAAGTGTGTCGTAGGCTGGTGGTAAGCTGAGGGCTTTTAGCTGCTAGCTTAGCAACATGCTACTATGGTGGCGAAACACACGTTTCACCGACTATTTCTTGGAGTTTGTCAGGCTGCATCTTCTGAATTATTATTTCCTAACATCCACGTTATCATCTCATTGTCTGGTGTTGACAATATTCGCGAAAATTGTTGTTTTATTGGGGTGATGGCTTCGATGACGCTAGCTTGCTAGTTGGGCTCATAGCAGCTGTGCTAACACCAAAACCAACAGGTATTTAACTCTGATTACTTTATTGGCAGCTTTTTACCGGCGCCTACCCAGCTGTCCCAGGACCAGCTGGAGGCAGAGGAGAAGATCCGGGCTCAGAAGTCCTACTCCACCGCTCTGGTTGCGTCCCGCAGAGAACCTCCAGCATACGGGCAGAGGAAAGGCTGGGTACCCCGGTCACTGGAGGTAAATCCTTATCGTTTATTAGCTAGAATATACATTGAATAGAGCAATGGATGCTTAGTTATCTGTTATTCCATGTAGTCATTACTGCATTCATTATAATAGATGAAGTTATCGTATTAATGAGGTATGGTTATTCAGGGATTGTTGATGTAAATTGAGTGATTCTTGATCATTCCCTTTAGTGAGGTACCACCAAAGTTATCACCATTATCACTATTATTGCGGTATTGTTGCAATGTGCTCAAAGTGTTCCAAAAATACTTACACACACTGTTATTTAAGTCATTTAACAAAGTTTAATTATTAAAAACAATTTAAGAATGATCGGCAGCGGTCAGAACCTGACCCTTTTCACCTCCTGGTTTCTTGCTGAGGTCTTTCTCAACAATCCAGCCAGGCCGCTCCCCTCTGATGCTGCTGTGGGGGTGCTTGTGGTGAACCTACTGCTGGGGCTTTCTGCTTCTTCCCTGCCTCTCTTCTGGGATACATTTTTTCATCTTCAGTTAGCTTCCCTTCAGGATCCATGCATTATCCAAAGTATGACAGGACTCCAGACTTTGTCTGTTCCTAGGGGAGAAAAATCCCTGTTACAGTGTCTGTGTGGATATTAACCACAATATTTTCATTTTCAGAAACCAAACATTGCAAACTCCACAAGGGCACATGTGTCTGTGGGATCACAGTTTTAAAATAATTAAAATAGGGAAAGCTAATAGTAACCGTCTGAAATGTTACTGCAGTTTATCATATTATCTATTTCCTTTGTGGATTCTTGTGAATAATCTCTAAGAAAAAATGCAGGTCTACAATTTGTTTGAGTCAACTGCAGCAGTGACATAGCTCATCTAATATTTAGTGCTATTCTCCAAAGAGAAAACGTTGCTTGAAATCTCTCAGGATGTCCTGAACATTTATGCCTCTGCTTGATTGTGGTGATGTGCTGTATATCAGTGCTTCATCTAAATGTCCTCAGTCTTTGAACAGTGTTATTCGCTGTGCCCCGAAGTTTGTTACTGGTCATGGCTCCTACTCACCATTGTGAACTGTATATTAAATCTGGCTCTGAGTGTACTCGGGTACAAACACTAGCTGAACATGATTTATAAGACTCGTCTTTTGACCTAGTTCCCTTCTTTTTGTGCACTTTCCTTTAAAGAACTAATAGTTGCTGTGCCTTGTGCCACTGTGAGGTTATTCTTATGTCTGTTTTTCATGTCAGAACTGAACTGGGGGAAAAAATGGTCGGATTCACTGCCCCCTCAACATAGAAAACTACTGATTGAGATGAAATTGTCTGTGCTCCTTTGGGGCCTATTGATCTTTCCTTAGGGACAAACAGTGCAAGACCATTGAGCAGTGCTTTGAGTTTTTATACTGTGTTAGCTCTTACACGTTACTTGCGAGATACCTTTCGCCTACAAAAAATGTATTTAACTTAAATTGATACCTTTCCATGGTGTTTTTTGTGTTGCCGATTTGTTTAATTAAAAAATGCCATTGTTGTGCTGTTGAATCACTTAGTGTAAAAGTAAGCCACTCTTTTGACTGCTTCGTCTCTTGTCTGCTCTAATGACTTCCTAGCAATCTCTTGGGCTGTCTGCCTCTGATGAGAACTGACATTCTTGAATTTGTGAGGCAGTGAGAGCCTTGTAAAAAAAATTGATCATTGAAAATGTGTATACAAAAGACGAATGATGCTGAACTTTTTACCTACTTATTTCCAATTCTCAACTGGCATTGGTTTCTGAATCCCATCCTTATTTGTCATTACCAAATTTTTCATGAGGTCAGGCACTTATAACTCTGTAAGTCTGATGATAAACCAATGATAAACAAGTAATACATAATAATTTTAAAATGATTATTCTTTGAAAACAACAGGACTGTTTGTGCACTGTTTGGATTTGGCTATGTGTTTCTCCCATTCTGAGCCAAGTCTCCCTTTAAGTAATGACCTCTGATGTCACAGAAATGGAGCATTTTAGGGTAAAGAAAAACAGTATAAAAAAAACATAATATTGAGTTAGCAGTTTGTCTGGTGCTGAAGGAGAATACTTGTTACCTCCAAATTCCCTGTAAGGCGAAAGCGCCGCGTCCTTGAAACATACTGCGGAGCACTTAGCTCCCATTCTAGTCTATCAGAGCAATTCCACTGAAGCGCCATGGCGGTGGAGATACGCTTCCAAAATGACACACAATGCACAGACTCTCAAATGTAGATTTCCTCATTAGGTTGTCATTATGTCACAACTGGAGGCATGAGCATCAGGTCAACAGTCGGTCAGAGGGTCCCAGAGGCAACACAACACCATGGACGAAGAAAAGTGAATCACTGAAGTACAGAAATATATCACATTGTATATATAAAACCAAACATCCTTTGTACAAGGATGTAGAAGTACAGAAGTTGAATAAATTATAAAGGTGTATGGTTGGAACCAGCAAAGGGACCTTAGAGGAGTGAAGTGAGGTGTTGTTTATTTCTTTTCTCAGTCTGTAACATATTTTATTAACGTGTGACATTGCTGTTCTCGTGAGAGCTTGTGGCTCTCTGGGGATCAGCCCTCCTACAAAGCTGCACGCTGCAGCGTGGCTCTTTCAGTGGGGTTTGTCTGTTGGAACAGGACCGCGGCGCCTTCATGTAATGTGGAATTTGGGGGTTACTCGCCCTTTATTAGGATTGAATGCAGAGATGCCACTGCCAGTAAGTAATGACTGAGTTATCAACATCTACTTTACAAATCTACTTTTCTTTTTGTGTCTGTAGGACTTTGGAGATGGAGGCGCTTTCCCAGAGATCCACGTGGCCCAGTTTCCTCTGGAGATGGGTAGAAAGAAGAAGACATCAAATGCTCTGGCAGTGCAGGTGGACGCAGAAGGAAAGATCAAATATGACGCCATAGCAAGACAAGGACAGGGCAAAGATAAGGTAAACCACACAATATCTGGCAGGAGATTTGGAAAATAGCACATGTGCACACACTTCATAATATATATTATATTTCCATGCACTAAGGCAAGGTCAAACCAAGTGTAGCCTGGTTTTAATGCTAATGCAGTTTCCATCTTAATCTTAATATCATCAACCTTAATTTTGACAAAAGTTTGTATGAAATTTTAAATTTACATGAATTAGAAGTGCAGTCAGCCATCTGGCATGTTCTCAGAACAGTCCACCACACTGATGAAAGTCAACACCTGACTCTTATCTTATTGCTGCAGGTGATCTTCAGCAAATACACAGACCTTCTTCCAAAGGAAGTCCTAAACGAAGATGCTCCAGATCTACAGAAGCCTGATGAGGACGCTATCAAAGAGGTAACTCAGGAGTGTCTGTAGCTTTTGTGTGTTCAAGGCACAATGTGAACAATGAGAACTCAGGTTTGAGTTAATAATGAAAAATGAAAACAGAGGAGGTCAAAATGTTTTGTTCAGGTAACTGAACTTGTTTTATGTCATGTGTCCTTTGCAGCTCACAGAGAAGACACGATCCGCTCTGGAAAAACAAGTCTCCCAGAAGATTGCAGCTGCTATGCCTGTTAGAGCTGCAGACAAACAAGCACCAGCACAATATATCAGGTATTCATCAGTTATATGATCTTTAGATTAATTTGTTCACCTTGACATAATTTTTTAAAACATGTATTTAATCTTAAAATTAGATTGTATTGAAACTAGTTGTTGAAATTATTCTCCGATCTGTCAAGAAAATGTAGATTGTGCTGTTGATCAGTTTGACTTGACATTTATGTACCTACGTTTGTTTTGTTTAGTGAAGTAATAATGCATCTCAATATGTTTTTTCCCTCTTTGTCTCTCATTAGATACACACCGTCTCAGCAGGGAGTAGCATTTAACTCAGGGGCCAAACAGAGGGTGATTCGTATGGTGGAAATGCAGAAAGATCCAATGGAGCCTCCACGTTTCAAGTAAGTCAGCGCTGTCACACACATCAACACACAGCTCACTTGTTTTTACTGATGTGACTGTTGAATAATAAGGAGGAAAAGTACTTAAGTTGTTTCAAGTCACTGTTCAGATGCCGTTTTAGACAATTAAAATCCTGTAATCTCCACCTTTTTTACTGTTTATATATTTTCATTTAAATTGTGGCGGAGGATTTTGTCTAAGGAAATCTCAAAGAGAATCAAGCAGAAAGATTTTAAAGGAACAACAGAAAATTAAAACCATTTCAACTGTTGAGACTCAAGGTGTCTTCATGTAAATATAACAGGGTTTTTTTTGTCTTGAAAGCTATGAGCAGTATTTTTTACATGATTTCACAATTTCTCATTGAAATCTTAAGATCTGTTTAAAAGTTCAGTTTTAAGAATTTGCTTCGATAACAAAGTAATCTTTTCTTAAAATGTCGGGTAAAAACTGAAGTATTGAATTGTGGTTTTTCATACAGTCCTTTTATTTTTTTCCTGTGCAGACCAGGTACAGTAATGGGTTTTCTACATTGGATCAATTTTGGTTGTTTGACAACTACGAAGAGTACTGATATTATTTTGTGTATATTATCAGGTCAGAGTTTTTAGACGGCTGGTGTGAGTCATTTGTCTCTTGCAGACTTGCATCTCTTGCACTGAAGCTCAGGGGAGTAGAAGACTGGGGTCATTTTACTGTGAGCCGTGCATGTATATCAGCCAAAATATAAATGAAAATAGAGAGGAAACTCTGCCTTGTTCCAGCAGAAAGGTATGCAGGGTTCCCACGTGTCCTTGAAAACCTGGAAATGATTGGGCAATTATCCAGTCATGGAAAACATGGAAGATGAGGAAAAAGTAAAATGTCCTGGAAAATTATTCATCATCCTTTTGTCTTGTTAGTGAGCTTAAATCAAACATAGCAAATAGGGGTGTGCGATATGATGATATTAAATCGTTAAAGGAAAAGTTCGGTTCCTGCAGCTTTTACATTGTTTATAGAATGAAGAACAACAATATACTCACCCAGAAGGCTTTCCTGATGCAAACGGTGCTTCGGGAGATATTTAGATCCAAAATCGAGCAGCGGACACCTGGTAGCCTGTAGGGCATAGATCGCCGCTCCTAAAAACTGCATTAATCGTCCAAAAAACTCATGTTTTTCACCAATATTCCATCATGATTCGCGCCGAATGGACCGCCATTGCAGCCTGTGTCTCTCCACACAGCCCTGTGTGGCTGAACTAACCTCTGAACTGACGAGTTTGTTTACATGCTCTTCGCGCATGCGCAGTACTCTCTGGAGCATTGCGATCGCTTCCTCATTTCTAAGAGCTCCTTATCTGTATACTGTGGCTCCAAACTGTAAGGACGTCCATCATATTCAAAGTCCTCCTCCACAACATCTTCATCCCATAGACATTCGTCCATTTTGCACAAAACTGGAAGAAGAAAGTTGATCTGCCGATCTTCCCTGAAACAATGAGAAAGGGCATGTAAACAGCTCCAGTTCAGAGGTTGTTCAGCCAC